>OU744250.1:1877500-2502500 GCA_916610215.1 Omphaloscelis lunosa | reverse complement strand
TATTGATGCATTATTTAGGTATGGTTTTTCAAAGAGGTTAATAATAATATTACGTTACGTCACTTCTTCCCAACTAAAATACTAGGAATTAGAGAATGTAGAACGGGCGTTCTGCGGTCCGTCTTATTTGTAATTTTGATGATCAGAAAGTGCTGATTCTAAGCTGAATTTGAATATTCAAAAAATATTAAATATACTTTGATTTTGAATCCTCACATATCATAAACCGTCTGTCTGTCTCTCTGAACGCAATAAACTCAAAAACTACTGAGCGGATTTTCAAACAAATGTCACCAATGGACAGAATGATTCATGCGGAAGGTCTTAATGTATAGTTCATTAGGTTTTGTGCAAATTGGCTGAAATTTGACGATTATTGTTGAAGATGTCGGAAAAATCATGCTGACTGGGAACTTTTTTGGCGTGAGTCACGGCAATCGTAATAGTTAAATTTATGTAAGTATTTACAGTATTTATGGTCATCATAAATTTTTCAAAAAAAAAAACGTCCGCAATGGCATATGTCTATCCACTAAGGATGACCCACTATAACCATTTTTATCTTTCCGATTTACCGAAGCTATTTTGACCGGTGTAAAATTAATCCTTATCCAATAAACTATGTTACTTAAATTGATCATCTAATTTAGATAAAAATATGCCTTGACATCATTTCATTTAAATGAATAGTTTAAAAGATATCACAGAAACAAAATTACGCGTGACATCAATTGTGATTGATCGTAACGCCGTCGCAGCGGTATGAGTCAATGACCTTTTTCTCGGCTTTTATGCATGTAATCCCGTTAACGGTAGTACGTTCCCGTGGGATATTTTCCGACATCCACGCGGGTGAAGCCGCCGGCAATAGCTAGTTTATTATATGCAACTTTTTGCCACCTACCGTTAGATACTAAATGGTTGAGTACCATCGCAAAGCTTAGTCAAGCAATGTACAAACATTTTTGCACGAATCACAATGCGAAGCATTAGAGTGTTCTGCGATAGAAAAAAATTGTTTTGCCTCCTTTCTGCAACTGTTGGAACGAAGTTCTTTAATGCGGCTTGTAAAATTTCAGAAATCGTCACGCTAAAATGTGTTAATACTTGCGACTGTCTTCTTCTAATTCAAAGAGAAAGAGAGAGAGAGAGAAAGATAACGCTGGCAGAAAAAATAAAACAAAAGAAAAAATAAGGTGATTATAGTGTCGTGGGATAAAATTGTACACATCGGCCCGAGTATACTGCATGCTGGAGAGAGAATGTGAATTTAGACATGTATAATCTTTGAAAGTACGTAAAGATCGCGCGGTGAGAAATTTTACCCACATTGTCCATCAATGTGGGTAAAAAAGCATCAAAACATACTTCATGAAAAGTCGTTTAAATATTTTCTGTTTTTGAATGAGCGATATGAGGTGTGCACTTTTGGATTTTTCAAATATCTTTTATTATTTCTACATTGTTTCTATCTTAAGGTTTATCTGACAGACAGTCAATCAGTTACTCCGTTAGTCAAGCTTTATGATAAAATATTGCTTTGGTAAAGTTTATTTGATTTGTAGCATAACCAGAACAATTAATATTGTTTCAAACTACACCGCCGATCTGGTTATCATCTCTACAAAGAAAGTTTACAATTTATTAGCAGCTTATCATAAATAAGTTAAGTTTCTAGTGAAGACTAACTAACAATTGCAAACATTAACAGAGGGAAATTCGTAGTGATTGCTAATAATTTTGATGGCCCGACAAGTGTTTACTGCATAGAGCAGCTTTATTGACCTATAACATTTGTGCACGATTTACGGATGATATAGCAGTAAAAAAAAAAAATTAGACTGTTAACTCAGTACGACTGTAATTGTATTTTTGAAATTAAATGTGTAAAAAAATGGCGTTGCGTTCTGTTACTTTATTTTCGTTTTTATTTCTAAAGTTTATTTTGATTGGAACACTTGAAATCAATTATTTTCTCCTTTCATTTATTTATTAATTAATTACCGTATTAATGTGCTTTTTCTAAGCAAAGAATATTGATGTTTGAAGAACACAACGTCCAAGGACTTGCCACGGCATACTGAAACTTCCCACTATCAGTACACTAGTCTTTTTAAATTTCAAGTAATGTTTTTGTTGTTACAGAACTACCCGAGAAACCGAAGATTTTCGATGAGTTCGATAAAGAAGTGGTCGGTGTTGCCGGCCCTTACATAGAAGATACCGGTCTGAAGCTTACCTGCGTTGTAAGTGGAGGTAAATTTTGAGGACACATTCCATTTTCTGTTTAACTGTTAGTAGATAAGGAGTAACATTTTAAGACCAGTAGTCTCTCAAGAAAGCCACGGAGAGTAGATAATAAACTGTGTTATTGACTCTGAAAAGGTTAATTTAGGGTCTTTTGGGTTGATAAAATTTGATTTGTTGTATTGATAATTATGATATTAAATAGGTACATTCGATGGACTTAAACGTATGGTTGTACTTAAAGACGTCAAGTGCACCTTAAACTTAAATATCAAATTACTGATAGCTAGAGAAAGCAAGAGGGCCTAGATAAAGTGACATTCTGTCAACGATAATGAAGATCGAAAAGTCAAGATGCATTGGATTGACATAAGCAACCGTGAAAGCTTGTCAATCCTGTTGAAATTCGTCGTAGAAAATACGAAACGCTTTGAAAGTGAACGCCACTTATCTTGGTTCGCACAAGTCTTAATAATATCACAAACCTGTCTAGCCTTTTCCCAACTATGTTGGGGTCGGTTTCCAGTCTAACTGGATGCAGCTAAATACCAGTATCTTACATGGAGCGACTACCTATCTGACCTCCACAATCCAGTTACTGGTTAGTACGATACCCATTGGTAAGACCGGTTGTCAGACTTTCGGGCTTCTGACGACCCGTAACGGCTCTCAAAGACCCACAAATGGTATAACGTGCTTTTCGAGGCATGGAGGGGTATGTAAAGATGGTCACCCATCCACGGGCTAACCGCAGTAAGCGTAGTTTAACCGGATCGATCGACCCGAGCGGCTGTTACTACTTAGCCACGAGCCCCTCACAAACCACCGTAGGAGTGCAATAATGGTTGACTAAAAAACAGCTGTCAAAAAACAGTACCTATTATATCTTAGGCCCACTTTACGCCCTATCAACAATAGAGAGTGTCAAAACCCGTTAACTTTCCACAAACACAATAAAGTATAAAGTTAAACATTGACATTTTACGGGAAAAGTGACGGTGCCCAGTAGAAGTTCAAATTAAACTAGTTACCTTTGTACCGTCGCAACTAAAGTTTCGCAGTCGACCGTCGAAGACTAACTCGATGAAATAGGGTACTCTGGAGAAAGAATAAAATGCTTGAACCTTTGAGCTACGGAACCCGAGTCCGTGTACCATGAACGTAAAAGAACGGGCTGTAATTTGCTAGGAAGGCAGTGAATTATCTTGTTTTGAGCTGTACGGAAAAATGAAAACTCATTGTTGTAAGTTTTCAGTTGCTGTCAGGTATAATTTGAAGGCTTTGTCTGTCTGTAAGCTTACTACCTAATTGTATGCTTTCTCGGTTGTTGGATGCCAACAAAATATAGAAACTTAAGTAAAGTCTGGGATATTAATTTATTAGACTGCCAACGTCCGTATATTTAAATCACAACTGTCATTTTTTGACAGTTGTATGAAATGGCTATGACATGGCAAATTGACGTAGGCTGTCAGTTTGCTTAACAAATAATTTCCCTGGTTGTACATAATACGTAGTTTTATTATGAAACTAAGAAAACTTAAAACCTACTACATAATTAATTATAACTCATTGCCATCGAGACGGGTTTAAATAAAATATTACTGCTGTATTAAAATTCCCCACCGGGAACTGTAAAGTAGTCTAATAAATTATTTAACTGGAAGATCTGCCTCATTTTATAATTGAAACAAATTCGATTATAAATTACTGAAGGGAGTTCAAACAACCTTAAGATTTACTAATCAGCAATTTCTCCAATTTGCCTTTATTAATATTTGATTAGGTAATACTTTGATTTTCGAGCTGAATAGGGAATAAGTGTGATATTTTTGCTTTTCTACGGAAATATGTAAATCTATTCTTGTTATTATGGCTAATAATAGCGAATTATGGCCTCTGAAGGCCATTTCGTCGATTTTTGACAATCGACATGTGCACAAAATCGAGTTGTGCGTAAACAACAGACGATCAATGTCGTATTTTTTGCCCATCGCCACTGTGCATCGATTACGTCGATCGATAAATCAACTAATGATGATAATTATCTATATGCGTCAGGTTCAATTTTAAACTTGATATTTATCGAATGCTGACAGGCGACATTAACGGTCGGTAAAATTGAGCAAATCTGTAGGCACCTTAACAAGGATGGCTTAACTGACAAAAATAGAGTAGTGAGAAACCAACATGGAAAAACCGGCCAAGTGCGTATATATAAGACTATGCACAATGAAGGGTTCCGTAGTTGGAATGAATTTATCCCTAATACAAACTTAACATTGTAGTTGAAATACACGTTCTCACATTCATTCCAACTGCAAATATAAGTTGGTACGCAAAATATTGACAGATTTACCATCTTATTTTAAAACCATAGACTTCTTATAGGTTTTTCTGCAATGTATGAGTAAAGAGCCATATTACGTATATTTTTAAAAATGTTTAGTCCTATAGTTTCGGAGATAAGGGGAGAATGGTCAATTTTCATCGAATTTCTTAAATATCTTTTAAAGTATTTATTTTAAAATTATATAAAAATATTTTTAATATCCCCTTAAAAAGCGCTTTTATTTGAGGGTCACAAGGTACTGTTAGCAAAACTTTTTTTTTTAATTTTCTTGTTTGTCCCCAAAAGTGACCCTTGTATTCAACATTCATTTATTTACATTACACGTTCGTATTTGGGTCATAAAAATACATATGTGTACCAAAGTTCAACTTAATCGGTCCATTACATTCAGAGCAAATTGGCTGTGACAGACGGACAGACTGACAGACAGACGGACGGACAACGAAATGATCCTTTAAGGGTTCCGTTTTCCTTTTGAGGTACGGCACCCTAAAAACTGTCCATTTTCCAGCGTTTAACAAGAAATTTCTTTCTTGTTAAACGCTGGAAAATGGACAGTTTATTAAAATGTATTTATTGAGACTCGCACAGGAAATCACAAATTAAACTAAAACACACTCATTAAAATATTCATAAAAAATAAAAACAAAGTTAAATTTAAAGTTAGTAAAAATAATAGCAGAAAGTCCTGTACGAGGCCAAAAGGCTTCTATCTCAGCATATATAACGGCATTTAAAAAAAAATGTCGCAGCGCTGGTATTCTGATAGGGCCCGCAGTGATGTCACGGATAGATATACAGAAATGAATAATAAATAAAATAAAATAAAAATTAGTGTGTGAGTTACTTTAAAAAATAAAATATAAGTAGTCCGCGTGTCTGCACCCGACGTAACATCAGTTACTTGTCTATGCCTTTAGTGTCTGTGGTACTCTAGGGCATCGTTGAGACACGTAAAGAGACGCAGACGCCGACACCGGCAAAAAATTGTTATAAAAACATGGCTGTATAATACTTCATACTCTGTGAATGCTAGAAAAGCACAGTGTTTAACAGTAGAAAATACAATATTCCGTGAATTAACACGAGTGAAAGATCCCTAGATACCAATTTTCGCAATTTCGTTTCAAGATTTAATAGTACATGAAGGTACCAACCCGCAACACTACCTCTCGTAATTAGAACGTATCTCATTACATAATAATATACAACGGGCGGTCATATCACACACGGCCATCTCCGTCAGACAACCTTTGGATGGACCGAAAAATAGGAGACATTCACTGCATGTTAAAATGAACCCAATCCAAAAATATTAAAGCTCTTTCTTCTGTACTTCTATACCCCTAGTTACATATTTAAATACTTTAAATTTTCTTCCCAGGTAAACCAATGCCTCGTATTCGCTGGTGGCGCGACGACAAGGTCATAGCCACGCTTGCTCCAGTAGACGATGAGTCGAGACTCAGTCTGCTAGAGTTGAGGATACCCAAGCTGTCCAGAGACTACTTCGAGGCTGTGTATACTTGTACTGCTGATAACACGGTGCTGGTTCCGCCTTTGAGGGTCAATGTGCAGATACAAATTTATTGTAAGTATTTCCTTAAAGGTTTTTTCTGACTATTCCATGATCTTCTGCTAAATTATAGATAAAGGATTATAACATATATTATACAAGAAAACAAGGATGTTTTTTTTTATACCGTATTATGTTGGCTGCCTCTAATTTTAGCCAGACATTACTTTATGTGTCAAATCAACAGTATTCCTAAAATATTTAAAAATTTTCATGGATTGTTCAAAGTCAAATTTTGCAAAGATAAAATGACGACACGGAGCAACAAAAATATAGCACCGCTTACGAAGTTTCTAGATCTTAATAAAATAATTATGCAAATGCGTAAGTTTTATCCAAGCATCCACAATTTCACAGGCTACCTAACAGAATTTATACAACGAAACTAAGCACACAAAAACATTACTTGCAAAGGTCACGCAAAGTTATAGTCGTAACTTCGCCTTCAGTATTTAACTAGCTATTGTCCTTGGTTTCACTCGAGGGGAACTTCTAGAATTACCCGTGGATAAAAAATATCTTAAAATAATGTTAAAAAATGAAGGAAGGTGTAGTAGTAAAAAAGGATTTCTGTGAATAAACACTATTTATTTCTTCCATTTTTTTTAGTCTACTTATGTGCCAAACATCCAAACCCGTTCATCAGTTAAAGAGTGATTGAGTTGCAAACATCCAAACTCGCAAAGTCAGTAACATTCAAACTCGCAATCAAAAACATTCGTACGTTCACATTTACAACATTAGTAGGACAGGTCTACAATTTATCTAAATATTAGTACTACGACGTGTCTCCAGCCTAATGTTCAGTCATTTGTCTGACTAACCGCGTTGGGACATTATGAACGTTGACAGAGCCGTACGTCATCGTACGTGATTGTAATATATGAGGATAAACACATAAACATGATGGATTCAACGAAAAAGTAAGACAGACGCGACCTAAGATTTGCGGAAGCTGTAAGTTATTTTGGGCTAGGGTTGGAGTATAAAATAAGAGGTAAAATTATGTCTGTGGGATAAATTATGTCTTAATTTTGAAATCAGTACATATTTGGATTTATAAAATAGGGAAAATAATTAAAATCGTGTAGACTTATACCATTTAGATTCCGTTCCACACAAAGCCACAAATGAAAAAAGTGTGACGTTTTTCCATAATTTAGTCGGAAAGTACCACATGATTCGATTTTTACCCAACTACGCCGAAACAAAAAGGATGATTATGATTTTGACCGGTAAGTGTGTATATTCCGGTGTGTCTATGTGTTCATTTGTTTCCTCATAACATCTAAACTATTTATCATAAACTAACCAATGCGGTATCATTGAAAGCGTCTCCGTCCTGTGACGATAAATGAATATGACGCCGTCTAGAGGTCATAAATTTAAAAAAAAAGTGTCATGTTGGGTATTAAATAAAAGAGCTTAATTAGCACATTTCAAAATAATAAAAATAAAAGTTATAAAATCAAAACCCAACTACGACAAAAACGCAAACTAAAAAGGTATAAACTAGGCGTACCTACCAAATATTGATCCATGTAGGTGCAATAAAAACAATGCACACTTAGACAATCAACAATAATGATGCTTTTATTGTTTTATTGCCTTTACTACAAAAGAATATTGTCTTGTTTTATCAAAAGCTTTACTTTTACCGCAGAAATATTTTACTTTATCTCAAAGAAAAATAAACGCCACTATAAAAAGATATAAGGACACTTTATTTAATCAAATCTAGTGCTACCTTTTTCCCAGTTGTTACCCAATCTGCCTCGAGCAACAGTTTCAAGAAAAATAACATTGGTTGCCGCAGAATAGTTGGAAAGTTTCATAACATCCGCATTACACGGGACAAACGTTCATTTTCTGTTATTGCAAGACTGAATCCACGTAAATCCGTGCGATTAACCTATATCAACCGCGCTAGTCTCCCGGATTATCTCGGAATATGACGGTTCGTCGCCGACAGGATTCTTTTGTCACCGCTCACCCCTAAGGGGCCATTAGTTTTTATTTGTGTAGCATTGTCCTGTCGTGACGCCATTGCCACGTCGGCGAACAGGAAATTATTCTCCATTATAATAACCCATGATGTCATTCGTTCAGTAATGCACGTTAAGCTCACCTTTTTCCAACAAAGCTTTTAGTGGACGATCTTATTTTTGTTTTTAACACTTTTTCAACTATCCATACCCTTAATGGACGCCATTAGTGTTTTAGTTTTCTATTGTTCGAACTGCTTCGATTCAATTCTTGCGATGGATTTATGGATGACTTATTCTGGTACACAATTTCGACGGCGAAATGACAATAAATTCTAAGGGCTGAAGTGAACAATTTAAACAAAGTGAGAAACACGTTAATTATTTTTTTGACAAGTTTAATTGATTAATCGAAGTGCCAATAACTTCTAACTGTCGAAGTCAACACGTGTCCCATGGAAGTTAGGAGATAATGCCATAGACTCGGTAGTTTAGTTAGAAGGTATTTCTACATTTTGATTTAGGTATGCTGATACAAGACCTGCAATAACAAATGTTGTTAAGAGATTTTACTAGAACATGCGAATTTGACCTTTAAAAACGAAACCATAATAATTGAATTTCGTGAAAATTTCAAATAGGAGTTTTTGTCACTTCATCGCCGATTTGACATTCATGTGTAGATATTTTTCCGATGGTAAAAGGTCAACATGTTTAATAAGAGAGTGTTTTCCGGATCGTGCTCCCATCCACATTGATGGATTACCATCGATTTTAACGGTAGGTACAATTTCCCTTACAGTTTCGAGGTAAGCGTGTGGTAACAAATTCTCAATAAAAATAAGCCCTAGCTTAAAATGTTGCAAACATTGAATTAAAGATCAACTTTAATGGATAGTCCATTATCGTGCGTGTGCGTATTTTTTTGCAGAATGCGTTATGAATAATACAGTAAAAAAAAAAACAACAATTGGGGGGCACCAATTGCCGAATACGAATTTAGGAGGAGGCAATTCGTTTGTGTACCAGTTTAACGTGTAATTAGAAAGATGAAGTAATTAATACGTCTTTTAGTAGTAGAGTTTGAAAATATCTACGCATTTTTTTTGGAAATACCTATTCAAAAATAACTGCGAGCTCTGGTTTAAATACAACGTGTCAGATTCCTACCAAACTATATTGAAATAACCAACATAATGGACACACTACAATGGTGAAGGCTTACTAAATAGACTTTCATTTTGTGGACTGGAGTTTAATAATAGTAATGGTCGGGAACTGGTTAGCCAGGCTTTCATAATATAACAAAATTTGGCGGTCCTAATGGTAACGTAATGATGATAAGGGTACTGCGTTTATCACTTTTTGTGAATAAAGTATTTTTAACGCCATTTTGATTTTGAAAATCATCTCGTTTTGACTAACGGCCATCGTTCAGCATAATGCTGCGACCCTATGCAAGATGGAGCCCCAGCGCTGGTTTTCAGCAACTGCCGCCCGTCTGTTTTTCAGCGATACATCTTATCAAATCTTAATTAATAAATAAACCTTTGTGATTGGATGATAAACAAGCAGATGGTTTATCTGCATTGGATGATAAACCATCGTATATTCCATCTGTCGGCCAAAGTTGATATTTATCTCATGATCCTGTAATTACCGTTACCCATATGCTTTGATCAGGAACACAGCCACGCTGCTTAGCGGTACAAATTGGTATGGTGATAGTAGGTATAATCTACCTCTTACTTCACTTTAGTCGATTCCTACTTATAAATTTCATTAAGTTTGAATCTCTAACTGTCACATAGACAAATAGATGTTTTTGTTTTATGACGTGCAATGTTGACTATACCTATATCTCGGTGATCTCCTTTACTTTGAGCTCAATTTCTACGTATTTCTTTGACAAATAAGCATATTTTTCTTTCTTTCTTAAATCTTATACTTGAAATATTTAACAAAGATTTTTTCCTCAGTACGACCACTATTCGTGGAGATCTTAGCTCGGGAGCAGCCGCTCTCAGTAGGCCAAGCAGCCGAGCTGGCGTGCAAGGCCGTGGGGGCAAGACCACCGGCAGTCATCACGTGGTGGATGGATGACCGACAGATGTCTGTGTCGGCGATACAGAAGGTAATTAAAATCAAAATTAAAATTCACTTATTCAAATAAGGCTAAGAATCAGGAGCATAAGAGTATAAGTTTGACTTCATAATTATTTAGAACGTCATGATTATATAACACAGCCGCCAAAACACCCGCCCTTCACCAATTTCTAGTCTTTTCGCTGGAAAAAAGAACTAAATCACCATAATGTCGTAAAGAAGTAAAGCAATATTAAGTAGAAAATAACAACTAATAAAACCTATATTATTTATTTATTTAATACACAAATGTACAGAGATGGACTAGACATTACGCAATAGACATTTTCTACCACTCAACCTTTCGGTGATGCAAAGACAAACGATGGTAACAATAGCGATAATTGAGGAATAAACATTTATTTAATTAAAAATATATACATTAAACTGCTTAATATCTAGTAAACAGATTTTTTTTTGTAGATATGGCCTCTGTATAGACTACTACAAACAATCCTTTATTTAAACACAGCTACTGCATATCAGTGGCTTAATTAATAATGAACAGCTATTATACAAGGCATTGACTATTGAATCATGGCTAAGTAAAAACAGTCGCAGGGTCGATCCATCAGGTTAAGCTACGCTTGCTGGTGCTGGTCCGTGGATGGGTGACCATCTTTGCAAACCGAGACTTCTCCGTGCCTCGGAAATCACGTTAAGCCGTTAGTCCCAGCTGGCCTTCGTGGATCTTTGTCAGTCGTTATGGATCGTCAGAAGCCCGAAAGTCTGACAACCAGTCTTACCAAGAGGTTTCATATTGCCTAGTTACTGGGTTGTGGTTAGATATGCAGTCACTCCATGTAAAATACGGGTATCCAGCTGCATCCTGCTCCAAATACAGGTGACTGAAAGCGGAACCCAACATAGTTGGGAAAAAGCTAGGCAGATTGACTATTGAATCAATTATTATATCGAATCAATCATTACTTTGAACAATATCTGAGCATATCGGTGTAGATATTAACTACGTAATCAATTACTAATACTCTTACAAATAGTATCAGGAAAATGCGGGATTAAGTCAAATAAACAGAAAAAAAGAAAGAAAACGTGTTTATTCTGCACAAAAAAACATGCACATTAAAAAAAAACTAGACATAAAATACACACAATACTAAAGTAGCCAAAAGATTAAAGACAGATAAATAGTTTTTAACATGGACCATACATGGACCTCACAGTAAGTGTAGGTGTTCCCGTCGCGGTCCCGCTACGTAGACGCTGCGTAAATGCATGGTCTCCTTTGTTGCTGTTTACTTATATTTAATTTGAATATGTTTTAATTTTGTTATTACATAACAAAATGGTTTGTTATTACGGAAGGACGCTCCTGCAACACAGTAATAACTACCGCAGGAGTCAGAGAATTCTATCATTTGTTGTACAAGTTGTCAATAAATAATTTTTGAATCTTATATTTTGTATGCACGGGCCAGAAAGCGCCCTGTTGCCGTGGGCCTATCAAAAAACGCGCGTTTTACATTTGAAAACACACGTTTCGAACATAATGTTTACTTAGTTTAAGACTTTATTCAATATTCATATCTACAGAGATACTTATTGTGCTTGTCGCAAAAAAAAAAAAAAACTAAAATACTGTACAATAGTTTTATTTTCGATTCATGAGAATTTACTTTACATTAACTTTCCGCGCGCCTGCTAGGGCTTCTGATTCGATAATTTTCTTTTTATTCCCGTTCCATTACGACTTTTAGGGTAACCATTAATTCATTTTATCCAGAACTCGGACGACAAAAACGAGACCGTATCGTTTCTCCGCTGGACGCCCCGCATGGATCAAGATGGACGCACGCTCACTTGCCGAGCGGCCCATGTCAAACTCGAGCACACTACAATAGAAACCAGTGTCACGCTCAATTTGCACTGTAAGTTCCCTTTTCTTTTCTTTTTTTGTATAGGTAGCCGGCAATCTTTTTTGAGGATTTATAGCCGGTGAGACTCTAGAGCTAGTTGTGCCCTGTTTCTTAATAGTTATCTACTAAATTTCATATTACAAACATACCAGCATCATTAATACGGGCTAAATATGAATGCATTTTTTTTTTTTGAAGAAATTAAATTATAATCAAAACCGTATAAAAATCTATGAAGGTATTTAAAAGTAAGTTCCTACTAAGCAAAACCCAGGAAACGATTTCGTTTTACTAAGGCTCCTACAAACAGGCGCGACACAAAGGTACGTCGCGTCGCGCGACGAGCGGTGTCTTTGTGTCGCGTCGCGTATCGCGCCTGTTTGTAGAAGCCTTTAGTCTATTTATAAGAAAAGAGAAGTGCTGGGAAAATGCCCGTGCCTGTGTTATATTGCAAAATAACGTGGATTTAAGTTCCCAGAAAATTATTTTGATATTTAGACACTTTTTATATAGAATTTACAACTATTTTAGCTGTGTTGTGTCAATTCCTTTAATAAATAATTTCATTATTAAATTGCGTCACGCAAGTATCTAATTTCCCGTATGATTTATTTCCATTTCTTATTATGGAACAATTTAATTCTATTTTCGGTGCAGGGAAATTTTATTTTAGTAAAAATTTATACGGTTACCAATTCGCAACTGGAATTCGCGGGCTGGGTTGCCTGTCGAAAACTAATAGCTGACATTTTTATTTTGAAATCAGTACTGTTCGAATTTTAAATTGAAAGACTAATGGATTGGATATTATTAAACACTTATTTAGCTAATTGATATCTGGATTTTCGACTTTAGTAATCTTATTTATCTAATCTTTCTAATCTTCTTTATATTAGAAATTTAATGCATTGATGACGATAACAACATATTCCAAAAGATTTCATAATTTTATTGTAATTATACACTATTGAAAATTCACAAGCGCCTGTAAATGGTTTAAATATATGAATGACAAGATTGCCTGAATGTAATTATTAAAACATTTTGGCAAAGGAATCCTTAGTAAACAAGTAACAATCGATTTTCCTTCACAGATATGCCAATAGTGACGCTGCAACTTGGCTCAAAGATGAATCCCAATGACATTGAAGAAGGTGATGATGTATACTTCGAGTGCATGGTGCGGTCCAATCCTCCAGCTTATAAAGTAGTTTGGGAACATAACGTAAGTAACAAACCTATATTCAGAACACGACATTATTGTGTATGAATAACAATAGTACCTGGGCGACCGAGCACTGCTCGCGTGAAAATAGAGAATGGTCATTTAATTGTATAGGAAAGTTCATACTAATCCCATGTATAGTACATACTAATTCCATGCTGCCATTTCATTATTCTAAGATAGCCGACTTGTTTTAAACTTTGGGCGACCGAGCTCTGCTCCGGTAAAAATACGGAGAAAACGAATTTTCCCAGATTTTTGCCCCCATAAACCCCTATTTTGGAACTTTCATCGAAATCGTTCGAGCCGTTTTCGAGAACGTGTTCAAATATACATGGGAGACTCAGAAAGTTTTACGAAACTAAAAAAATATACTGCTGGTTATAATTTTTTTTATTATTATACGTACTTTTCAAATAACTCTCCATTGGCATCCATATAAAGTTTCACCTAAACCAATTTTTATAACACATTTTCTAGTCCGCATCAGACACCTCTCCAATCGCCTTCTCAATTTCAGCCAGTGCATCTTCCGGTGATGAAAACTGTTTTCCCTTGAGTTGATTTTTATTTTGGGGAAAAAAAATGATAAATCCATCCGTAATGATATCTTAAACGCGTCGAGACGAGCCTGCTTCTTTGCTATCATGTCTCGGCATCAGTCTACCCGAAACTCCTTCTGAGCCTGCGTTAGATTTTGCTGTACCACCGTGAAACTATCTTCCTTACCCGATGATGCCCCTTCATGCACACTTCCCTATCCAATCTGCAGTATATGCTGAACCTGCTCATATATAAGTCACCTATTCTCTTGAATTAATTTTTTCATAGCCAGCACGTTTTCTTATGGAACAGCCGTCATAGGGCGGCCACTTTTTTCTTGGTCCGCCAAAGTTACTCGACTACACATAAATTCGTTGAACCAGCGGAAAATAGTCACTTTAGAAGGACTTTTGTCTATTAACACCATTCGAAGTCTTCCAACGATTCTTCTGGTTTTAGTCGACATTTGAAATCGTACAAAATCGTCGTGCGAAAATGTTCTCTTTGTAAATCCATTTTTCAGTGAGACAGAGTATTTTGATTTTGCTCGTAAGAAAATGTGGAAGAAATTTCGAATTTAGAATGTTGTGTTTTTTTTGTAATAAATAGTCATAGTTTTAATTGACATCAAAACTAGCCAGTGTCCCATAGACAAAAACTGTTAGTCGCAAAACTTTTTATACAAATATTTCTCGCTTAGTAGTATAGGATATTATAAATGCGAAACAGGCAAACCGAGGCAGGCTTAACAAACCCTGGCCTGATGATTTAGACTTATTCCTTACCGATTGGCCGTAGAACGCAAAACATAAGTAAAATTAGAAAAGTGCAGGTTAATAAAAAAAGTAACTCTGTATAACTGTTTGTTCGTAACCTCTTCACGACTAAACGTTCCAAAATTTGACAAAGAGGTATCTTGGGATCTGTTGTATGACATGGCTTTACAAAAAAAAAAAAACATACAGATGAATTCGTGGGCAACAGCTGGTCTATATGCAAACGTATAAATAAAATTGAAGTGTCTGTTTATAATGTCAAAACAACAGCTTTTTACTAAATTCTTATGAAAGTATATCCGGTACTTATAACATTTTTTTTGTCTGTCCTTCTGTGTGTCTGTCTGTTTGTTCCGCTTAATCTCCGAAATGGCTGGACCGATTTTGACGGGACTTTCACTGACAGATGGCTGATATTATGAGAACTAACCTAATTATATGTTAGAAAAAGAATTACCACGGCAACAACTAGTCATTAATAAAAATAAAATGGTTTTTGACTGTCTGACCGATCACTAAGCCTCCACGTACAGCCTAAAAATAGATTGGATGATAGTTTCCTTATTGGGTGTAGAGAGTTTCATTTGATCAATCAAATTCTGTCACCTCTAAAACGTGATTCGGAATGTGAGGGTAGTTTCACACCCGATATTCGATTCCAATATTTGGCTTTGTTTTTTTAGTTGGTGAACAATTTCCTGAACTACAAAGGTCTATTTTTTATCATTCATTTATTTCAGGCCGTTAAAGCCTATAAAAATACAATAAATTCTCTCACAATAATTTACAGGCCATACGATTTTGTTACTGAGCTTTTATAACTATAATAATGTTCTTTATTTTCTATTTTAAATAATTATATACTTTATTAATCAATTATTTATTAATAACATATTTTTTTAAATTAAATTTATTTATTAATTGATTTTCTTTCGTAAGGAGAACTACCTCCCTTTATTGTGTCTGTCATTCAATCCTTCTTTTTGTGACACAATTTTCATGGCAAGAAAAGTAGGTTCCTCATAAGATCCTTTTACGTGCCACAATTTTGTATTTGCAAGTTAGTTATTCACAAAGTATTCCGCTGCTTCTTCCTCTTCTTGATTTCCAAAACAAATTTCAACAACGTCACATCGTTGTCTTATTAAAAAGTTTGAGAAGCCGGAAGTTTTGATTTTCCAGCAATCTTGAAAAACTCCTTGAAAACTTTAACATACACGTGCATGTGACAGTGCAAACAAATAATCATTGTTCGTCAGGAAAAAAAAAAACAATGAAGGTACCTTTACAGTTTCAGTCAAAGTTAATGATCAAATCTATACTCTGTTGATAATTCTTCTTTTCCAAAAGGAGACGCGTAATTTCCAAGCGATTTTAGTGAAATCCGTTAGTGAATTAAACAAACCATACAGTTAATTAGCCATACAATATCTGCACTCTCTGTAAAATATGAAACAGAACGAACAATTTCAGGGTCAAATCATGACGCACAATCAGCGAGCTGGAGTCATCGCCGGCTCAGCAAATCTAGCTCTACAAGGTGTAAACAGAAGTCAAGCGGGGAAGTACGCGTGTACAGCATCCAATGTAGAAGGCGATGGGAAATCCCTTCCAGTCAATCTGCAAGTTATTTGTAAGTATTACTTAAGTTAATTTTATTGTGCACGATGAAAATATTTGTGTTCTTGATGGACCTGGTATAGTTCCTTGCGATTACCATATTCAGAATGACTAAAGCCCAGTTACTGTGGTATTCTTAGCTAGACCGCTGACCAAAATCCAAAAGTCATTTATTCAAACTAGGCTGAGAATCAGCACTTTTCGAACGTCAAAATTACATAAGACAGTCCCCCAAAAACGCCCACCCTTCACCACTGCCTAGGGAAGAAGAAGTGGCGTAACAAACTCCCCAGTCATAGCCAGACTAGTTATAAAGTAAAATTATGAAAGATAATTTTGTCAAATCGATAGCTACTAAGATTAGAGCATAAGATTAGGCATATTACAAAATTAAAGACTATGTTGAAGACAAGGAAATTTGGCAATAATTCCTTCTGCACATGTGGCTTCCCTGGTATCTCATTAACGTCATAATTATGTAAGAGTCTATTAACTGCTCCCAAATTACCATATTTATTTTTATCTTATTTTTTTTTTTTACATTCGTCCTTGACATATTCATTCAATTATTTGACATTATATACCTACGAGTTAATTTCAACTCTTTATTAGTGGCTTTTTTGCACATGATAATTATTCAGATTTATTACAGTTGTAATAGCAATAATGTGATTGCGTTTAATTAAAATAGGTTCTTATTTTTATTAATTCATATATCTTTTGTATAGATTCTTTTCTATTTTGTGAATGTGAGAACACTGTAGGCTTAGTGGACTGTAGATTTGTTGACCATTTTCTATTTTCTTAAGTACCTGGTACTTATTGAAATACCTACACTGTCCTCTCATACCTAGTCATACTGTTATTTGAAAAATTTTTAAAAGCCAATTATTTTTAAAAGAGTAACCGTGGAGTTTCTTGCCGGCTCTTCTCCATAGGAAACGACCAATTGGAACCGTGCACCTAGCTTCTGACGTTTCATAAGTGCCCATGTAGGTATATGTGAAATAAAAATATTTTGATTTGATTTGATTAGAGGACCCTGAAAATTGGGAGACCAATGCGTACAGAAGAATCAACTAGGCCGTCCAACATCTGCTGCAAGTCGTGCAGCAATTCAGCCAGGATGACGATGTCATCTGCAAATCTCAAGATAGTATTTTTAATCTAGCTTAAATATTTAGAAGCGATTATAATGATTCCTTTAGTAATCAGATATCAACGTATCCTAGACACAGACATAGACATCCCACTGTGTTTCTTTTAGCAAAAAATTCGTCAGTACCAATGTATATAAACTATTGAATTTATTATTGGAATATTATAATTTCCCCACAGACACACAGCAACGACCAATTCACTTTGTTAATAAATAGTTAAATCCACGTACGGGTTCAAACCACAGGCCGCAGTTACATGACCGAGTTCACACCCATTGATTAAATTTTTCAAATAGTACTGTAACGATGCAGTGAAAACAGTGGGTGACCGATTTGATTGTGATACATTTGGCCAAGTGAATTTATATTTTGTTTTCTATCATGTAGAGTTATAGTTTCAATGACAACGTTAGATTTATTTATCATTTGCTAATGCATGAATTGGTTGTTATTTATTATACATCTTTTATTATTTTATGTAAATATCGTTTACATATTTAATTTTTTTTATAAAAAACATTAAAAAATATAATTAATATATTTTTATTATTGTTATTACCTTCTTCTTGTTTTCACTTAAACATGACAGAAACCATTGTAATCTAGTAAGAAAGTGAAATTCCAATATCTTTATGAAATCACTTTTTTTTAAATCCTACATAATACCATATTGTATTTCACTTTTCGTTAATCGACGTCACGTGGAGACTTTCACCCTTTGTGGCCTCGAATTTCGCAATTCATTGCCCCCTAAAAAGGGTGAGCCCCAAAAACGGCCGCCACTATTCAGACTTACCTGTTGCGATGTTTAGCCATCATCATTGCCACAAGTGTCAATGGGAAGACCCAAGTGTCAATGGGTCCCAAGCCTTAAGAAATGCCTACCTGTAGATGTGACAGGGAATCGACAGCCTATGAAAAATATGACCCTCTTCAAACTAGATTGAGCGTAAATATTGAAATATCTTGTGAAATATTGAAATATAACATCCGGTAATAGAGGCTTGAGGGGCGGAAAACTAGCGCCATTTACTAGGCACGCAAGAAGATGTGGAGAAAGATGTGTTGAGAACTTTTTGATGAGTCATTTTGCCAACACTTTTGGTCAGAGACCTTCATCAGTCCTCTTCTTTTATCGTATCCATTTAACATTAAACTGATAGTTATAAGATCTTTTACTGAAGTCTTTATAAGTGCAGCCTTGAAAAAGGCATCACCATTTAGCCCAACACCAACCTATAGGAAATAAATGCATATATTTCATGATTTGTCTTCTATAAGCTCTGTCTCTTTTCAAGATAACTTCGCTATCTCAACTTATTTGCCCAATCAAATCTTAGTAGATTTGATAAGTTGTTAGATTTGTTGTTTTTTAGTTAGTTAGTCTAGTGACTAGCCAACTAGACAGTATCTACAACACACACACAGTATCTACGGTGTCTATAATATTATTAGTTATTAAATTACCCAAGTGATTTAATGATGAAATGAATTACCCGGTGTTCAAGTCTCTAAAATTACTCACCTTTCCATCTTTGTATATACTTGAAGTTGCAATATTTGTTAGAACTAATAGACACCTATTTACTCTAATGGAAGATATACGAACACGGCCAGGATCTGTTAGATCACAATATAAAAATCTAATGTACACAGGTAGGCACAAAACAGCATTATTGAGAAAAAGTATTTTGTCAATGGGGCCCGTCATATATAATAAAATTCCCCATACTATTAAAGATCAGTCATTAAGTATATTTAAGAAGAGGCTAACATCATTATTAATTAATAAATGCTATTATTCAGTACATGATTTTTTGACTGATAAGAGTTTATAATGTTATATTAGGTAATCTATTAATTTTGGTGCAAATGTAATATTTTTTTTTGTTCATTACTATTTTTAGAATTAGATTATTGTTTTATTTATTGTATTCATGCATGTATGATATTTGTTCCATCTATCCACTGTACTTTGTTTATATACTTTTGTTTTTTGTTCAACTGAGTGGATCTAGAAACTTATATACCTACTTATTACCTTTGCATGCCGTAAGGTAGACTGTGGAAGAGCTATTTGTTAAAATGTGAACACCTTATTTTGTACCCACAGTCTTTGCAAAATAAATGATTTCTGATTTCCAAACGTTAACGCCGTGTACGTAGCCATGTCCAAGCTCTGACGTGAAAGTTAACTTAGAGTTGGTCTACTCTGGACATTATGGGGCCTTTACATGAGTTGATTTTTAATCACCCGCCGCACGACGTAAATTAGACTAGCGGTCAGTTTTAGCACTAAAGATTTTATTCACCTTTCACAAGTTATATTTTTACTGGACAGCTAAAATCGACTCTTGTAAAGCCCACATAACTTGAAGGCATTTCTGTTTACGCTAACACAAAATTTATATTATTACAATATCTTATTCTAATATTATAAGCATAAATAAGCATGTTCATAGCCGAAGGCTTCATATTCAATCGAATTGGGTTCACAATAATAATTATTTTATACGAAATTCCTTGTATATGGAAGTAAGTACGATAAACGGTCGGATCTCCGGCACTCGTAATCACATTATTTGCCTTTACTTATTAAATTATATACCTCCGTACAATAGAGTATCCGAGGCTCATGATATTTTGTTGAGGATAAAATCATATTTTCTATTTTTGCGTGGGAAAATTCTACTCGTATTATGAACACTTAATAAAATCTTCACATTACAGCACATTATTAGATGAATACTTCGCTTCAAAAATAAACATTAGGTATCTGTATTTTTACGAAAAATTGTTTTCGTAGGTATTTTATAATGTCGTGATCCGATCGTAGAATTGGCCATAACGTGATCTTGCTGGCCATTTCATGATTTGATCATCTAACATCTGCCATATCATTCAACGCTCAGCGTTCAACGATTTGCCCAGCGATGCTTGAGCATATCGACCCAGATACGCGTAAAAAACATATACCAGTGACATTATATTTTGAACTTACCAAAATATACTTTAAATTAAATAGCAGTACTCTAAATTAAATAACATAAGTGAATTCTGCTATGAGGTAAAACAAGAATGAAAATGAATGCATGAGAAACACTTTTTCTGATTATTTCTTCATGTTTATTTATGACCTTTTAAAACGCAATGAAGACTAATTTTCAAAAGTAGACCCGTGCATACGTACAAGCGTAATCGATCATAATATATTTAAGCGTTATTTTTTTAAATTCTCACAATAAATATGTGCACAATACATTCTGGCATTCAATGATACGCAGTTTATTGGCAACACTGGCCAATATATCACGGGAAGACCCATTCCATTTATGTTTCAGATATTGACAGTCATGAATTAAGCGTTGATTTTTATTCGTGTGTTTAAAAGCAATTTAACAACATTTTTAAACTGAAAAACGTTTTGTTTTTTTTCTGTTGCTACATGAAATGCATTTTGTATGTAGGCTGCAATACGTTGAAATAGATTTTTTGATTTGTTTCAATCAATACTTTTGTTTTTTGCTATTGAAAAATCCGATTTACAGGCTTATAAAGTTTGCCGCCATGGGATCTGGAGGCAAAAGTCCTCGCGCACATTTGGGAGTGACGCGAGGAGGCGAAACGCTGGGGCGTAACTCCGCTGCTGCGAGAAATCACAGCACAGCAGACAGCTGTGGCGGGATCTCATGGCCTCATGGAGAGTGCGATTGTCGTAATTCAGTGCTGGGCACGCCACAATTGCGGCGATAAGTCCCCTCTTTGAGGAGTGGCTAGAGAAGCGTCGCAGCGTCCTCACCTTCCGCCTAACGCAGGTCCTCACCGGACACGGTTTTTCCGGATAAGGCGGGCGTTTCCTCCCTCAAAGACGCGCCCTCAAAGAAATGTCAGCAGAACTGTCAGGGTCCGCTAGGACTGATGCCTGCTGGGATCACGGGAATGTTCGAAAGGGATACCATGGCCCCTGGCAACATACAGGCAAAAGAAGGAACACGGGTGGGTTTTAGTCATTAAGAGTCTGACTCGTCCTTTCACTCCGCCCAGAGCGGGAGAAGTTATTTGATAATTGACAACCCAAAAAAAGGCCTATTAAGTTCGGTTACATGAGCGATAAAAATAACTTGCGAAATGTGAGTACAGGTAGGTACATCGCCTGCCTACCTACCTTCGGTATTACAGCTGTGATGTTACGTAATACTGGCTTCTAATAAACGCACAGAAGTGTCTGTGTAACCGTTGGTATGTGTTAATTTGTCAGACTTCTTCAGATTAACAAACCTAACTTCTCTACATTTGCATTCAAATGTGTAATATATCAATTCAACCATGTCGCACACACCATGGACAGAGCAAATTGAATTTGCACACAGCGTGTAACGCATAACTTGGAAATCCATTGAATAACACCGGATTGATTTGATTTTATATGCAAAGCTTTGTAGGCCAGTGTTTATGATTCAAAGCTGCATGCTAAACAGTGTACGAGTCGGTTGAATAGTAGAAATGTTTCATCAGCTGGTTTGAAATTATATATGGAAGTTGTTATGGTTTAAATTATGCATTCTTGCATATGACGAGTTACATGCATTACCGTTTCTAACAACTAAAAGTCTAAGGGGACCGTTTCTGCACTAATGTTTGCATACATATGTTTTAGCCAATACGTAAACGCGTAGGATTATTTCTCGTTAAACAATCTAATTACCAATTAGCTTATAATTATCTACTACAGCTCTAAACTAAGCGTTTAGAATGATGTTTCATGTAAATTGACGTAAAATATCCAGACCTTTTTTTTTTTTTTTTTGAGGGTGGGAAATCATAAAATAACTTCTCCCGCTCTGGGCGGAGCGGGAGGGCGTGTCAGACTCTTCCTGACTAAAACCCACCCGTGTTCCTTCGGTTGCCCTGTCGCCGGGGGCCACGATCTCCCTTTCGGTTTTCTTCGCAACCCCGGCAGGCATCGGTCCTAGTGGACCCCTTCAATTATGCTGACATCTCTTTGAGGCGCGCGTGGAACACAACGCGCCGTCGACCCGGGCCTGGTCCTTATCGGACGGTGAGCCACCCATTGCTCACCGCCCGCAAGCCCGCGCCTACGGTGGCCGGAAATCGCCTCGCGATTCCCGACGCCCTGGGCGTCTCCTCCTGCAAAATATCCACCCCTAAAGCTGTAATTAGAATTGTAAAATCAATTCATTATTATTCGATAAATGATTTTTTCTCAAACACTGTTTAATCTCAGACCTTTTCATGGCCTTCAATTCACTTCTCAACGTTTGTAAGAAAACAAAATGAAATACCTAGACACAACATTTAAGTTTAATTTCGTTTATTATTTTTAAAGTTAAGAGGTCAATGTCGCTGTAATTATCATGATCAATGTCAATTTCTTTTTATAGGTAAATATCTAAATGAAAAATCGGTATTTATCAGAAGTACTTAATATAAAATTTTTGGTTCTGTTATATTGCTATGACAGTGAGGGAAGAGAATACACCAGCTGTGTCTACGCACACACTTGTGCACTATAATATCTCCCGCGATGGCTAGTCTCTACTGATATTGGCCTTGGCCGAAATTCGGTCTGGAAGACTATTTGCATTCTTCATTCTTATAAATAGACTTTACTATAAATGTACATATTAAATATTAGATGTGTTAGAAAATATAGTCCAAGTATAGTACGTCGGTACAAAGGATTTCATTTCCAAAAGTTCGACTGTGTCTATCCTAAAACATAGTTCTGTTTCAGTCAATCATTTGAAGATGATATAGACAGTTATTTGTGGTACAAGCAGGCCATAATTTATATCTATTTAGTAAGCAGACTATCAAAATCAAAACATAGTAACTAATACTAAACCAAAAACTACTCGCGTTTTCAAAAACAAATTGAAAACTTTGTACCAAAAACAGAAAAGTTGATTCCATAACGACTTTATTTAAAACAAAAATAAAAACGTTACCAGCTTTGGTATGTAGTTTGGGGAACTCAAACTCGGACGGGCTCGTTTCTACTTGAAAATAAATACGAAACATCTTTTTGTTTGTTTTTCGCGGGAGTTGCAGGATGAAACCGGTTCGGTTAGCTAAGTTTAGAAATTATTTTAAACTTCGATACTGAGTTTGTTGTGGGTTGTTAACTCAATGATTGGCTTGTGCAAAAAAACTAAGTTTTACTTAGCCCTAAAAAATCATGTATCGTATGACATGAAAAAATGTTGCATGATGAAAACCAGCGTCAGGCACTAGTTGGCTGGCATTTATGCTAAAGTTTTTTTTGTTTTTGTGTAAATATTATGTACCAGGGTTAATTAAGTTAATTAATTTTTTTTTAGGCTTTCGCACATTACTGTTGTAATTTGTATGTAAAAGTCGACAGCACGGGATTTTGAAAAAAAAAAATCTTTAATTCAGTAAACAAAACTCAGATCCCGCAAAATTCTACCGCTGGATTTTCCTAAACCATAAACAAACGCCATTTTTATAAACCAATCGCCCGAGCAAAAAAATTTGCACTCTACGACAAACTCAATTAAACTTTTCACATTTTAGACCATCAATCAAACTGTGTTAGTTGACCAAAAATCAACTGGGAATACGTGAGTAATCACTCCCAATGAATGAAATGCAGGCGATGATAGGGCCGTGATCGGGTAGATTACTCCGACTCCTAAATGTGATGGAGTGCATAATATATTAGCCACCCATGCAACTGGTATCCAAATCGAATGATTGAGCATCTATTGCGACCATTATTGTGTTGATGGATAGCGGTAGGCTGTTAGTTTTACTTGGGTTTTGGTAATAGATTGTTAGATTTCTACAACAATTACTCCGTTAGTCTGCTGGTGGAAACAAGCCTAATAACTAACCCTTATCTACATCTCTACTTATTTATAATAAAGCTGTTTTGTTTGAACGCATTAATCTCTGGAACTAGCAGTCGGATTTGAAAAAATATTTTTGCATTTATAAGCCCAATTTTTGAGGGAGGTTATAGGCTATTTAACATCAAGCTAGAGCTGTTAGGAGCCGAGCAAAAAAAGAAGTCTGAAATAACTCTAAGCGAAAACGCGGATGATGCGACGCGATGCGACGCGGCGCGTCGGGGTAGTAAGAAATTTCACGCGGACGAGGTCGCAGGTAGAAACTAGTATAATAATAAAAATACATATTAATCGTAATATTTTCATTATAAGGTGCTGTTTAATGATCCAGAAAACAATGAAAAAAAAATAGGCTCTCCGGGAGTGCCGACAGAAGAAAAACTAAATTAAAAAAAACACTTCCAAAACCTTTAAAATAAAAATACTTGCATAGAACATTGATCCGTAACGTAAAATAATAAAGAACACAATCGCATTTACAAAAATGAGGTGTCGGTAACGATGTCGCGAGTTCAATTGTTTTTTCCCGGATCTCAAAAATGCCCAACGCGCCTAAGAAGTTTTCACTTCAAAAATCTTACAAAATTGTTGGATCCTCATCTATCACCTGTCACTTGTCGGTTTTATTAAATAGGGCCTTGGTTAACTTAAAGGTGATTGCAAACGACGCAATACTTTCGCAGATAATTACCCCAGAACTTAATGGAGTTCCGGTTTTATATAAAGAGTATAATATAATTATACGAAAAGACTTACGTGAATTTTATTGAGGGTAGCTGATTAGTTCCGGCCGAAGTAGTTACTTTGACCCGCAACTTTGCCGCGCTGGGACCAACTCACGATTATAGACTTCGATTGAGTAAAAATCTAGTTAAGAAACCTCGATAAATCCTCATGAGTAAAGCAGTCGATACTCTTAAATTAAATGTCACTCACGAAGGCAGATTTATTGTGTGGAAGAAGGGTCGTAGGACGCTCTGATAAAAAACGTTTCTATTCAAAATTGTTAATTTAGTTGTTGATCTATCAATTGTCAAGTAGTTTATTTAAGATAAAATTAGAGAACATTTCATAAATATAATGTAACTAAGGTTTAATTCAGGAAATTATTTACAGATAAGCCAGTGTGTCTGGCAAATGCAGTAGCAATTGTAGGCGCTGCTATCAATGAACCAACCAAAGTAACATGCGAGGTGGATGCCTTCCCACCACCCAAGAATTTTCAATGGACGCTCAATAATTCCATGGGAACTTCTGAAATCGAGCCGGTGAGTACAGCGAAGTTTATTATGGACGTAAATGTGCATTGTACAGCAGGCCGTACGTCAGTGATAACAAAACCATTGTAAGCTGGCCTCTTACTCCATTTAAATTCAGCAAATCAATCGGTCAAATTCTTACCATCGATGCGCGTCGTTCGGTTGACTATACACTAAACGGAATAATTAATGTTACGGTACTCGAAATTATGTTAAAGTTTTATAGTTTGAGAAGTTCAGGTTTCAAACGGAATGGTAATGTGAGCATGAACTAACTTGTGCGGGGAAGTAAGTATTGCAAGTTATAAATAGATTTTAGTTTTGTAATGGCAGCACCTACTGCAACAAAGTCTATCTATTTTAGGTCGTCTTGTGAGTTCTTTATTTAACATAATGCCACGTCGAACACTTCTAAAATCTTTGGAGTTATTTTCTAAAAACATAACAAGTTCTAACTCAATCTTGTTCATGATTAAGTCAGAAATAGGAGAACCTTCTAAGCCCTACCTATCGTAATCTATTTGGTCCTGGAGAGTTAATGATATTAAGAGATTAATTTTGAAGCCCTTGAGTCCCTGTAGTAAGATGCTTCTCGCAGAATTCACCAAGTATAAGATTAAAGATCGCCATTTTACAGTTACACTAATTCCACATGATTCCATTTTGTTCCTGCCGTTGTTCTGTCGTTACAAACATCCCCTTTTATAAATACACGTACGGTCCCTGTCATTCTCTTTTATGGACATGCGAACAACGTTCGTCATGAATAATCCTTTGCTTTATGGAAATATTTTTTTCAAACATTTCCCACGAGTTTCGCCTTTTCTGCGGGATTACAGAACGGGCCATAAGTGTTCCAATGGGAGTTAAACAAATTCATGTGTTGGCAACTTATAATTTTGATTTGAATGGCAGTTTTATTACATTAGCATTTTTATTTATAAGAGTATTACTTTTAGAGAATTATAGCTATATTTTTGTCAATGCGGATAATCTCGTGAGGAAAGTTTTGAGTAGGAATGTGGATGACTTTAAGAGTAGGGGAAGACCAAAGACACGATGGATGGACTGTGTGAAAGATTATATGGCTAGAAAGGGGGTTACTACCCAGATGACGACCAATAGAGTAGTATAAAAGCAGAAAACATTTTGCGTCGACCCCTTGCCCCTGGCTGGAGGCTTTGAGTGTAGCAGCTTAAGGCACCCACAGGAAAGTCCGGTTAAGCAGCCAAGACCTTAGTGGTCAAAACTGCGAGATGCCATGTTAAAAAAAAAAAAAAAGCGTCGAACCCAATTAAATTGAGCTATGTGATAATGACCTGTATTTTTGTCCAACAGGAGAAATTTATCCTGAATGGAGTTGGAAAATCGGTGTTGTTTTACACTCCAGCATCAGAAAAAGACTATGGGTCTTTAGCGTGCAGAGCTACAAACCTCGCTGGGCAGCAGGTGGAACCCTGTCGATACTCCTTGTTACCAGCTGTAAGGCCAGATCCATTGGTCAATTGTTCCGCTGTCAATCTTACTGATGATTCGGTGGCCATAAGATGTGATTCTGGTAAGTTCCTTTAAACAATAATTATAAGTCCTGGTAGCTGGTTTAAAAACATCAACAGTCTGTGATCTACAACCTAAGTTGTTGTGAACATTTCAAAAGAAACAATAACCAAACAACTTCAGGATATCAATCGGGAGATTATAAAACCATGGCGGTTGTTTCAAGCTTCCCGTAAACTTAGCTTTTTGCGTTTTTATGAAGCACCGTAAGATTTAATGGAAGAGGAAATCAAGTTATTCGAATCACCTGAGCTACAAACTGACGAGAAAATAAAAAGTCGGTGTTGTCTGTTTCATTTCCAGTTTTATTGTGACTTCGTTATGTTCTTTACAATGTAGTAATAGAATAACCGCCATCTTTTTTGTTATTTTCTTGTTTAAAGACACAAAAACAAAGCGGGATTAACACAACTCTGAGCGAATTTACCAATGAAACTGAACATGATCAGCACATCTAAATCGCGTTCAAGAAGTGCCGTATCAATATTCTACAACAATGATGTCACTGATAGCTCTTGATACTGTCATCTCTTGAACGTAGTTTAGGTGTGCTGATCGCGAGCAGTGTCATTGGTGAAATTTGCCTTTATTGCAGGGCTGTTTTAACCATATTGGGCGCCAGGGTGCGAAAATCAGCCTGCGCCCCCTTGCCAACGAAAAAAGAACTAAATTTTTGTGTTCCATTTTTTTTAAAGTAGTACTTACTCCACAATAAAATAAGGTACATTTTTAAACACTAAATTCAATTTTTCTGGCTTTTAAGTTCACAAACCGACTGACAGTTTGTTTTGAAATCTACGTTCGATTTCAAAACAAATAGATCGACTCGATCGCCTTGCGCCCC
Organism: Omphaloscelis lunosa; assembly: GCA_916610215.1. NCBI lineage: Eukaryota > Metazoa > Arthropoda > Insecta > Lepidoptera > Noctuidae > Omphaloscelis > Omphaloscelis lunosa. Next base: position 2,474,440 of record OU744250.1, on the reverse strand, counting down.
GTAAGACCTTGCGCCCGGGTGCTGCGCACCCCTTGCACCCCCGGGTAAAAAACGGCCCTGCCTGCCCTGACACATTTATTTAAGGCCTGCAAAATATGGCAATATTCATACCTAAAGTACTAGTTTAAAAAACTAACCATTATTTCGGAATCTACGGGTTTAAACTGGACATAAGCTGTCAGTCAGTTTACAACAATTGAACGCGGAAAATTCTCGCTGTGAGCTTACAGCACCATTCGTCCATTCCCTATGAAAAAATTCTCAGAATTCTTTGTTATACCAATGGATTCTATTTTTGCGAAAATAGTTTTAATGATTATTTTTGTGGCTCATTTTACTTAGATTGGGTATTTATTAAATTAGTTGCGATCAACTTGAGCCATACCTACTAACTAAGTCTTGATAAAGCCATCATTGTTCCCATGTGAAAAAGGGATGACGTTATTCGTGCTGTATAGCTTCATCTCCCTCTCGTACTCGAACAATTCAAATTCAAATATTTTATTTCAAATAAAGACAATGATGACTGTTCTAAATCTATACAAATATTATACGTTCAAATGTATTGTGAGTTTTTATTTAGGGGGTTAACCTTCGGAACTACTGATCCGATTCGGAAAATTCTTTCGCAAATGGGAAGCTACAGTATTGCCGAATGTCTTAGGATATTATTATATTTTATGTTAAAACAAGTTTCAAAGGGACAAAGTCGCGGGAAGAACCTAGAAACAAATAAACTAAAATAATAAATTTTTCATAGGTTACGACGGTGGTCTTCAAACATCATACTTTGTGGAAGTATGGGAATCTAAGAATTTAGTAGCAAATGTGTCCACTGCGTTACCGGCATGGATTCTGCGAAGTCTTGGCTCAGGGAAGAGTCTGAAGCTGGTTTTCTTCGCGGCTAATGCCAGGGGAAGGTCGGAGACTGTTGTCATGAGGATCAATACCTTGACGCGACTTGCTTTACATACAGGTATGCACTGAGTTACTTAGTTTTATATTATGAAGAGGTTTTATATTCTGCTGTTTCATGCAAACATCTGTTTTCTCCTTAGCTTAGACTATAATCAGGCTTATTCATTTAAAATTACATACTCCATTTATTAAAAAACATTAGGAAAATAACGGCATAATAACAACAAATTATTGGGTAATATTATTGAAATTACTACACTTTAGAGTTATTTTTTTAATGTGAATGGCAAATAGATTACTTTGCTGTATTTATTGTGAAATGACGCAGTTTATTATATATTTATATCGATATAACGAAAGGGTGATAAGTGTGATAACATCAATTTTTGTAATGTGTTATAATAAATGGAGAATACATAGCGAATTATTTGTGTCAAAAAATGTGTTTTCATACCCAAAATTGTTTACCAGTTAACCAGTGGGGGTTGAAAATACAAACATGCTTCAACCGCAAAGTAAAATCCATCATTTCACACTCTATCGTGCAATGTTTTAAACTTTCTCGAAACAAACGAAAAGCGTTAATTAAGTTGTTAGGAGTTACATCCTTAATTATTCATTTCTGAACAGAAAATACTGTTATCGTTTTGTTTCCTTTTGAGTTTCAGTAATAATTAGAAAACCGAATAATCACAATTGTGAATAGAATCGCGTAGTGTTCGTGTTGAATACTAAATTGGATTGCAATCTAGCTTTTTTGCTAAATTCTATCTCCCGCCAAATTGGTTTGACAACTAGGCGTAATTGGTAGATGTAATTTTGAACTTTGATGTTTTGAGAGAGTTTTTTTCTTTAACACAATTGCCATGTTAATTGATGTTGTTAATCCTGTAATCCTAACTATTCTCCCTTAAAAAATATTCTGTAAGCCTTTTACCAATTGAATTAATGAACAAAAGACTAAAAAAAGAATTAGCTGTAGCGCTTAGTTCTTACTGGTAACATTGATTTTCATTTCATGTTTTGTTTTACTTGCTGCAAAGCGTCACATAGTCAATTAATGAATTTAGGCAACTTACCAACTTTTTAAATGATTTTCTATCAACAAATAAAACAATCAATTTTCTATTTATGTTTCATGGATTTTTTGGTGCGTGGCCAATATTGGAACTAAACCCGCTATCTTGTTGTTCAATACGATGGAAAAGGTCGGTCAAAGCTAATTGTAGATGGCGTTACCATAGCTAGGTCCCTACGACCTTACAATAAATTGGACATCTCGTTCATTCAATCCATTCCGTGTTCATTCGTGAGCTTGGTTTTATTTTACTATTCCGCTATATTCGGTGATTTCAATATTTTTATTCAATATTTATTCGACATGGAAAGTGTTAAATATTGCTTATTTCCTCGTAATCACTTTCTCCTAAATGTTTCCGACATAACATCGAACTTTGTTTAGTTAAATTATTCTCTACAAATATCTTTAAGCCACAATCTTCTAAGTTTGGGGTCTTTCGGAAAATGGTAGACTCCAATTTCCGAGCACTTAGGAACACAACCACAAGTCATTTTCGCAAAAATAAATAAAAACCACCTCACGCCTTGCTTTGTTATCTTGTTTTGGGAACTAGCTACGATTGTGCCATTTTGACAGTTGCCTTTCCCATTTCTGAGTCAATTTCACAAATTTTTACCAACAACACTCACATTTCAATGTCGCCATAATCCTTGAAATACTTTAAAATGAAAGCTATGTAAGTCTAGTTCTCACAATATTATTATTTACCCCCAGAAGCTAAGTCCGGCAAAGCAGTGGGCGTAGACGCCAGTTGGGCTTTAGGAGTGATAGCTGGTATCGCCGGGACCCTGGTGGCAATCGTGGTGATTGCTCTACTGGCTAGAAGAAGACAGCATCCTCCTATGCAGTATGAAGGTAAAGAATCAGAAGCGTTTCTAGTTACACAGAAGCGTTTCTAGTTTTCTGAAAAGCAATAATTGTTAAAATTAACACTACTTTTATTAAAACTTTCCTTAGCTTGAGATAAACAATATTTTCCTAAACTATATGAATAAATGAAACTCCTTTGATGACTAGGGTCATAGAATCTTTGACTTAGGGTCCATCGTACGAACTTGCTAAGATTATGCGACACTTGATGCAAACATGAAAACGAAATGGGCAAAGGATTATTTAAAATCAATAACTACCTATTTAGCAAAAATATTGTAAAATACAATAGACGTGGATATATCTAGTAACTTTTCCGCTTAGCTATTTCTAAAGAGGCATAAAAAAACTCTGAAAGAAATCTACCACATCTATTGTATTTTATATTGGATTTCCGCAAGGTCATGCCTGAATCAATTAACTACCAAAAATATTGTTTGAATTTCTGTACTTAGTGCAGTTCCGTGAAGAAGAAAAATCTCATTATTAAAGTCTTTTCTGTAGCCTGCACTTTACCAGGTAGCACAAAACGTAACTAAAGAAATATCACGGAAAGAGATGAGAGAAAATATTTAAAACTTATGCACTGAAACTCAAACAGTGAAAATTGGAATGCAGCGAAGCATAAAAAATATTTCACATAAAGTATGATTACTCAAATTGACAAAGGTCGATGAATTATTTATGTGAACATGATCGTAGCGTGTCCAATTTTGATAGATGCTATGAATCTACCAAATAACAGCATTTAACCGGGCCATGGCGTGTGCAATGCCTATAACTTAGAATATAAACGACACAAGTTTGAATTTTACGGTAAAATTGTCGCCAGATAGTGCCAAAGTAATTTTCTTTAGCCATTCTCACGTAATGTGACTATAATTTAATACATAACACCTTAAAATAATACGTTGTGAAACCTAACAATTATAACTTGAAAGTTCCAAGCAATTTTTTATTTGACTATTCTGGTTTATGTTATAGTGAGGTGCCCTAATGCCTTTTTATTATCGATGTCTCGGATAGGTAATTATTTTGAGTGTAATATAAAAGCAATATAGAGGTTCGTACCTTCGACCACAAATAAATCGAAATTGCTTCGCTGGGCAGGTTTACTGGCGAATAGCGGGGGATTCTGTCGCGTGACTGGAATTTTTGAACGCCTCGGACTGCCCGGCTGTGGGCTTCACTGCATTTGAAATGTGATTTATGTCCTTTTGCATTTGGAATGAAATTGCAGATGTTCCGTCTGTCGATGGACGGCGGCGACGACGTCTTTATTAAGTTTCCATATTATTAAATAAATTGTCTTTTAGTCGTTTGGCTGTTTGTGCCGCGTAATGATGTTTGCAAAATGGCTGTTCCTTTGAATTTAAGATGGCAGTAATGAAGTTGGTGGGATTTTTTCGACAACATAAAAGACGTAAAACATTTTTGGGATTCTGTGGTTGACATTTTCTGGTCAACTGCAATAGCATTTTCTGAACATACACTTAATTATACGTACTTTGGAGAGCACGTCAAATCACCAACCTAAAGATTCTCGTACCAGTAAACAGGACATTGCTATCCAATAAGCCTGATAGTCTTTTAACTCAAGAATATTGGTATACTTCAATAACTAAGGTTTAGATATCGGTCACTCCTTAGAAAATACAGATAGAAAGCCTGAATTAATTAAACTTGAAGATTCTTCTTGAGACTTCTGAGTTAAGAAAAAGGATTATCCTCTTAATAAATCAGATTAACTTCCGAAGTTTGTTAAAGTTTGTAGAATAACCTTTATCTGGCTATAAAGAGGATACGCTTCAGATAAAAAATTGCTTAAGCTTACAGATAATCATCCGTGTGTTACCTTTAGTAATACAAAATACACTATCCGATACTTCAGCAGAATATCCTACCATACGAAAATTGAAACGCTGACAACTACTTCGGAGTATAAACTCAGCATATCCCCTTTACAAACACGCGTAGAATGGCAACCTTGACTATAGCAACATCAGAGCGGCAACGTGTTATGTGAACAAATATTCTAACCGCTCCGTCAACAGTCGCGCAGTGACGAACAGACTGCTCCAAGATGGTTAGAATGTCATGCAACCACTTCGTTCGTCCCGTTAGTAATATTATTAATGGAGACAAACACGAGACAAGGAAGGTTTGACGGTAAATAACATTGACGTGACGCGTAATGTAATTTTCATAACGTGAATCTTGGTGATGTGTTTGGTTTTGAATGTTTCTATTCAGATAACGGGAATAAGGTTGGAGTTTGCATGGCAGTTGCTAGCGAAAGGAAAAATTTTGCATGTTGCTTACTCAACTGTTATTTTATTTTAAAAAAACCTTCAATCCCATATAAACAACGTATAATAGAGTACACCCAAAACCTGAGAAAACCCAATTAGACTATTGAATTAATCTAAAATAACATCTTTTAATTTAGTCAAAGATAACATAAGATAAGATAAGATATATTTATTTTCTCAAACGTGTACACATACAGAAATAAAACGTGCATGCAGGATAACATTGAAAAGTACAGGTTCAAACATGTTACCCACATATTATGGCGTGCAAATATTAATAATAATGACCTTGAATTTAGCAAACATTAATAAATTATAAATGTCAACAGTAAATAAAAATAATTCAAAAAAATCTATGTCAAAATAAATGGTTCTGTAAGAAATACCTTTAATATTATAATATGCTTTGGCAGTTAGAAATGACTTTAATTGTATCTCCAATTGTATATTATTAAGCCCCCTCCAATTTTTCGGTAACTTATTATAAATGATGGGGGCCATGCAAAAAACACTTTTGCGCATAAGTACAGTCCTACTATTAAGCCGACAGAGCTGACTTTGATCACGCCTGTTTCAAGGCAATTTATCTGTCATACGCGAAAATAAATTACTGTTATATCTAACAAACATTACTGATTCCAGAATATAAAGAGATGCCAATGTCAATACTTTATAGCGTATGAAATAGGGCTTACAACTATCGGTAGTTTTTAACTTAAATATATAATATATGAGGCATATCTTTTGTACTTTAAACGCAACTTCTTTGTTAGTTGAGTTACCTCAAAAGATAAAACTGTATCTGAGAACAGATTCAGTTAGCTCGTAGCAGTTAGTAACACATCTATGTTAACAGTGCGTGACAGATTGTACAAGGCGTACACATTACTGCTTATTATTTTAGTCAGGGTCTCTACATGCGCTATCCAATTTAAATTGTGATCTATTGTAAATCCCAGAAACATAGTTTGTAAGCGGGGTATGTGTGAGGAGATAACTAAACTCACAATACATGTAACAAAATAGTTTATTAACTTTACGGTGGTAGAATTACAAAGATAAGTCTAACATAAGCAACAACAAAAGGTACTGAAATGTTACGTTTAACAAGGTTGAGATCTATTACAATAACTAAGGAACTAACTAACAGAAATAAATAAAGGAAACCCTACACGCGTTGTATATCGTCTGAATGGTGTGCGGTACGCTAACGTCACCAACACAGCCAAACATACAATAAACACCGCTAGCTCAAGTCCAGCAAGGAGCGAGGTAATCACGACCGACCTAAGTCGATACGGAGAGTACACTCGAGGCGTGCCGAACGCGAACTGCCGCTGCTTTTTTTTTTTTTTTTTTTTTTTTTTTTTTTTTTTTTTTTTTTTTTTTTTTTTCTGTAGGGCATCTCGTAGCTGACCTCTGAGGTCATGACTACTTAACCGGTCAATCCTGTGGTTGCCTTAAGCTGCTACACTCAAAGCCTCCAGCCAGGGGCATACAAAACTAAGCTAAAAAAGCTAGGTGAACGCTCGCTAAGGGCACCCCCTGTGGGGTACGAGCCTCGGCTTAGGGCGTCACCGGAGGGAGGACATCAAAGATGGGACGGGCTGGATCAAAGTTTTGATCATTATTATTAATCGGGGAATTTAAAGCTACGTGCACAGCTGAAACCACTGCTGGCACCTCGTTATCGAGCAAGGGTCGGGGAGGAGTATCATTTACTCGGGGGCGCGGACGCGATCGCAAAGGACCTCGACGGCGAGGTCGGAATGACGGGAGGCGTCTGTATCTGTGTAGAGTACTAGTAGCCCTATTGCTCTCCTGAAGGAGGGTTATGGGGTCATCAGGGTCGGTGAGAATGTGCCTAGGTCGGCGGGTACGGCTAATCCTACTTGGGACATAGCTGGCGGCCTCGACAACCAGAGGGTTGCGATGTTTGACCGCGGAATCGAAGTAACGCTTTGCAAGGCGTTTTAGAAATTGGTGGATCGTGGGAATTCTAAGGTCGAGATGGAGACTCTCGTTCCTAACATACCAGGGGGAGCCTGTGGCCCTACGGAGGAATCGGTTTTGGAGCGTTTCTGCCGCTGCTGGCTCCGCGAGGTCTTTTATAGGCGGTCATGGCCGCGTCGGGGACGCGTCGCGGGGCGAGGAGGCGGTGGCTCGGCCGGTCGGGCGGTCTGCGCTGGAGTAGTGATGACGCGTTGATGTGTTTGACGCGTTACAAGTTGTATTAACTGTGTCAATTGTAATGTCATTGTATGTTATGTCATGATTGGAAAGAGTCAATGCGCACTAGCTAAAATGTACAGTCCCTTTTAAATTTATTATTGTCTAACCATTATGTCGTTTCTTTTAATGTATTATTAAGTTCTTTATAAAAATCCCTTTTATTACTGGGTCTAGTTATTGTACTGCTGTAAACGTTATTATTTATTTCCAATTTTCTAAAATAGCATCTTGGAGCAACTAAAACGAATAAAGGCTCTTTCAAACAGGCGCGACACGCAACGCGACACAAAGACACCGCTCGTCGCGCGACGAGCGGTGTCTTTGTGTCGCGTCGCGTGTCGCGCCTGTTTGAAAGAGCCTTAACATGCAAAGAGTAGGTGAATTGAAGGAAAAGAGAGCCCCATGTCGGCGTTTGAAAATGTTAATTTTTAAATTTACAAATTATTTTTTCTTATTATAATTGTTATGATTACCGGCCACTAGCCCTACCCGTGTATTAAATTAATGTCGCCATTGTAGCGGCACGTTGTAAATAAATAATGACGGAAATCGATTCAGAAGTCGATTCTGAATAAACTACTTTCAAGCTTGCGTATTCGACTTTTTAATTAATGTTTAGGTATAAAATAAAACCATATCCAAAATGTTCCTGCCTAAGTATCCTGTTAAATTTGACTGCCTCATTGGTCTAGTGGTTGCAAGCGCTACTGCTGAGCATGAGGTCCTGGGTTCGATTCCCGGGTCGGACAAAGTGTTATTGGGTTTTTCTATCTGAAACTTCTTAGTAGCAGCCCGGAGTCTGGATTTGTGCTCGGTTGATGGCAATAGGCTCGCCTCCTATTACATGGGACTTAAAACATAACTGGCGAAATGCGGGTGAACCTGCTACAGATAACCCAACCCTTCGGGGAAACAAGGCGTGATGTTATGTTATATCTAAAATGTAAGCGGCAATGCGATTACGTAATACATAAATCTACAATGAATTGCCAACACAGGTTGGCTCAGGGTGCCGGGGTTGCGAAGAAAACCGAAAGGGAGATCGTGGCCCCCGGCAACAGGGCAACCGAAGGAACACGGGTGGGTTTTAGTCAGTAAGAGTCTGACACGCCCTCCCGCTCCGCCCAGAGCGGGAGAAGTTATTTGATGATTTCCCACCTTCAAAAAAAAAAAAAGTTTGGCTCAGGGTTTATTTGTAGAAATAGACTTGACGATCACAATGGGGTTTAGAGGATAATATGGAACTACTGTTGTACCGTTATTGAATTATTCTCGGTATTCAGAACTTCTGAGAACATTTTCAGAAAACGTGTTCCATTTTTAGAAATAGCGACTTCATTATATCTTATATACACAGAATAGGTAACCAACTACCCACTTATTAGCATTCGATTTCCACAAACTACTTTTGCAATAATCAGAGTGATTTATTCTTTTCCTTGCCTTTAGCCATTAAGATTTAGTACAAAAAGCTGCTATTGTTGGGATTCGCGAGCATGAAAAGTTATGTTCCAAAAACTTTGTAAGCAACAAACGATTTCACAGAAATAATAGCCTTTTAGAAATATGATGCAATAAAAACATTTATCTATATCGAGAAAAACATTCGTTGTGCCAGCCTAGTGCCAGGTGAATTTAGGACCTGAACTGTAGGTAAATGTCGTGTCAGACAATCGTATCGTTATATCGACACTGAAATCATCGATATCGATTAAAGTTTTATTGTTCACTACACTACATAAAGAATGAACGAAAATGAGCCCTAATTTAGGCAGAATACCGAACTTACGAATTACGTGAAGGTCATTTACCAGTAAAACTATTATGTAGAAGGAATATAACATGCTATAATACTGTTTCAAACAATCTTCTTTACTTCTAAATCTACCCGATCTCAAGTGCATGAAATTCGTGCACGTCAAAAGTTTCTGTCCAGCTTATCAATCCTATGCACCGTATAACCCGCTTGACCGTTACTCTACCTTTACGCTCAAAACATCACAAAAGACGAAACAAACTAGAGCGTACACTACAAAGTCTTCACATCATAAAGAATGATGGATGTTTGCGTCAAATTCGATATTTTTAAACCAATTTCACGTTCATAGTTCACCTTTGGACGTGCGATGTATACTATATAATTTATGTTACCTTATTTTTAGCTCCTATGCAGACTGTGAAGGCTTACAAAGGCGCCATACAAAGCACCAACCATTCTCCGGTTCAACCTGACGATAAAAACCCTGATGTGGTGCCTCTGGGTAAAGGTAATATAGGTACTTATATCGATTTTTATTTATCACAGAATGTTTTGTTCGCTTTATTTGTTCAGTGCAAGTCTTTGCTTTATACTTGGCATGCTACTAAATAAATAAAAGCAGTCACTGCTCAAAAATATGTTTGTTCATTTTATCGTTTCATCGATGATTACTTTCAAGTGTACACAGCTATATCAAAGAGAAAAGTTTTAATGTAATTTTTAAGTTAAGATTGTTCGCTGACCACTTTAAACAAAATAAATTATTTATTTTCTTATTTTTTTCTGGTAATATTACTTGCATTTTAAAACTTTGTAATTTAGATTGATCAATCATTTTGTTTTTTTTGCTAGATTTCAACAGTGCTCGGGATTTAGAGCGGCCACCGGAACCTCCACCTTATGGGGCTGTCATGTCTCCTCCTGTGGGGGCTTCAAGGAGTTCTAATAGTCTCCATCATCATGACGTGAGGCCTGTCACACCGCACACACCGATCACTCCCGCTTCTGATGGTCATGTAAGTTTATAATGATGGAAAAGACCTTAAAAGATTGAAAAGTTAGGAGATAGAATTGATTAGAGGTGTTTTATTTAAGGGGATAGAATGTATAAACAAATATTATCAATTTTTAGGAACCTAATAACTGGTTTTAATAGTGTTTTTTCGTATCATATATTATCAGTAAATACACATACATAGGTACCTACATAAAAGCACGCCTTTTGTCATTGGAGTAGGCAGAAACTACAGAACGCCACCTGCTACGATCCTTACATACTCCTTTTGCTTCGTTTATCTTCATATGTGAAGCTGTGTGTCGCGCCCCACTACCGCATTTACACACATGGTAACACCACGGCATCACCGCGCCGCCACCGCGCCGCTTTGTTTCGCCATATCACTCTACAACCCGCGGCGGTAGCGCGGCGGCGGTGCGGCAGCCGGCTGGCAACCTTGCATATACACAGCGGCACGGCAGCGGCGCGGTGGTGGCGCGGTGGCGGCGTGGTGGCGGTGCGGTGGCGGCGCGGTGGCGGCGCGGTGGCTGCACGGTGGCGGCGCGGCGACGGCGTCCAGTCGCTGAGCACTAATGCGATAATGCGGTAGTGGGGCGCGCCATTTCGGAGTGGACAAGCTATACATCTGCACCCTAATTACGAACACACTATCAATCACAATCTGAATTATTTTGAAGGATATTGATAATCCATTACTTCATAGTTTAGAAAAATTTGTCTGCTCGACAATGTAAATAACGCAATGAACGTTGTTGAACTGTCAAAATAAAAGCCATTGCTACCGTAAGGCCGTTTTTCCACCGCACTATGAACGGGGAATCAACAAGAACGAAATGACGACGCCGAAGTAGCGACTCTGATCTCGTTTCTCGTTGACGTCTCGTTCACGGTGCGGTGGACAAACAGTGCAAGTGTTTTACGCAATTACCTCGCTGGTCTCTAAATACGCATTGTCTGTAATTTTAAAACGATTGACGTTTAGCGTTAAACGCATTTAGTGATGTGTGGTGTAAGGGGGCCCTTAAAGTATTACACACAATTATGTTGAAACACATGAAAACATTTTGCTATCAGACAGACGATGGATTATATTCCTGGAACAGATTTGAATGTAGTTGAATTGCACTGCATAAGTGATTTAACCAGCCAAATTTAATCACAGACACCCTCGAGTCTGTGTTCAGCGTTGAATTTAACAAATGTTTGATTGAGAATGAGTTGTTTAAAGGGAATTTTAGTAACTAAGTCGCGCACGTAACTTGGCAAGAATTGTAGATGCGCAGAATTCGTTTTCCCATGTTTTTCTTAACAGAAATGCTTAAAATAAATTATGGCAATAACTATATAAATTGCATGCAATAAAAGTGTCTTTTTTTTTGTTGCACTTAATCTACATGCGCAAACTTAGCCTCAATACGCCAAAACCTTGCCAAGTTACGTGCCTGAACAAAATTTCGCTTATTATATTTTATTTAGTAGAAGACAACTCAGCTATTTTTGATCCTACTTATTAATGATTAGTCTGCCTTTGGCAGTTCAAAACCCTAATTAGTGGAAAGTTATTTTAAATATTAAATGGGTATAATTTTCTGTTCATCCAGCTACGTTGTTGGAACTTAAAAATTGTTGTACCAGCGAATTATTATCAGGGTTTGTTAAAAAATCACTGAATTTTTTGTTAATTGTATTTTTGTTGCTTGTAGTCTTCTATGTATTAACGGTTGCATGTACAATGTCTTACCGTACGACGCGTCGAGATGCTTGCCATGGCAATCCTACTAATATTATAAATGTGAAAATTTGTGAGGATGGATGGCTGTTTGTTACTCCTTCACGCAAAAACTACTGAACAGATTTGGGTGAAATTTGGTACACAGATAGTTTATAACCTGGATTAAAACACAAAATACTTTTTATCCCGATATTAGCTAGTATACTGATAATGTATGGTATTTTTGAAATGTTCACTGCTTTTAAAGATTAATATCCTATGGAGTTAACGCTGACGCTAGATGTCACTAGCCTAGATGACAATAGGAGACTCGAATCTAGCCTTTGATGCGGAGCGTATGGCAAGATGTATAACGACGTATAAGGGAGACTTCATCCGAATTCTCTATTCGTTTTCTAAGCAGATTTTTTTTTTCTTTTAACCCAGAGCATCGGAACACTGGCGGAAGACCGTCGAAGCGTGACTAGTGGTACATTCTCTAGGCGGAGAGAAGTGGTCACAACTAGAACGCCATTGCTAGCGAATGCGAGAGAAAGTTGTGTCTAGGCTGAAACTACTATTTTAGTATGAATTTGAGCCAAAGGGATCATGTTACGCGTTTATTTTCTAGAATATTTTTTTACTATCTAGGATTAGGTCTGTGATACGGCTTAACGTGTGTTTTGGGTATGTGGTGGGTTGTTGAATTAATTTTTGTATTACGATTTTTGTGTGTAAAATATTTTTGGTTAGCAAATATTTTACTTTGAATAATATTACTTGTAATTTTTGGTATTTTTCAACAGATTTTTATAGAAGTACGTACTTGTCTCTTTTGTAATTTCAAGACTTTTTCTCAAATATATAACGATCGATATTTTTGTATATATACATCAAAGTAAATTGTGAAAGACTGTTAAAACATAATCCCTTTGACGCAAACACGAATGTAAATTAGATAAAATGTTTGTTTTATAGTCAATATTCACTTTCAAAAAGAGATATATCAATCTAAGTAAATATAAGTGTAATTAATGTTCTGGAAACTGGCACTATTCTGTAATAGGCTATACATATTAATGATCTGATGGTATACATTATAAATAATGTACATATACATAACACGGGAGATGTTTTATTCCTTCGTAATAGGTACTTGAACTACTTGTGAACAAGGTTCACTTTATAAAGTAAAGCATATTGAATTGGTGTACCCAATATGAGCACACATCTGCCTAACCCTTTGTGGAGATGAGGCATAATGTTATGTTATGTTACCTATTGAATTTCTATGTTTATCAAGGAATATCTATCTATAAGCATTTTTATTTTTTGTTATTTTTATCTACCTATCAGGCCTCGGCCTCTGAAATCACGATAACGATCTAAGATGAAATGAGGGCCAACAAAACAAATTTGGTCAACGTTAACGATGATGGAAAAGTCAAAAAGTACAATTATAACAGTTAAAATTAAAAAAAAAAACCCGACACAAACACTTCCTCATTTCTCTTTCCTACTCCATCACCAGACCCTGTTCACCGTCTATCTATAACTTATTTATTAAGATCATTCCAATGAGTCCAAACAAGATACCTGTGCTATAAGTTGGTAAGGGACTTGGGTATCTTACAAACTCCAGGTGATGCTGCAGCATCAGTTCAAGGTTACTATGTTCTTGTGTGTTCCTCTGTGGCCGGACCACAGTTTAGTACTCAGATGCTATAGTTCGAAATAATACCTACCTAAAGTCTACTTTCATCGGAATATATATATATTTTTAGTACCTCAAGAGATATCTTTTTAATTATTAATTTATGTGGTCCGGCCGCCAGGCAGTGCTCTCTGGCCGCGCCACCTCAAATTCAATAGAGTATAATGAACTATTAATAAATCAATATCCCAAAAAAAACTACCTAAAGAGTACCTTGCGTAAGACAAATATGGTCCAATAAACCCCTTTAGTTAAGGAGTTATTGGTCGTAGGGTGTGGTCCGGCTGGAAGGTATACTCTGCAGCAAGTCAATTTTGCAATATTTAATATTAACTATCCATAAATCAATTTATATAATAGTACCTTTTCTCTACTCTTCGTTGATACTTTTTTCTCTCAAGAAACTATTCATTTTGATTAATTAATCTTTACAGTATGTGGCGCGGCTAGGGAGGATTACTTTCAGCAAATATAACGAAATATGCTTTATTTCTTTATGCCAACGAAAACTGCATAATAAGTACTTTATAAAAAGACCAGACTTCATCTTTAAACTTTTATTTTTATTACCAACAATGATTTTGAAAAAGGTGCACTTTTTGGTTTTTGTTTACCTATCTACCTAAGAATAGGTAGTTAATTTAACGAAATGAAAATTTTGGTTTAAAATAAACAGTAAGTATACGAAAAACAAATATATATTTTCATAATCAAATATTAACAATAAAAAATTGTTAATACAATAGGTTTTATAAATTGCGGAACTTAGTATAAATTTAAACGCCTTCCAATATTTTGTAAGCAATTTGTATTACAAGTTAATAGAATAAGCGTTACAATGTCAGCAGAATGTGCAGTACAATAGTTTACGTACGGGGGTAGTTTGTTATTATTTTATTATCATAGCTTGAATATATTTTTACTTCAGTAGTTTGTTCCTACTATTTTGTATCGGCCATTATAACAACAGCGAAAATGAGTGAAAACAAGAAAAAACGCGGAAAAGTGCTATCAGTTTCCCTTGATGAACAAAAATCTGAGTTCGTGAAATATGAAGACCAACTTAAAGATAAAGATTTGCTGCCACCACCATCAAGTAAGATTTTTCTTCATATTCGCAAAAACTTATCATGTCGAATGAGCGTGAAAGCTATTTATCTTTCTTTAAAAAAGAATTTTGATTATTTCTTCAATAATACAATAAAACAGAGTTCTTCTCCAGAACATGATGATAACACATTGCTTACAATATCCACTGAATCGAATATTGTAATCAACAGCTGAACTGCGTTTAAATATCCAAGTACATTTTCGCCTTGTTTCCTTCCATAAAATCTCACTCATAACGTTTGTCCACTTATGTTGAGGTAAAACTGTCTTCTTGTGCCGCGTTACTGATGGTCTAACTTTATCTGTTCGCGAACAATAGCTAGTGACTGGTCTTATATTTTGCCAATCGGATAATGATATTTCAAAATTTTCAACGGCATAGTTATCTTGTACAGAAGACTTTGGTGAATCTAAGTCTTCAGATGTCAAATTATCATCATGTTCTGGAGAAGAACTCTGTTTTATTGTATTATTGAAGAAATAATCAAAATTCTTTTTTAAAGAAAGATAAATAGCTTTCACGCTCATTCGACATGATAAGTTTTTGCGAATATGAAGAAAAATCTTACTTGATGGTGGTGGCAGCAAATCTTTATCTTTAAGTTGGTCTTCATATTTCACGAACTCAGATTTTTGTTCATCAAGGGAAACTGATAGCACTTTTCCGCGTTTTTTCTTGTTTTCACTCATTTTCGCTGTTGTTATAATGGCCGATACAAAATAGTAGGAACAAACTACTGAAGTAAAAATATATTCAAGCTATGATAATAAAATAATAACAAACTACCCCCGTACGTAAACTATTGTACTGCACATTCTGCTGACATTGTAACGCTTATTCTATTAACTTGTAATACAAATTGCTTACAAAATATTGGAAGGCGTTTAAATTTATACTAAGTTCCGCAATTTATAAAACCTATTGTATTAACAATTTTTTATTGTTAATATTTGATTATGAAAATATATATTTGTTTTTCGTATACTTACTGTTTATTTTAAACCAAAATTTTCATTTCGTTAAATTAACTACCTATTCTTAGGTAGATAGGTAAACAAAAACCAAAAAGTGCACCTTTTTCAAAATCATTGTTGGTAATAAAAATAAAAGTTTAAAGATGAAGTCTGGTCTTTTTATAAAGTACTTATTATGCAGTTTTCGTTGGCATAAAGAAATAAAGCATATTTCGTTATATTTGCTGAAAGTAATCCTCCCTAGCCGCGCCACATACTGTAAAGATTAATTAATCAAAATGAATAGTTTCTTGAGAGAAAAAAGTATCAACGAAGAGTAGAGAAAAGGTACTATTATATAAATTGATTTATGGATAGTTAATATTAAATATTGCAAAATTGACTTGCTGCAGAGTATACCTTCCAGCCGGACCACACCCTACGACCAATAACTCCTTAACTAAAGGGGTTTATTGGACCATATTTGTCTTACGCAAGGTACTCTTTAGGTAGTTTTTTTTGGGATATTGATTTATTAATAGTTCATTATACTCTATTGAATTTGAGGTGGCGCGGCCAGAGAGCACTGCCTGGCGGCCGGACCACATAAATTAATAATTAAAAAGATATCTCTTGAGGTACTAAAAATATATATATATTCCGATGAAAGTAGACTTTAGGTAGGTATTATTTCGAACTATAGCATCTGAGTACTAAACTGTGGTCCGGCCACAGAGGAACACACTATGTTCTTTAACATCATCGAAGTAACAGAATACCAATTCTCGAATCGATCAGACCTGTGGAAGATACTCATATCCATTCATCAACTAGAAAAGAGCTGATAATTTTCAAATAGCTGAACCGATTTTGATAGAACATGTCTAAAAAGCATCGCTAGAAAACCTGCTTTCAAATAAAAAGCCGCATTCAAATCGGTTCACTCGTTTAAGAGTTACGGTGCCACAGACAGACACAGACTTAGCGGTCAAACGTATAACACCCCTCTTTTTGCGTCGGGGGTTAAATTGTTTTTATGAGTGTTGAAAACATTGGCGTCAACTTAAGTTAGATCACAGATTAAAGGCTCGTGCAGACCAGCGCGATATCGCGGGCGTTACAAGGATCGCGCTGCCTGTAGCGCCCGCGATAACGCGCTAGTCTGCACGAGCCTTATCTCCGCATTTTAAGTACCTATGAAACTGTACACGGCGGGCTCGACTTGTTTGACGGAGTTACGCGATAGATAGAGAGGCAACTTCTAGGTGAATATAACTGTAGGTAATTAGCGCTATGCGACCTGAATTGCACTTTATTGTGTCGTAGCAAAACTCGCTTTTTATTTAAATGATTTTGCGGAGAGATTAACCTTCTGTATTAATCCGTTAGACTCAACTTCAAGCTTTCAAACGAACAAAGCTTTATAAATAAGTTGTGTTTGAGGTTTTCTGTCAATTGAAATTTATTTGAACATCCTTCTTATTGTCTACACCCACGTCAACAAAACCGAGATTATCCTTTGGGAACTTATCGCGTTGTACATATGTAGTGGGAAGCGCGTAGGACGATAGGACGAAAAGTGATTCAACTTATGAGGATAAGGCCCAGTATTCAATGGGAACAAAGAGGAAAAACAGTGACAACATAGAATATTTTTGTTCACCATTGTTTATAGCATGTCGTCTCTCATGCATAAGATTGTGGGTTTAAATTCGGGCACCAATGTGATTATTTCAATTTATATATACCTTCTGAGTATGTTTTGGACAATAATGACATCGGTGAAGGAAAACATCGCGAGGAAACCTTGACTAATAATTTATATAATTTTGAAATCGCCATTCTTCCATGAGCAAGCATAGTGATCGAAGCTCGTGCTTTCTTTGGATAAGAAGAGGCCTTTGCCCAGCAGTGGGATAATAATAGGCTGGTATTATAGCATGTTCCTGGCATCATTACCCCACAAAACAAAAACATGTTTCTGAAACAATGATACGCAACTTTTTTCCCAATTAATACGTGGCTTAACTAAGTGCAAATGTCCAAAACTGACAGCATAACCTAATAAAAACTGTCGTGATTTAAATCCTTGAAAAGTTAGGTAGATGTGCCAACTGTATTCAAGTCGAAGCGGCACAAGCAAACCTATTGTCATTAATATACTGGGCACTGATCCAATTTCCGCTCATATTTTTTTCCGGAAGAATCCGATCACAGATTGTAGATCAAATTATCATGCTTGTTAGAATTTAAGACAGTTGTATCAGCACTCCCTTGCAATATATTGTTACAATGAAAACTAGACATCAATTAGACCATACACTTACGATTAGTGCTCATTAGCTGGATCCACACTGGACGATCCAGTGCGCTCGAATCGGTCGCGGCAGGAGCGCGATCCATTTGCTCGATCAGTGTGCTGCTGTTTGTATAGTGCACGAACCGAGCACACATAGTGGAGCGCGCTGTAGAGCAGCGGAGCCGAGCACTGTCGATTTTTTAATAATGCTCAAAGGCACCTCAGGCAATATGGATAGTGCGCAAATGACTGACAGCTAAAACGTAGATCGGCACTGAAGCGCGCGGCAGGATCGCGGGTTTCCTACAACAGATTGTGCGAAAGAATCTCCGATCAACGATCGCGCAGCACCGATCCAAATTTGAATCGTCCGGTGCTGTCCCAGCTATTGGCTAGTGAGAAATAGCATGAAAACAAAACTAGTTTTGAATCTACATTATTATATCAACATAGTGTTTTTACTTTAAGTCGACAAGTGAATCAAAGAGGAAGGGTTTTTAAATTTATATAATTATAACCTACCTATACCTGCTACAATATATAGGTAATATAGATAAAAGTGAAAAATTAATATCAATTTATTATTGATAACCACACCTTAAACCACCTTATGGTTTTAAATAAGTATTTTTCAAATTATATATAACCAATAAAATAATATTATTATAGTTTATTACGAAGGAATAAAATATATCTCAGGTGATTAGACATATTATTAAAAGAATACTCTATATACCTACATAGTACATGACTGTGTTCATTATTTCAGTTTTCCCTAAAACTAAGTGTCCTTCTTAAAATATGAGTAGTTTCAATTTTATTTTATTTAACGGACATTCATCTAAATGTTCCATTAAGTCCTTATATTGTTTTATTAGACAGATATTAGAAAATATATATAATTACTATTATAAGTATAAAATTAGATTTTTTTTTAGCCAATTATTGTTATTTTATAAATAAAATGAACTCTTATTAAACATTACTTCTGTGATTTATAAACGACTGTTTACTTATTACTTTTTTGTTATAAGTATAATTTATAAATAATTTATTGCTCTTTTTATAAATCGAAGATTTTGTACATTAAATGTTTCAAATTGTAAATATATTAATACTTTCTGAAACTAGCTCAATAATGTTATTATAAAAATATCATTAAAAAGTTTAAAATGTTGGTGAAACGGTACTTGTTTACGAATATGAGGTTTGTATTTATTTGTATCGAATACCCTTGTTAATGGATTTAAAATAGTTTGAATGAAAAGTAGACAATAAATTTGAAACACGTTGCTGTTATGTTTTTCATTGTTTTTTAAAAGCTAGTGAATTGGGCTATCGTCGATAGAGTTTGAGAAAATCTATACTGGTACTCAACAGCTGGTTTGAAATGTTTCGTGAAATCTAGAATTTAAATAAAAACAAAAGAACTTCGTGAGATTTTTTAGTTCAAGTTTTAAAAAGTTTTTTTTTTTTTTTGTAATAATCAATTAAATAACAAAAAAAACTAAGGGACAGGCCCTTAGCTTTTTTTTGTTATTTAAATTCACCGCCTCTGATGAGGTTCTCAATATCTTACTTGGCAGATAATATCCTACAAATTCTGTTCCATTTTTGAATTTCTTCGGTAAGTAGTGGCTATTCGGACATCGTGAAATAGGCCCAAAGTATTATGCTGGTCTCAAGTAACGAACCATTATGTAACCATTTTGCAATGAACAAATTTATATTTAAAAGTCGAGACTACTTGATTTATTAACGAAAAGAAAATACTAGAATCACGTACGTTCAAGGAAGTAGACTCCAAGTAAATATACCCAACTTATGGGCTGTTCGACCTTCTTAAGGATCTTAACCATATTTTCTAACGGAAGTTATTCTGCCTCTGTAAATGTCACCAGCACCCACGATACAATATGTAAATATGTTGGGACATATGAAGAAAAAATATTTCCTCGTATCTTCGTGACCAGTCTCAGTTTATTCTTCAGATTTTATTTATTTATGAGATAAAGGCAAGAAAATGATGATGATGATGACTTTATATAAAAAAAAAATCTATTTTTTTTTTATAGAGTCCTCTTAAAATGTAATATCACATTGTTAGCGAAGACGGTAATTTGCTCTCAAGTTTTATAAAAACAGTTTTTTTTTTTTGTAGTTATAATCTTATCCTGATCGTGTTTTAAAAGATTACCAGGACAATTAATTATTGAATTATCCAATTTATACTGTATTTTCAATAATAATTATTTTGAATAATTTCTAACATGTTTTTTACAATAATTAATTTTATACAACTGAGAATTTATTTTTAATATTCTAAATACATCTTATTATTCAAATATAATAAAATAATATAATAAAACAGTGTTTAATATTTTTATATTTTTCTTGATTGTGTTAATTTTGTTATACTTTAAAACTTGGTTATTGTTTTGTTTAGTATGCAAAATATTCTAAAATATACTATCTTTTCCTTGAAGTATGTATAAATCACAACTTGAAAGTAGCTTTTAAGTAAATAATTATAATTGACTTTCAATTTCTATAACTAAAATTAAATAAAAATGAATACACTGTGATGCTATAAAATTTATAACTCTCTAAATTATGAATTACATTCATAATATTTATATAAGTGTAAATAATAATATTAATATGAAGGTGTTGTCGGTTCTAGGGTATTATGAAAATGACCCTAATACTTAAGAATTTTTGTGTATTGTAAATAGTATTAACTTATATGTGAAGGAATATTATAAATAAAAACAATTGAATATTAATCAAATCCGCTAGTTTATTTGCGATATTATTTTTTTGTAAAGTCGAAAGGTCATTTCTACTTTGAAATTACTTACTGTTTATTTATTTTTTTATTTGATAAAAATATAACTATTAAGTTGAAAGTGCAATCAGAGACAAAAGTCAATGAAATAAATATTATTATGATTGTATTTGAATAACTTAGAGACATGTGAAGTTTTCCGAATAACCACAACTATTTTTAAATAAAATCAAACATATGATTGAGTTAGTTGTATTCTGAAGTATAAAATAAAACTCATTTTATTTTACATCATTGATTTTATTATATTGTTGTCTCTGTTTGTACCAATATTTATTTATAATTAATATTTTGTAATAATAATAGAATTATTGAAAATATTTTAAAAGTCTACAATATTTTCGAAACTAATTAATATTAGTAGATAGGGGTACCTACCTAGTAGGTATAATAAATACAGAAAACTGTAAATTCTTTGATAAAATGTTAAGGTTTTTGGTGGGTTTAATTTTAAAATAATGAAATTAATAAAACAATTTTTAAAACATGATAACTCGAAAACACTACTCGCAGGAAATAGTGCAAATTTAACAAATTAAAAGCATTTTGCATTACACTGAAAGTACCATATCAAATAAAAGTTTGATATTAAAAATTGTAATAGCTTTTCGTTTCCTGACAACATAATAAGGTTACGGGCTATATCACTTACAGGTCGACGATATAAAGTGCATACTACTTATACATGGGTAGGAGCTCCACCTGAATACTTCCCTCGAAATTTTATTCGACTAATAAAATTCACAGTTACGGCCCAACATTTACACAAAATATTGTGGACTATTAAAACGACATATTGTATCAAAATATTATTATAAAGTACATAATATTTATAAAACTTTTATAAGTATGTTTGGTGGTACATTTCTCTACAAAATAGTTAAGTTTGTATAAATGCGTATAATTTCAGTGATTTTTCAAAGACTTCTTGACATATCGTAATTATTAAGATATGTGTAATAAATACTTCTTGGAATAAATTTGCTTATCGGCAAATCATTTTTTTGTTTGAATTTATCATCTCACCACTTTCAGGAGCATTGAATTGATAAGTGTACAAAAAAATGAAACAACTCGCGAAAAACAAGCAAGAAAATTTCATAACACGATAAAGTTGACTCATAAAACACTGTTTTTTGCAGCTTTTCATCTCTGCTGCTAAAAGTCAAAATAAATGACACCCTCTGAAGTGTGACATCATTGTTTGCTTTCACGGGCCTTTCAAAGCCCTTTGAGTTTCATGTTGCATACACACACACTCACATGGTATGCACCCAACGTCCTTGGAGAGTAATAAATGCGATGGGATGTGATGCGACGCCACAGCACTAAGTCTTGTTTCATATCAGGAAGTCAGACTAGGTCGAATTTGCGTGTTTTTATCTATTTCACCTGGGGTATGATACGACGATGGCGCACGCTTGCCTAGACAAAGTCAATTCATTAATGACCTAAACACTCTCGCCATGCTTTTACTTAATTAATAATATTTTATTAATTGGTTTAACAAACACTACACGCCCATGTCTTGGAATTGACTCAATGTTGCTGGCAAAAGAGTCAAAGTATGTTTTTCCGTAAGTACCTCAACACTGGGACGGTCTTTGCCTAACGTGAAAACTTTTAAATCTAGACAGCAGAATTTCCATAAGTGGTTCAGAGAATTTTAAAAGTAAAGATTTTAAGTACATCAGTTGATATTATTTAACATTAAATTGTATAGCTTAGATTTTTCAGGTATGATTGAATGATAATGGTGGTAAGTGGTCACAGCCACCTGTGGATATCTGCAATCCAAAGGTATTATAGGACATCTGTTTTTGACAAGAGGTTAGGTCAAACACAGGCTTAACATCACAAGACAGTCTCTTGAAATACCTTTAACATAATTACAACCTCCAAGCAAAATTAAAGCTGAATAAACAGCTCAGTTGGTCCATCCAAGCCGGTCAACTGAAGTCGTTTAGTGGATCGTTTGATTTGTTCGAAGCTGTCAAGTGCGGTTAGGGCGTACTGAAAGCCGGTACTCCGGCACTCTGGCAGTACGGCACTATGGCACACTACGGCACTCTGGCAGTTATGCACTCAACGACAACGCTTCAAGCCGTCCAATTAATCTTGCTTTAAATGACTCATTGGCTACGAATGTATTAAAGTGTACTACTGTTTCTGGCTAAGTGTCGATTGTGTACTAAGTAAGATCTGTTTGTGTACTGAGAGTTGATTTATCTGTTATGGGATCGACAACTGTGAGTCAGTCAGTACAAAGAGTTAGAAATTGTTATAACATGGTTGACCTGATATACGGAACGTTAAAGTAACGTGGCTATTAGCTTACATGATACTTTTTCAAATATCAAACTTGTGTAAGTACTTACCTATGGCTACCACAGGGCTACACAATAATGTTGACACAACCTAACAACGTGAAAAAAGCAGAGGTGCTAGCACGTAAACGTAACGTAAATTCTAACGATTTTTTAATCTAAAATACAACTATCCTACAGCGTTTGATTAAAAATTGTGACAAGCAGAATAAGTATCACCGATAAATATGAATAAAGTACTAATAGTTACTAGCGTACGCTGTCCCATAAATGGGCAAAGGCCCTCTACTCCTTCCACCTTTCGCGAGCCCGCACGTCCTCCTTCTTCATCCTTTTTTCATCTCCTATGTGGTCTACCGCAACCCCACCTCACAGTCTCAGGGCACCAGTTCTGTGCTATTAGGGCCCACCATTTAGCCAGCATGAGGCAGACATGTCCTACCCAGTCCCATTTTAGTTGGGCAGCCTTTTGAGCCACGCCAGCTATCTTTGTTTTCGAGCCCAGTATTGTGTTTCGAATACGATCCGTTCTTTTATCGCCTCGTATACTGCGCTTCATTGCTAGAAGAGTGTCTTAAAATTAAGTAAATATTGTTATACGAATCGAGTATTTTTATAATTTTAAAGTCGTTCGGATTTATGTTCGTTCGTGCTAGGTCCACAAATACAAAATTAGTTTTACTACATATTGTATAGTCCAGCTATCATCCCACCTATGTATTTCATTAATTTATTATTATACAAAGCTTTTGATGAAGGTTTTTATAAACTCCAGAACATAAGGCACAAAAAAACCGAAACTAAACCACAAAAAAATAACTAATAATTCAAACAAATGTCTAAACACGGCCACACATAGACAAAAGACGCTCCCCCGAGCACTCATAAACACGCAACTCCGTAGAAGTTCTTTGAGTGGTAATAAAATAAATTCGCCTAAACAAGGTCATCGCTAAACGGCAGATATATTAGACGCATGGCGTAATTGTAGGCTATTGAGGAACTCCTCGAAAAGGTAGCGGTTAATGAGAAATTATTGGTTTCGTCATTATAAGTGTTTACTTAGAAATAGATCGGCTAAATGATTATTACAAACTTTGGTTTAGTTTAGAGATCAATATCTGTTCAGGAACTGTAACGCAGTCAAGAGTTTGATCCCCGTATTACGAACGAGGCAAACGCAGAGCTCTGCGTTCAACTCTCGGTATGGCAACACGCCGTGGCTCTTTAGAAATAGCTAAGCGGAACAGGTTACTAAATATATCCACGTCTATTGTATTTTATAATGGATTTCTGCAAGGTCACGCCTGAATCAATTAACTATATTATTTTTATTATTTATTGGATTTTCCAGTAGGATCTTTGAGCAGCAGCCTGGAGTCTGGATCTGTGACCGGTTAAAAGCAAACCCTCTCTGAGCCCGCGCAGTGGATTACGTCCCACTCCTTGTCACAGAGATAAGGCCGGTGTCCCGTTGGGAATATTCTAGGCTGATAATAGTAAATAAATCAATAAAAAGAAATAAAATAATAAAAACATAACATCACGCACGTATTCTCCGAAGGGTTTGGCAGAGGTGCAACTATAGTACGCCCAGATTTCGCCAGTTATGTTTTAGTTACATGTAATAGGGGGGGGAGCCTTTTGCAACCAGGCACAGATCCAGATAAGCAATAAAATAATATAAATATATAATTAATGTACCTAAACAAAATGCCTTGGAAGGTTAGTATGCCTTTGGTGTGGGATGTAATTTGTGTCGACACCCTTGCGTCATCCCACCTTTCTAGCACGGCGGGCTGTGCTGGGGCTGCTGCTGCAAATACAGAGAACCCTAGGGCCATGGGGTCCGAGTGCCCGCTTAGTTTTTCAAGACATCGTCAAATGGATAGTCGACTCTTTGCCAGCCTTTTGGGCACTTTTCCTGTTTCTGCCCCCCCCCCCCCTTTATATTCTTGTACATATTATTGTTATTATTTTCAGTCTGTTAGTTATTAAAATTATGTATATAAAACATGAAAAAATTAAAATTAATTTTAATATATTATTAATATTATGTTATTATATTTATTTAAATAAAATTATGTAAATAAAACATTTACCTATACAAAAAAAATTGTAAAACATTTTAGAAGATTTTCGGAGTTTCTTGCACATTCTTCTCCATACGAAAACTACCTTTTGGAAGGAGTGAATAGAATCAATTCTATGTTTTTTGTAAATTTTGACGTTCAAATAAATTATTTGACTTTGAATTTATAACTTTGAATTTATAACAATCAATCGTCCCAATCATAAAACATAACCAAATTAACACACAATAATTGCCACATAGGAGCATAGATTGTTTAATATGTTTGTATGTAATTGTGTCATTAATCGTTGAATTAAAATTATGGAACCACATCATCACCACTCGCTTTAGTTCTTCGTCGAAAAAGTCTGAATCTAGAAGAGCAGCTGACCGACAAAGCCCGGAGGCCGAAGCAAATATAGTTTCAAACCCATAACTAAGTTTCAACCAGCTTTTTCACGAAAACACCAATGAGAAGACTCAATTACAACTCCACACAATTTCAAACATTCGAACACCAAAAATCCTTTCACATTTAGGTGCTTCAATTTTAAAATTTGATCGAACTTGAACTTCTTCCAACAAACGAGCTATTCGAACAGATTGCCTACTCGACGTGATTGTCGGTGTGATAGGAATTTTTATTCGAAGTTTGCT
This sequence comes from Omphaloscelis lunosa, assembly GCA_916610215.1. Lineage (NCBI taxonomy): Eukaryota > Metazoa > Arthropoda > Insecta > Lepidoptera > Noctuidae > Omphaloscelis > Omphaloscelis lunosa. The sequence continues at coordinate 2,448,556 of OU744250.1, read as the reverse complement.
TTTGTTTGGAATAAAGGTAGCGTGTAAAATGCAGCTACTTCATAGTAAAATTTTTCTGTTTATGTCTAGTAAGGGGGCGATCCCACTATAGATTGTGGCGTGTGGATCAGTTTTAGTGCTATAGTTTTTATGGCGTGGAATAATATACGAGGTTTTCTATATTGCTTGTAAGGTCGTATGTGAAATTGAAAAACCGTATGGAAAATGGTATTTCAGAGTTTGATCAATAACTTCCATTATTAAATAATAATCAAAATATTTATTGAAGATCAAACGACCTTACGCCTTCCTTCTCTTGCACATTCAAATACAAACTTTTATGCGGTTATTTCCAACCTCCCCGCTTGTATATATATGTCAGTAAGGTCCATAATTATACTGTTTCTACATATACCAACCCTGGAAATGAATGACACGCTTAGCGTTAGTAGACGTTAAAAAGCGAGTTCTAACTTATCTTGTCGTCATTAAAAGTTTCAGACTTCCTAAATGACGACTCAATACTAAAGATGATGATTTCAGAGATATCAAACTACATACATTTGCACGCTGTATACTTAATCAGATTCATGGTTGCAAAGGCCTTTAAAGAAATGCTCGGTAGTACAAAAAGTAATTTAGCTAAGTTGGCAGCTTCTTTACATAAAACCAGGCCCTAACAGAGGTGAGTGAAATGCGTAATCTTTGTAACAATGACTACAGCTTTAGCGGCAGGATCTTTTTGTTTTTATTTGTTTGGGGAAACAATGGGAGGCCGTTAATAACGGTGTTTAGATATGATTACTGGCAGCTTTGTGTATTTTTACAAGAGCTTTCATTTCAGGAGTTTGTTATCGTGTGGTGTTGAATAGAGAAAATTAAATAATATTTGGGTTGATGTACAAAGTTGACCGCAATCCTTTTTAGGGGTCCGTATCACGTTCATGTGAAAAAATGAAACCCTTACTCCTCCACTCGTGTGCATGTATGTTTGTCCATCTGACACAGCCAATTTGCTCCGAATCTTCTGGACCGATATTGTTTTTTTTTTTTAAGTTTTCCCTTGTCTCCGAAACTACTGAGCTTAATATTTTGAAAGAAATTCAGGAAATAGTTCTTTACTAATAAATTATAAGAAAATCTAGAAGAAGTCTATGGTCTGAAAATAACATGATAAATCTCTCAATATTGTGCGTACAAAGTTACAGTTGCAGTTGAAATGTGGAATGTATGGGAGAACTTGTTTTTCAACTAAAATGTTAAGTTAAAATATATGATAGATAACGCTGTAAGTAATAGTGTATCAAAGAGTCCAAACCCACCAATTTACTCACACTTAACCGATAAGAAGAAAAGGAGAAGCCCCCCATATCCGTCGCAAGGCGAAAACTATCCGCAATTAGTTCCTGATCGCTCGTACGTAAGGCACCCATTACAGTCCATCGTTAAATGGACGGGGCGGACGGGAGGCATCAATCAGTATTAAATTAAAAAAACTTAATGTCAATAAACATTTTATTTATAATGATTTATCTTATACCAACATATTGTAAACGGTTTATCCTAAGATAAACTGAAGCCCAAACCCACTAATTTACTCACACTTAACCGATAACAAGAAAAGGAAACATTCCCCACATCCGTCGCAGGGCGAAAACTATCCGCAATTAGTTCCCGATCGCTCGCACGTAAGGTAAATGCACTCGTAACATTCCATCGTTAAATTGACGGGGCGTATGTATCAATTACCTAAATGAATCTCACGGGTCCACGGCACGGGATCGACCAATCGGAATCGAGATCGGTATTCAGATGCGGGCAATTATATTTCTGAATTGTTGTTTGGACTTCGGCTTTGTTTTTATTAATATTTTACATACATGTGAGTAAATTTTGTTGAACGTATTATGTAGGTACATTTGTCGATTTTAATGTTGAAACCAGGCTCTTTAAAAGATGGCGTGGTGAACATTTTTTTTTTTTTTTTGATAAATCGCTTTTGTTATACCTAGATTTTTAAACTCTAAGTAACTTTTCCAACTAATACAACAATATGCTTGTTAAATTGTATTCACTGTTCGTGATAGCGTAATGGGCAGAGTTCGAACTGGATGAGTAGAAGCGGCAATATAAATTTAAGCAGTAGTACTCGCTGCTACTCTTTGATTAAGTAACCGTAAAAATTAACCAAAAGTCCATGGTATCTATAGTCCATTATATCCATAGTCCATTATATCCATAATAAGATAGAATCATTATAATTTATTTATGAATGCCTCGTTGGTCCAGTGGTTCCAAGCGCTACTGCTGATCATAAGGTCCTGGGTTCGATTCCCAGATCGGTCAAAGTGTTATTGGGTTATTTTGGGTTTTTAAGAAAATAGATGAAAATAACCATTCCCTAAGATTTTGAAAAAAATACAAAGAATGATTCTTTACTCAAAGATTACAGGAAAACCTATAAGAAGTCTATGGTTTTAAAATAACCTAGTAAATCTCTCAATATTGTGCATACAAACTTACATTTGCAGTTGAAATGTATGATTTTTATAAATGAAAACATGATTTTTAACTACAAAGTTAAGTTTATTTTTGGGATAAATTCATCCCAACTACGAATCGGAACCCTTAATTATCAGACACGCCTTTGGCCAGTTTTTATTACGAGAATTGGCCATCAGATAGCTGCCCTTGGGAGGCAGCCTATATGAGCGGTTCCTATCTCGAACTTACGGCAATCGATGGCAATAAAAATAGAAACCGGAACCCAACAGAGTGACGCCAACTGTCAAGCCAAATGAAGAACAACTGCATGCTTTTGTTTGTTTCTTATATAACATAATATCAACCTTGTATACCACGAAAGGATAAGCAGAAGCGTAGATACATTCACATTTTGCAATTTATCTTTATGTCCCAAACCGGGAAATCCAGAATCCGAGCTGTTACACTGAAACATTCCTCTTGGAAAATCCTATTAGCCCTTTATGCAGTGTGTTATTTAAAATATTAATTTGATACTCATAGAATGGTACTTTAATTTTTAGTAACAAACGGGATACTAATATCATATATTACTGATAATCTCTGACTAATAATTAAGTACTCGGATTACTAAAATTAAACACAATATCGTCAATAAATTGTGATTAAGTCAGGATTCCTAGGAGTGCTAGTTTCGGGAAAACATGCCACTTGGGGTGTTTCAACCAATTATCCATATCTAATGAATTATATGTAAGAGCTCAAGCGAGGGTTGGTATTATTTCGGATTGAATCTCATCAAAATTAATTCCTCTACTTGTTAACAAGAAGTTTTGTTTATCCATGATTCTCATTAAATTAACCTCCACTAAAATTAAATGTTTTTTTTTTTTAACAAACAATATTTCTACAAAAAATATCCGGTGATATTTCTAACAATAATAAATTTTGCACGTATATTCTTTCACTGAAACGAATAAAAGTGAGCGGAAAACCGATGGTGAAATACGTTTACTGCTACGCTTACGTGCGGCGTTAAATTGAAGGGAAAAGCACATCAATTACATATGCACACAGGCCCAGAGGTCGGAGCACGCAACGCTGCCACCCGGACCGTTGGCTAATTCGAGCAAAACTGGTTGAAGCGAGATATTACCGGTCGGAACCGGTTTGCGTCGGTTATTACAAGATCGCGCCGGACGGAACGGAGACCCCGGGCGTTTTTGCGCTTGAACGACTACCGTTTGAGGAACGCGGCTGATTGCTTTCGAATTTTGAATTGGATCGTTTCGATCGCTTAGATAAAGAGAGGGATTAGCAGGTTTTCGTCTGTAGGTTTACATTTCCGTACTGTTTTATTTATTCACTTGCATTTTGGTACTAATTAATATCTTTCTTTCATAACACGACAACAGAATGATACTCATTGACACAAGAAGAAAAACGTGAATATGTTTCCCTCACTCAACTACAAGATATCATCTATACAGACAGGCTGAGCATTTCTCCGAAATTCAGGATTTCGAAAAGTGAACCTGCCTTGTAAGCACTTGGTAAACCCTGTTACTGAACAATACGGTGAACATCCAACAAGTTTCCCGTAAACCTTGGCCGGACAGTAACCTGAGAATTTTAATTCAAACGTGAGAATTTCAGTCAAATATTCAAACTTTATATCGTTCAGGATTACCCTATCAATTTACACTGGATATTTCCGGCTACTATCGAATGTATCCCCGAAAGTGTATTGCGCTATTACTGTAAATGTTTTACCATAGACATGGCCTTGAATTGTACCTTTAAGCTTTACTTATACCTAATATTAACATTGATAGAACTCTATAAAATACAAATTACAACAATTTTAAACATTAAAACTATGTAATCCCAGCGAAAACATTTTCATGTAAAATGTTACCAAGACGAGACCACGCACTGTCAAAAAGTTATAAAGATCTCATGCAAAGCCAAGCTTCTAAATCTATTCGCCAAACTTCATAAACCATACATCTTAGTCAAAATTTATGTGGCTTGACCGTTTCGCTACCGTCACATAGGCGTAAGGTGAAAAAAATATTTACCATTTAAAGGGTGGGGGGTGATGTACAAAAAATCCTGAAACACGTATTTTATTATTTATAATTTGCGGAAGTCTCATACAAACTTCCATCCCCTAGTTTAAGAGGTTGGGGATAAAAGTTTCAAGTTTCAGTTTTTTTTTTTTTTTTTTTTGTTTGTGTACTAATACTAGCATACATACCAAATTTCAGGAAGTACCTTAAGAATTTTGATGATCATCAGTGAGTGAGTGAGTGAGACAGTGACAAAATCAGGGTTTTTTAGATATCAATAAAATTTAAAGCATAAGAGCTATGCAATTGAAACTTTATATGTTTAATAAATCTACTATTGACATCATATCTCGAGAATTTTTTTATCTGGTGTAATCCAAACTCAAGTAATGAAGGTTCAAAAAATCGACGAAACGCTTCGAGAAAAGGTAACTACTGCCCTTGCGCTTCGCTTAGCTCATCTTGGCGGGGGCACGGTAGTACCCCCAGATCCAAGCCACAGCTCCCGAGATTAATAATTAGTAAGAACAGTACCTGTGAGCGGGCGAATCGCTTTTAAAATGTGCTGTGGTGAGTACATAACTGATTCATAGTCTTGTCTGAATGCAATTAAGTATAAAGAACATGGAAATGAATAAACATGTAAACGATTTTAATGTGATTAATGAAAGTTATTTACACTACTAAACTATTAGATCATTCAAAATTCTCGGTTCACTCAACAATTCCATCAACTCAATAATTCCATTGATCGCTTTCTATAACATGAGCATCATGTTTTCTCATACAGATCCAGTGAATTCTTCCTCGCTGTCAATTCAGGCTTTTTCACTTACCTTATTGTTAGCGGCGAACAATAGCTTTTGCTCCTCTTGTTTTTGTCTCCTGGTCTATTGTGACAGAGCCTTATCGACAGGCTGTGTGAAAGACTTATTGTGGACCTTTTAATTATTATTTCGTAGGTAAATCATTGTGTTTAGTTACAGCCTGGCTGTGACGGCACGATATGTAATTAGAGTTCCGCTGTAATTGTATACTAATTAAGGAATACGGTTGGAAAATGATTTACCATTCTGTTTCATTTTCCTCATGGGTAAGTATATACCTTGTGTCTATATAGTGAAAAATAACGGTATTCAAATATAGTATCTAATGAAAAAAAAAAAAAAAAAAAAAGTAGTATAGTAGTAGTAAATGAATGAAGTAGTAGTAGTGTAGTATAGTATACGGGGATGGGTAAGAAGTCATGGATCAAACGAAACAGGGCGATAGTTGGGGTTATTTGCAGTAAAAAATATCTCTATAGCAGAGCCCTAACTTGATCTCCTTAAAAGTTAAGACTATTTGAGTGTTTTTTTTTTCTTTTTTTAAAGATCACAGCAAATTTTTAATAAATAGGCAATTAGAGTAAAATGGGTACCTGTTTTAAAACATTAAATAATAATAAATAATATTATGTTTATATAATAGTATACTTTATTCACGTAAATATGTAAAACACTAAATACAAATTTGCTTAAGTCAATTATTTTATTTGATATATTATCCCAACCAACTACACAGTTGTCTTTCAAAGTCATGATTATTTTTTTCTAAAATGGTGTTTAGTTACTTCTAGGAAATTTATCAACACTACAAAAGTGCTTTTATGACTGTGATGGCAATTTTTTCAATATCATTTAAATCTCACGAAAAATTATTTGTAAATTTAGAAACCTTACTGAGAAACAAAATATACTACCAAAAAATGACCCTGTATTAAAAAAAAGTTGCCTATTTAATGACGATAAAAACGAGGTGTAACATATAGCTGTTTGTACCAAAATTATTTTTATGTTCGTTTTCTCATAGCAAGGTCTAAATTAACGTAAATCAGAGTATAGTGAAAAACTAGTTAGTTACCTGACTGTAGTGTTTTATTTAATGAGTCTTTTATATCAGTAAACAGTTAGCTCGGAGCCTTGGCTACGTTCAGCAGTGTTTACAGAAAGATCCCGGCGGCATTGCTAGGTTTCTAAAAAATCATCAACAATATTTTGTTAATGATTTTTCCACTATATGCGACAAAGTCGCTTAAATCGGCTTAGATACAACAGTATCCCACGCCGATTATTTATTATTTCACATCAGGTGAAATCTATTTTGAATATCCTCTTATTTACGTTAATTTATCTATCGGACTTAACTGTCTAAAATTGACACACGTATTATTAAACTGATGTATGTAGGTTCAGTATTAGTATCAGGGTATACAAAAAGAAATGAGATCCCAACAAAAACATAACATGTACAAAAACGTAAGTCTCGCAACGCAGTTCTTCTACCGTAAAAAGATATGAGACATAATGTAAAACCAAGTCCGTTAATTTATTGAATACGCATCTTATTTATTTATTTGATAAATAGAATGATTTGGCAATCACACACGGCAATAGAATCTACATTCTATACGTACATACAACAAAATCTACCTTTTTTTTTTGGGTGAGAAATTATCAAATAACTTCTCCCGCCCTGGACGGAGCGCGTGTCAGACTCTTACTGACTAAAACCCACCCGTGTTCCTTCGGTTGCCCTGTTGCCAGAGGCCACGGTATCCCTTTCTGACTTTCCCGCTACCATAGACGAGACATATATAAAGTAGGAAATCAGTATTTTTGTAAATCTATTAGGTACATGAAAAAAAAATAATTTTACTCAAAATTAATTCGTGGGGTCATTTCCTCAACGTTCCTTTTTATGTACAAGCGAGGTGTGAGTTTATTTTTCCTTGTTTATCTTCACGAAAGTACCGAAACGTGTCCGAACACGGGGGTCCGGAGATTCCTAAATATGACATCCTAAATTGTCCACACCATGCCCAAAAAAAACGACCTATTTTACTTGTCTTTATTTATATTTGATGTCTAATTAAACTAAGATGAATAAATTGGTCGAAGTGACTAAGCTGGTTTTTATTCCACTTTTTTAATTTTACGATGGCACACTCAAACATTGCCTTTCTCCAGGATTTCAAAGAGCTTTTATAAGTTACGATTGCGATCAATTGGTAAGTAAAACACTCCACAGGTACCTCGAGTATTCAGACGTTAAAAACGAAGATAAGAAGATTGATCGATCTGAACTATTGTAAAATTATTTTAATTCTTAACTTGATAAGAATTATTGCGACTAAAATTTTCTGCGCTATGATATCCTAAATAACCTTTACAGTTCAAGGTTCCACAGGCTACCCTTAACACGACGTTTGGAAAAAGGAGCTATTGATTAATTAATTTATTAATTACTAGCCGCTGCCCGCGGCTTCACCCGCGTGAGCCCTAATTATTTTTCTAATATTAAAGTACAGTGCGTGCCACTAAAGATGAGACTTGACACACCACGTGGTTTGACTTGCGCAGTAGACGATTTATGGGTCTCTTTAGCGGTATGAAGTCCGCGCCGGGGCGTCATCGGGGCGGCGGAAGGAGCGGCGGAAGGAGCGGCGGGAGGCGCGGTCAAGTCTCATCTTTCGTGGCGCGTATTGTAACCTAAGTTACTCCTTATAGCATCAGCTATCTGCCACTCCCGTCCCGTCAAAATCGGTCTAGCTGTTTCGGATAGCCGGAACTAGCAGACAGACTGACAAAATAAAAATTTTTTTTTTTTGTTATAAGTACATACTTTCATAATATCTTACGAGTATATAGCACTGAAGAAGCCATAAGCCCAATATTCCGAACAAAAAAGTCTGTCACTTGACGGGGGACGCGGTAGCTACTACAAAAATGAAAAACAGCTATTGTTTTTTTCGAGCCTGGAAAGAAAAGTCCGTACCATCAAATTTTTGTAGTGAAAACTTCTTAAGGCACATTGGGCATTTTTGAGATGGGACTAAACCATTGGTTTCGCGACACTTTGACGGAATTTACCGACACCGTCGAGTAAAAGACATCACCGTATCTATAATAACCTTAACATTTTGCTACTTCATACGATTCTTCATAATTTCAACAGTGATGGCAAAAATAAGAAACTTTCTGCTACTTCATACGAACCGATAAAAGGGAGTAATTTCTTATTTTTGCCATCACTGTTGAAATTAGTTTCAGTATTTTTACTAAACATACTCATCTTTTATACCCGTCTTTTATACGTCTTTAATTTTTGTATATTTATTATAATTGTTAAATGATTCAAATATAATTATCATTGAAATATTATAGAGGCTTTAATTCTTATACAGGGTGGGGATAAATCTCCTACCTACTGATTAGGCTCATCATTCTCGAAGATGTTTTTAGTCGCCCCATTAAATTTAATGTCGAAAAAATTATCTGATGCACTTTATTTCAATATTTACATATAAATTATATTTTTAAATATTAGAATAAAATCATATAAAAATATTTATAAATATAAAAAATAGTAGCCCCACCGGTATCGGGAACAGGGTCCAAGATACCAGCGGTCAGGGCTCCAGAGAGAGAAATCTCCTAACAATGCGAGCCGTGTCCAGGAGTACCAAAATTCAAAAATTCAAAATTCAAAAGTCATTTATTCAAACTAGACTGAGAATCAGCACTTTTCGAACGTCAAAATTATATAAGACAGTCCCCCAAAATGCCCACCCTTGACCATTTCCTAGTGCTTTAACTAGGAAGAACTGGCGCAATAAACTCCCCAGCAGCACAGCTGTTCAAGTTAGAAATGATTCTATACAATAGTATGCAAAATAATTTACAAATACGGAACAAAAAATAATTTAAATTATCAATTACTGGCCATATGTCAGCTAGCACACGCGGATATACCAACCAAAAACATCAAGAACTATACTCAAGCAGAAATAAAATAAAAAACTAAACGTAAACAGAACTAAATATCTAAATAAAGCCTCCAGGCATAAAGGGCGTGCCCACTTACATAAAGTTATATATAGCTGTAATTGGAAGTTATAAATGATAAACTAGGCCCATCGAGGTAAAATAAATAAACAGTTAATTCATAGTAAGAATAACAAAACCATGATCAGCAAGACGACCAGTCACCACAAGCAACACCCGTTCACGACCATAACGCAAAGATCAGCCATTACTCCCCTTGCCATATTTGAGGGAAGGAGGCAACCCGAACCCCGACACCGACCCTGATGACCCCATAACCCTCCTTCAGGAGAGCAATAGGGCTACTAGTACTATACACAGACACAGACGCCTCCCGTCATTCCGACCTCGCCGTCGAGGTCCTTTGCGATCGCGTCCGCGCCCCCGAGTAAATGATACTCCTCCCCGACCCTTGCTCGATAACGAGGTGCCAGCAGTGGTTTCAGCTGAGCACGTAGCTTTAAATTCCCCGATTAATAATAATGATCAAAACTTTGATCCAGCCCGTCCCATCTTTGATGTCCTCCCTCCGGTGACGCCCTAAGCCGAGGCTCGTACCCCACAGGGGGTGCCCTTAGTGAGCGTTCACCTAGCTTTTTAGCTTAGTTTTGTATGCCCCTGGCTGGAGGCTTTGAGTGTAGCAGCTTAAGGCAACCACAGGATTGACCGGTTAAGTAGTCATGACCTCAGAGGTCAGCTACGAGATGCCCAATAGAAAAAAAAAAAAAAAAAAAAAAAAAACCGAACCCCGACGCTACCGCAAGCAGTGACATCTAAGGGAGCATGACGAACTTGCTGCCGGTTGCTCAGGCAAAAAGTAATATGATCAATTATCGAGGTCGCTAGCTAACCACAAATTGCAATACACCTCATAACAAAAACATTATAATGAGTAGATTATGTCAATAACAAAATAAAATAAAAATGAATTGACTAATGAAAAAGAAAAAATGTCTTATAAATTCAAATAAGATAAACAATTATCTATATAATTACATACCATATTTACCATATTTTTATACCTACTGACAGTTTATGAGTCTATACTCATAAACTGTCAGTAGGTAAGCTGATTCTGGAGAAAGAACATAAACATTGTCTTGTGTTCGTGTCTTCTACAGTGTTATAATATACTCTAAGCATTATATGCATTTAGTAAAAAGCAGTTATTATGACATTACAAACAGCCACTTCAATTTTATTTATTTGTAAGAATGAAAAGAAGAAAGAAAAATGCGTTTATTGGCATTACTACTGAAAAATACACCTTATAACTATAAAAAACAGAAAACAATGATTATAATGCTAAAAGGGCCTCAGCTCAGCATAATGTCAAATGACAACACAAAATAACCTGACGCTGATTTTCAGCTGCAACCTACGAGTGCCATACGCTAGAATAATAAACAGGGAAGTGTGAGTCCGTTTTAATAAATAAATGAAAGGTAATTATAAGATACGATAATATAAAAAGCTCATACTAAATCAAATAAAATGTTGTAACATACATGTGTGTGTGCGTTGTGTTGTAATTGAGAAACTACAATAAATATAAAATAAATATCCAATATCTGTGTATTACCTACATTAAAATAATAAATGTGACTTTGTCTTTTATTCCAAGCACTGTTTATTTTATTTTGCTACCTACCTATTTAATAAACAAATCACTGAACCTGACTTGATTTCCGTACATCTTTTCTTTTTTTTTTCGGGTAACCACTGAAAATCAGCGCTGTGCTGTGGGTTCCCCATAGCACTGCATCATGCTGAGTGGAAGCCTTCTTGTCACAGTCATGTCGTGCAGCTGCCGACTAATTTCTGTTTTACGCTCGTGATTTATTATGTACTTTTTGTTGTTTTCTTTTACTCTTATCTTTTATGTATGCACGTGTCTCTGTGACAAATAAACCAATTTTTCTTTCTTTCTAAATCTATCTATATATCTTTAAATAGAAAGTACCTTCAAGGCAAAATCTTGTGACTGCGTTCCTTCCAACTACGAAACGGAGGTTGAAGCGCTTTTTATTATAATTATAATTAAGTACCAATGTAAGTACAGATTAAAAAAGGTTTTACCAACAGATTCTGTATACAATATATCGTAACTATAGATATCATTAAGCTTTGGACTTACACAGTTGCCAATTTCAGGTTTCTTAAAAACAATTCACAATTTGTTGGTGTTTTGTTGACGCCAGCTGCATTAATTAACATTTCTCTTAGACCACATCCACTCATACCAACAAAGCTATTTTGAATTCGCTTGAAATCAAAGTCTTTGCTCAGGTATTCGATTCGATCAAAGCCCACACAACTAAGCTGTAGGCTGGTTCAAAAAGGCTGTTTACACTAGGGCCGGAACTGCGTCCGATTGCGTCTAATCACTGGAACGGTCACCCTGACTGAAGCGTTCGTTGTATTCACCGTGTTTTGTTTTGAAGGTGTCCAGACTTTCATTTGCTTTTTGAAGTGACAACTTCTTTAGGCGCGTTGGGCATTTTTGAGATGGGACTAAACCATCGATTTCACGACACTGTTACCGACACCAGCTTTAAAAAGACATCAACGCACGATACATTATTTCCTGAACAGTAAAATTGTTTAATTTTTCACTTCTGCCGGCACTCCCGGAGTGCCACTGTTTTTTTTTTCTATTTCATCTAAAGGCAATTTTAGGAATATAATGAGCCCATTACAAGTACATAATTGTCGGAAAATGTGGTGAAGAAAGTTTTAAATATGAATGTCGATGCTATAAGAGTAGGGGAAAACCAAAGAAACGATGGATGGACTGTATGAAAGATGATAATGCTAGAAATGGGGTGACTATCGAGATGACGACTAACGGAGAAGTATGGGAGAAAGGAACATGTGACAGGTACTTAATTGACGTTTCATAAATGGCTGATTTACTTTTGCATTCGTTAATTAGTAGCCAGTTTAGTTCAAGTAGCAAGAGTTGTGCCGAAACTTCAGTCACTAATGCTGTGGCCGCATCAGCGTCTATCGTGACGAAGCTTCTTAACGATACATGCAGATGTGACCAACCATTATCGGCTATTGTCGCGATAGTTCGGGCTGCGTAGCATATTTCGCCCGGGTGCATAAAAGGATTTTAGCTCGCTAACGCTAATGTGACAACCGCATTAGCGCGATAACTTTTTAGCGAGCAAAACATACGAAGCTTCGGCACGCACTGCTTCGTCATGATAGACGCAGATGCGGCCGCAGCATAACAGTGACAGGAACTTATTATATATAACATCATTCACATAGACTAAGTGGGAAAAATAAATATTTCTTTAGCTAACTCAAAAACTACCCAAGTAAAGTTAATACAATTTATATGGGACCACCTCTGAAGTATGACCTACCAAACAAAAACCTTTTAGAAGTCGGTTAAAAACTGATTTTTTATTGGGAATTTTTAAGTATAGACGCGGATTTAACTCGCTACTTAAATAATGTAAATAAGCCTGTATGGCAAAAAAATGGATCAAAATCAATAGTATGAAGATGCATAGAAAATCTAGAAAACTCTTTCTTAGGTGTGCAATAGTAAAATACCTATGTAGACATCAGTTAGATCACTACAAATATTCATAATTTTTTTATCCATAACGATGAAGCTTTTCGGAGATTTTCCTCTAAGGAGATTATAAAATTACTGCATTTCAAAATAGCTAACCAATTTAACCAACAAACCTTCAAACTCCGCGCTAAAACCAATAATCGACCGTTTAATAAGAACGCTTTTGCAAACAAATCAGATTATTACAACCGTCCACTGGCTTTACCGTGGAATCATTCCGACAAATGAATGTTGACCATCTGCACTATGCAACTGTGTGCGTTTAATACGACAACGGCAAATATTTGCCGGTTGCGATCCGTTTGCGATAATTGCTCAATGTAATTTGATCAGACTTTCTTATCGATTTATTCTGATCTAGTAGATATTCTTTTCTGGCGATTTTATGTTTTGTTGCATATTTTGATCAATGTAATCAGATATTTATGAAAGCAGATAATAAATGCATTAAAGTTATGTACTGAATCTTTGCGGTTTCAATTCCAAACATTAAAATGTAATAAAAACAAATATTTCTATAGCCACATTTTCGCTAACACAAAAGCGGTTCATAACGGTCCTAATGCCCTAATTTTGTTATTGCGACGAATTTCAACATAAGTAGGTTACAATTCTAACCCAACCTAACCTATGTGGTCAGAGTGCCCTAATAGTTATATTAATGTATCGTGCTTGTATCATAGTTATATTCCTAGTAAGACAGAACCGCTTTCATTTAAATATATTACGGTATACAGGGTAGCAGGGACATCGACGCGAAAACTGTTACCATGGACTCATTACATTATTCTGAACCCCCCTGTGTTGAAATGTTTCGTCGGGTATTTAAAAAAAAAACTGCTGTTTCATACATTTTGACCGCGTAGATATTGCACTTTCCTATGAAACAGCTAATTTTTCTTTTTAAATTACCGACAAACAATTTCAACGCAGGGGCGTTCAAATTCATATACTGAATCTATGGTAAAAGCTTTCGCGTCGACGTCCCTGCCACCCTGTATAGCTATAACCCTAGATATCCCTAGGGATATAACTATCACGGCTTTAACCATCTTACTGCGACATATACGTGCCCTAATAGAAGTTCCTAAGCTCACACCATAATAATACAGGAACACGCGAATACCATGCATACACTGTGAAACTCACATACCTGCTCTCCCGACATAATTGGCTAAAAATAAGTAGCGTCACCTCTGATGTTGTACTCATGCAAAATTTCCGAACGGCATACAAATGAGGCGTTCAGACGATCACAGCATCCCGTCTAATCCAGCATCTTGAATATTCAAGTGGCAATTACGTTAATGGCAGATACCAGTAAGGTGGGTTGCAGACATCCGACAATCGCTGGGGGGTGTAAAGACGTCAAATAACAAGAAACACGAGCAGAGTCATTAAAAGTCAAGCCCATTGAAAAATACGTGAAAATTCTTAACCATTAGCTGATACTAGTGGAATAATTCTACTAGTAGTAGTTATACTTTCACTATATAGACCTTTGTATTAAGCCTTTTTATGTTTTAGTCATAAGCACATTGTTAAGGGCATAAATTATATCTTAATAAAGATTATTAATTCGAAAGTAACTCTGTCTGTATGTATGTTACCTTTTCACGCCTAAACTCCAGTACGGATTTAGAAAAAAATTGGCAAGGAGATAGATGGTATTCCGGGGAAGGACACAGGCTACTTTTTGTCTTAAAGATAATCCTTTTGGGGTGATACAGGGGATGAAAGTTGGTATGGAAACCCAACATTTGTTAAGCTGAGCTTAAGAAAATTCAAATTTTCGATTTTAGTAAGAAATAAGGAATTACGTCTTACAGCGTTTTTGTAAAATGTTCCTCCAAAAAGGTAAAATAGGGGATAATTATACAATTCACGTGTAATATTATCGGTGCTAACATTTAGTCTTTATTTAATTAAAATCGATATACTTGGTTATAAGTTATAACAATTTATAGTCATCAAAATAATTTGGCTAACATAGTAGAAACTGTGTGTATAAGAGCGTGACTACCATAATATTAAAATAGGGGTGATTTTAAAAATCACATGCTCCACCTGTATAATTTTTTGTATAAAATATCGAACCTCTTTTTAAGAGATGCATGGGATTGGAAATATAGTCATAGGCCGTATCTTAAGATAACGAGTCTTTAATTAATTAAACTCGGTCCACTTTATTACAATTTATTATCTGTCTATCTATATTACCTTTTCAATCCCGGCTAAATGGATAGTCCATGATTTGGGTTAGGACATTGGATAATTTTATCTCGCTAGCACGTCCTCGTGGGATGATATCCGACATCCACGCGGGTGAAGCCGCGTTCAAAAGCTAGTGCAAAATAAAAATATGCTTGCTCATTTTTTAGTTCGTCCTTCTTTTACGCAGTAACAGAGCAACATATTGACTTGATTTGCATAAAGATAGGTTATTCAGGTTCCGAAGATTGACCAGACTTTTTATCCTAAAAAAATCCTTTGGACAGTGCGAAGCCGCGAGCAAAAGTTTTGTTGCCCTACAAAACATTGAAACTGAATCAAGGGAAGATTGTCGCAAGCTCAAAAAGTCTGTCGTCTACGCCCACCCTAACGCAACCGTGCATGTTATTTCATACGGAACACCTTTGGATAAGGATTAGTTAGTAAAACAACGGTTTCGTGTTGATGCGAGAGCTTATTGTAATGTGTCTTGATGGTGTGGGAGATGTGTTTGCGATGTGTGGGAATTTTAAATTTAATTGTTTTGGGTTCTGCTACTGAAGAGATGGTATTATTATTTATTATAAATTTCAAAATAGAAGAAGAAATAATCTTATTTAATCATCACACTCTTCTTTTTCTTAGCGTATCGATGGCAATCTCGATGGACGCGGTCCAGAATTCGATTACATGTTTGGCCATAGCAGTGATAGCCTAGTGGTGTGACCGTCGGACTGTCAGGTCTCGAGCTTGAACCCAAGGCACCTCTGACTTTTCGGATTCATGTGCGTATTGTATAATTATCACTTGATTAAAAAATGGTGAAGGAAAACATCGTGAGGAATTCGGAGGACATGTCAAGCCAAGATAGACGCCCATGGGCGGCTTTAAAATTCCAGGTTAGTCACTAACCACACGAAAAGAAGATAAATTCCTGTGACGTGTAAACGACAGTTTATGAGATCACACTCTAACTCAGTTTAACTAAAAATATTTTTAAGCATAGTAACTAAAAGTATGAAAGAAACAAATTAGATTTCACAGAAATTTCAGCTGAAATTCTGTGATTTATGATTTAAACTCCAACTTAAAATGTTTATAATAAATACCTATCTCTAAAATTCAGACGCAAACTTTACTAACTACAAAGGTGAGAAACATAAATACATCTAAACAAATTTTCACGCGTCGAAAGTTTCTTTATAAGTGTAGAATATCTTGAATCAAAACACGACGACAGCTAACAAAATACTTAGTAATAATCTGCTTAGAAGAAGAATTAGCAAAACATCCAAATTCTCTTCGAATGGCGTATAAATAAATAATTCTTGAGCGTCTGAAGAACTAAGATAACAAGTCTAAGCGGCAAACTAAGTTAGGGACTTAATTGAAGCAACGCCTCCTTAACTCGGGAATATTAATATTTGTCAAGGATGAAGACAGAACAAATACATTTTGCCTTAATAACGTTCCTTTCCACGTTCAGCGTCCAAGTACAGAACTTACTAAGTTCGTTACGACTTCATTAGAACTCTATCAAAATTCAAATTAAAGAAACACTCGACGTTTTATTGTCGTCGAAAGGAACCCAAATTGTTATTGCCTATTTTGCTTACTGCTTGAGGACTTTCGGATTAGGGATGTCACTGACCTTGGCAGATTAGGATTTGAATATGAGATTTATCTCTATTTCTTTTCGTGTGGTTCGTGACTAACCTAGTGTCAGAGTTTTTATGCCGCCCATCGGCCTCTGACTTGGCTTCACATGCCGTTGAGAAATGTCTCTTAGGCGTGCCAATTTCCTCACAATGTTTTCCTTCACCGTAATAATTATTCAACACACACATGAGATATATGATGATGACATGAGATTGTGATTTTGACCTTCACAGTTCAATTTTTATTATTGCGTTTTACTCTCAATTTGGAGTTTAACGACTTTTTTAACCGACTTATTTTCACTTTGTACTGTGCAAGCCGAAAAAAACAACCCCATTACTGCGTCTCTCTGGAATAAAGTTAGATTAGTCTATGTAATGAGTTGGGTTTTTTGAAAAAAGACTATTAGCAACACAGCTGTTTTTACATACATTCTTATTTTAAACACATTTTAAGCTTGTCGTCTTTATTCTTAATTTATAAAGGAACTTCATTATTTTTACATGAAACCGTTTATGGAATCATGTTTTTTTATGTAACTGTCAAATAGCTGCCATCAAAAAAAGGTTCCTGCGTAGTAAATAAAATGCGCATCCTTCACGTGTATATATAACTACTCGTCATAAATGGCATATTATGTTTGCACCCCAACAAAACCCTCCATTTCCATCCTTATCTCTCATCCCCCTAAACACGCACACAATAAACTACTTCATTCAAAAAGTATAAAAGTAAGTATGAAAGCTCGAGTAACGATCGCATGCAGACGTAATGTTTCATCGTGGTAACGTAACAGTATGAATTTCTTTATATTTCCGAGTAATAGTATGTATGATCTGTCACCATCAGGGGAAATCCCGGCAACTTTACAAGAGAACACCCACCTTGTTGGTAACAAGGAAAAATGATGATATTCAGCGGAGCCGTAACGTAACACAGGCTCCTTTGAACCGCGCGAGTGAGCGGGGGGCTATTTATACCACACTGGATGGATGGAATAATTAAGAGTTTTAATTGAATTATATCAATGGACTTTAATTCAATCTTAGTGTCTTAAACATATTAATCTACGTATAATTTTTTATCTTCATCTAAAACGGTTTTTTTTTTGTTTTTTTGTTGAAAGTGAAAACGTATTATATGAGGTAATTTAAAATGTTTTGTAACGTTTTTCTTTTTTGTAACTCTCTGTAAGTAATCCCAAAGACAAAACCAAGACAGCAATCCATTTCTGCCCCTCTACCAGTCTTACAAAATCCACAGACTAACTACATCAATTGGAGCTGAGACCGCTTTTCACGCAGCGTCGTCGTGTCGTGACATGTAAATATCTTACTCTGTGGGAACAAATGGCCATGTCAACCGCAATGCGTGCTGCGTCACGGTCTTCAGTCCATCATGTTCACTACAGGTTTTGATTTTCCACTCAAATTGCTCTGTAATCGATTACCTCTGGAAACTCGTATCGATGCAGCTAGAGATGTGATTGCGATCAGCTGATTGTTATTTTTTGTGCAGGTTTTTTTTTGTGAAACAGAAGAGAAAAGAATTGTAATTTACTTAGTAGTTTTAAGATCAAGTCAAATGTTTGACATCTTATAATACTAGTTGCAAAAAATCTTTGTATAAAATAAATAATGTGGCAAAACTAGCTTTTCTATAGCAATAATCTGAATTGGTATTAATTTTTACCCGACTACGGCGAAGCAAAAAGGAGGGTTATGATTTCGACCGGTATGTACATATATGGTTATGTATATTCATCTGTTCCCTCATAATTAAAATTATGGTAATCCTCATTGGCGTTTGGGGTTACTTGGTTAACTTTGCAGATAGACAAACCTTAAACCTAACACCCCTATTTTTTTATCGAGGGCTACTTGAATTTGTAACAAAAATAAAAAACTTACAAACTAAAATTTCGCGAAGGATTTCATTTTAAAAGAAACTGGCCAAGTGCGTGTAGGACCAGGCACAATGAGGGTTCTGTAGTTGGGAATTTGGGATGAATTTATCCCCAGAACAAACTTAACTTAGTGGTTGAGAAACATGTCCCATACATCGATACACGGTCAATTCTCCAACTGCAAAGGTAAGTTTGTGATCGCAAAAAAAATATGTAAATTTATGTGGTAAAACTAAAAAATATCAATTTTCGGACTTTTACCTTTACTAGTGCTGTGAGACCTTGCTTCTTGCGAAATTTCATGATTTTAGTTCAACGGGAAGAACCCTGTAGGTTTTGATTTATTTGCGAGTATCAAAATATGTCACATAAATGGCCGTATTTTTTTTATTGCGTGGACTTAGAAGCTTGAGTTTTTAGTGTTCCAAGAAAACATAGATCTACGAATTTGGTATTAATTTCAACTTGATACCTCTACGCGTTCCTGAGAAAATGGGTCTTGACAGAATGACAGACGCACAACAAAGTGATCCTATAAAGGTTCCGTTTTTCCTTTTGAGGGAACCCTAAAAATGAATTTATCTATGTTAAAATTTCACATAATCTACATTTTATATCAAGATGCTACAACATTAACCCAATCATTTAATTATTATTTCAAAACTTCCCGTTTCCCGAATAACAACAAGCGAAAAAAGCTGTAGGATCCACTGAGATAATTGGGATGATATTTCAGTCTGATTAATTGCATTTATAAATCAGGCAGGAATCGGGGGTTTTTAAATAAAAAGGTGGAACAAAAGAGGCGCTATTTTCCTGTTGATGCGTTGTTCAAAATAATTATTTTATTTGTAGTTTGTTTTAGGTCGCTATCAGAGATTAAACGCAGATGTTGTCTTTTTGTGTCGGAAACCTGATGGTTCAAGAGATTTAAAATATAATTCGGTTAAAAAAATGATGATATGGAAATATATAGTAACCTGTTCCGCTTAGCTATTTCTAAAGAGTCTTGAAAAGACCCTGGAAGAAATCGACACGTGTTTCACCTCTCAACGAGGCATCCTCAGGATGACGATTAACTTGTCGCGAACTCGAACACGGCGTGTTGCCACACCAAGTACCACAGTTTTTATAATGGATTTCCGCGAGGTCACGCCTGAATCAATTAACTATCTATAATTCGGTTATGTTTTAATACTGTAATATAATAGGATACCTTATGTAGGTAGTTTCGTAAACAAAATATCTATAACATAAGAAATAATTATGCCAAGTATGACATCTAAGGACAACTTACATCAAGCGCCGGAGTCTTTTTAAAATACGATAGCTTTCACTGGCCCGTATCTAACAGCAGGTACAGAAAGGAAGTTAGTACCTACAATAAGGTCGATTTCCATAATTAAACATTTTCAAAATTTAGTCGCAATCTCAGCTCGTTGACAGTCAATGTCGAAAATGTTGGTAGATTTCTTTAGTAGTAAGCATCATCTTTGTAATAGTATTTCTATTTTCTTAATGTCCCTCGGCAAACTTCGTGTTTCGTCAGTCGTCAGATTTCTATCAGTTGCCCTTTGCACTTGGTGCAGACCGGACGCTCTCAATCGACTTGATAAGAATATAGAGTTGTTAATACTCTTTTACATATCTCTTGCTCTGTAAGTACACCCTTACACCCCTGAATGCCGGGGTGTATGACTATCATTACAGCATAGGTTTTGGAATTTGAAAAAAGAACTGTCATACTCATACTGCACGAAGAATATTTTTAAAAAGTTAATTTTTTTTTTCTCGGTATCGATTAATTACTCGAATCGGAATCTAGACAATTTATTTTATAAAGATTTTATTTTAAATATGGAACTATTTGTTTCCACATCGTATGTTAGATGGAATCGATTTAAAAATCAAACTGGCCAGCAAGATTTGACGCGCTTGCGTGCGTGAAAAAAAAAGGCAGTCTACTAGTAGGCGCGAAAGCATCGCGAAAATAATTAATTTTCTTGTTTGAGTTGTTTTTCAAAAGTTTTAAACAGTCTTATCATCACAAACTCATATTCAAACTATAAATACTCGTATACCTAAAAAGAACGTGACCATATCTCTTACAAATTGTAATAATTTTACTATTAATTTTAATTAAATACACATTTTTTTCTTGTTAATAAATGTTCATTGAAACCTGCTGTCTTGTTGTTTACTTACCTCACAATCGATATGTAAAGCAGAGTATTTATCTCGGGCGTAAGCATCAATTGCATACTCGGGTTAATTAGCGCCTTCGCTTCGCTCAGGCGCCAAAAACCTCGTATGCAATTGATGTCATACAGCCCTTGGTTAATAATCTACTATTAACTTAATGTAACTTATTTAAAAATGAGAGGAAAGCTGCTAAAGTCGCAGGCACGACAGATAGAAAAATAGTTTTACAGCTGTATATAGTTCACACAGAAATCTAAACATAAACAACAATGTATTAGTTCTGAATTCAAATTATTATACACGATAAATCTAATAATTGATGGATATGGAAAATAGCATTCATTTATATTTGGAAATGCTATGATTCCCGAGGGATATTAAGAAAATAAATAAATACTGTAGGTATTTTTCGGTTCCTTTCTTCTTGGCTGTTTATACGTATGTGCGTACGTATAAATGGGTAATAAATAGATATTATTTCGTTATTTGACAGAATGAGAATTAGATTAGACGCATTCTAATCTTATTCTTCTAAATATAGGAATAGCCCCTCTGAAATCAAACGAGAAAACTAATAACGTCAGTTTCACTTCACATATTTCTCGACCAAAAAATAAAGTAAACCTCCCAAATCCTTGCATTTTTTATGCACCATTCCAATTTTTTATATTCCCCCATTAGTTTACTCCACACGCCGTCAAATATTTAATGTAATTTGTAAATTAAATTTGGATGCTGCGATATTCAAGCAAAAGCGGAAATGTAAGCGAAACAATTCCAATTTGTCATGGTTCGATAGTGAATCAGCGGTGCGGTGGTTCCAATACGATGCTGAAATTAATTTAACATTCAAGTTTAATGTCTATAAATTACTATTTATTACTCGTAATTTTATGCTGGTTTTGTGGAGTTGCACTAAATACGTAATTCGCTGCTGCCCGCTAATTATTTTGTTTTATGTCGTTGACCCAATGAGAGATCGAAAGCTTTATAAAGTTATTGCATATTATTGTTGTTGTCTTAAGCGAGCAATGTGCCCTGCCCATAATCACCTTATAATGTTCTTACTGCTGGGTCATAGGCCTCTTCTCTGTGAGAGGAAGTGGGCTGTAATCCACCACGCGGGCCCAGTGCAGGTTGGTAGATGACACATGTCTTCGAATTTTAGGTTCTATGACATGCCGGTTTCCTCACGATGTCTTCCTTCACCGTTTCGAGAGCAGTAGTGATGAAATAATTTACACAAATTAAAGCGCCCATCAGGGTTTGAACCAACGACCTACAACTCGGAAGTGGCGGTCGTCTCTGGCCACTGCCACTTAAATGCAAGGTAGCCTATAAGACCGAAAGGTTCTGGGTGTCAACCGCGTACCTGAAGATGTAGCGTGGGAAGGCCTCCCACAAGATGAATTGATGACCTTGTGAAGACCGCAGGAATCGACTGGATACCAGAAGCACAGAACCGGTTGAAGTGGTGATTCTTGGGGAGGACTTTGTCCAGCAGTTGATGTTTTTCGGCTGAAATGGTTATGATGATGTTATTCTTGTCTTCTCCGGTGTACCTAAGTAGGTATGCTGTACTTTATCTGTCCGTCTGTCTGTCACGGAAACGTTTTACGGAATTTTTTGCTAGTAATATTAGGTCAAACGCTTTTTCTCTAGCACAAGCAGTAAGATCCATCAGCATAATTCAACAAAAACCAAACAAAAATCAAAGTATAGTAGAATATTTCTTTGATTGACACGTCATGTCAACGCCAGAATTGAAGCAAAATTTATAAAAATATTTTCTTTAACATCGGTTTTTCTTTTCAATGAACCATTTTTAAAATAATAAAACATCCTACTTAATAATAATAATATTATAAACGTGAAAGTTTCTGAGGATGGATGGATGTTTGTTACCCTTTTACGCAAAAACCACGAAACGAATTTGGATGAAATTTGGCACACAGATATTTTATAACCTCGATTAACACAGAATACTTTTATCCCGATATTCCCACGGGATCGAGGCTTATGCAGGTGAAACCGCGGGACGCTGCAAGTTAGATGTAAAACAATAACTTGTGTAATTTATCAAAAGTTTGTGTGGCTCTTTAGCGGACCTCCATACATTACGGTGTAGGACATAAATGAAACAACATTACCTATTTCTGTTTTCAAAGTATTTACATAAAATACGGGTAGTCTAGTCTAACGCAGTCGTATATTAAAACAACATAAAACATTTCAGCACTAATTCTATTGTTGTTTTAACGAGGTATACCTGAAATGGGAATGTTAATACCTGGTACTTTTGTGTTACGCATTTGTAATTTAATTCGTATTTATTCCCTATCTTTTTCTAAAGTAAATTGATATTTCAATGTGGGTAAAAGGTCTTTATTTCTTTGACATCTCGGAATAATCTTTTTATTTTTAAACGACTTCCAAAAACGAGGGGGCCTGTATTCGTGTGTATGTTTTTTTTTTTTTTAATGTATGTCCATCGATGTTTTCGTCAATTGTGGACCGATTTTGAAAATTAATTTGGTAGAGAAAGCATGCACGGTGGTCCCATATAAATTTTATTAACTTTGCTTGGGTAGTTTTTGAGTTACCTTCAATAATACGTATTTATCCCACGTAGTCTATGTAGATAATGTTTTAATAACTTCCTGTCACTGTTATTTACATAGCAGGTAGTGGGTATTCGAATTTGTGTGGGCTAAGTACTACAACTAAAAAGAAGTCGGTGGCAAAAAACGAAAATTCAAAACCAAAAAACCAAAGACCGACTTCCGAAATTAAAATTATTTTGAAATCAGGTTGTCTAACAGCAAACTTTATAGTTATAATTAACTACTGCTTAGTGATTATATTATTAATATAATCATTAGTCAGTAACTGTAGGGACTGCCTCGTTGGTCTAGTGGTCGAAAGCGCTACAGCTGAGCATGAGGTCCTGGGTTCGATTCCCGGGTCGGGCAAAGTGTTATTGGGTTTTCCTATCTGAAATTTATCAGTAGCAGCCTGGAGTCTGGATTTGTACCCGGTTGATGGCAATAGACTCGCCCCCTATTACATGGGACTTAAAACATTACTGGTGAAATGTGGGTGAACCTGCTATAGAGACACTTCTGCCTAACCCTTCGGGGAAACAAGGCGTGTTGTTATGGTATGTTTTAGGCAGTAAGTAGTGCAGTAAAAGAGCTAAATAACAAAATTCTTCGCTATCAATCATGGTAGCCTCTCGAACTAAGCCTATGCCATTTTCCCTCAAATTGAAAACCTTCAGAACCCTACCTGAATACCTTAACAACATAACTGTAAAAACTAAAAAAAGCGAAACTAAAACTACAACTCAAACTCCAAACTCTAAAGCAACAGAATTCGAATAATATTATTAGTTTCAAGTATCGGCTACAACTCCACACCGGTAAGTTAGGCAATTAAAATTAATCACCAAGCGGGTCCATGTTCTTGCCTTTCCATTGCAGTTTCGGGGTTCAGAAGTTGTTCACGAACGCTGATTGCTATCTGACTACGGACTGCAGACTGCACAGTGCGGTGATTTACAGAATGCTATGCGTCTGCCATTATATGTTTAGAACTCGTTGGTACGAAGTTTGTCTGAAAAAACTAATACGTATCTCATCGGGGCTCGTTTGTTAACTTGTGGATCTGTTTTTGTGGTAGGAAGTGTGTTTCGGTGTGCGAATTACTTAATTTGGAGACTTAGTTGCAATAGAAATTGTACTTGTTTATTTTTTTAACTACTCGTTTAATCAAGAAAGTAAAGAAATGAATATAATATTCTTAACTAGCTGCGCCCCACGGTTTCACCTGCATAAGTCTCGATCATGTGAGAAAAAGTATCTTATGTCCTAACATAGGTCATGGCTTATCTATGTGCAAAATTTATTCAAATCAGTTCAGCCGTTTTAGCGTGAAAGCGTAACAAATAAACTCACTTTGGCATTTATAATATTAAGTTAGGATTATGTACAACCTAAATTACATATATATTAGTATATCTACTCCACCAATGTTTATGCATTTAAACACCAGGAGCAAACGATTGCATTATTACGAACAGTTTGATTTATCATGATTCCATTTGTGGTAGAAACTACCTAAACTATACGAGAACATGTTTTTATTAGAAACCAAAGACCTTTTTATCAAATAACTTCTCCCGCTCTGGGCGGAGCGGAAGGGCGTGTCAGACTCTTACTGACTAAAACCCACCCGTGTTCCTTCAGTTGCTATGTTGCCGGGGGGCACGATCCCTTTCGGACTTCTTCGCAACCCCGGCAGGCATCGGCCCTAGCAGATCCCGTCAGTTCTGCCGACATCTGTTTGAGTTGCGTTGCGCTTAGAACACAACGCGCCATCGACCCGGACCTGGTCCTTTCCGGACAGCGAGCTATCCATTGCTTACCACTCGCAAGCCCGCGCCTACGGTGGTCGGAAATCGGCCTGCGATTCCCGACGCTTAGGGCGTCTCCTCCTGCGGCGGTTAGGGGTGTGAGGATGCGAACTTTGCCTCTCCCTCACGCGTTCCGCCTCCTCCTTCACGAACATTACTGTTTCGCAGAAAGAGGTGACGCCCTCCCATTTCCTCTCGCTCCGTACAATAGCCTGAACCAGGGCTGGACGCAAGAGATCACCGCCGCCGATCGCCTCCACGAGGACATGGCGCTGCCCCGCCCAAGCCGGGCAGGCCTCCACCGTGTCCTCCGGGCAACCCACACAATGGTGACACCCGGGCGTTTCCTCTCGCCGTATCCTGAACAGGAACCTCCCGAAACAGCGTATCCAGTAAGGACCTGCGTCAGGTGGAAGGCGAGGACGCTGTGGCGCCTCTCTAGCCTCTCCTCAAAGAGGGGTCTTATCGCCGCAATTGTAGCGTGCCCAGCGCTGGGTTGCGACAATCGCACTCTCCATGACGCCATGAGATCCTGCCGGAGCAAGATCATTTTCGGTCAGGACACACCTCCTTACGTAGTGCCCGTCAAGATAGAGGGACCAAGTCTTGGATTTCAATTCAGCTTACATAAAAGTTTAATACTGTAAATCTACTACATATTATATGCACTATATACCTATGCACTAATTTTAGGTACCTTAATGTATACAGAGTGTAAGGGACAGCCCTCCGCAGACTGATAGGGTGAAGTCAGTATATCATACTAAGATGACCGGTACATGAAATTATTTCAGGAATGTTATGGGAATCCAATTAACCTGATTTGTTTTATTACCTTACACGCAATGTATCGCTACCGCTGGCAAAACGCACGTAGGTAGGTAGCGAACGGCAGCGCAGCGAGAAATTGAACAGCTGATTTCACGCGTCGTTTGTTCAACATCCATTGCTGTTTTTTCTGTTTTACCTGTTCTATTTAAATTAATGGAGTACTGCGTACAGAGAGTGTAATTTTACATTGAAAGAAAGAAATAATAAATAAAAAAACGCAATATACAATAAAATAAGGGAAAATTTTCGGTGGAATATGATTCAGAATAAGGAGCTAAATGTACCCTGTTAGTTTGCGGAGGGCTGTCCCTTACACCCTGTATGTAGTTATTTAACAAAATCCCATAGTTCCTTTTTTTTTTGGGTGGGAAATTATCAAATAACTTCTCCCGCTCTGGGCGAAACGGGAGGGCGTGTCAGACTCAAAACCCACCCGTGTTCCTTCGGTTGCCCTGTTGCCGGGGGCCACGATCTCCCTTTCGGTTTTCTTCGCATCCCTCCATTTTGATGTCAAAATGGTGGAACCAAGTGTATACGCTGGCCGGAGGAGTATTCTATTTCAATACCTCAATTCTACTTTAGAAATATGAAATTTGATTATCCCTAACATGAATCGTTTCAGAAATATCGACCAACAATTTGGTCAGACATGTTAATGGATAGTTTTTTTTTTTTAATTATTCATGTTTAGTACTTTCTTGCCTTTATATTATGCAAATGTCTTACGTTAAAGTTAAACCTAAAAATAGTACTAATCATTTTTTATACTTGTTTGCAAGCAAGGTGTAATTGAAATAAAGAAGTGTAACCCAAAAGGATAATTTAACTCATTATTATCACTCCAAATTTCTAGCAGACTAAATTATAAGTCACATACTGTCCCTTCCTCCATCTTAGAGTATCGCTCTTAAAGCAACATAATATAGGCTCCAAAAAAAAATACCTACAATAAAATAGACCTGCGTTCAGTTCTAGCCTATTAGCCATCAGTAGGTAAGTTATGTCCGCGTCCTTATCCCGGTCTCTCGCGTGTGTCGTAACCCTTACATTAGAGCTAAAACTTATCTTTTTGCTGTGAGGTCGTGACGTCAATGTAATCGAAACGGGTACCGGGAGCAGCGAATGGCTGTCAGGGGACGCGGGCGTGGAATTAGAGATACTAGATGTGGCTTCGTTTAAGGTGATGAGATGTACTAAGTAGGTACATAAATCCAATCAATCCAGCAGTACCTTTGTACTCTCAATTATAATTATGTCGTATCTCTATGTATTTTATTGTGTGTACATAAGCATTATAATAAATAAATAAATGTTTTTTTGTTTAACCCACCTCTTGATAAAACACAAAGTCCAGGTTAAGTCTCGACTAACGTTAGTTTAACCATATATTTTGTAAGCTTGTTGCTAGCTTGTCATAGTTCATTAACAATCCAAAAGACACTTTTGCTGACCTTTAATTACTTACACATAGATGTTTATAATTGTAACCAAAAACAACGTTTGTGTACCTACCAGAACAACCTGTAAGGTTTACTTGCCTTACTATATCTGATTTTTTTTACGATTACAAACATTACTTTCGCAAACATACATAAACTCCACCTTCACCACGCCTTCTTCCGATAGGGATAGGCAGAAACTACAGAAGGCCACATGCCACGATCCTTACATTCGAAGATTTGTACCATTAAAATTATATCCTGTTAAATTGTTATTATGTACGCAGCGCTGCACTGGAATAAACATAATGTCTAGTGCCTAGTGATGTGACCGACAGACTGCCAAGTCATAGGTCTCGAGCTCAAACCCAAGACACGCACCTCTGACTTTTCGGATTCATGTGCATATTGTATATTTATCACTTGCTTCAAAAACGGTGAAGGAAAACATCGTGAGAAAACCGGCATGCCTAGAGATATTTCTTGACGGTATGTGAAGCCAAGTCAGAAGCCCATGGGCGGCTTTAAAACACCAGGTTAGTCACTAACCATACAAATGAAGAAGATTAGCCGCCTATTCCAGTAACTCAACATCCCAAACCGAACAGGGATACAGAGAGGCATCAAGCTCGAGCAAATAAATTCAACAAATCCCGAGCACGGCCACCGTTGATCTACATCGGCCTAACTGCACCAAATACGTCGTTGAGGATTACTTGTCACTGTTATGGGCTCCGGTACGATTAACGCGTTGCAAACGCTAGCGTTAAGTTACGTTATTTAGAGCCGGTAATTTTGGGCCAAACAGGACATTTGTTGAACAACGAATAATAGAATGGAAACTAAATGTACAACATTTGTAATGAAGTTAGTGGTGTCATCAACCGGCTTGAATTATCCCAACCGGCACTCTAAAACAATTCGAAGATTTTAAAGGAAATTCCTAATCCATTGCTTCATGGGTATGAAAAAATCGTCAGCTCAACAACGTATATAACGCAATAAATTGTCAAAATTAAAAAAAAAATGTGATAAATTACCCCACAGAGGGCCTGGACAAGTGGCAATCGCCTTCCAAAGGACGAACGACTTTTAGCAGTATTGAGATAAGCTTATCGGTAGCTTGTGTCAGGCAAATATAAAAATTGTGACTTCTCCTTCGTCGTTTTCGCTGTTAGAATGTCACTTTTTCTAGACCCTCAGGTTGGGACCAGATGCAGTATAATATCAAGACATTATAGCATTTGACATTCCCCACCCGTTTGCTGAGTAATACTACAATATTCAAACGTTAAACTATTTATTACAGTTTCGGCCTTCTGACAACCCTAGCACTGTCATAGATTTTGTTTGAGAATGATTGGGACCCCCTTGGGGTTTAGATCTAGACCATGGGCTCCCAAACACTGGCGCGTGCGCTAGTTGGAGGCGTAAAGAGACCAAAACGAAATAAACTGTATATTTCTTAAAATGTATTTTCTTAGTTTTAGAAAAAATCTTGTCATCTTGATTCCATCCCTGATGTATGTAACCAATTATTCAAGTTACGTCACGTTATCATGGCGCACATTCGGCACACTTCATCGGGTCCTTATAGTTTGGTGGTCGATGGCGCGTTATGCGCAGCAGAATTGACGTGGTCCGCTAGGACCGATGCCTACGTTGCAAAGAAAACCGAAAAGGAGATCGTGGCCCCCGGCAACAGCGCAACTGAAGGAACACGGGTGGGTTTTAGTCATTAAGAGTCTGGCACGCCGTCCCGCTTCGTCCAGAGCGAGAGAAGTTATTTGATAATTTCCCACCCAAAAAAAAAGGCTGGAGGAAAAGAAAGTTGGGGGGAGGCACGTATGGTAAAACGTTGGGAATCACCGATCTAGACTAACATTCAGCTCATATTTTATGGAAGGTCTCAGCTTTAAATAAGATGCCATGAAAAACACGTCCACAGATAATATAAAAGTCGAAAATAGAAACACAGAGATAAATTAAAAAATGACGTCTGTTGAAACACACCAATTATTATTTTGTGCTTCTTTTTCAGTACCTACAACATACAGTATTTATATTTTCTTAATATCCCTCGGGTATCATCGGATTTCCGAATAAAAACGAATGCTAATTTCCATGTCCATCAATTATTAGATTTATCGTGTATCATTGAATGTAATCATTTGAATTCAGAACTAAGTAGGTACTTTATTGTTGTTTTGTTTTGATTTCGGTGTGAACTAAATAGAGCTGTAAAACTATTTTCCTATCTGTCGTGCCTGCGACTTTAGCGGCTTTCCTCCCATTTTTTAAATAAATTACATTAAGTTAAAAGAATATTAACAACTCTATATACTTCTGAGTCGATTGAGAGCGTCCGGTCTACACCAAGTGCAAAGAGCAACTAATACAAATCCGACAACTGACGAAACACGAAGTTTGCCGAGGGACATTAAGAAAATAGAAATACAGTAATTAGTTATGTCAATTTGTTGAAATAGAAAACGATGTCCTTTGAATCAAGGCAATTTCTAAGGCTTTTTGATCTCACGATGTCGAATTTTAATGAGGGCGATGAATTCTAATGTTTTTTTAGCGATAAAGGAAAATATTACTTAATTTTTTGTTTGTTTTTTTATTACAATATCAAAGAGATGGACAATAGCTAAGATTAATGTTGTGTCTGTCTTCAGTACGCAAATTATTGTTTTAATTTCCTCTTTTATTTTTATGATATTAAATTTTTAGGTCATATTGTATTTTAACACTTAACTGTATATAGCTCTAAGTTAAAGGTTCCGCCGACTACGGTTCAAGGCCCCCGCCTCTCATGCACGAAGTTGTAAGTTCAAATTCAGGTAAGTATGTACAAATGTGATCCTTTTAATTCATAAATATGTTTCTGAGTTTTTTTTGGATACTGCTGACATCAGTCAAGGAAATCATCGTGCTGATATCGCTAACCCGTCTTGAGTAAGCGTGGTGATCAATGCTGGTACTTTTCTGTATTTGAAAAGAGGCTTTTGCCCAACAGTGGGACAATACATAACATATAACATCACGTTATGTAGGGCGTTTTTGGGGACTGTCTTAGGTAATTTTGACGTTCGAAAAGTGCTGATTCTCAGCCTAGTTTGAATAAATGAGTTTTGTTTTTTTTTTTATTACACCCTCATTTCGCCAGTTATGTTTAAGTCCCATGTACCTAATAGGGACAATAACAGGCTAGTTATATTATTATAGCTCTTTCGTCATGACGTGTCGTCAATATATGACTAAAGGGCTAGGCTATTGTATGTTTACATATGTATGTTAGTACTGTAAGCGCAGCACGCGCTCACAATACCCGGAATTTACATGGGGTAGGCTTTACATAAGAAAATAAGAAGAATTACTAAATTTTGTCTATTTATTTCAAGAGGATGTGATCATATTTACGCACATATAACAAAACTCTTGTTTTATGAAAACAATAGCAGTGATTGCTCTTCTATGTTATAGGGTTTGGTTTCCGCACTTAGTCGGTAAGGTGGACCATTGTGCGTGGGCCATGGCGGCCGTTTAGTGGTTACTCCAACCAGCCCACCTCCCTCCAGAAGCTAATTAAGTCTCCTGGTCTGTTCAGGACATCTGTGTAGGATCTGGGTGACCCGAGGGTTTCTGTTCTAATCTGGGTGACGCCTGTGCATTCAAAGAGCACGTGCGCTACGGTTTCCTCAGCCTCCATGCACGCTCTGCACAGAGGGCTGTCTGTTATGCCTATTCTGTGGAAGTATTTGTTTAGCGAGCAGTGTCCCGTGATGGTCCCCGTCACCAGGCGTAGGCCGTTCCTGTCCAGGCGCAATAAGTGCCTGGTTAGCCTGCTATCCAAGGATGGCATAGCTTCCTTGGACTGCCTGCAGCCCGGTGTCGAAGTCCACCAGTTCCCCGCTTGTGTGTGGGTGAACTCCTGTAGCCACCTGCGTATTTGGTTGAAGAGGATGGGTACGATAGGCTCGGGTCCACATACTGCCGTGCTGGATCCTCGTCTAGCAAGTTCGGCAGCTGCGTCGTTACCTAGCGATCCATGCATTAAACTCAGAAAAATTGTGAATCAGACTGCTTCATAACCACGTATTCTGGCTACATAGATTCCGTATTACGTTATGGAGTCATTTTCTGGGCAAATTCATATAAAAAACTTGAAATTTTAAAGCACAAAATAGGTGCATTAGGTCCATATGCAATCTTAAATCAACAGAAAGTTGCAAACCGCATTTTATCTCCTTAAAAATACTCACGTTACCTTGTCTTTACATATACGAGACCGCTTTGTTCGTAAAGAAAAACGGTGATTTATTTAAGAAAGCTCAGAACAAAGCTATCGATCCATAAGACCAACATATAGCCATAAATTATGCCTAAGAAGTTCAAAAACCGCCCTTATGCACAAGAGCATACTTTGCATGGCTCAATTTTTTTTAAACGCTACCAAATGACATAAAAGATTTAAACTTGACACAATTTAAAGCTCTTTCAAACAGGCGCGACACGCGACGCGACACAAAGCCACCGCTCGTCGCGCGACGAGCGGTGTCTTTGTGTCGCGTCGCGTGTCGCCCCTGTTTGAAAGAGCCTTTAAACGTAAACTAAATATTTTTTAATAGACAATGACGAATTCCTAGTTGACAAAATTTCATGTGACTGACCATTTCATGTACCTATTTATGTTTTATTGTAATATTCATATACATAATTATGTCTATTAATATATTACAATATAATATATCGTATTTTTAATTTCTATTGATCTTCATTATGTTTCATGTTATGTTTAAACTTAATTTCTAATATTGTAATTTAACTATGCCTGCCTCATAGGGTAGATTTTTGAGCTACTATAAAATATTTTTAAGACCCTGTTGTATCACCAAAAATTGCATTAACAAAGACTTTGACTTTGAGCCTAGTGGTGAGACCTGCCCAGTCATAGGTCTCGAGTTCGAACCCAAGGCGCGCACCTCTGATTTTTCGTAGTATTGTGCATGTTTAATGTAGATATAATTATCACTTGCTTCAAAAACGGTGAAGGAAAACAGCGTGAGAGATATTTTTCGACGGCATTTGAAGCTAGGTCAGAGGCCCATGGGCGGCTTTAAAACTCTGAACCACACGAAAAGAAGAAGATGAAAACAATCGCCGTATATTAAATTTTGAAACTATGTCCCGTTATACACGACACGGTTTCTTTACGGTGCGGTGCCCTAGCCGTACCACAGAATAATCGTGTGAGTTTGTATATGTCACGCAAACCACCAGTTCTATGGTACACGGCGACGGCGCCGAGCCGTAGTGCAATCATGTCGTCAACAAACTTCCATAGTCATCCTTACCGACGACCGTGCCTACACACGGCAAAGAAACCGTAACTTTTCAAGACAAACAAAACGTGTGTGCAAAACGGGTCTAATTCTAAATTCACTTGAGTGAATCGTAACCAGAGTAATTTTTTTACCGACCTGAATGCTGAAAATTCCCTTTTCAAATTCTATTCCTTTATTTCAGACGTGAGTCCATAGTAATAAAAGTAATAATAAACATTTTATTCAAGTATAAAGTAAAATTATGATTTACATTAATTACAATCGATGAAAATTTAAATGTTATGTAATGTAGACCTGCCTGATCTAGGTTTATGAAAACCTGTGTTTCAGGCAATCAATTTACATCAAACATTTAGAAAGAAGACAACAATACATTTATTACAAGCTAAATTAAAAAGAAGACATAATATTTTCAATAATTTAAACAGTGACTATTTGGTATATTATTTTAAAACTAGATTATGTAAGATATATTATGTTTAAATAAATTAACGAATAATATTAAAATAGATAAAGTATTATTAATTTGGTAAAGGAAGTGACTTATATTAGAGTAGGTAGATATAAATTTTATTTTAAAATTTCATTTTGTTTGATATTGAAAAATTAAGTTTTGCCAAATATTCTTGTACTAGTAAGTTCCACCTATTATAGCTTAAACTATAAATCTTTAGCACTCTATTAAACTGGTTTAGTCTGAGAGTAAGCACAAACCAAATCTTTTCTTCTCCTATCTGAAGGTACTGGGTTAAAATGAAGTTCAGTATGTTGTAATAAAACTAAATTCAAAATAAATAATTGACATACTGTTAGCACCTTACATGCCATATAGAGCTGGTGTGTAGGAAATCTAAATGGACGACCTTTAAAACTGCTCTTTGGGCGCGTTCTAGGTGCAGTAAAATTAATTTAGCGCCACCACCCCAGGACGTTATGCAGTAGGTAATAATAGATTGACACAAAGCCAAATAAACCTGTCTAATTAATTTAAAGTCGGCAATGCTACGTAAATTTTAAAATTTGTATATAAGTTTACGTACTCTGGTGCATAATAAATCGATGTGTTTGCGGAAATTCAGGTTTGTGTCAATTGTGACGTAGATATTTGATATGGTCGGTTTTGGCTAAAATGGGACAAGTGCATGCAATGTCAGCATAAAGTAAATTGCAATTGTTATGCGCTTGAATGTTTAGATTAGTAAGCGTTGGATTAGTATTTCTCATTGTAAATAATAGGTACTTGGTTTTATCTGTATTTATAGTGTTAGTATCAACAAAATAACTTAATAACTAGAGTTAGTAATAATGAGATAATCCTAAAAATATCAACTGGTATGGATTCTTACCCAGTGGCGCAGCAGAGGGGAGTCCCACCGATCTCAGAACACGCTCAGGAGACCGCTGGTAGTGGCGCGTACCCGGCCGGCTATAGAGACGGTTCTTTTTCTTATAATGGCGTAAAAATCGTCTGTACGCGCCTCCGCAAATATCCTTAACGCATTATTATATTGGACACGCAGATCACTGTATGCCCTCTGCGTATAACTGGTCCAAAGACTGCACATGTAGAAAGACTGACAGAAAGCTTTGAAAAAAGTGACTTTAATTTGATTTGTACAACGTGCAAATCTTCGAACCAGCATTTTATATCGAGCAGCCAACGACCTGCACTCCCTTTCTATACCCATATTGTCCTTAAGATCATCAGTGACCCAATGACCCAAGTACTTAAACTTAGTCACCCATGGTAAAGGAGTGCCACAGAGTGAAACACCGGGAATAGTAGAATAGTTTATGGTACTCGCTTTTTTAAACATTTTAAGTTCGCTATCCATTGTACTTGAGCTCATGGGACATTGCATAGGACTCACAAATAGCCAGCCAGGACTCAGAAATAGCTTTTGCAGACAACCTTTACAGTACCTAAGATTGATATATGATTACAGGTCATAGAGGTGAAATAAAAAGGATTTTTCAAAACTCAACCAGCGTATCCAACGGGGCTTGAAGTTCGTAGGCGAACCAAAATGCGGGCGACAGCTAGCCAAAGAATAAAACCAATTAATCGGAGACAGTAATTAAAATGTCTACTCAAAGAGACTAGAATGATGTTAATATTGATTTAACAAAATTAAAAGGTAATAGTGCCTGGCAGTTTAATTACAGCTTACAATAGGGACACGTGTTTTGCAATTTTAATTTTTTTAATTAAGTCATCTAATTACAGTTGTAGATTAAAAAAACAGAATACCTACATGTAAATTAAAGACTCCAAATAGATATCGGACGTAGCAAAACAAAATGAGTACCTAGTTTTTTGTGTTTTATGACATAAACGAAAAAATATACCTACGTTTGTCTGTCCGACACAGTCGCTTTTCTGTAAAGCTCAGGTCAAACTCAGGCGAAATCCGCGCGGGATGTGCCACGAAATTCACTCGTGCCGATTGTGTCAACTAACATACCTACATGGAGGTATTCAAAATGGCGCGAATAGTCGCATGACTACATTAAAACAATCGACCCACGCAGTAGCAACCCGCATCTCACGCGGTATTCGCCCCAGTGTGG
This sequence comes from Omphaloscelis lunosa, assembly GCA_916610215.1. Taxonomy (NCBI): domain Eukaryota; kingdom Metazoa; phylum Arthropoda; class Insecta; order Lepidoptera; family Noctuidae; genus Omphaloscelis; species Omphaloscelis lunosa. The sequence goes on along the minus strand of OU744250.1, from coordinate 2,412,977 downwards.
CCAGAGCTCAAATAAATAAATAAATACAAAATGAGTAAGTATTAATACGAACTTGACTGGCTAGAGGCTGGGGGTCGCAGTGGCTATATAATAACAGGTGAATACAAATTACAAAATACTTTTGATCCTTATGGCTACAGGGTCTCTGGGAATTAAAAAAAAAACGATTTTGACGTATCAAAAAGAAAGGTCACCGCGTGGGTGGCAAATAAGGTTGTCAAATGAAAGGTCTTTAATTAAAACACAATTTCGAATATTATTATAATATGGAACGTACCGTATCATTTTCTTTTAAATTTTAAAAAACGCAGATAAATTACTGTCAATTATTTCCAAAAGTATAATTATGTCGGAAACGTTACGTACGCGACGTAAATTTTATTTTAGGTACATCGTCTTCACATATAATGTATAATTAATATATGAAAAATATTTTAACACAGTAACTATGGAATTGCTTGCCCGCTCTTCTTTGGAAGGGGATTGGAACTATGGAAACAATTCTAGATATTTTCTTGTAAATTTTAACGACCAAAAGTACCTTTTAACGTAACAAGATTTAATATTTTGTCTTTGTATTTTGGATAGATTTTGTGGAAGATGATTATAACAAGCAGAAATATGTGAATTCTCAGATGACCACTAATGCATGATAAAATAAGGCTGCGAGCACAAACTATCAATTCGCGCATGTAATAGAGGTGAATTGTCACACGATATGATGAGACTAATTTATTCATACAACCTAAGTTTCGGTTAATACTCACAGTACTCCAGTCCTACCTCAAAAACCTGTAACAAAGAGTAATCAGACAATTAAACAGTTAATTAAAACACTGGTTACTGCTGGTGTGATGAGAATTACCGACGCTTGAAATGCTATTCCCGTGTTACATTAATACAAAGTTTGGAGCAGCCATAAAGCATGAACTAATTTGTCAAAGTTCTCAGTGGCAGTGCCGAGAGCAGATCATTATGTTTGTTATGGTAGCCGTATTTGATGCTCATCATATCAAATGACGTCATATGAAACTAAAAAAAATAAAATAAAGCATTTATTTAAATTAAACCATTACAAAACATACATACATATACATTATTAATACATTATTAATTAACCACAATACCATCGCCACCATTTCACCAATTTCACTTTTGTATTGTCAAGGAGTTGGTTAGTCAGAACGATGAAGCTAGGTCCTATATAGAAGAATGGGCAATAAGGAACTCCGCGGACACTCTTGTAAATTAAAATATTGGTTAAATTGTCCATGTTAAAATTATAGGTACATATTGTGAGAACGTATAGAAAAGTTGTGCATGTTATAAGCGACCAGAACAAAATCGGTTAGCAATAGAACAGTTAAAACATCAGCAATTAAAATAAGCCAGGCAGCTAAGAGAAAATAAGAATACTGCTTAGTATGGTGCTTACACGCATGATTTTGCCGTTTGATAACCATTAAATGCCCTAAAAATCCCCGAATATCATCGAGAAGAACGCGAATCGCCTCTATTCCTCAAAGAGAAGTATGTAGTGGTTTATAATAATTAATCATGTACCCCAGAAGAGTACACCCACATTTTGCCAGTCATGTCACAGTGTATAGTGGAACGCTTTAAAATAAAGTAAATTTTCTATGTAATGTGGTAAACTCTTCGTAATTAATTCCGAATAATTAATCTAGGTTTCAATATGGAAAATTTTAAAATGAATGAAGAGGTTCTTAGTGGTTTTAATTAGTTTCGGATTAGAGCCACGCTCGCGGGAGATTTGCTTTTCCAGTAGTCACTTATAAAAAATAAACATTTTTTCTTAATACCTAAGTAAGATTTAAAATATCTCTAAAATTCATTCGTACGTTAAACCTTCTAAGTGTAGTCGAAGGGTTTCAACATCACCAGTATTAATAGGTTCAGTATTAATAGGGCTTTGTATAATAGGATCGATAATTTGGCATTTTTTATCCAACACTAGATGACCTGGTGAACTTTGTACCACGTTTCAAATTTTTCGTATCAAATTCCGATTTTTTTTTTTCAATATTTCGACTGTTCGTCTGCGTTTTCAAAATTTTCTATTTTCCAAGAATAAAATTTTGAGGCAAACAAAACAAAAACAATAAACGTGTGCGGTCGGGGTACCCCCGTCAGGAACGAAGTTCTTTCTCACGTATGATTTAAAACAAGAACAAAATATTTGCAGCCGCCATCTTGGATTTACATGTTAACCTCACTTCCGGCTTTAGCATCCTCAAAAACTATGAAAACGACACCCATGACGAAAAATTTGAAAATTTTCGCAGCCGCTATCTTGGATTTTAATTTCAAGCCCACTATCGGCTTTAACACCCTTGAAAATCATGAAAACGATACCCATGATGAAAAATTTGAAAATTTTCTCAGCCATCATTTTGAATTTACATTTTGACCCCACTATCGGCTTTAACACCCTCGAAAACCATGAAACAAGCCGCGTTAAAGAACTTCGTTCCAAAAATCTAATTGGTCGAGCCATATTCGAGTTTTCTAGAGACTAACGCATGGCAATTTTATTGAAGTAAAATACCATCGACTCCGAGCCGAAAATATTAATTATTATCCTAATTATTTTCATTCCTTGTGGCTAAATTATAAGAGCCCCACGGATTAATCGAAGGATAAGCAAGGCTGGCTTGCCACGGTCGGTTCGGAGATGGGTGACCATCCATTGTATGTATCGAGACCCGCCGTGCCACGAAAAGCACGTTAAGTCGTGGTGCCGGCTGCTATTCGTAAATTTTGACAGTCGCTACGGGTAGTCAGACTTACTAAGGTGTGCTAAACGGCTCGGCCGAATTATTAAATCATTTTCATTCCTTGGACATCTAAAATACCAATATTAAAACTAAATAGATAACCTTCGCGAACATTGGATTTGTACCAAACCTACTTTCATTACAGAGAAACTTCCCACCCGCGTCCACGATAGTGCGAAGTAGCAAATAGCACAAACTTATGCAATTGGAGCCCCAATATTATAATTTGGGTTGCAACAGCGTTGTTTTTGCCACAGCGGTCCATTAAATGGCTGTATCTCGGTCGAACACTCGCTGGTAAGGCGTTTATTACCGTTGAACTTGCTTTTGGCCCTTTTGGAATGATTAAGAAGATGTAAAGGAAGTTCGCCCCTTTTTGTTTGTAAATAGACCGGCTCTTGAATTTTTGATTGACTTTACCAAGTGGAGTTAAGACCTTAAGGCTTTTTGGTTAGCCTTCAAGGCTTGGAATGCTGAATATATAGAATATCGTTATAGAAAAAAAAAATACTATGGATATGGACATATTTTGTAACTTTTCCGCTTAGCTATTTCTAAAGAGCCATAAAAAACTGTGCAAGAAAATGACATGTGTTGCCACACTGACCGCTGAACGTAGCGTGTTTGAGTTCACAACCAGTCAATCGTCATCCTGAGGATGCCTCGATGTTTTTTTACGGCTCTTTAGAAATAGCTAAGCGGAAAAGTTGCTAAATATATCCACGTCTGTTGTATTTTATAATGGATTTCCGCAAGGTCACGCCTGAATCAATTAACAATGAAAAAAAAACAAGTTTAGACGCTAAATTGTATAATTAATTATTTACATTTACGACATAACTATTAATAAGGGGGCAGAGCAGCCAAGTCGAGCAAAAGCCATTCAGGAACATTTTCGACCCCCTATAACTTCGTTGTGGATAAAGCTAGAAGCAACAAGAACACATAAGAATAATCTACAATTATAAATAGTCCTAATTGAACATTAAACATAGCGGTAGAGGGCCAAATTTATGCATACACAAACATAAATGAAGCACTCAGAGCGCTAATACTAGGTAGATTGTGTTATGTGTAGATTCTATTTCCATGTGCGATTGCCAAGTAATTCTATTTATTAAAGAAATAAAGATGTCTAATATTTATATGGTCACTATAAATGTTGTTAGTTAACTAATTAGGTAACAATTTATAACAAAGTTGTTAGATAGATGCTTCCATAGATAAGTACTGAATAAATTAACCGACTTGATTTTATATTAGATCTCACAACCTTTTGCGGTAGAAGAACTGCGTTGCAAGACTTGCATTTTTTTACATGTTATGTTTTTGATGGAATTAAGTCTTTACGAAAATTGGTTGTAAAAACTCCACAAACATTACGTTGTACAGTTTCAAAATAAAGCATCGTGTACAATACTATTATTTGCATCGCATTCACGAAACTGATCCTCAATTTAAATCATTCAATAGCAAAATTAAAGCAAATCTTATTCATAAACTAAAACTCTTCTATAAAATTGCAATGGTAAAAAATGCAAAATTTTCTCATATACCGACGTGCTACGGAATATCTTGTCGGTCACAGTTGAAATAAAGCTCTGTGAAATAGATTGAAGTAGATTGGCATTGGAAAACTGTAGGATTGGAAGGGAACTGTATTGGACTTTGGATAAAACTTACAACTTGCATGGGATTGATATTTAAAACATGTTAAGGTGGATGGTATAGTGGTAGAATGTTAAGGTGGATCGTATAGTGGTAGAATGTTAAGGTGGATGGTATAGTGGTAGAATTTTACAGTGGATGGTGTGGTGGAAGAATGTTAAGGTGGATGGTATAGTGGTAGAATTTTACAGTGGATGGTGTGGTGGAAGAATGTTAAGGTGGATGGTATAGTGGTACAATGTTAAAGTGGATGGTGTGGTGGAAGAATGTTAAGTTGGATGGTATAGTGGTAGAATTTTAAAGTGGATGGTGTAGTGGAAGAATGTTAAGGTAGATGGTATAGTGGTAAAATGTTAAGGTGGATGGTACGGTGGTAGATCTGGGCCTAAGATAATTTATGTTATTTCGTTTTTAATTATATAGGGTTAAAATATTAACAAAATATATCGGTCCCACTTAAGTAGTTTGAGAGTGTTTCTCTTTCATACTTTTTTACATTGTGCATGGACGCTAGTGTTCCGTCTGGATTAAGCGAGAGCGCACACACACCTCTCCTGCCAAATAAAGAAAATAAATAATTCATAGAAATTACAACTGGTTCTAAATTAGCTGTCTAAACTCCGCAGATGCGATGGATATCAATATCTAAACACGATATAATAACAAGTATAATTTTAAAAGTTAAAATTTTAAAAATCCCCGTCACAAACATTTCCTCATTTCTCTTTCCTACGCCATCACCAGACCCTCTTCACCATCTTTAATCTATTCATTGAGACCATTCCAATGAGTCCTGTGTTGTAAGTTGGTAAGAGAGTTCGGTATCTTGAAAATTCCAGGTAATGCTGCAGCATCAGTTCAAGGTTATTTTGTTCTTCTAATATCATTGAAGTAACAGAGTACCAAATTTCAAATCGATCAGACCTGTGTAGGATACTCACATCCATTCATCAACTAGAAAAGAGTTGATAATCTTCAAACAGCTGAACCGATTTTGATAAAACTCTAAGAACCATCGCTAGGAAACCTGCTTTCAAATAAAAAAGGTTCAACCGTTTAAGAGCTACAGTGCCGCAGATAAATACACTGATACACACACATAGCGGTCAAACTTATAACACCCGTCTTTTTGCGTCGGGGTTAAAAAATAAATAAACATGTTTTTTATTATGTGGGTGATCCCACATAATAAAAAACATGTTTATTTATTTTATTTATTTTCACCGATAGTTTTATTAGAATAAAGAATTGAAATTGCGTACCATAACCTGTAGAATTAGATTTACCAATTAGATATTTTTTTTAAATTATAAATACATTTTTTTTTTAATGCCAAATGGTAAAATGTACTTGGATCCAAAAATTATTGTAACTCACCTGTATACCTACATTCTATGAAAATAAAGATTTCTATTCTATTCTGAGGATTATTGACCCACTTCCTATAATAGTGGATGCAACCCCGGTATACAAACATGTGGCGTTTTCTAATGTGTAATTAGAAAATGAAAGAAGAAAGAAAGAAAAAGTATTTATTGAGTCTCGCACAGGAAATCACAAATTAAACTAAAACACACTTATTAAAACGTTAATAAAAAATTAAAAAACAAATTTAAAAAATAACAGAAAGTCCTGTACGATGCCAAAAGACTCCTATCTCAGCATACATAATTTTAATACTAGAAATAAAGATAAACTAGATCAACCATTTTTCAGATTATCTAAAGTACATACATCTTTTATGGGGTACTGTGTTAAATGTTACAACAAAATGCCTTGTAACATATTGCAATTAAATGAAAGAAAATTTAAAACTCATATTAAAAGTACACTTTGTAAACAAGCATATTACAAATTAGAGGATTATATCCAAGATAAGAGTGCTTGGAAACATGCTGGTCCTGCTCCATAGGACAATTTAGAACCAAGACATAATCAAACAGGTTGCTAATTTAATTTTAAAATTTATAATTTTGTGTTATATGACATTGATTTTAAATTCTGTGATTACTTCCTCACACACTGACTTATTAATTTTAAAAACATTAGGAAAATCGTCTACTTTTACAATGTTTGTAAATATGTGAGCACCATGTATCTATCACATAATTAAATTATCTGTCGTTGCTTCATTTTTAATTCTTTTTACCTATTGTGGTATAGTAATTTTATTCTAGGTGCATCGTCTTCACATATAATTATTTAACTAATGTACGTACCAATACAAACTATTGTAAAACATTTTAAAAGAGTAACGGTGGAGTTTCTTGCCCATTCTTCTCCATACGAAAACTACCTTTTGGAAGGGGCGACTAGAATCAATTATATTAGTCTGTAAATTTTGACGTTCAAAAGTGCCATACATGGGCCTATTTGAAATAAATGATTTGACTTTGACATATGCGACATTATAAAAAAAAACCACATGTTATTACGTAGGAAGGTACGAGGCTAAATAATATCAGCCGCACGGGTCGATCGAAGGTTAAGCTACGCTTGCCGAGGTCGGTCCGCGGATGGGTGACCATCCATTACATATCGAGACCCCTCCTTGCCTCGGAAAGCACCTTAAACCGTTAGTCCCGGCCGTCATTTATAGATCTTTAACAGTTGTTACGGGTAGTCAGAAACAAGCCCGTAAGTCTGACAACCGGTCTTACCAAGGGGTGCAGATAATGCCATCCATAAAGACCGTGAAATGAAATGAATTGAAATTGTTTATTCTGTAAATAGGATATCGGAACCCCTTTAACACCACATATTAAAAAAAAAATAAGCTAGATGAGTTCGGCGTTTCCTATGTGACTACTTTGAGAAGACTCGTGTTACCCAGTTACTGGGTTGTGGAGGCTAGAAAGGCAGTCGCTCCATGTAAAATACCTACTGGTATTCAGCTGCATTCGGTTAGACTGGAAGCCGACCCCAACATAATTGGGAAAAGGCAGGCTGGTGGTGACTTGTTATTACGGAGGGAGGTCTTTAAAACTACTGAAGGTAAATTAAAATATGGAAACCGCAACCAAGTAATCCATAAACTCATTTATTAAACAAGAGTCCAATCATTTATTTTCCAGGAGATAATCAAGTAATCGGTAACCACCCAAGTCTATTAGCAACATTCATAAGGGCTGATTTTCGATCAAAGTCTTCCTATCTTTTATCCGCGAAATAAAATTGTCGTCTGTCAATTTTTGTAAAGAAACACTGCAAAAAAAAAAACATTCATAGGATATGATTAGGTATAAAAGTTTAGTTGAATATCTATCAAGAAACTTCAAAATTTTACCGAGACTAAAAACCTTGAATTTCAAAAGTTTGTCATTATTAATGTAAATGTAATTAACTGAAGTTTAGAGAATCATTAGACGTTTAAGAGCTGTAACACATTTTTTTTGACGTTTATAGGTAAGTAACTATTATCGTCAAAAAAGATCATGATATGAGATTTCCTATCGGTAAAATTGACGACCTTTCATACAAACCTACATCCCCTTTTTAACCACTTTAGGGGATGGATTTAATAAAAATCCTTCCTTTCAAAATTTCAATCTTTTAGACCCAGTGGTTTGGGCTTTGCGTTGTCTGTCTATCTGTGATTTCAAGATGTTTACTAAGTACTTAGATTTGAAGAATTTTTCCTTTCATCTATGCAAGATCTGACAAACTCTTCCCTACGACTTACTAGAAAGTTACCTTAGAAAAACGAGCTCTGCCAATAATATCAGGTATCCCACAATATCACAGTTCAATCTTCAAGTATTACCAAAAACAGAGCCTCCATCTTACCATAAACACACAAATAGAAGCTGTAACGGGCTGCGAGTCAGATTTATATCGGCGTTACATAGAGCCTTAAGGAAAATTGGCCAGAAAAAGGGTCGCGAGAAATATTTCAATATGCCATTCACATTTTTTACGATCGTCATGTGTGCCTCCTTACGATTGTGCAGAACCGCAATATCGGTCTATGCTTTCATTTCTATTCCTTTTTTGTTAGTTTATGGACCGTTTGAACTGTTAAACAAATTATGAAGGTTTTGGAAGTAGCGTTTTCGGTGATTTGTATGTACTCAAATATGATTGGATTCCTTTACTTCAGGAAGTGCCTAAATTACCTCATTGTTATTTCTTACATTGCTTTTTAGAACTTATTAAAATATTTGAACAGTTTTATCGCAGTAATTCAACCTTTTTTATTCCAAGCGTGATTTAAATAAAGAAAGATATAAATTAATCAAATCAAACCCTACTTTACTCTCAGTTAAAATCACAAAAATATCTGTCTTTCAACTCATCATCTATCATTAATCAATGTTTCGATACATAAGAGGGAAGCGTTAACGACGCCCCTCATTAATTTCAACAGGTTCGTTTTTGTTTGTGCTCTATAAATATTTAAAAAAAACTTAATACGAAATATTACACCTGCAACGTTTTACAGCTTCGAAACATAAAAGCCTTCGATTCCAACTTTATTATTGATAATTTTTGTGAATTGCCAAAAGAAGGTTGAATTCATATCTATCTTGCTTTTTCATACTACACCCTATAGAGTTTGATATTTGGTTTAGAAATACATTTAGAGGTAGTTTAAGTTAAAAATCTGTACAAGAATAATACTCTACCTCTTAAGCTAGGGTATACCTGTATTTTAAGAGGTAGTTTACGGTCATTAATCAAGAAAAACTTATCTCAAGTGGACTGTGTCATTCTACTGTATGGTAAACAAGAGTGGAATTGTATGTTGTGTGTGAGTGGTGTGTGTGCAGGTGTGAGTGTAGGTGTATGTGAGTGGTGTGTGTGTAGGTGTGTGTTACCCTAGTTTTATTTATAACTGAATGGGACTACTCTTGACCTCTATTTCGCCTGATGGAAAACGATGGATGAGGTCTATGATGGTGATCATAACCAGCATGCCCAGAATATGCCTGTTCACTCGTGATTTGAAGGCAGACGGGTTATATGTGGAAGGGACACAGACGCTGTGGAAGAGATACGGACACACGCGCTGGCAGAGAGTTCCACACGTTAACTGTGTGCATAATAAGGTGCACGAGAATCGCTGACCACCTTTACTTAACCTTATGGTGAGAACAGGCGTGTATGTTGCTTTCAGATGAAATAAAAAGGTCAAGAAAAATACTTGAATCATTGAACTTTTTTTTTTAAATCTTTTAATAATTTTGAATTTTTTGTATAATTTTTAGAAGGTACCTCTTTGGGTTTACTAATCAGTAGGTGGGATAGGAGGGTGGTAGGTCCATTGACAAGCAATTTTGCACACTAGAAATTTCTTCTGTACCGTAGGTGTGAGAAACACAAATCGCAGATGCACTAAACCTACGGTTTTCTAGAAGAGCGGTGGTCACATGCATAGCGTCCGCAATTTACCGGGAAATGACGTCACTGAAACGTTATTTATGCAAGTAAGTTGGTATGTTTTCTTAGAGAGCATTTTTTGATACCGTAACGTCAAACCGTTGCCATAATTTTCATGAAAGCAGTCACTGCGGCCGTTATGTGGTGGTCATCGCTTTACTAGGAAACTTTTACTTAACCATTCAGGCATATTTTGTTCCGTAAAAAGAAAGAAAGAAAGACGAAACAAATTGGCCTACATGTTGCAGTATTTCACTGCAAATTAAACCTTGATACATGGAAATATGTTGTCTAATTTTCTTTTTTCCTGAAATATTTTTATTCTCTGACACTGATTCAAATTTTGTTTGATGGATGGAAAAGGTTGAAGTTTTTTGAGTTGTCAACGCTCAGTCGTCAGCTACCTTGATACGTGAGCGCATTGTTTAAAATTTTATCCGGTTGACATTTATATAATTTTTTCGTGAACAGCCACGTAGTATGTGAAGCCCTTTGCTGATTAATTGTGCCCATTCTCGGGACCAATCGGGAATATTGTCCCCAATCTGAATATTTTTGATATACATTTGTAAGTAATCCAGTTGTTTGTCTATAACCTAGCCCACTTACATCATTGTGCCTTTTCTTCTGGTCTAAAATGCTGTTTATCTCGGCTCCAGTTAGAAAAGGCCTACTTCGGCCGCACCGCAGGGCCAGAGCTTGCCGTCCCTGTCTGGGCACCATAACTGTAGCGAAAATAGATGATTTGGCACATTCGAGTTAAATATCGGCCGGGATTCAAATCCTGGATGACGTAGGCTATATAATGAAAGGTGCAGTTCGAGTAAAACAACACTACATTAAAAAAAAAAAACGGAATACACGAAAATATAAAAGAAATAGTCATCAGGTTTGGAAGTAAAAAAAATAACTGAAATACAATCAACAAGGTTAGACTTTAATTTAGACGCAGTGTTTCACTGCAAATTAAACCTTTATACATGAAAATAGGTTGCATAATTTTCTTTTTTCCTTAAATATTTTAATTTTCTGACAATGAACGAATGAACTTTTTTGAGTTGTCAACGCTCAGTCGTCAGCTACGTGAGCACATTGTTTAAAATGTTATCCGGTTGACATATAAAAGCTTAATTTTTGTTTACACTAAGCCTCTTAAGGGGTCATTGTACTCATCATTATGAACAACTTTCACTATGAGACCAACCCTTAAAACGCGAAATAAAAGTTAGCTGTTCCCTACATTTTGCCGAGACATGCGAACATAAATGTGAACAAGATACGTCCTAGATAATAAGACGAATAAATGACTATTATTGTGGTTTAGGATTCGCATAGAAATCTCCGGCTAAACAATCCTACTAGTAATTTCGCATTTAAACAAAATCTCGTGCGAAAGTAAAACTCAAAATGAGATTGTTTAAAAAAGTTAATGGGGTAATTTCGGCAACGCAATCTCATAAAATTATTTAAACGTTCTGTAATAAAAAAGGCCATACGGCTGCCTATAAAAGCCTCTTAATTGCGTATAGAAGTGCTGTGGACCAGATTTCTTTTCGCACGGTACGGTTTTGCTAAAATATATATTATCTAAAATTATGTGAAGGTCACGGATTAACCTACAAAATGTTTACGTTGTAGGTAAACGTATATAGGTCTAGACACAGGGCTCTTACAGGCAGCCAAAGACATGCAAATAATACTTTCCATTTTCCATAAGTTTAACACAAAAGTCTACAATTATATAAAATATCCAATTGCTAAGTTATCGATTTGAAGTCGTTGGGTATATGTCGCTGATGGATTTTCGAATCCGTTGTTTTACATAATCGCTAGCTGTCTTACAAAACAGCTCCGTTTTGTAAAACTGCTAGCGGTTATGTAAAAAAGCGGATTCGACAATCCATCAGCGACATGTACAAAAGACACAGACTTCTTTTTTTACGTACTTAAAAGCATTACTTAGCTGCTTAAATCATAGACAAACCAGTTTCAAAGCTACAAAAGTTGGTCATCAACCTCTTCAAAACAAACAACTCCATTTATCAAAGTAGCTCCAGCGGTATAATACCATAACTTTACAGTATTTCGGTGTGTTATTTCCCTCCGCGGGCTCTTTTAATTACTGTCGGCCCCTACATGTATCATAAATTCTAATGGAGTTCAGACCTCACCCACTCTGCCCTCTACCGGCACAAATTGCATTTTAGAATTTAAACGTACGACCTACATTATACTCGTGATCGAAAATTTAAATTTTGATAAACGTATGCTTCAATATTTTCATTTTGGGCATGATAAAGTATGGGGCGAATGTTAAATTGTGGGTCAACATGTTTGCGCAACACAGCACACCGTTCCAAATGTTATTCGCAATGCTGTTAACTATGTTATTCTTCTGAACCCTTTGTTTTTCCGGCGTATTGGTCAGACCACTCTATTGTACAGCAACAGTTTGGTTAATGGTTTTAAATACAAAAACTTCAGTGGTTTGCGTAAACTACTGACTAAAATAATAACAATTGTGTTGGTGTAACAAAACAGTTTAGACTTTAGTTGATTTTGAGCTTAACTCTGATGCATATTCAATGTTTTTAGCCTATGTTTGTAACTTTATAAAATACCAGTGGCTTCGAAAAACAAATAATGAAGTTCCAGGAAATTGTAAAAGGTATGATTCTCCATAATACATACTCGTAGATAAGTACTTACGTGCTAGAAAATACACACACAGTACATTAGGCAGATGTGAACATACACCTACATTTCGCCAGTTATGTTTAAGTCCCATGTAATAGAGGGCGAGCCTATTGCCATCAACCGAGCACAAATCTAGACTCCGGGCGGCTCCTGAGAAACTCCAGATGGAAAAACCCAATTTCACCTTGCTCGACCTGGGAATCGAACCCTCAATATCGATAGTAGAGTTTGCGGCCACTAGAACAATATAGCTAAAGTAACTTCTATTCAACGTTATCAAATGAGATCCTGGGTTCGATTCCCGGGGCGGACAAAGTATTATTATGGCTTTCTATTTGGAATTGCTCAGAAGCAGCCCGGAGTCTGGATTTGTGCCCGGTCGATAGCAATAGGCTCGCCCCCCCCTATTACAAGAGACTTAACATAACTGGCGAAATGTGGGTGTAACATACGTACATCTCTGCCTAACACAACGGGTAATACATGCTTGATGTTATGTATGTAAATAGATGAGGTTATTCTACGTCACTCCTTGCAATGGTCACATGGTTGCTAATGGATTACAGGAATGCAATGGAATGTTACGAAACTTTTGTAGCATGATATCACCACAGGAATCGATGAACCGCGTAAATATGACTCTAGTACTGGGTGTAGTTTGTTTTCATCAGGGTTGACAACTTCTTTTGTTTTTTTTTTTTTTCTGTTTTGTCAATAAATTACATCAAGAAGGAACAGATCAACTTCATGCTGATTTGTCATATTTTTTTTGGCATATATGTATTATAAATGTGTTATTCTGATGTTTGGTGACTGTCCTCCCATACCTAGTCATACTGTTATTTGAAAAAATTGTAAAAGCCAATTATTTTTAAAAGAGTAACCGTGGAGTTTCTTGCCGTCTCTTCTCCATAGGAAACGACCAATTGGAACCGTGCACCTAGCTTCTGACGTTTCATAAGTGCCCATGTAGGTCTATGTGAAATAAAAATATTTTGATTGATTTTTTTTTTTTTTTGGTTACTCAATCATGCAAAAACGGCTGAATGAATTTAGATGAAATTTGGCGCACAAATAGTTTATAATCTATCAGAAAAATTTACTTCAAGAAATACAAATAACCTTTACTTTACTTCAATTCAAAATCTAGATTAAACTCAATCTGCTGATATTTCGCTACAAAAAGTTTTTCCTATAAAGTTCTTTTTACGCGACGAATTTTATGACAAGCGTGAGACTAATAAAGGGAGAGTCGTTACATTCCTGCTAAAGTTGCATCGGAATAATTCAATGGATTTTGATAATGCCGTAAAAGGGTCGTGTGATGGTGTCGTCAACCCTAGGTCGGACGTTTTAAAGAGTAAGCAGGAATGCTTTAAGATTTGCTGAGTTTTGCTGACAAGCTGCGCATCGGCGATTGGCAGTTTTACTTGAAGGGTTGAAAGTCACGAAGAATCTTCATCAACTGTCTAGCCTTTTCCCAACTATGTTGGGGTCAGCTTCCAGTATAACTGAATGCAGCTGAATACCAATATTTTACAAGATGACGCACTCTGTCAGCTCTTGAAACCGACTCTCTATAATTTTTTAATCTTCTAATCAATCACCTTATAAACTACTCACGAAAGTTGCATGAAAACGCAATACAGGCTTAGGCGATAGTCTTTACATTACCTACAGATTTCCACAGCTAAAATTTCGTCTCCTTCCGTAAACATACTTCGCTTTATTTTACAACTAAATCCTAACCCCTAAAACCTCCAGGAACCGTAAACGCGATATTCCTGTGAAACTACTTATCGCATACCAGCGACAAGCTATTTCTTGCTATTTCGTGAGCTCACAGCATAATTTATGCGATGTTGCACTTCCTTTACACCAGTCAATATTAGGGCAGGATTCTCCGAGAAACGTGTGGTGGTTATTATAATTTATGATGAAATTACGGTAAATTTCATCATGCATTGTATAAGCAAAATCAGCCTTTATTGTTCCCACTGTTGGGACACAGGCCTCCTCTAAATCATTCAGTGAATTAATCTGACATATTGTTTGCACAGGCAAAATCTAGTGGCTAGGATTATCCACCAGCAACTTGCCTCGCAGTACAACCTTGTGGAGTCCGAAATACCATACTACAGGTATGTGCCCGACCCAGGTCTTGAAAATGATCAGGCCAAATTTGTACTGAGATCGATCTATCATCACTGACAGGACTATTGTAGTCAATAAGCCTGATATTGTGGTGATACATCGACGAGAGCGCCGTGCAATGATTGTTGATATCGCTGTTCCTCATAACACGAATTTCGTGAAAGCTGAGAATCAACACCTCAGGAGTCTCTCATTGCACGGCTGGGTCAAGGGTTTGATTCAGAAAGTAGTACTCCTGGACACGGCATACAAAGTGAGAAGTTTCCTCTCTCTAGAGCCGTGACCACTGGCAGCTTGGCTGATGGGCCACTATTTTTTATATTTTTTAAATGTTTTTTATAAAAATATTTAAAACGGTAATAAATTAATATACATGTAAATAAAATAAAGATAATCCTAACTAATATTATAAATGCGAAAATGAGTTTGTTTGTTTGTTACGCTTTTACGCTAAAACGGCTGAACGTATTTAGATGAAATTTGGTACATGTGCAGACCATGACCTAGAAAAGGACTTTTCATCCTGGATTGCAGACGAAATCGTGAGCAACAGCTAGTAATAAATAATATTGAGCTTAGAAAGTGGGTCCCGGCAAAACCAAACTACTTTAAACTACGAGTATCACGTATATGATATATATATATATATATATATATATGTATTTAGATTACCAGATCGGTTCTTGAACATAACTAGCTGTTCTCAAGTGCGGTGTTGTCCAGCGCCATCCGGCTGTGTCCGGCAGTGTCCGGCAGTGTGCGGTGGCCGCAAACCAAACTAATTCAACTTGCTCTGTATTATGCGTTGGTCCGAGGTTTGCGAGCTCTGTTGATCAAGTTTTCGTGTTGTTCGAGATTCTAAGTCAATTAATAAACTACGGTGATATTTTGATATATTCGAGTTAAGAGTTGGTTCCCAGTTTCATTCTATATAGGGAATGGGGACTCAAATAAATGTACATATCTAATATTTCCCCATTCTCCATATAGAATGAAACTGGGAACCAACTCTAATTCGAATATATCAAAATATCACTGTAGTTTATTAATTGACTTAAATAGATGT
Source organism: Omphaloscelis lunosa (assembly GCA_916610215.1). Classification (NCBI taxonomy): domain Eukaryota; kingdom Metazoa; phylum Arthropoda; class Insecta; order Lepidoptera; family Noctuidae; genus Omphaloscelis; species Omphaloscelis lunosa. Next base: position 2,397,215 of record OU744250.1, on the reverse strand, counting down.
ACTTATATCTAATATTCTGCCCTGCTAAGCCCAAAGGCGGTATCTCTGAGATCCACCCTTTTAGTTTTTTTCCATACCATTCAATAGCTTTAACAATTTCGCATCTAATGGTATAAGCGAAATAGCGGTATCAAACTTAAAACATTTAAAAAAAAACCACTAAGAAGTTTTTTATATCTCCATATGTCCTTAAATTTCAATTGACAAAAAGTCAATTTTCTCGAAACTTACTCCGGTTGAGATACCGCCTTTGTGCTTAGCAGGGCAGTATTTTAGGTTTAATTTTTTTGCAATATTTTGCATATAAGCTGAAGACTAACTGGTCGCCTAAGAAAGATTTAGAAAGTAGGTACAAGCTCCTAAGGGCTTGAATGGGATGTAAAATAATTCACTTTATTTTTTTTTATCTACATTGAACTACATAATTATACGTATAATGTCATATGGAGGAGCTCATGGTTAAGTAATAACAGCCGCACGGTTCGATCCATCAGGTTAAGCTACGCTTGCCGGGGTTGTTCTGTGGATGGGTGACCATCTTAATATACCGAGACTCCTTCATGCCTCGAATAGCACGTTAAACCGTTGGTTCCGGTTATCATTCGTGGTTCTTTGACAGTCATTACAGGTCGTCAGAAGCCCGAAAGTCTGAAAACTAGTCTTACCAAGGAGTATCGTATTACCCCGTTATTGAATTGTGGTGGTCAGATAGGGAGTCGCTCCATGTAAAATACTGCATTCAGCTGCATCCGGTTAGAATGGAAGCCGACCCCAACATAGTTAGAAAAAGACTAGGCAGATTGATTGAACTATATAATTATAATGATGGGCTTAAACTAAAAAAATAATTTTAAAAAATAAAAATAATCGTCGAGTACATTTTATTTCTACTAGATGAAGGAAGTATATTATATTGGATTTCTAATAACTTCTATAACGTTCGCTTAAAATTTTCACGAAAACTAAAGTTTAAGCCCGTAATCCTTGCGAACAAAGTCGAGGCTAAATAATAAAACAGTTGACTTGAAAATTACGGATCATGAAAATTCCATTTAGCTGAAGCCAATAAGATCGTTCTTATTAAACACCGTTGATTAGCTCTGTTACAGTACAATATCTTTGTGCTGTATCTACAATCTACATCGCAATCTTATGTTCTTTATCGCACGTTCAATATCTATTAAATGTTTCTACTATCTGTTATCGGCACGTAGTCGTTAGTATATAAGATGCACCTTTGGATAATTATAACCAGACTATACTACATCTTTGGTCTCATTTATACCTAACCATATACTGCCAAGAAGTTTGGCAAATTGGTGACCCCGACGAACGAATACGCAGCAAGAAACATGGCGCAACCACCGTGCAAGGCGAACATAAATCAGCAAGGAACACTTGAAGTAGCTGCTGGCACCTCGGTTTTATCCCGCATTCCGGAATTTTGGAAAGACCAACCCAGATTATGGTTCACGCAACTAGAAGCCATATTAGCACCACAGAAGCAAGGAGACGAATACAAATACTGTACGGTAATAGCAAAGTTATCCAAGGAAGAAATACTACAGGTTAGTGACCTAATCACTTCGCCACCGACTACAGATAGATATTGACGCAATTCAGCAAGGTCGATATGGCTATCGACCCAACACGCACAATCATTTCAAGGAACGTCAGCAATTCCCGATTATGAGGCCGAGAACAAACTATAGAGGGGCAAATCGATTTTGTTACTACCACGGAAGATTCGGAAAATATGCAAGGAACTGCATTAAGCCATGCGGTTGGAAACCAATGACTTACGTACGGAACCAGGGAAACGAATAAGAGCACAGACAACGGCGAAACTCTGTGCAATGCACCCATCCAATCGCCTCACCATTACCGACCGAAAAAGTGGTATGAAGTTTTTGATTGACACGGGCGCAAATATCTCAGTCATTAGCAAGCAACAGAGATATTCAATTTTTCAAAATGAACAATACACACTATACGCTGCAAATGGGACTAAAATTAGGACTTACGGCGAGAAGACGCTTACCTTGAATTTAGGACTACAACGATGTTATAAATGGAATTTTATAATCGCCGATGTTACACAATCAATAATTGGAGCAGATTTTCTAGAGCACTATAAACTATTAGTCGACATAGCTGGTCGCAAACTTATCGACAAAGTTACAGAGCTGACAACGCATGTAACTTCAGAAAAAGCGGCACAACAAGCAATTCGTACTATCGCAGTGGGAACGAATCCACGTATTACGCAACTTTTAAACAAGTACGAAGACATCACGAAAGAGTCCTCTCTACGCAATGCGCCCAAACATAAGATTGAACACCACATTATCACTATAGGACCACCCGTCGCAGCTCGGGCAAGACCATTACCTCCAGAGAAATACGACATAGCCAAAAAGGAATTTCAAAGTATGATAGAACTCGGAATTTGCCGACCGTCAGATAGCCCATGGGCAAGCCCATTGCATATGGTAAAAAAGAAAAATGGCGAATGGAGACCGTGCGGAGACTATCGAATGCTCAATAGCACGACAGTTCCGGACAAATACCCACTACCAAGATTAACTGACTTTACATACATATTAGAAAATAAGAAGATACTAAGCAAGATAGATATACGCAAAGCATACCACTGTATTCCTGTTAAGGATATAGAGAAAACAGCCATCATCACACCTTTCGGACTTTTTGAGTACTTAAGAATGCCTTTCGGATTACGCAATGCGGCACAAACATTTCAACGATTCATGGATTCCTTATTTAGAGATTTAAATTTCGTATTTATATATGTAGACGACTGTCTCATCGCATCGGACAGCGAAGATTTGCATTATCAGCATTTAGAAACGGTTTTCAAACGTTTACACGAGAATGGAATAACCATTAATCTCGAAAAATGCGAATTTCACAGAAGGGAAATAGATTTCTTAGGTTATCATATAACGAGCCAAGGAATACAACCTACCGAGGAAAATTACAAGGCAATCATGGAATTTCCCAAACCGAAAACGATTCAAGAATTAAGAAGATTTTTGGGCATGGTCAATTTCTACAGAAGTAATATTCCACGCGCGGCGGAAAATCAAAGAGTTTTAAACGAATTTCTACATGGTTCAAAAAAGAACGATAATTCACCTGTTCCTTGGACAACGGAAGCAGACCAGGCTTACGAAAAATGCAAGGAAAGCTTGAAAAACGCGGTATTAACAGCGCATCCTTCCCGCAACGCATCACTAGCGCTCATGACCGACGCTAGTGCTACTTGCGTTGGTGGAGTTTTACAACAAAAATCCGGACGCAATTGGGAACCATTAGGTTTTTTTTTCACAAAAATTGAGCGAAACTCAACAAAAATATTCTACGTTTGACAGAGAGCTGTTGGGAATTTACATGGCCGTCAAACATTTTCACAGATTAATCGAGGGAAGAGAATTTACAATATTTACGGATCACCGACCTTTGACATACGCATTCTCCCAAAAACCATCATCAAACGATACACCGCGACGGGTCCGGCAGTTAGATTTCATTTCACAGTACAGTACCAACATCCAACACATAAGCGGACGTGACAATATTACCGCCGATGCCTTATCTCGAATAGAGGAAATATACGTGCCATCACCTATCGATTACGCTGAATTGGAAAAATGTCAATCAACAGATAATGAACTTAGTAAATTACGTGACAGTAAAAGATTAAAATTCAAAAACATTACGCTTCCGGGTTCCACAATAAACATCACCTGCGACACGTCTACTGGAAAAAGCCGCCCCTACTTACCAAAGCATTTTCGCAAACAAATTTTCGATACCATTCATGGTATGAGCCATCCAGGAAAAAGAACTACGAGAAAAATGATAACCCAAAGGTATTTATGGCCGTATATGAACAAAGATATCAATAATTGGTGTAGATCATGTTTAGCCTGCCAGAAATCAAAAATACAACGACATACGATATCACCTCCTGGTGTTTTTATGACAGCGCAACGTTTTGAGCATTTACATATTGACATCGTCGGGCCACTTCCGATTTCACAAGGGAAGAGATATTTAATCACAATCATAGATCGTTGTACGTCATGGCCCGAAATATTTCCGGTAGAAGATATAACTGCAGAAACAGTAGCCAAGACGCTTTTCGAAGGATGGATTACTCGTTTTGGTTGTCCATTGCGCATTACTACGGATCAAGGCCGACAGTTTGAATCAAGAATATTTGAGTCACTCTCTCGATTTTTGGGAATACATAAAATTAGGACAACACCTTATCATCCGCAATCCAATGGAATGATAGAGAGATTTCATAGAACTTTAAAGGTAGCGTTAATGACAAGAGAATCCAACGAAAATTGGTTAAAAGAAATCCCAACAGTTTTACTCGGGTTGCGGAGTAGCTTGCGAGAAGACACAGGTTATAGTTCAGCAGAGATGACATATGGAACGCCAATACGACTCCCTGGAGGGTTTTTTGAGTCATCAGCAGCACAGTTATCAACGTACGAAGAATTTGTAAAACAAATTCAAAAGGGCATCACACAAATGACGTCAATTCCGAAAAGAAAAAACCATAACCAAGCTATATTTGTGCATCCCGAACTCAAAGAATGCTCACACGTATTTGTTCGGTGTGATAGAATGAAGAAAGCCCTGACGCCGCCGTATGAAGGACCCTACCCAGTAATTAGTAGAACAGATAAAACATTTTGCATTAGAATTAGGGATAAGGAGACAGTGATATCAATTGATAGATTGAAACCAGCTTTCATGATCAATGACGAATCAAACTACGTGCCAGATTCAAAGGATTGCGACAGACATTCACACACGTACGCTACACGATCGGGACGTAAGGTAAAGCCAGTGGTACGTCTATAAAAATCGCTGATAGAAGCAAGTTATTCGTATATATATTAGCATAGATCTTAACATATACCATTAATTCACAACTACTCGTAACAACAAGACATCTAAAATGGGAAATCAAAGTTCTAAGGACCAGATAACATACAATACGGACAGTTGCCTCAATCAAAACGAAGCGGACAAACTCCGTAACCTGATCCAGGAGGACTTACGGTGGACAAGAAATGTTGCGATGGGACAGATTATTTTAACAATCGGTGCGATCCTAATTTATGGCATAATGAAAACACTGGACAGAAGAATGAAGAGTTTAACGGAAAAAATAATAAACACTCGTGCAACAGCTAAGTCAAAATTACAGACGTCAGCAAATCGCACCACAACAGGCGTCATCAAATTCCACCGCGTACAATAGCATTATTATTTATATACATCAGCAAATAACTAGTAAGGTCTAGATCAAATTTATATTGTAAACACTATTACCATAATATTTACTTTTTTTTTTTTTTTTCTTTTAAAGGGGGGTGTACTGTTACAGTACAATATCTTTGTGCTGTATCTACAATCTACATCGCAATCTTATGTTCTTTATCGCACGTTCAATATCTATTAAATGTTTCTACTATCTGTTATCGGCACGTAGTCGTTAGTATATAAGATGCACCTTTGGATAATTATAACCAGACTATACTACATCTTTGGTCTCATTTATACCTAACCATATACTGCCAAGAAGTTTGGCAAAAGCTCCATAGCCTCCACTAGACGCTTCGCGGGTACTTAGGAGGAAAGCAATGAAGCAGAGAATAAAAAAAAGTAATGTACGTACCTTTTTTTTTTTTTTTGTTACGTACCTTTTGTTTTTGGGAAATCATCAAATAACTTCTCCCGCACGCGGGAGGGCGTGTCAGACTCTTACTGACTAAAACCCACCCGTGTTCCTTCGGTTGCCCTGTTGCCGGGGGCCACGATCTCCTTTTCGGTTTTCTTCGCAACCCCGGCAGGCATCGGCCCTAGTGGACCCCTTCAATTCTGCTGACATCTCTTTGAGGCGCGCGTGGAACACAACGCGCCGTCGACCCGGGCCTGGTCCTTATCGGACGGTGAGCCACCCATTGCTCACCGTCCGCAAGCCCGCGCCTACGGTGGCCTCCTGCGGCGGTTAGGGGTGTGAGGGCGCGAAATTTGCCTTTCCCTCACGCGTTCCGCCTCCTCCTTCGCGAGCATTACAGCTTCGCAGAAGGAGGTGACGGCCTCCCATTTCCTCTCGCTCCGTACCATGGCCTGAACCAGGGCCGGACGCGAGAGATCACTGCCGCCGATCGCCTCCACGAGGACAAGGCGATGCTCCGCCCAAGCTGGGCAGACCTCCACCGTATGCTCCACCGTGTCCTCCGGGCGATCCACACAATGGTGACACCCGGGCGTTTCCTCCCGCCTTATCCTGTGCAGGAACCTCCCGAAACAGCCGTGTCCGGTGAGGAACTGCGTCAGGCGGAAGGTGAGGACGCCGTGGCGCCTCTCTAGCCACTCCTCAAAGAGGGGTCTTATCGCCGCAATTGTGGCGTGCCCAGCGCTGGGTTGCGACAATCGCACTCTCCATGACGCCATGAGATCCCGCCGGAGCTCCGTCCGCTGTGCCGCGGCAGCGGAGTTAAGCACCTAAGAGTTCATTTAAGTTTTTTTTTTTTTTAATTTTACGAATTGATGGTAAGTGCGTTCACTACCACCGTGTATGAAATGGCTTTAAGGCGCTGACAAAAAATAATGCAATTATTAAAACTGGGCTACAGACGACAATATTTAGCCAATAACTGAAAATACTAAACCATTTTTTTTTTCTATAATTTAAAAAGTGTACGGTAATTTATTTAATTTTTTATTGTATTATATTTTAATTTTGTTGATTTTAATCTCCTTATGTAGGTACTAAGTTCTCCATTATTGTTTGATGTTTTAACTTAGTTAAATTGGCCATAATACAAGATACAAGTATGAGTTTTGTTAGACCATTTCTGGAAATTAAATGAGCTTTGCGAATCAGAGCATTTCTTTCTTCTGAGAAAACGTATTTTGTATTTGATAATTGCGTTTTAGGAATGGTTCGAGATGGGAATATAATTTTTGTTGACTTTATCTCTGGAACGATTCAATTTCACAGATTTTCATCAACCCCAAACTGGCTGAGCATTTACAGTATCTACATTACTGTCACGGCCTGCAACAAGGGCATTGATTTCCATCGTGAACATGTGAGCCGAGGCAAATCCAAAGCATACATACGTGAGTCCATCAATGCCGGTGCTGGTTGTGACCAAGGCTTGTATAGTACTTTTCTCAAATAATGCGTGGAAATTCAAACTAAGTAGGTAAATTAATTATAAATTCCAGAATCAGTGACGAACAATGATAATTTTTCACTTGCATTATGTATATATTTGTTTCTTCTTTACTTTAAACAGCTCTATTTGCAAAACAAAGCGAAGTTCAAATCTTTGGTTTGTTACCTCCTTGGTTGCCATATGTTGAAGTAAAAACTTCGTTCCAATTTTAAATAACACGGCCGATGTGTATTGTATTGTATGTGTATTTTATGTAATTTTTTTGTAATGTGCGTTTTTTTTTTTTTCTTTCTTTTCTTTTTTTTTCTTTAGATGAGTTTTCATAGTAATTAAATTGGCCGCTAAATTTTCATACGAACATTGTCGGCCTGCTCAAAGAAGGTTGTCAAAATAATGCTCGAATTTCCAAGCATGTTTGAGAAAAAAAATATTTTATTGGCATTGTTTACAGAAATTTTCTAAAAGAAGTTTGCAAGTTATTTTTTTTTTTTTCTGAATCTTCTCCATAATCGTATAGTATTTTCAATATAATTTGGATACTAACTGGACATCGCTAGATCCATCTTTCGTATTAATTTTTTTTTTAAAGTTGGTTTGTTTCAAAATGTATGTGTTGTCAACTGTCTGAAAAAAGGAATGAGAGACTGCGCCAAAGGTGACCTAGTAAGTAAAATTAGACGCAGTTGAGTTGGGATCAAAGGAAGGCGGCCGGGGGCGGCGCTGCGCCCGCAACTCAACAGAGGCCCATAACCAAAGAATAACAGGTCAAAACCTCTATGCACGTCCGCAGTTGAAAACAAAAAACGATCTGTGAGTTTAGACAATTGGTTAAATTCTGGAAATGGATACAGGATGGGTAAAAAATCGTGGTTCAAACGAAACAGGGCGATAGTTGAGGTTATTTGCAGTAAAAAATATGAATAAAAAATATAATATACCCATTTTACTCTGATTGCCTATTACAAAAAAAACGGTATTTTCTTAAAGAATACACTCAAATAGTCATAACTTTTAAGGAGATCAAATTAGGGTTCTGTCACACGGATATTTTTTACTGCAAATAACCCCAACTATCGCCCTGTATCGTTCGATCCACGATCCCACCCTGCATATGTGCTGTATCTGGTTTACATTTGCATTAGTGAGTTCTTGTATTTATTTACATAGTTCTTAAGTACATTACATTTGCATTAGTTAGGTTCGTTAACATTTACACATGACACTTCACAATGAAATACTGACGTTTTGATACAAATCTTCCTACAGCTGTCATCTAAACTTGACGGTGGTAGAACAGTCGACATCGGCACCACACCCAGAAAGACAAAAAAACTCTTCCTACTTACAGCCCCGTTGGTCTAGTGGTCAAGTGCTGAGCATGAGGTCCTGAGTTCGATTTCCAGGTCGGGCAAAGTGTTATTGAGTTAACCCATCAGGAATTACTCAGTGACAGCCCGCAGTCTGGATTTGTATCCGGTTGATGGCAATACGCTCGCCCCCTATTAGATGGGACTTGAAACATACTGACAAAATGTGGTTGTACTACAGTTACACCTCTACCTAACCATTCGAGGATTACAGGCGTGATGTTATGTTATGTTGTCTTCCAACTTAAACATACGAGGTACCTAAAGCAAATGTAAATCAGGCGTTAGCTTTAGAATTTTTTGATAATGATGTCGAGTTCAAAGTCACACAACTTTTTTGCACTCATTTCTATGAAACACTTATAAATAACTAGCTTTTGCCCGCGGCTTCGCCTGCGTGGATGTCGGAAAATATCCCAAGGGAACGTACTATCGGGATTACATACCTAATATCCGAGGAAAAGGTCATTGACTCCTACCGCTTCGCACGGGTTGCCGTCAACCATAATTATTTTGTTAGGTACGCGTAATTTGGAATCTGTGATATCTTTTACACTATTCATTTAAATGATATAACGTAAAATATATTTCAATTTAAATTAAATGCCCAATATATACAACATATTTTATTGAATAAGGATTAATATATTACCGGTCTAAATAGCTTCGGAAATAACAATGAAATTTTTAACAAATTCTGAAAGATAATAATGGTTACTGTGGGTCATTCTTAGAATGACTCACAGTAACCATTATTATAGACATACAAAACTATTGACCAATAGCTATACTCTCTACACTACCTAAACTGTTTTAGTCGATACTACATAGGCTTATTAGTTTCCAGATACAACCATTTTTCTGCGATTCTCAACATGGCTTTAGATCAAACCATTCTGTTAATACGAACATTCTAACGCTGGTGGATCTTGTTTCAGAGCACTTGGACAAAGGCATACAGGTTGATGTTCTTTACTTCGACTTTAAAAAAGCGTTTGATCACGTTGATAACGACGTATTGCTCGCTAAACTTAATGACATAGGCTGTACCCCAACATTACTAACAATTTTTGCAAGTTACTTACGGGATCGTCAGCCATAGCCATAGCCATAGCCATAGCCATAGCCGAGTGTGGTAAGGCGCGGACACAAAGTAACCATATCGAATATATATTCGATATGGTTACTTTGTGTCCGCGCCTTACCACACTCGGTCTGGAGTAAGTCAGGGCACTATTTTAGGACTATTACTATTCGAGATCATGGTTAATGGCCTCGAAAAGGTTCTTAAACATGCTAGGTGTTTGCTTTACGCAGATGACCTTAAATTAATATATGGCGTGGAAAAAGATTCTGATGCAGAAACTTTACAGGAGGACATAAACTCTGTCTTTCAGTGGAGCATTGACAACAAGTTGCTTTTTAACAGTGACAAATGTAGTTTTATGTCTTTTAGTCGTGCACATAATCCTAGGCATGCAAAAAACCTCCTGGGCGAGGAACCAATAGCCCGTGTTCTTTTTGTGAAAGATCTCGGATACTATTCGATCCGAGACTAACTTTTCAAGACCACATGAGGACGCTTGCTGCTGAATCATACCGGAGACTAGGATTTGTTATTCGAAATATGCGTGAGTTTAAAAATCCACTGGCCATTAAACTAGTTTACATAGCCTTAGTCAGGAGTAAGCTCGAATCAGCTGCAGTGATTTGGAACCCTTACGAATGAACTTACGCTTTACTTCTTGAAAAAGTCCAGAAGGCCTTCCTTAGATTTATTTTGTCACTTTTTAGTTTGTTTATTGTTCTGTACAACGCCTGAGTATATTCTGTTACGTTGCGCATGAAAACTTAATATATAAATATGCCATCGAGATTTTTTTTTGTTAAACTATTTAAAATGTACAAATTTGTAAAACATACATTTTATGTATCTCTTACGGTTTACGCGGCGCACGCCAGTAAAGCTCCCAGTCGGTATGATTTTTTCCGACATATTCAACAACAATCGTCATATTTCAGCCAATTTACACAAAAGTTTAATGAATTATACGCGAAAACCTTCCTCATGAATCACTCCGTCTATTGGTGAAAACTGTTTGAAAATCTGTTCAGAGGTTTTTCAGTTTATTGCGTTCAGACAGACAGACAGACGCGGCGGGGGACTTTAAAAAATAAGATTAAGAATAATGCGTGTTTTTGATCAGACAGTAACTTATTTTCTCTGTGCCCAGACACTTGCACCACAGAAGACCTCAATCATACCATCACCAACGCATTAGACTGACCAACTATTGAATTGAGGTCAATGAAGGTCATTATGATATTTTAAGCTTATTACGGGTTTGTCGTGTTACCTTAAGCTGTCATTGAACCCATGAGATAGTTCTATCCATGAATTGAAGTAAACGTCCGAGAAACTCCGTCGCGTCTTTGTAACATAAAAATTATTAGTTATTTATTAACATAAGTATTATTCATATGTATTAATATGCTGTATGTGTATTTATACTTTGTTCTAAAAGATTCTCTCCCATTTATCGCAGCAAGCTCCAGAGAATAATCAAAGTTATTCCATTGAAATTGGCCTCCAGACAACGGACTTGGAGCAGTTCGACGCCACATCAAACACCAAACGTACATGGGGTGACGGAGACCGCTTGAATAAGTAGCAGGTCAAGATTATATTAAATTTGGGAGTGCTGTGAACCGGCGCCGACAAAAATTTCAGCAGCCGGTGCCGGCAGCGGATGCACTCCCTAAAATAAATATTGTATGGATTGCCGTGTCGTTTTATTTATTAAGAGTCTTGCAATACCGTCCCTAGTAAAAAAGTGGCCAATTGCGAGTCGGACTCGCACACTAAGCCCACGTTCGCACAGACATAATAAAATCGAGGCGATTTTTTTTCGTGTACTTGATTTTCAACGCTCTGCTTAGTGCCGAGAGTTAAAAATTCAATAAAGTGTTTTTTCAACGCGCTAGGACGAGAGTACGTCCCAGCGCGTTGGATTCTCAACGCTCGACTTAACACCGAGAGTTGAAAATCCAGTGCGCGATAACATCTCGCCGCGATTTTATTACGTCCATGCGAACGTCGGCTTCAAGTTTCGTACCACCGTACAATATTTAACATTGCTTATATTTTTAACACTTTAGTTTTGGCATTAATATGATCGAGCAAAAAACGCCCAAAAACACGTTTCTTGTATGACCCTTGACCCCCTTTAATTTCAAAATTTATTTTATTTTTATTATTTGATGTTATAGCACACACATTCTGTGTAAATTTCAAGTATCTACATATTAGGGTTCAAAAGATACAGCCCTGTGACAAACGGACGGAAGGGCGGACAGCGGAGCCTTGGCACCCTTTGGATACGGAAACCTAAAAGGTATTCATAAAGATTGAATTACATAATTAAATACTCGTAAATCACCCTTTGACGCAGTTGGGTAAAAAGTTTGTTAAAACACAATATACCCTTGAAGCAGAGCATTATTAACTGAAAATATTATATAATTATTTACATCCTCATTTCCTCAATACCTGGTGGTAGGAACTACAAATTCTATCGACGGTACTAATTTAATTTCCACGGAAGAGTACCTAGTTCTAAATTTAACATGTTAAGCGTCTGCAAGTTATTGCCGAACGCTCCTGAACGAACACGGTATAACAAAAAATATTCCTGGAACATTCGTTTTCAATTCGTGATTGTTATTATAGAACGCACGTGCCTTTCTAAGAGTATGTTTTTCTGCAAAAAAGATTGCTGAATGTTAAACTTTGTGCGGTTTTTTTTTTATTTGCTCTGTTTATCTTTTAAAAGAACTGAACGAAGATCTCGCCTATAGAGGTTTTTTTTTTTTTTTTGTTATAAAGAAAGAAAAGAAAGAAAGAAAGAAAAAGTATTTATTGGGACTCGCACAGGACATTACAAACCATTATCACCTACTTCCAAGGGTTAGATAGATAGAAAATACTTTATTGTACTCCAAAACACAGAATAATGGAATTCTTGAACCTTCTCTGGTCTGCTTTCCTTTATCTGGCAAGATGTACTTAATACGTCTGATTGAAATATTTGGATCGTACATCCTTTTCAGATCGATTCGCTTAGAAGAAGACGTAAAGGCCTCCGTTTTTTTACGTCATCGTGCAGTACCTATTACCGGCCGAAGTATTACTGATCAAGTGATGAAAAACGCCTTATCAAAACTTATAGCGGTGCTTTTTCATCTCAGCTGGATATTTGTACAACCATTTTTTTTTTTTCTGTGTACTGGTCGTATTTTGCCAGAATACTACCGAATTTTTACTCTCCCCACAAACATCGTAAATCACGCGAGTGAAACCGCAGGAAGAGCCAGTTATATCCATAACGAAAAGCACAATACTGGGGCGTTTCACGGTTTTGTAGTTTAGATTTTTATTTCATAAGGGAATGCCGTTTAAGTGGTTTTTTGTAGAAAAGTGGATGCTAACAATGAATCTACCTCGTCGTTCAACTGAGTTGAACAGTGAGTGGCTAAAATCGAAAATAAAAGCTTCGCGAACGTGTTTTCTAATGACTTTTCTTGAGATCTTGTTAAGGATTTGAAATGTACAAAGGGCAGAGCCAGACAATTAACGTTAAGAGGACAGTTTCAGGTGATTTTCTACGGATTAAAACGACCTTTGTTTAACCTTGATAAATTGCGTAACGTTTATATTTACAATTAGACGAATAAAAGGAAAATGTTTAGCTGAAATTACTCTCAAAGCACCAGTGCACGCAGCTCAAGTAGTCTACTGCTGGACACAGTTCGAGTTTGTAATGAAATCGAAATTCACATTATGCCTCGGTTCCTGAAACTTTCCTGCAATAATCAAAGTATACTGGCACATCCGCTTGCTAAGTAAGCGTGTTATGTTGATTTAACTTTGATTATTTATTTTTATTATTATTGATATATTTTAATTCAGACACAAAGATATTATGTCTAGGTACTACATTATCCTATACTATTAAACGAGCAATATTTGTATTTATATATTTATTTGTAATAACGTTCTGGAAAACGGCTCTAACGATTTCGATGTTAAAAGTTGCAATATAGGGGTTTACGGGGGTGAAAATCGACTTAGCTAGGTCTCATATCTGGGAAAATTAGTTTTCTCCGTATTTTCACCCAAGCAGAGCGCGATCGCCTAAAGTTTAGAACAAGATAATCTTAGACCTTGAAGTATGGAAGAGGAAGACATGCTGCACCGAACCCTAATAAATTGGGATGATATTGTCATGACAATAATGACATTAGAATAATGATGATGGCAGCATGGAATAAGTAGGTACTGTATATGGATTAGTATAATATTAAATGAGCATTCTCTATTTTCACCAGAGCAGAGCTTGGTCGCCCGGGTACTTTTTACCTAATTACGGACAAAACAAAAACAATTAAACTACCTCTGCACAATAAAAATTGTCAAAGGAAATATTTACGTAAAAGTTAAAAATTTCAGCGTCCACTGCTTTCCAAAGAGGAAACTTGTAGGTAGGTACATTTACATACTTAATCAAGTTCCTAATGAAATCTCTCAACTTTTTGCTCGCGACCCTTCGCTGCGAACTGTTCCGACTGACTTCGCGTTTAGAAATAAACAACTCGTTCTTGAATCAACGAACGACTTTATGTAGCTTCATTTTTACTTCAGGTGCTGGCACAAGAGCGTGGGTATTGGCAAATGAAAAGAGAGTTCTATGCTCAGCAGTGGTCAGTCAGGCTGTGGATGATACTGACGAAGCATATATTCTCTAGAAAAAGATATGGAGGTTCTGGTTGCAATTTCATAAAGCCAATTAATGGACCATTACGTCATCATTGATTTTAATTGTACGGGTACTATGGTTATAAGAAGCAAAAGTGTTCTAGCCTACGATTCTCTATTTAAAAGAGGATAACCCAGCTTAGACGCGTTCACAAACATAGGTACATTCAAAATAATGCCTTTCTTAGTACACCAGAAACTAAGACTAATACTAATAATGCTATTACTAAAACTAATAATGTTATTATCAAAAAACAGAAAAAATCCTTAAGTCATCTGTCTGTTATAAAGTTGCTTGCTATGGATATATTTATAGACTCAGTGTCGTGCCATCCATTTTTGTGTTCAATTATTTTTCGGTAATTTAGGCCAGTACATAAAGGATCATCAGCTTTATTTTAATGTTTCGCATTCTTTAATTATGTGTCTATTCTAAACACCAACCTAAGATCACTTTTATCACTTTCTTTGAGCTTCTTCAGTATCGTATTTCAAACAAAAGTTTGTTCTTTGTGTCATTAATAAAATTATTCTGATCTTCAAACTCGGAACGGTATGGCTTCGAGTGGTCTAAGATCACTTTCTTGTGATCAAGATTCTATGAATACTTTACTTTGTTATAAGAAATTAGGTTTATATGAAAATTGTGCAAAACATGTATTTTTAGTTTTGTATATCCTCTACTTGTGAGTTGGTGCCGCAACGCGTACTTTTTTCACCCACTACTTGCATACCGCACTTACGTTCAATTTTCCATGGACGACAAACCACATTTTCGATCGCGCCTGCTGGTAGTAAACTATTTTATTACCAAACGACTCCTATTCAAGGAACTAACACGACCATCGTATTTGAAGAATATGTTATTCATAAAATAATTCCAAGTCTGCGGGTAACGTGGCACGCGTGTGAGATACAAAATGATATCAGAATGTCTGACACCGATCTGCCAATACGCAGTCCGATTCGTTTTCGAACAAATGTATTTCCAATTTTTTCGACGTACGGTGGGTTGTAATAGAGAGTATTTTGCGGGGTTCTTTTCTTATTTTTTACGAGCAAATGCCAGTTGGTATTAGGACGACATGTGGCCAGGGTTTTGGTTATTATTTTAGGGGCTGCTTTGGCTACGTCCTGCTTTATTTGTCTCTTCTCGGGTTAGGACGTGAGCGACTACTTAGTTATAAGAATATTTCTGTCGTCTAACAGAATATTGTGAGGATAAACGCTTTCATAAGGTTGTAACGTGTGGCGCCATTTTGGGACGATATCATAGGGCTGTGTTTCTTGGGAAAATGTCGCTTCCTACTATGTAAACATTTGGATACCGTCATGTTTACTTACTTTCTGTAATTAAAATCATATGCTACCATATCATTTGTTCCTCCATCCGCCCGTAAATTTCAAAAGTTTAGTTATAAAGATAAACTGTTTTTTTTTATAATTTACTGTAATAAATATTGAATCGGCTACCTAAAACATAATTTAGGCTAAGTAATGACATCAAGTAATAATGATAATTGTTTTTGTTTTTCATAAGTGGGTTAGAAAAAACTGGTACAAACATTTTTACACGTCAATATATATTTTTAATCCCCGACGCAAAAAGAGGGGTGTCATAAGTTTGACCGCTATATGTGTGTGTGTCTGTCTGTGGCACTGTAGCTCTTAAACGGGTGAACCGATTTGAATGCGTTTTTTTTTTTATTTGAAAGCAGTTTTTCTAGCGATGGTTCTTAGACATGCTCTATCAAAATCGGTTCAGCTGTTTGAATATTCTCAGATCTTTTCTAGTTGATGAATGGATGTGAGTATCTTGCACAGGTCTAATCGATTTGAAATTTGGTTTTCTATTACTTCAATGATATTAGAAGAACATAGCATCCTTGAAGTGATGCAGTAGCATCACCTGGAATTTGCAGGATACCTAACTCCCTTACCAACTTACAGCACAAGTATCAGGGCTCATTGGAATGATCTCAATGAATAGGTTATATATATAATGGAGACAGGTATGTGACTCGTTATTATCAGTGATATTTTAACTACTGTGGGCGTACTGTGGGTAGTGTTTAATAATGCGCAACAGAAAAATCGTTTGCAGTTCAGATAGATTATAATTTACTATCAAATTACACACACTGGGTGCGATACACGGCGTTTATTAAAATCACAAATTAACATAATAATCACAAATTACAATTTACACAATAACTGAGCGTATCGAATCGAGTACACTTCCGCGACGTCTTAACTCCGATGCGATCAGAGATTGAATCTTCCTCGCCGTGGCCTTAAAACATCACGACTCTGTAGAAGCGCGCTTTGGGTGTGGGTAGATCACTTGATGTCGCCAGTGGCGCGCTTGCGATTCATTTCGTGTTCGTACTAATAACCGGATCCAACATATAGATAGATGGTGAACAGCTGGTCAGCTGGTCAGCTGGTGGTGGTCTGGTGATGGAGTAGGAAAGAAGATGAGGAAATGTTTGTTTCGGGGGTTTTTTAAATTTTAACTATTAAAATTGTACTTATTAAACTAGATGAGGGGAAATGAACAGAACTCCGAATAAATTCAACCGTAATATTGTAGACGTCGCATTAATAATAAACAGTCTTATCCCGTAGATACCTACGTTAGTAATTAAATAACTGTTGAGTACCATGAAATGCAAATATTTGGAATACGAGCATGCTACTGGGTTTGTAATTAGTGTTCTCAATACTAACAAGGATTTCTAGGTAAGTATTTAATCGAACTCCAAATAATGTCCATTTTGATTTTCTAAAAATATTAAAGAAAAACCTGCCTCGTCGGTCTAGTGGTTGCAAGCGTTACTGCTGAGTATGAGGCCCTTCGTTCAAGTCCCGGGTCGGGCAAAGTGTTATCGGGTTTTACATCTGGAATTTCTCAGTAGCCCGGAATCTGGATTTGAGCCCAGTTGATGGCAATAGGCTCGCCCCCTATTACATGGGACTTAAACATAACTGGCGAAATATGGGTGTACTATAGGTTCACCTCTGCCTAACTCTTCGGGGATTACAGGCATGATGTTATGTTATGTTTAAATAAAAACAAAGAAACAAAGGAAATACATTTATTTAGCACAGACTAAAAGGCACACGATACAACATAATTATATTACAATTTAAAAAAAAACGTACCTCTTTTCGTGATCCTTAGATAATTCCCATTTGTCCTTTAAATTGCTACCAACCTGGATGTGGCATTCACCGATCGCTACCGCGGCACTGCTCGCTCCGCTTACTCCTCTCACGCGCGGTTTTTCATAGCTCTGATCTAACCTAACCCATTTGATCGGATTCCCTAGTTTAGTTACTGCGACCCACATTGAGAAAACGCCGGAAAGTTAAAAAGAGGCTCGTTTGTTTAAAAACGCGTACATCAATAGAAAACAAAAAGTCTTTAGAGGCTCATTTTTAGGGTCTACTCAAAAAGAATAAACGGAACGCTTGTAAATTGTCTTTGGTCTCTGGCCTTGACATAAACGATAGACAATATGGTCAAACTTGTATTAATTTTAAAATAATGAATACGAGGCTTTTGGCTTTTGGTGAATGAGTATTTTATGTAATTTTTATGTTCGTATTAAATGTACATACATATTTGATAAACGTGTTTTTCAAAGATGTATGTAAATTAATTTCGTCGATTCATTGTGCGTGGTCCGACACGCACTTGACCGGCTTTTTATGTTAAAAAAACTAGTATCATTTTCTAATAATAATATAATGGTCAATAATTTTTGGAGGATCAATTTCATATTTCAGTTTCTTAACTTGGCAATTAATCATTACAAAGTTAATTTACGTAATGACTAGCATTATGATAATGAATCTGAAAATACTAATATGGACTAACGTTATAATATTATAAATCTATTTACCGATTAATTCCTAAATAATTTTAATCGTAGGTACTGTGTGGTAGTCTGTGTTACAAAGCCAGCTAATATGATCGAACCGACCCTTTATAGTTATTTCTAAACCATATTTGATGTGGCGCATTCAATCCAAATAACTGTTATTTCAATTTAAATGCTACTCCGTTCCACTGCCTCGTCAATATTTTGTCGTCTTTATTAGGATCCTATTTTTTTTTAAACCCAGCTATCATAAAACCCTTAAAAACATTTTACAATTTCTCTAAGATCGGACTCTATACGAACTATCATTGTAATGCAACTACTGGGTGGGCTGTACTACATACAACATTAGGACTAACAGATTTTTAACACTGGCAGCGAGACTTCACCGTATCTTTGTAACCCTAAGCCGACGTTCGCACGGACGTAATAAAATCGCGGTGATTTTTTACAAGTATTGGATATTCAACGCTCCGCTTAGCGCCGAGAGTAGAAAATCTAATAGTGTGTTTTTTCAACGCGCTGGGACGAGAGTGCGTCCCAGCGCGTTTGATTCTCAACGCTCGGCCTAATAAACTGTGCGTTGCGCACTGGATTGATTATGCGATTGTGATAGCGTATAGACTGGATTGTGATAGCGTTGCGTCGCGCATTGGATTATCCAGTGCGCGATACAATCGGGTACTATTTTGGGACCTATATGTTTACTCCGACAATTGTAGCTCCGTTATTTTCAGTGTTTAATTTCGTCCAGTACATCAAAAGTGCCATAGTAAATTTTCTGACAAATAAGAATATTGCCATATTTTTTTGACCTTTTACAAAAATAGACTTCTTACTGGGATCAAATCCAAAAGATGAAATAAAAATTTCTAGATTTTTCTTTATTGGAATACTGATAAACAAAATATTTGCAAACGTTGTTTTCTGTTTGGCATACTCCTTTGATTTGAAATCTTTATCGCAAGTTTCAACGCTCACGACAGGATTTATGATAGTTTTGACCCTAAATATTTTTCACTTTAAGAGGATTATGATGTTTGAGTCAATATGGTGCCGAACAGTGATGCCCCGCAAACGTTTATAAAACAAATTGTCAGTAGCACGTAGATTTGAATCCGGCGAAAAATTTATGGCGAAGTCTCTGAGAAAATATTTGATTTTTCACAAAAACTTCTTGTTAATATGAACTCGAATTATTAAAATAGCTTTATAATAAAGAAACTTGAAACATTTGATTTTGAGGTTATCTTATAGTAGTCCCAAAAAAAATATGCCGACAATAAGAACCAGCATCTTCATACAACGTGGCAATGTTGCCAGCCTTTTGGGCACTTTTCCTGGAATGCGGAAAAAAAAACAATGGCACTCCGCGAGTGCCGACTGAAGTGAAAACTTGAAAAAAAATCGGCACTGCGGTAATCAACGCGTTGATGTCTTTTACTCCACGCACTGCGGTAATCAACGCGTTGATGTCTTTTTAATGGTCAAAAGCTGGTGTCATCACAGTGTCGCGAAATCAATGGTTTAGTCCCATCTCAAAAATGCCCAACGCGCCTAAAGAAATCTTCACTTCAAAATTGATGGCATATAGTTCTTTCCATAAATCAATAATACAATAATAATTAGTATTTTTAAAATATAGTTATTATCTTTATCAAAATGCATTTATGTTGATGCTTTTGAAATATTTTCTGTTTTATGACTATGATACAGAGTAATACAGACACTTTTTTCAACAATCATCCTTTATTCTAAAATTTCGATTGTTGTTTATGACAACATTGTAAATGGTGAAAGCTCTGTAAGTACCTATTTAAAATATTTTTAACTAAAATAATCTTCCCACATTTACTTTTACTCCTCTCTTTGAAATACCTGAACGTTAAAGGTCATTGATATCGGAAGAAAACATACAAACGCTCGCAACCAACACCTCCTTTTTTGAAAGACGATTGAAACGATTATTAAAATAATTTTCGTGACTAGATTAATGATCCTAATGTTGGTTTTTACAGCTTGGTATCTTAAGTACTGTCCAAATTATTTTGCAGTCCTTTTTGCCACTTATAATACCAGCATCGTTGCTGTATTGTTTTGTTTACGATTCTGGTGCTGAATGCTAGTTAGTAAAGGAGAGTTGTGCAGCCAAATTAAGTGTCAAAGGGATAAATACTGTTGTTGCGTTGACTGGTATTGGTCAAACACGTGTAATCAGCACAGAATTAATCTTATGTAGCGTAGCCATTAGCGAACACCAACTTGAAGTTTTGTGTTTTGATGGTTTTAATTTTGTGATGTGCGCCCGACTTGAAAATAATATTATGATAGGACATTGATGAAGTCCGCGAGATTGCGTCAGAGAATATTAAACGTAGCGTGGAATTTTTGGTTGGCGATTTCGTGTTATTAGAAAACAAAAAGTGAAATCAGACTAAGTTAGATTGGAAGTTCAGAGGTTTGTTTAAGGAAGCAGAAGTTTTTGATGGTGATCGCTATACGTTTAAAGCTTTAAATTCTGACCGTACTTACAACGCTTACGATAGATTTAGAAAGATGCCAGTAGGTCATGTATCTGTCGAAGTAGTTGGTGATCACGGTGGTGATGAGCAAGCCTAAGTTATGGGAACCACGCGAGTAGGGTTCTCTATCGGCCGTATAGTGTTCGACTGTACTAGGATACGCGATGGGCGTGTATCTGTGGTGGAGATCGGGGTCTGGAAAGACCTTAGTTTTGATCCATTCGCTGGATGTGTGAGAGCAATGCGATTGCTGTGTTCGACCGTACCAGTAGTTACTACGTAGTCGTAGCCCGGTAGAAATCGGTGTCTCTTGAGGCAACTCAAGTAGTCCATGGGTGCGCGATGGGCGTGTATCTCTGGGTCTGGATGGAAAGACCATAGCGCGTAGTCAGTGGATGATACCCACGGGCGATTCACTTTATGGATATGTATACAGAAGTTTTGATCTATGCGCTGGATGTGTAAAAGCAATGCAATTGCTGGTCGGCTGGAGAGCCGTGGCGTTAGAATGGTTTACTCGTGTGGGTTTCTAAGGCTCTTAGCGAAAAAGATGATTGTTAATGTGGAAAACGAAGGTACATGGCTCTGTTTGATGAATTTTGCTACGATTAATTGGAAGTTGTTTAGTTCATTTAGAAGTACCTATTGTTTTGTTAAAACAATAAAAATATTGAAGATTACAGTTTTCTGATGTCAAAAGTCGGAAATCGTAAATGGTCAGAATTGTCCGAGTCGAACAGGCACTGTTGTTGAGTTTTGGTTGCAGGTTAACACACGAGGGCGTGTGCTAGTAGGATGGCCAAGTCGGAAATACGCCAATGATTTGACTAATTGCAGCGCCAGCGCCGCCTAGCAGTGTTCGACAGAGTCTACAATATAACGCCTGGACTGACCAGACCTGAGCAGAGTTCATCGGTGGCAGTCCAGCAGTGAACATTTAGAAACTGTCGCGCATTCTGTATAGTTGGGTCGTGAACCTACAGTGTGTGAATTGCTAATGAGATTAATTTGATAGTAAATTAAAATGTGATCTGAACTGCAAACGGTTTTTCTATTGAGCAATAACCAACACTACCCACAGTAGTTAAAATATGGCTGCCAATAACGAAAGAGCCACATACCCTACTCAGTCATATATAACATAATTATGAATTCAGATTACTTGACTTTCCCAGAAGGGTTAGTCAAATGTAATCACCCGCCGAGATTTGGTGAGTTAATGCAAACAATACCCATGATTATACTAGGTCTCATCGTTAAATACATGGTTTTAAGTAGCAATCAAGGCAGGTATAGGTACATATTTATGCCCCCGTGTGTGTGTGTGTAAAAAACGTTGACTCCATTGTATTTTCTATAAATCAATGGCATTGTAAATAAATAGCCACTTACGTTATTCTAATCTCGTAATCAACGAATCATGACTTCCGTGAGTTTTCAATAAAAATTCAGCGTGTAACCCAGCGAGATGGATATACGGTTAACTGATAAATAACCCCAGCTCGGTCCCTTTCATTGGTAATTCAAACACGGGCGGTACTACGATTTATGTACAAATGCGTCCAGTCAAGTCGGCCATATTTATTTTCCCATGTCCTAATGCCACTTCTGAAATATTCATGCGTTGACCGCCCCATCTGTCTTGCTGATGTCTCTAACAATAATATTATAATGTTGCTTATCTCTGTTTTGGAAAAAATCGATGCGGTTGGATGCCTGTCAGTTATTGTTGATCTTATTTGCATGTCATCCAAAAATTGACGAGTTGGAACCTCCTCGAGTTGAGGATTGACCTAGATTCGAGTTTTTATAGAGGTATATTACACAAAACATAATATAGATCTTTATGCGTATTCGAAATTGGTTATTTGAGTGACTACTGTTTTTGGATACTTCTCAAACGTATGAAAGTAACTTACACCTAAAAGACATCAGCATTGGGCAATTAAGGAATAAGTATTTTAGTAGCTGTTAATTCCGTAATGAATTCGTAGGCGCTTCATAAAATATATGTTCCGATGAAAAGATTTTGCACGCTGCTAAAAGCATTTGAAGAACCGTATTCAAAGTTGAGAGCGCTAGCTTAATTAGCAAGCCGCGGTGATGACTTGCATATCGGCTGGAATTAGTTCACTTCTGTTCAACGCTAATCAGAATGTCAGATACCGAGTTTCTTAATTTTTTCAATTGTTCCTGAATATACTTGTCATTGTTTTGCCGTCGTATTGTAAACTGGGTTAATATTCAGCATCCGTGCGAAGCACAAATCGAATTAAAAATCAAGGGTCCGCAAAACTTACGGAGGAGCCCAATTCATTCCGAATACCAATTTCATTTCAACCACGGACCTCATTCCGCGAAATTTGGTTGCGAAACGACTGAGACAACAAAGAGAATTAGACCACGAAGAAAAATAAATGCGGTGAAACAACAGAGCATACAAAATTAGAGAGCGGCGGAGGGAACGCGACGTGGTTCTGTGCGGTTGAAGTCAAAAGCATATTGCGGGTACTGGAAAGAACTCGAAGACATTTTTTCAAGAAAATATGAATGACTTTCATAATTTAAATTTGGTTTGTTTGAAATACAACTTGGCGAACTTTGACGTCTTGCTTCAAATAACTTCTATCTTACTAGTCGAAAGTAAAGTGATCAAGCTGGACCAAAAATAGGACCCTGAGGGACACCTAAAGTGACCGCACACTAGAGTTGTTCTTACTATAAACATCACCCGGCACATATAATTTGGTTTAGCGTGAACAACAAAGCAACATCATTGTATATTGCGTCACTATAACCATAGTCATGTTTATTTCATACGACTGATTAATAATTAATGCAGTCGTAAGCATTACTCAAGTTATACAGAGTGCCGAGTGGCGATACGGTTATCACATTACATAGTACAGCGGTTATTACAAATTGTTATCAATCTGTTAAAATAATAAAATAAACAATTTTCCAAAAAAATGGCACGAAATAAACCACCCTTGATAATAACCTTTGTGTTCACTAGTTCCTTTAGCAGTTCCTTTGAAGGAAGGCACTAGATACGCGCTGGTCGATGATATCAATAATTCAACATAAACTTTATGGTATTGTTACGAAATAATCACAAATAATCACAATCAATGTTTTTTAACACTAAAAGGTAAAATAAAGGTCTCCCAGCTAGAATGTTATTAATTATTTTAATTGTGTATGTTTAAAATACGTCATAAGTAGTTTCAATTAAGGTCCTAGTAATAAATAGGTACATTCGACCTTGGTATTGCTCTAGCTTATACAATAACTTATCTTGCACGTCATAAAACGACTAGGCCTATTTGTCTGTGACAATTTTACAATCCACTAGCTACTGCCCGCGGCTTCGCCCCCTAATTATTTTTCGAAAATAAAAGTTACTCCTTATAACATTAGCTATCTTTCAGCAAAAGTCCCGTCGAAATCGGACCAGCCATTTCGGAGATTAGCCGAAACAAACAGACACACAGACAGACAAAAAAATTAAAAATTGTGTTTTCGTTCTATGTACCATATATCCTTCATATGCATTTAGTAAAACGCCGTTTATTTATTTATTAGACCAAAAATAGTAAATATGTAACACAATTTGTTTTAGCTACTTAAAATTATTATTATATTAAAATTCTACAAATAAAAACCGTTTTTAAGTGTGTTAATTTCTTGCATACAGGTAAACCCTTCCGCCTTATTAGGGTTGGATTGTACTCCAAGCTGTTTTGAAACAATGCTTAATACAAACAATTGTCGCACAGTCAGCACCTCACAGTATTCATAAAGAAGTGTGGTAGTGTATCGGAAAGGCTTTAAAGTACATAGGTTATTTTAACATTACAAAGAGACACTTCAATTCTAATTATTTGTATAGATATATAGATTTAATATAACATTAAAAAAATAAAGGTTATCACCCTTTCGTTATTTCGATATAAACTTATTATAAACTTCCTTATTTCACGATGCAGAGGATAAAGTGCAGTAATTTCAACAATATTAAACATTAACTGTCGTGTTATTGCCGTTATTTTTCTAATGCATGCATAAATGAAATAAAGGTAGTTTCAACTTATTAGGAATGGTCAAAAGTGATAAAGAAATTACGTAGTCGACGATAACTACTTTCTTTTTTTTTCTTTCTTTTTTTCTTTCTTTTCTTTCTTTTTTCCTTTAAGTATTTTTCTTTTTTAGAATTTTTTTTTCTAACAAAAAATCCAATCGCTTCCCGTTTTTAAATTACGTTCAACGAGATTTGCTGTGTTGATGGAGCGATGTTTAGGTTATAGTAGTTATACCATTTATAGCGCAGATTATCAGAATATGGAGGCAACCGAACTCCGAGCAAATGTTCTTGAATTTTAACATAGTGACTTAAATGTTAAATTTTTAGTATGACAATGTGAAAACGTAAAGCTAAGGGGAAAAGATGTGTTGTTTTACTCGAAAAAGTGTCCTTAGAGGTACCATACTATCCAAGCAAACTAACTGTAATGTACACTTATGTATCTACGTATTTTAAATTAAATTCGCTTTTCGTGACTTATGTGTCCGCGTTGTTCTTCTAAACTGCACTAAGGATTTTGATGTGGCTTTCACTTTAGAGAATTTATTTTAAAAATATAATCTTAATTGTGGTCATGGATGACCGAGCTTGGGCACAAGCTACCTTCCTATCCGTATGGGAGGCCTCGGCGTCCGCAAAAGGATTTTCCTGATTAATTTCTCAGTACCGTGAAGGTACCGAGAAATTAATCAGGAAAATCCTAGCCTCCACACTGATTAATTTTGATTTGCCGTACCTCACCGCGGGTATGGATGCCTGAAGACTCGCTTGCCTGAATTCAGATCCGCCCGGCAATCCATTTTCCCAAAGACGGTGGGATGAGCCGCTCTGCAGAGTAGTACAGAACAATTTACTTGACACGTCTGCTACTACTGCGGAGCGTGCGCGCCTTACCCACGTAAGTGGGAGTTGGGCCTGTGGCTTCATGCAATACCGTCATCGAACTTAGGCATTTTGTTCGACGACACTACCTTCCGCATCGCTGCTTTCCTGCGACTAGGAGCTCCTTGTTGTTCTCATCGCTGTCACTATGGCGAAGTTATCAACAGCTTCGGACACCACGACCTGTCTTGCAGCCGAAGTACGGGTCGCTTAGCGCGGCACGCGAACATAAATGACATCATCCGACGAGCTCTTGTCACCGTCGCTGCGGAAAACCTCAAGCGGCGAAAGTATAACCTTATAGGTCATCATATTTTCGAGCCATTTGGAGTTGGCCGTGGGGTCAGAGTGCTCACGGTCTGTTCAATGGAATCTCCAAATGAATGGTTGACACTTCCCGAGACCCAAGAATTGACTTTTACCTTGGCTAGAGGCTAAGCATTGCCATACAAGTGGCAATACCGCCAGTCTCTTGGGTATTGACCGCGACGCGAGGGTTCCAGTTGGCAGCGACGCGAAGGAATTTTTCGACGTGATATTTTAGTTTACTAATATTTTTAGTTAGGTTAGGATATTATATTTTTGGTTTTATTTTGAAAGTTATTGTTATAGACTTAGAATCTGTTTATTTAGTCAAAGTGTAACTTAATATTTCTATATTATTATTTTTTTTTTATATTTTTTTTTTCATAAAATGATTATGATTATGAATGATGAAATGTTTATTTCGACGGCATACTTACAGTCGAAATAAACGGAATAACAATCATTTTCTTAATCTGTTTACAAAACATAAAACAGAAAAGTATTTATTTTAGGGTTCGCTACAAGGTTCATAATGGGGCCAGCGCAGGGAGCAACATAAACGATAAATGATAGCATGTATCTCTTTTCTTTGTTTTTCTTAACGCGTTTTTTATGAAGGCCTAATGAAAAGGATCTATTTGCAGAGGTTTAGTCGGTAATTCGATTCCGGTCTTAACGAATATATTATGCACATTAATTAATTGCTGAATTCAATGGTCCACCATTTGAATTCAATTCAGAAAATATTTAGTTTTTTTTTTTTTTGTTATCGCTTGCGTCAAACGACACAAGAAAAAAAATGTTTTGATGAATAATCTAACCGCTGGACTGTTTAGCCACCCTAGGCAACTACGCTTTTGTTAAATAGGTTTGTAAGGTAAGTATACTTACACTACATTACACTACACAATACCACCGCCAACCATAGCCAAGCCCAAGAGTGTCGAAAAGAAACCTCGTGCCTAATATCAATCCATACTAGCATTAAGGCGACTTTTAATGATTTTATACTGAAGTTCACGTCTAAACGAGTAGCGTTAATGATTTGAAAAAAATGTAAGTTAAATTAGAGCATTTTCTTAATAATCTGTGTATATTTTAGATTATGTTTAAATTACATAGTGTAATTAATTTGTAAAGTTATATCTAACGTGGAAAAAAAAACGGAGTATCACGCAAAAACTATCAAGCCTATTTTTCTCAAACCTTCACTATTTTAAATATAGTTCAATAACATATCTACGTATAGTAAATTAATAATTTGGGACAGCGCTCCTTGATGGGCGAATCCTATTACTGGCTGGACGTACGACGCGGTACGCGAGCTCAGCACACAACACGCAAGCTAACTACTCAAGGTCGCTGGCATATATCGGCGTCTTAAATGTGACTAGTCAACAGAAATATGTACCAGAAGTAACTACGTAGTTCATAAATGTCTTTTAGGCTCGAAATAAATAGCAGAGCATTATAAGAATTGGCCCAACAATCCGCCTTTAATGTTTCAGAAACTATTCTTAGTGGACAGCAAAGACTCGGACGTACTTTAGTTCGCAATGTACGGGGAATACTACCCAAATTCGTCCACTGCGCAGAATATTCTCAAAGAATGTTTATAGCTAACAATCAGACATTGTTGATTTCTGGAACGGAAATATTATGAGAATATTTGAGACTAGCAAAATAAACCCGATTTAAAAAAAGCAAAGATGCTTTCGGCTGCAAAATTACGGAATGAAATTTTCCATTTTCAAGCATTGTTAGACTGCATATTTTGTGGCTCGAAATGAAATTGGAAAACTTAAAAGTGATTTAAATTTGTGTTACGGGGTCGTTTCTATGGTTGCTATTTGAATATCATGACAATAATCAAAATTATCGTCAGTTTGTAATTTTTTTTTCATCATACATTTTTTATTCATATATATGACGATTACCATAATAGTTGGCAGTCATGGATGAAAATGTAGGTAAGTATTATATTTGCCTACTTATTACCGCTTGAAAAATACTATAAGTAAAATGTTTATGTAGATACCAATAACAAAGTAAACCAATAACAAAGTTCACTTCACATCATAAACATCGATATGATTCAAAAAGCCATTACGAAAACCAATACGCGGATACGTCTCTCACAAAAAGAGAACGTTAAAGGGGCCAACTTTTTCCTTTCGAAGCTAAATTGATACAAATAACTTGTGAAATATTCTCGTCTGACAAAACGCTTGGACGTAAAAGAATACGGTTCGCAGTCCTCGGTGATAGACGACAATAATAGTCCGGAAACCTGGGCCCTCATTATTTATGTTCGCACTTCAGCGCCCTGAGCAATGAGTATTTTTCATGCAAATATTAGAGAGGCGCGTAATGCAGGCGATAGGCGATTGGCGAGCGATCGAGCGAACAACGAGATTATTAAAGTCATTAGTTTTTTTTTTTTGGAGAAGATGTTGGTACAGTTGATTTAATTGGGGTTGTCGATAAGTAAATGGAAGAATAATTTGAAATTTATGAATGGCTTACCGATGCTCTTTTGAGTTTTGCAAGTAACGAAATGCCAATTGCAATTATTGAGAATTGCAAGCATTTCTGAAGTGTTTTTTTTTTTTGTTTTATTACTATTTAATTTAATTCTCATTTCCACGATGTTCCATCAAATATACTTGCAAAGAACATTGCGTATAAAACCAAAGTCAAAATTGATGGAAGGTCAAATTATAAGCTACACGGCTCCGAATAGTTTATGGCATAGAGTCGACAAGGAACTCCATGGCTGCAAAGCATACAATATGTGTAGGTATAGCTGTACCTGTTATGTTGTTTTAACCACAAAGTTAACTTCTTAAATATTACGAACACGCTGGGAGCGCTAACAACGAGCAAGTTTGCTCTACAAGATCAGTTTCTTGCCGATACAAAGTTGATTCTCGTATGCGTGTATCGATTAATATAATTTGTAAAACTATATCGGTGGAACAAACAACATGAATGAACACTACACGGAATAAAAATGCAGTTTAAAATAGGTAAAAAAAGATTACAAAAATTAATTGTTATCATTTAAGAAATAATACCTAATAATAGTTGTTTTTTTTTTGCTATGACAGTCAAAAATAACAAAAAAAAAAAACAGACAAAGGTCCACAATTTTGTTTGATTTTGCGACACCGTGATGACACCAGCTTTTGACCATTAAAAAGACATCAACGCGTTGATTACCGTGGTGCATAGAGTAAAAGACATCAACGCGTTGATTACCGCGGTGCCAATTTTTATCTTTATTTTTATTTTTTCAAGTTTTCACTTCTGTCGGCACTCCACTGTTTTTTTTTTTGTTTTTTTTTTTTTCAATCTTTCCGCTTGCCATGACTTACCTACTTAGCTAAGTCCATACATTCTAACATCATGACTATTCATCGAAAGCGTAGTTAGAAGTGTAGTAAGTACTTTTACGGTTTGCCAGTTAAAATTCCGTGTAATAATGAGAGTCCCATTTAAGCAAAACTTGTCGTTTAAACCCAATAACACTTCAAGGATTGAACCGAGGACATCGCGCACTGTTACGCATGCAACCTAGACCAAACAGCTTTCTCTTATTTATAGAACATCTACACTTTGTTGAGAGTGGAGTTGTTGAAGACTTGGATCACATGGTGGACTGTGACTGATAGACATAATCTGTTTGGTGTCAGAGGTTGACTTGATTTAGGCATAACCCATAAAATTTTGTCTCAAATGATGAAGATGTGAATCAAATAATCTGTGTGTGTATGAAATAATCTGTTCAATTTCATTGCCTAAATATAGCAGCATAGCATGTATTTTTAGCACGTATTTTTTATAAATTCATTACTGAATAAAGAAAAAAAAAGTATAAGCGTCTGTACTTTCTGTTTTTTCGTTCCCCGAGTCAATTTTACAACAGTGCAGAATTCCAAATGATTAATTGAGCGTAGAACTAAGGAGTAGTCTGCAACTAAAATATTAAAGTCTCCCCGGTCGAATAAGAGGAGGCTGCTCCAACTGGGTCAGAGAAACTTAATAACGTGTAATATGCTGCTAAGTAGCTTTTAATAAATAATGTTTTATTGAAAATTTGCAGTCGCTTGGGGCAATTATTTACTGAATTTTCAACGACCTTAGGAAGGTCTCGGTTCTCTTGTATTGGCACAAAATATTACATGAGAAAGCGGACGCCTATTAATACTAGGGTAGAAAAAAAACTGCCAATGCAATGACCAATCATTTCATAATGATGATAATGATTACATGGGAATAGTTAATTTAATGCTGTGCTCATGACCAGGAACAATACTGTGTCGTATTAAAGCCATCTTTATTCCGTTGTAAAAAGTGATAGTGATATATTATTTTAATGTTGCCAAATGTTTACAAAACTCAGTTGAATAGATTTACATTTTGAAAGCTTTTCGAAAATCACCCTTATCCGTCAAGCAACCCTTAATAATCAAGCTCTTAAAATACCAAATGACAGTGGATAAAACTCTGCTGAAGAAAACAACATCAAGAAAACCATTAAGATATTCCCATAACAACCTTATTAAAACTTTATGAGGATGTTTCGATCCTTTTCTAAAGAGCTTATCTAAACGCCCCTATCACCAACCACAGCGCTACATCTCCATTAAATACACTTACTGAACTCAATAAGGTACGTTACCAATAGCCAGCCATTTCTTTGCAAGTCGCGTACCCACTTAAGGTAAGCGGGCCAATAGTCAGCCGTTTCCATTATTTCCATTAGAGAAGGCCAACGTTGGCCACGATTTGTTTCAGCTGTTGCACACTCTTAGAAACGTTTTAAAGTACATTTCACTTTATTTCATAATTTGAGTTATATCCGAGCTGAGTGCAATGCGAGGTGCAGGAATAAAACGTAAAAATGGTAAATGTAATTTTCGCTCCGACCATAAAACTTTTAGACGCTGCGTAGCTAAGGTTGAATGATAGTTTTCTATTCTGTGTACAATAAAGTGTTTTGTTTACAGTAAAACAGTTTTTGTATCGTGTTTCAAACCTTACAAAGGTAATCTGAGAAGAACACCTGACGTACTTTTTTTCTGTGTATGTTATTGAAATTAATCAGAGGTAACTAACTAATCAGGCGCGACCTTGCGAAAATCCATTATAAAATACAATAGACGTTGATATATTATTTATTAACCTGTTCCGCTTAACTATTCCTAAAGAGCCCTGTGAGAAATCGACACATGTTTCACCTTAACGAGGCATAATCAGGATGACGATTGACTTGTCGCGAACCCGAACACGGCGAGTGTAGCACAAGCACTCTCAGCAGACTCTGTGAGGAGCGCTCGGTGTGGCAACCCGCCGTGTTCGGGCTCTTTAGGAATAGTTAAGCGGAACAGGTTATTGTATTAATCAGAGGAACATGTTAATAAACAATGATAAAGTATATTACACTTCATGCAAATAAGACTTACTTGTTTGCAATATTATAGGAGCTGTCTCTAAAACCCTAGTATTTTACGTCATATTTCTGTCTCTGGCAGAACGGCAACATTACCGACACAACTGTGATACAATTTATGTTGTACATGTTGGGCGGTTGTGACCACTGACGAGTAACCAACCGTTGCATATGTCATCAAAATATTACCCACATAAACGAGTGTACTAAATGTTTTATCTCAATGTAAAGTTACTGCAGTACAATTTTGAATATTTGTTTACATAGCGGCCACGACTGATGTAAATTTAACAGTATGTATTGTTACATAATTGTACAACAATTGTAACATACCGGGTTGTCAGTTTATGGCGAGGCGAAAATATTTGGCAAAGTTTTGCAGATAGAATGGAGGATGTTGGTAATAGATCTTTGTTTTTTTTCAAACAAAAACTAGTTGTTAATAAACTTTTAATTCAAACAAGCCAAATCATTCCGATAAATACATTATTTATTTACTTATAAAAGAACACCAACAGCATATTATAAGATGAAAAAACTTTTATTGAAATAACAGGTTACAGAAACTTGTTTAAAACCTTAACTGCTGAACTAAGTGTAACTGTATGTCAGGAGTCAGCGCCCTCTCCCATTTTATTTGGCTTAGATACTAATGTCAACATAGGAATAGACAAACATAATTATGTGCTTAAAATACAATTTTAAAAAGGTAAAAACAAAATAAAATACAAAAACAGAAATGATAAGTATAAAAAAATATGTAAAATATATCAAAAATATAAATTATTCTAAAATTATTATATCGTGCTCCGTGTGTATGGGAGGTGTGTACGTGTGCGTGTGGCTGGGTTCCCGTTCGTGTTTGTGTATTATACATTCAACATTGGTTTAAAAATAATACTACTAATAATAAGGAAAGGCATATTATACACACAAATTATAGCTGGACATAACATTTGAGGAATATAAACATTGGACAGAAGCTGCTAATAAATTAAAAGTTTTTTTTTACAAAGTCTCAATAAAATGTAAATAAAATACAAGTGAATACTTATCTGTTCTAATTATCTGCCCCTTTCAATCGACATGTACCCGATTACATCATGACTACTAACAGTCACTACCGCAGGAAGCAAGTGACGACCCTCACTAACAAGTGAATTATCCATGCCGTGGTGTTTAGCAATCTATTCTATTATAGAAGCGTAAAGCCCCGGGGGCTCGATTTGCATTATAAATTATTCGTATTGGGATAATGTAATCTACTCCTGTGACTTTGGATTAAAAATATTATGTTGTTACAGTTTTTTTGGATGTTTGGTGTTTGTTTATCTACATTTATAGATAATGGTTTTTAGGGTTCCGTACCCGAAGGGTGCCAAACTAAACCGTATTACTGAACCTCCGTATACAAGAAACGTGTTTTTTCGGTGTTTTTTATTTGATCTTAGTACGGTACAGAACTCTTCGTGTGCGAGTCCGACTTGCACTTGGCCGTTTTTGGTTGCAGCTTTGACAAGAACTAAGTAGTTTTGAGCAGTTAAAATTGCAGTATACATTGCCTTTGTCTCTACGTATCGTATAGGTAGTAAGCCCTGCTACCAACTTGTTGACTGCCATAATATTTGACCACGAAATATTTTCTTAGAGATCTGTAAGTATATCGTGACGATATGAGAGAAGAAAACAAATAGCAGCAATTACTAGTTTATCTCTTTCCGAATAAGGGAATTATATTAAGAGGACTGACTTTTTCCCCCGGATTCGCTCGCGTGGATGTCGGAAAATATCCCACGAGAATATACTACCGGGATCAAAAGTAGTAAATCCTATCGGTTAATCCAGTTTATAAACTCATGAAACTATTTCTTTGGATATGGATTAACAACCACGGGTAGAATCGAAGGATGATAACATTCGTATCATGATATACGAATGTTATCATCTTTCGATTCTATCCGAGGTTTGATGGACTTTTTGTGGGTAATGATGAGTACCTACCTACTTTAAACTGTAGTTCACTATTTTAAGTATATAATCAATAATTTTCGCAGCGTACGCCAAATAATAACTATTATAGGCAAATTTTTGATGCCTTGGGTCACATTATTGCAATTTACGTCGGGATCTATAATTGTTTTGAAAAATAAAAACAACCGATATTACCCGCTGATAGTATAGCTTTTTATAGGTAAAAGAAATTTAAAACTGATTAGATATTTTTTAAGTTTATCCATTACAAAAAAACAAACACACAAAAAATAAAATCTTTTCTATTTATTTATTTATTTTAGAAGTTTAGATGTAACCCATATTTTTTCAATTTTTATTACTTCATTGATTCAGACGTGACCTTGCGGACATTCATTATAAAAATCAATATTCGTATTTAGCAACCTGCTTAGCTATTTCTAAAGAGCCATTAAGAAACTCCTGGAAGAAATCGACACGTGTTTTACCTCTTAACGCCTACGACTATGATCGCTGGAGGATTATCTTCATTATTTACTAATGCTTTTCGTTCCCCCTTCGTGCAAAGCATTGAAATTAAAAAGAAAATCGAAAATGTTTTTTTTTTAACGGTTTGATTAGTATTGCTTTCAAAAAAGTATTCGAAGCACAGATACTTAAGTTTTGTGAAGAATTCTGGCCAGTTACAATAGTACATTACTGTAGCGGCCTACAACAAGAGCATTGATGGACGATCGTGAAAATGTGCGCCGAGGCACTCTTATGTAAGTCCATCAATGCCTGGTTTACGGCCAAAGCATGCATAGTACTTTTTTCAATTAATGCGCGGGAATTCAAAATAAGTAAATTAATTATAAATTCCAGAATCAAACAACGATAATTTTTCACGCGCCATTTTTTAAACAGCTCTATTTGCAAACCAAATAGAAAAATCTTTGATAAATAACCTCCTTGGTTTTAAGTACGTTTCCTTTTTAAATAACACGACAGATATGAGTTTTCATAGTAATTTATTCGGCCGCTAAACACGACATATTTTATATGGATTTTCATACAAACATTGTCGGCTGGGCGCTCGCATGTATTCGACCAGTACAGCAATTTCGATTTATCTCGAAGAAGGTTGTCAAAATAATGCTTAAATTTCAAAGCATGTTTGAAAAAATTATCTTTGAGGCAAAGGAAAATCCGGTTTTTCATCATAATTCAGCCTTCTTGTTCTTGTAGACATCTGTTAAGAGATTTATTACAAACGGTTTCAACGATAAGACACAAACAAAGCTCACGAAAATCGTTCAACGTCTTAAATAGCAATACAAGGGGCTCTTTCAAATGGTAATTTGATTGTACCCAGTTTGCAGCTTCAAAAGAGTGAAATATTCTTTTCAGGGGTTCCGGATGCCGCGGGAGAATTATTAATGGCCAAAGAAACTTTCTCAAAGTTTACATCAGTGCGCAAGTCAGGGACGATGGCGGTGAGCTAGTAATAAAATTTTAATTTAGCCTCGCACTTTAGGAAAATGCATCCAGTTCAGATATGAATCTTGGCTCATACCGTCTGAATGTACGGAGGAGATTGTTGTCTGAAACATTATTAAGATGATTCCAATTAGAAAAGAGGATTGTGCTGCGAAGGTTTTGTGTTGGAAAATATTTTAAAATTTAGAACGAACACGACGTGGTGCAATTTTTAGGAATCTACTATAGACAATATAACGGTTCTACGTATTCTAAATTTAAATTCTTTTGGGCTGCATATGGCCAGCTACCGAACACATCAACGTAAATTTTAATAAATAAATAAAGTTAGTTCTTAGATATCTTTAAATTGTGAGGGCAAGCTTGACGTCAGTATAAATACCTCTCCTGTCCTGCATCTAGTCTAGATATTTCATCTTGATATTACGTCAAAGGCTCCGAAGCTCTTAGTGCATGTGTTTCATGCTACCGCTACCTCTATTTTGTAAACGAACTGCATATTCAGAATACGATCGTTCTGTAACTTTAAAATTGGTTGGGTATCGTCGATTTTAAAATACTTATAGAGTATCCGGTGTTTTATTTTATTTATTTGTAAATGTACCTAATCTTGAAGTTCTCATTTTTTTTTTTTTTTCATACCTAGTAAGAGTTTTCAAATTATCACCAACTACTGTGCAAAAATTCTTTAGTTCGTCTTAAAAACACACTTCTACATTTAAAACTGGTTTTCAAAAACCCCATTAATGAGATCATCATCAAACTACAACAACATGTCATAAATAAAAGATACACTTGCACTTAACAACAAAACTAAAGACACAGCCACACAGCTTCCAAGCCAGGCTGTTCAAAGAACGTGACAAGACTTGCAGAAGCGCACTCACCATTCATACCACAAATTGTATGTTCCTACCTACCTACATATAACATTATGATTTTCTAGATCATCTCCAGTTATTTACACCAACATTCACGAGGTCGAACGTATAAATCACAAAATAGATAGGTTCAAAAGGTCGAATTTAAGGCTCCTGGAGACAGGCGCAACGCGAATTATGTAGAACAATTTCTGTGAAGTTTTCATAGAAATTGTTCTATCAGAGTCGCGTCGCGCCTGTCTGCGGCAGCTTTCTTACAACGAGCGAAAACAGGCGCACGCGCACCTACGTATAGTCTGGTCAAAAACTATCTGATGAGAGTGCACCTCAACTTAATAAATATCTCACCACGTTTTCCAACTATTATTGTTTGAATAACATTGTTAAATTTTGAAAAATCCTCGACGAAAATTTTGGATAGGATATATTATGTTAAAATTAACTTCA
Organism: Omphaloscelis lunosa; assembly: GCA_916610215.1. Classification (NCBI taxonomy): domain Eukaryota; kingdom Metazoa; phylum Arthropoda; class Insecta; order Lepidoptera; family Noctuidae; genus Omphaloscelis; species Omphaloscelis lunosa. Next base: position 2,360,884 of record OU744250.1, on the reverse strand, counting down.
ATTGTCAAAAAAAAAACATCTATAAGGTGTTCGGCTTTAAGTATAATAATCAAAATTAAATCAAAGCACTTAATTTGTAAATAGCACACTACAAATTGGCAACTGTAAGTATGTTTTCTGATCCATTTGCTGACACTTTCCGGAGATATTTTTAGAACAGACTGTACGGTGATATAGATCGAATGCCAGTCGTGACTGCGCTTGCACTCGTTGGAGCTTGGTGAAGCGTGTCTGTGTGTGCGTGCGTTTTTGTTCGTTGTATGGAGCTATCTATCTATTTTGTGTCAAAAAGTTCGTCACAAGACGGAGTGACGACGTGAGAACGGCGGCAGCGAGTTTCCGAAATTCTCGCGGTTGCTCGCGCAATGTACTTTTTACGACCAACAATAAATTTCTTCTCATCGACTAAAGGAAGGCATTACGTGGAACATTTTTATGAGAAAAATTTACTGAACGACACCTCGGCGTCTGGTATAGATGTTACGTTGAAATTATACTGTATGTGTATGTTTTCATCGGCTGGCTGAACAACATTATGATACATAGGTCGTTGTGACAGCATTATGAGAGTTGGCTGTAGTTCGACTGTAACTTGTTGCTTGGGTTTTTCAAGTTTACATAAAGATTCTCCCTCACCGCGAGCATTCAGATTCGAATTCGAGCATTATTGCAAACTGTAATGCTCGGTTTGCCTCCCTCATTAATGTAATGATCGAATTGTATCAATACAGGTTGCGAACTGTCATGGTCAGTTCTCCTCCTTCACTGATGTAATGCTCGAATTTGAACTGTTACATTACAGGTGAATGCTCGCGGTGATAGCACCTTAAGATGTCTTTTTCTATCTATCAAAAATCATCTATCTTCGGCGTCTATTCAAATCGCTACTTAGACTAAATAATGATAAATATTACCTAAAAATATAAAGGAAGAAAAGAATTTTGGATTATTTAAGAATAGATTAAAGAGTTTTTGGTCAATTATTTAAATAATAAATGTAATTAAATTTTAAAGTAAAATAATGATAATTAATGAATTGCATAAATACCCTAATAATAATATTTGTTAAAAATGTATGATTACAAATGAATGAATTTAAATGTATGATTAATGTATGATTATGTCATACATTTTAGATATAATATTTAGATATTTAAATCTGTTAAGGTAGGAAATGGCTTAGAGAACTTTTGTTGTATGTATAACCTGTACCTACCCCATATTCAAGCAAATAAATAAATTGATTTGATCTAAACCTGTTTTTATTTTCCAACAACTTTCAGGTCTTTTCATAATACGTACTTATTTACAATCACATCATTTACAATCAACACATACTATATTTGGGGTCCATGGTATACAGTAGAAAACTCGAATTGAACTCTTACATTATTAAAACGTTCCCTTTGTTTACTTTTAAACCGGAAAAGAAAACTCGACAGTCCTATCGAGTCCCCCTCCTGTATACGACATGAATTGGTAGGAACCTGATCATCACGAATACCGCCCCAAGCGAATTCTACCTCCGTTATGCTCGCAGCAGAATAAAGTACAAATGATATTTAAAAAAACAGGCCAAGTGTATGTCGGACCACGTACAATGAAGGGTTCCGTAGTTGGGATAAATTATTCCCAAGAACAAACTTAACTTAGTAGTTGAGAAACATGTTCTCCCATACATCGATATACATCACGGTCAATTCTCCAACTGAAAATGTAAGTACGTAATAGCAAAAAAAATTTGTGATAATACTACGAATTGCTGTGAGAACTTGTTTCTGCCAAAATTCATGATTCTAGGTCAACGGGAAGCACCCTGTAGGTTTTGATTTATTTGCGATTATCAAAATATATCACATAAATGGCCGTATTTTTTTATTGTGTTGAGAAGCTCGATTTTTTAGAGCTCCAAGGAAAAAATATAGATCTACGTATTTGATATTAATTTTAATTTGTTACCTCAACGCGTTCCTGAGAAAATGGTTCTGGACAGACTGAGGGACGAAAAACAAAGTGATCCTATAAAGGTTCCGTTTTTTCCTTTTTGGGGTAGGGAACCCTAAAAATGCGTATTATACTACTGTAATTATAAATAAATAACATTTGAGAAATAAAGGCTAAATAATTATTGAGCCTGTAGTGCTGTACCTACTCAAGTGACTATACACGCATTGCGGAGTCACATCTCGATACTGTTTGGATGACACTACTATAATAATCCCAATGCAGAGCGAAGTTATAAAAAAATCCGTTGTATTTTCATAAATTGTAATTCTTGATCAATAAAAACCTGACCTTAAATTATTGTGCTGTCTATTAATTAGTGTCTTCTTCATCAAAATAACAGTCGGTGCACTAATTGTTGCTAAAATGCAGTTCCAATGACTAACCTTAGCTATATAATTTGTATAAATTCACTATCTCAATCTAAACAACCTTCTCAAGTTAGTGTCCTTAATTAAATATTGAACTCTGTTCTAAAATTAAGACCGAGCGTCTTATTCTGAGACACACTTGAAATCGCACGAAACGTTCCGTACGCTCGTTGACTAACAATACTTACTTACAGATGGCTGTTAGTAAGGTAGAATAGTCATTGGTAGTCTTTACGCTGCTCAGCTTATTGTAAAGACGAAGATATGAATTCACATGCACGTACAACGGACGCGCTTTGACAGTGCCAAGACGTTAGGTGAAACAAATAAAATTAAGTTTTGTATTTTTCGTTCTCCGATGAAGGTGTTAACTTGTTGAGTGGATTATTCTTGCTGTGTGTCGGGTGAAGGTATTTGCAGACAATATGAACGGAATACTATAAATAGGCTGAACAAATAATAACTGTTATACCTATACGATCAGCAATCTGCAACCCGTCCTGAGAGGTTTTTCTTTTTGGGCATGAGAGCTAGTCCACGCATTTCTCCATTTGAAAATAAAACTAGCATGGGCCGAAAATTATCCCACGGGATCGTACTACCGGGACAAAAGTATCCTATGCCATAGTCAAGGTCTACCAATGTGCCAAATTCCATCCAAATCTGTTCAGCCGTTTTAGCGTGCAAAAGTAACAAAAAAACAAAACAAATAAACTCACTTTCGCATTTATAATATTATTAGTTAGAACTAGCTACCGCCAGCGTGATATCTTTGTAAAGTATACCCTATTTTACTCAGTAATAATACAGCAATCTACAGGTGAAAGAATTTTTAAAACCGTTCTAGTAGTTTTTGAGTTTGTTCATTACAAACACAAATACAAATCTTTTCTCTTTATAATATGAATGTAGAAATAAAATCAGTAGTTCCTGTAGTGAACAGGAATACCATCAAGAGAGGTGAGTAATAAAATTGGCATGGAATTATTCAAAGGGTCTTTGTAAGAAAGGGGGTAACAGTTAATATGGCCGTCTATACTAAGAAATATAAAATAGAATAATAATGTTGTGGTTAATCTCCGGTCTTCCCTTTCAACATTTTTCTCGGCATCGCGTTCCTAAGATGCCGCACTCTGTGGGCGGTCTGCATTTGATATTTTTAAATGAAATGTCACAATCCAGCCATTCTTAAATTGATGTTTCTGGTTATTTTATTCCTCAACAATTTTAATTGAGCGGCTGAAATATTTTTAGAAAAAAAATCTTTGTAACAAGCTGCCAGGAACATGGTTTGAATTTGTTAATTTGTGTTGACAACCGCAAATGAACGCAAAAGAGTTGGAATGTTTAAAATTATCTGTATAATTTTAAGTCTTTTAATGTCAAAGTTATAAATAGGTGCGGTAAGCAGTTCATCCGAAATCATGGTTCTTGAAATATTTTTTAAACTCCTCTCCATGGCGGACACTTTAGCTGAAAAGCCTAAAACTCTACCTATCACTTGGCCATTGATCAGTTACCTGATAAAGTAAGAAATTACATGGTTTTAGATCGCTTATGACATTGAAAAAGTCATAATATTGCAAATGCCTTCTGTATTCAAATTCGCAACTTCATGCTTCAGAAGCCTTTATAAAACATCTGGGTCACCACAACATTTTTACGTAAAATAAATAATACAAAAATCTCAATTCTCACTGGAAATAAATCTCTTTTAGTGTCACCACGTAAAAATTCGTTAAAGATTAAAGGGCAGAAAAATAAACAAGTAGGATTCGCGGAAACCAAATTATTTGTACGTCAAAAATTGTCGATGGTGTCGCAAAGAGATAACGCTGTTATTTAGTCGTATACCATAAAGACAAAATGATAAAAAACCCACTTTCAACAAGGTTAGAAAAAGATTCCCTGAAAAAGTATAAGGTTTTATTTATTAACTAGCTGTTGTCTGTGACTTAATCTAAACAATAAACTTTTTTTTTTTTTCAAATATGGTTTTGATTGAAAAGTTTTCGACGAATCACTGAGTGCAGATTAGCTGTTCGAAGACGAGGTCAAACTTCATTATTAATCGGGTATTGCTTGGTTGTGCCACGATATTGTTTTTTTTTTTAATGTTCGGTTTTTTTTAATGGCTTCTTGCAGGTCAACCTAGTTGGTTCTTGTGGCTGCCACAATAAATTAAGGCCCCCAGCCAGGGCGCAGGCAAACGTGGTTTATCCAAACAAAACATCTAAAGCTGAGTTGTTGCGTACCCCAATTCAGCATTCAGCATTTAGTCTTTCTATCAAAGCCATCTCCGTCCGTAATCAGTCGTCATAAAATTTTACAATCTCTGGCAAACTTAGTGTCACAGACAATAAATTATTAATTTCCCTGAGCCATTTACTCACCAGCTATATATAGATGGACTGACGACCTTTAAAGGTGGCTGGGATAGACTGGATACTGAAGGCGAGAAACCATATATGTTGTGGCACAACTTGAGACTGGTCAACATAAGGTCAGCAGTGGACAGCTAAAGGCTGAACTGATATACATTTCCTGCGTGGTTAGGTAATGAAACTGTTGACTCATTACTATAAAGGCTGGGCCTTCTTCATCTACCTGTCGTCAGTAGGTGTCGTTCATATCTGGTATAAACGGCCCGTCTATGTAAGCAATTTGTTATTAGAATATATTATTGAATCGTGACGGGATCCAATTTGAATACTGAATGACGGATACCTTCGAGGGTGAGCGTCAACTGGTTTTTTTGGGAATCGGTCTCAAATGCCCGTATTCTCCTTCTTCGTCACAAATATTAACGATTCAAAATTATATGAATTTTGACCGGAATTCAGCCCACTTTTGTTTGTGGCAGAGTTGGTCTAAGATCCGACCTAGAGACGACCTTCATCCATCTATTAATTTAATGAAAAGTGTTTTATATCGAATATGGATGATGCCTGGGTCAAAAACAAGAAATTCTATTTAGTCCGTCACTCAGATAATAAAAAAATATTAGATACGTATTTTTTGCTTTATCATATTTAATAAAAAATGACTTAGAACGCACTAAAGTTGGGAGTGAAGGTCCCTACGTCACAAGTAAGTATAAAATCTACATACTTGGGACGTCATTTTAGCTCTATGTATTGCCGTAATTTTTTGATCACGTAAAAAAATAAAAATAGTGTCCAATATTGTTTTATAATCGACCAACGGACATTTTCTTTTTTTTTGTCATCCCTATTTAGTATAAATAATAATAATAATTTGCCCGTATTGTCCCTTTGTAAAGTTAGGCCTCCCTTGACTGGGCCGGACACGTTTACCACACGTCGAATGCATTGTGGGCCACTACAACATGGGTTCCTAAAAACGTTCAGCGGCATTGTGGACGACCCAGGCATAGATGGCGGGATAAACTTCGACGTATAGGAGGGATTGGTCCATATTTCTCAGGATCGAGCTGAGGGGAAAAAGGAAATTTAGTATGGTACAAAATAGATCGCGAGTAGGGTGTTTAAAAAAAAAGAGTTTTTGATTAATCACAGATGGGCCAGGAATTTTTTAGCCATCCCACTCATATATTGTCTAACATACTAAATTTGATTTAAAATACTTTTTAACCATTAAACAGATGGATAAAGGTTGTTCCTAGATCGGAACCTCTACTAAATGCACAAAAAGCCTATGCCATTTTTAATTAAAACATGTCATCGGTAGTTATATTATATTTAAAGACGCATAAATGAAATGGGATCTGTCCCAGCTTTTTATTAACGCTACGTATGTTTCTGTTTGTTTTCTCGTCAAATTTATTTGTATTTCACTACAGCTCAAACATCTTTAACACGGTTTTTAACAGTAAAACACAAACTTAATCCTACTTTAAAACTCTTTTTAATTATCTATATATATAAAAATGAATCCCTATTTCTCTTGGTCACGACATCACGCTAAAACGGCTGAACGGATTTGGATGAAATTTGGGATATGGATAGACCTTGACCCGGAGAAGGACATAGGATACTTTTTATCCCGATATTTTTACGGGATCGAGACTTATGCGGGTGAAACTGCGGGGCGCAGCTAGTCTATATATATAAAAATGAATCCCTATTCCCCTTGGTCACGGCATCACGCAAAAATGGCTGAACGGATTTGGATGAAACTTGGCGTATGAGTAAACCATGACCCGGAGAAGGACATAGGATACTTTTTATTCCGATATTTTCAAAGGATCGAGACTAATGCGGGTGAAACCGCGGGGCGCAGCTAGTTTGTTATAAAATGCAATTGATGTGAATATATTTAGTCACCTGTTCAGCTTAGCTATTTTTAAAGAGTCTTAAAAAGACCCTGAAATAAATCGACACGTGTTTCACCTCTCAACGAGGCATCCTCATCATCCTGAGGATGCCTCGTTGAGAGGTGAAACACGATTGACTTGTCGCGAACTCATTTGTTATATTCTATTTTATCAGTTAACCTAACCTCCACACATATATTCCACGTACACCAAGGGACCATTAAAAAAACACAGTTTTTAATAATTCAACCCCTAAAAACCGAATTATCTCGCTCGATTAGTCCAACGTTATCCTCGGAATAGGTCTTTCAGACCGGCCGGCGAGTGTTTGCCAACTACGGAACTCTGCACTAATTTGTCAACCCTCATTACGCTATCTTACTTGCGTTTCATGCGATTTTAGTTCGTATTGTCTCACTCCGCCTGTTCCCCCACATTATAGTTCCAAAAGGTTTTTCATGTACCTCCGTTATGATCTAGTTTAGTTTATTTGCGTGACTGTAATGGAGCGTGTATGGAGGTTATATGTTATGCGATTTAATGTCTGTATTGTTGTGTTTAGACTAGGATATGAATTTACCTAATCTAAACTAATATTATCTATACTATTACGATACTATAACGTTTTTTTTTGTTTAGTTTTGTATGTTTCTTTGTTACGCTTTCACCTTAAAACGGCTAAGCGGATTTGAATGAAATTTGGCACATGGGTAGACCATGACTTGGGTTAGAACATAGAATACTTTTTATCTCGATATTTTTACGGTATCGAGACTTATGCGGGTAAAACCGTGGGGCGTAGCTATATTTAATAAGTCTTGTGAAATTAGATATGATCAAGACCCGCGGCAGCAGAGCAGACAGAACGTAACAATAACAACATAAAAATAATAGTTACAGAACAGTACAAGCATCACCGCGTCACAACGTCAAAAAAGTTTTTTTGCTGAAGAAAACAACTTTTTCAGTAGCTACATTTTTGACATGTTTGACAATGAGAACGTGGTCTTGCGAGTATATGCACCATCATTGTTTTCATAGATAGCTAGCGGATATCACGCAGTTTTACCCGCGTCGTTCCCGTTCCCGTGGGAGTACGGGAATAAAATATAGCCTATGTTATTCGCTGATAATGTAGCTATCCATTACTGAAAGAATTTTTCAAATCGGTCCAGTAGTTTTTAAGTTTATTCGTTACATACAAAAATACAAATCTTTCCTCTTTATTATTTTAGTATAGAAGTATAGATAGTTCGACTCAAGAAAGTCTTGAGTTACGATCTGTGCATAATTTTATACATTTTACAAACACGTTAGTGTACCGAAAATAATGTAGACAAAGACAGATAAAAGTGTTTTAAACAACATAATTAATGCACCAATGATGCAGACGATGTAATGCATTAAATATTATGTTTGCATGGCTGTTACGATAATGATCGTGCTTTCATTTGTTTTTGTTTCGTGTTACTCTTACCCGTGATACCTCAATTACCTTAACAGTAGGCGATAACTGTTTATTTGCCGTGTTGCTATCGTGTATAATGTAATTGTATGGATAGATACAATTTTATAGATTATTACATCGACAAACTTTGTAACAACCATCCATGGGTTATTAAGGTTCAATCAATTGCTAATTACTTGTCGAACAATGAAAAGACAAAAAACATTATTTTCTTTTGTTTCTTCTTCATTTTTATGATACTCAATTATATCTAATAACTTCAATTGTCTTATTAAAAAAAAAACATGGATAGGTAATTTATTGTGAATAATTTTGGAATAATTTTTCAGTCTGCATTCAGTGGTCGGTGTGGCAACACGCCGTGTTCAGTGGCGTGTCTAGGGGTCAAAATTAGGGCAAGCCGCCAGATTTTTTACGATAAAAAAAAAACAGCCAAGTGAGGGATTGACTGATTTTCATATGTTGTTCATGGTACAACATTATTATAATTTAGGTTAGAAAACCTTTAAAATTCGAAGAGGTTTGGCATTAGTATGTAATTGTCATAAGCGCCATCTACATTAATGAATGCGCGTAATCACACCGCTTAGCCGAACCTTTTTACCATAATTCATATTCGCTTGTCAAATGCAAAATTTTTCAATCAGAAGCCACTAGATGGATCCCACATTATCGATTTGTTGTTCTACTGCCGTACGGCGTACGCATAATTTTACGAGTTTAAAATTTAATGTCGATTGAAAATGTTAAAATGAGATATTACCTACTTAAATATTTTTTTATAATTTATTTTAATGACAATAGCCAACTCTAATCTTTATTTCAAAACACCTATGAAGAATCTCTTCGATACGAACATTATTGTGTTTTATGATCTCAATATGTAATACATAAGATGGTTTATTTTTCAGTGGTTTACTAAAACTACGAATTCCATAAAAACAACCCTAGTCATGTGCTTTCATGGCACCAGCTATTCACCTACATAAATTTGTATAATAGACAATCGAATGCCTACGAGTATTTCAATATATTCTTCGACTACCTAACAAAAATACTGTTTTTTATTTCCGAGAAATAATTACAGTAATTTGATGTTGGTTACGGTGAAGTAAAGAGTTACTTACCTATGTCAGAAAACTCAATATGCCTAAACTCAAAATACCTTTACGAACACAGTCTCCGAATTTGATGATAAAAATAACACTATAATCACTTACAAAAAAGCGCGGAATGACATCGCCGCAATAACTATCACACCATTTTAAACAATAAAACTAGATAATTCATTACTTCAGCACGTGGAAAATAAAATACTAGTCTCAAAATATTAATTTCAAAACATATACAATAACAAATTCGTCGTCGCGTCGCACGGACTTGCAACTCACTTTACGCGGGTCAACAAAGCGGATAGTGCATTTGCGCCAACTTAATGCCTTTCAAAATAAAAAGTACTCTGTGCGCTCAAAAGCCAGGCTTTTCATTTCATAGAAATCTGCGTATATGTACTTACCAATATATAAACTAATGTAAATGTTTCCATAGCTATTTGTAGGCGAAAACTGCGAGACAAAGAAAGGTAAGGCAAGCCAGATTTAAGCCCACGAGTGTGAGCGAGAAGGCGCAATTGAATGCATTGTTTTGGCGCGCAACAAAGCGCGCGGAATTTAAATTTTATTCATATGATTACTAAATGAATGATTCGAGTTCAATGAGTGCGTAGATCTGGCAACCTAGCTCAGTGCGCGCGGCAGAAAAAGCGGGGATTTCGAAATTTGGTTATTCCTATGACATGCATGATTGAGTTCGAGTTCATTGACTGTTTCTTTTTTATTGGTAGGCCTAGGTTTGTTCTTGAGAATTATGATTTTATTAGGGCAAGCCGGGCTTTTTGGCTTCTATGAAGGTACCGCCACTGGCCGTGTTCGAGTTCGCGACAAGTTAATCGCCATCCTGAGGATGCCTCATTGAGAGATGAAACACGTGTCGATTTCTTTCAGGGTTTTTTTATGGCTCTTTAGAAATAGTTAAGTGGAAAAGCTACGAAATATATCCACGTCTATTGTATTTTATAATGAATTTCCGCAAGGTCACGCCTGAATCAATAAACTATCTTAATTTTGGTAATTTGGCCAAATAAGCTTTCTTACTATACTAATGAAGACAATGCTTCCACAAAGCCGAAATCGAGAGTATTATTAATATTTAATCAGTATCAGCTGCTCAGCCAAAGCAAACATTATCTCTATGATTTTCATGGGACTGAAGTAAAGCAGAATGGCATCGAAAACCATATCATAATAATGTTTTTTTTTTTTTTAAATATATACGTCACTTTTTACAGATGTTACCAATATTAGCGCTTATACTTAGTAAATTAGCTTATTTCTTTGATTTATTGTTTTATGCATGTGGTGTTTACCTATAAGTAACTGATGTACTGATGCACAACACATAATACATTTTACTTTAGAAATTGTATTATGTGTTTGTATAATGTAATAATCCATTGTTGGTGAACCTAATAAATAAATAAAAAATAAAAAAAATAACGTGAAATGAAATAAAATGAAATTGTTTATTCTGTAAATAGGATATCGGAATCACTTTTTCACGTCATATTAAAAAATATTAAAAATAAGCTAGATGAGTTCGGCGTTTCATAATATCGGTCAGGCAAAAAACACAACATCAAACCCCAGAACTTTTTGCATGTATTTAACCAAAGACATCTATAGTAAGATAGATACCTACAGATACTTACCTATAGATCCATAAAGCTCTGCTGCTCTGCTGATTCTGCTTGATCCATAAAGCAAATTACCAGTTTCGTAGAATTAGCATCGTAGGTAGGTTATAACATTTTTGAAACCTCAAGAACTGGGCTTTCAAATGCAAAAATAATTTTTCAAATTCAAATGGTAGTTTCAGAGATTAGCGAGTTCAAACAAACAAAATATTCAGCTTTAGCATAAGCGTAAGCATAACGAGTGTATTTTTTTTTTTTGGTTTTCTCACGATGTTTTCCTTCTCCGTTTTTAGAGCAGTGGTAATGAAATATTTTACTCAAAATAAAATGCCCGTCAGGGTTTGCACCTACGAGCTACAACTCGTAAGTCACGGCCGTTACCACTGAGCCACTGTTGCTATTTCAATACCTACCTTTAAGACTTAATTATAACACAACAATTAAGTTTCAAGATACCAAAATACACATTGACTTTGAGCTGTCGCCTACACATATCTACATATACTAACCAAATAGGTTTGTTCTAGGTTCAAATTATAACCTAGATGTAGGTTTCCATCCATTAAGAGGTTACGAGTTAGCGGTACGCCTCTGCTAAGCTCTGTTGTTTTAACCTGCTTTTTATTATTCGTACACCAGCCATATGCCAGCGCTTAACTGCTTATTTGCTCCCGGGATTTTGTAAACAGGTTATAAAATCGCTTGCCATATGATGACGTTTCTAAGTGTGTTGTTTTAGTTTTATCATGTTTCTTAGCTTCAGAAGGGAACTCTTTTGGTGTGCGTTTTTTCTGCTTTATGTAGAAAAACTAGCTGTGCCCCGCAGTTTGACCTGCATAAGTCTCCATTCCGTGAAAATATCGGGATAAAAATAACCTATGTCCTAATCCAGGTCATGGTCTGCCCATCTGCAATTCATCTAAATCCGTTCAACCGTTTAAGCGTTAAAGCGTAACAAATTAACCAACAAACTCACTTTTGAATTTATAATATTTTAGTTAAAAAGATAGGATTATAGTTAGAATATACTATTATGATAATATTCCTAAATTTCTGTATTCGAAGACATGTGACACCTACCAACCTGCACTAGGCCCGCGTGGTGGATTTACGGCCCACAGAGGGAGGCCTGTGTCCCAGCAGTGGGAACATTATAGGCTGATTATAAATGTATGTATATAGTCTGTAAATATACCCGCAGTCCGTGACAGTCTTTGGTTTTTTTTTATTTGGTCTGCCCCACTTGCGCAGGTCTTGATAAGTATAATTATAATTATGTATTTTGAATTAGTGTGGCCACACAAAAGTAATTTCACTTGTGAATCTGAAATTAATTGGGGTGACGCTGGTTACTTCAAGTGCTTTTATAAAAATTTGCACATATCGCGTGACACTTTAAAAATCTTATTATAATGCCTACCTATCTCTATTGTAGAAAAAACCCTTACTCACTCTAGTTACCGCAGTCAATCTGGAAGAGAAATTTGAGATCGTTTTTCGAAGTGATGATAACAAAAAAAAGGTAAATTAATAAAATCGAAAACCCTAAAAAGATAGAAACAAGATGACCTATTTCTGTCTCCAATCCCAATTAATACTACAAACAATCTCATGCAGTCGGAGGCCATAGGTATTTATTGTTAAATTTAAGAAGACGCCTCCAACTGTACATCATTTATCAAAATCGGTTCAGCCGTTTAGTAGTTACGAAGTAACATAGGGACAGACATACATACATAAAAGTCAAATACATAACCATCCTTTTTTGACTTCGCTGCAGTCGGGTAATACACCACAGGCCCAGAACATTGCATTGCAGTGGAATTCAACCCAATTTACATCTCATTACAACCAAGATTAACCCTCAATTACACTTAACACCACTTACCCACCCTCGTTACTTACAGACTAAACCTAAGAACGTCTTTACTAAGAAGTACGCTGACATCAGCCGACATGTCTTAATGTCTGAAGCCAAGTGACACGAATGGAAGCCAAAAGGCTTACCGTGCTCTCGAGTCCGAGATGGGGATTGCTTGTAAGCCGGCCACCTATCTTGGTAACCGGACTCCGCTGGCGTGTTGATTGAACGACTGACGCGAAGCTAGCGGTGTTGCAAATGAAATGCGGATGTGTGGTTGACAGTTGATTAGGTTTTCGAATGGTATTAGTGTAATAGAATTTGAAAAATAATTATTGTGTAGTTGTAAACAGTGGTGCTATTCTGTATGATAAGGTTCGAATCTATGCGTAGTACAAAAACTAATTCGCTTTTCGTGACCACTTAGATCTTTTAAAATACAGCGGATTTTGATGCGGTTTTCAACACCATTAAGAGCATTTTATTCCGGAAGTTATAAGTATGTATAATAAATTAATATGTAACTTAGATATAGCAAAGAAATCTTGATGTTTTGACATACCACCACATCAGTTCATTGCACCCGTGCAGAGCAGTGGCGGGTGGGTGGTCGCTAGTTATTTTATAAGTCATCGCGGATTCACACCGACACTCAAGTATGACACTCGAAATGCATCGGCGTTAAGAGAATAGCATATTATTATCATTGCGGTTGTTGTACATTGGTTCATTGTTTTTTGAACTTATTTAAAATCTAACCTCTACAGTACTGTTTAAGATATTTTTCTAAGTGCCTAGCATACAGTGTACCTATGTATGTATTTATTGTTTAAGTAAATGTTGCACGATAGACTACCTGCAGTACTGTCTCTCCTTCTCCCTTGAAATCCTTCCAAAAGTTGTCTTTAAACGACCGCCTTTAACCGCCCATTGTGCCACCCTATGTAAAATGTCTACATAATATGTTGAAAATTTTTCTGTATTGTGTGTATGCTGAACATAAATGAGTGTTCTATTCTTTTATGGATTTTCTGAAATAAAATGATAATTATTATAATAGTAGGTAGGTATGAATATTAACAAAGAAAACATTAGTCTGTTAATGAAAGCAGTGCATTTTGCGAGACCTTATTAATGATCTTTTCATTAATAATTAACATTCGCGTGCTGTTAATAGTCTTGTTTTAACACGTTGCATGCAAACAACCTCTCTAAGATGTTATAAATACTAAATATTATTTTTAATAGTGTTGGTTTAATAAATATATTTACGACTGTTTATTCTGAAAGTGGGCAACGTCGCAAATAGATGTCAAATATTTAGCTGTTTTGTTTAATTTGGCAATATAACTGTATGGAAATAAGAAATCTGGCTAACTAAAGAACTAGAATATTAACAATGAATTGCAATTATAACACTTAATCTGATGTTGTATCCGGCATTGAGAAAGTTTCCAAATACTTTTTTTAGATCTAAAACTTAATATTCGGTGTTACGATGTTAATTATTACATTTCATAATCAATATTTTAGTTCCCTAGTTAGCCACATTTCTTAATTCCATACAGTAATATTGCCAAATTAATCAAAACAGGTAAATATTTGACAGCTATTTACGACGTTGCCAACTTTTGGGATAAACCTTAAGTTAAATAAGTTACTTAAGATAATATTTATACAATAAATAAGCTAACAGTTTTATAATAATAATAATAATATTTACATGTATATAATAAAGAAGGGGAAAGAATCATAGGGTTTCGAAAAAAAATCCCACATTACTGTGAACAAGAGAAGTGCCCAAAGGGCTGGCAGCATTGTACGTTGTATGGAAATGCTGGTCCTTGATAAAAAAAAAAATCTTACACTTCTTAAAAAGCATTAAAATGCTTTTTCAATGTTTTAAAAGGACCATTCATTAAATATTACCAACAGTTAAATTTAGTTAGGAAAACAAAGGAACCGGGAATTAATCACTAATTCTTGCTTATACCAGGAACAGTTCCATTATAATTATTATATTTAAGGCAATAAGAAAAACGTTCAAACGAAATGAATTTAATTAATTTCTTATCACTAGGCGCTCATTAAATACTCTCCATAACTTCAAACGGAAATTATTTTGAACGACAGTGACCCAAATTTTGACATTCATGACATTCGTCGATATTTATGTAACTTGGGATCATTTAACTGAAAATATTCATTATTTCAGCCAGTATTTTATCCATAATTTATGTGTTGGTCACTTGTCCGTGTTGCAATCGCCATATTTTTTAACACGCGATTAAATAGATGGTAGTTTAATGTGTATACCTTTGCGCGAGGAAGTGGTGAAGGGCGGGTGTTTTGGGGGACTGTCTTATGACGTTCAAAAAGTGCTGTATCTCAGCCTTGTTTCAATAAATGACTTTGATTTATCCGTAATTTATCTAAGGCATGGCTTTTAAATGAACGAAATCATAATGGTTCTTATTGTTTGGAAGCTAAAGAAATTATGTAACCATTCCTCAAAGAAATCAACTAAATAATACCGAAAATCGTTTTAAAATTGTTGGCCCACTAATTTGTTTATGGGAAGAGGTATCCTATACTATTAAACGAGCAATATTTATATATATTTAAATAAATATATATCTGTACTCACATTCTCGAAAACGGCTCTAATGATTTCAATGTAAGTTGCAATACCGGGGGCGAAAAATCGATCTAGCCTCATTACTGGGAAAATTCGTTTTCATCCGAGCAAAGCTCGATCGCCCAAAGTTTAGAACAAGATATTGAATAATGGAACATGGTAGCATGAAATTAGTAAGTACGTACTATCATGGCAGCATGGAATTAGTATGAACTATCTGTTATACTATTAAATGAGCATTCTTTATTTTCATCAGAGCAGAGCTCGATCGACCAGATACTGATCTCAGATATGAGCTTAACCGTCACTAACGAGACACAATAGAATTTTTATTGTTATCGACTTCTACAGGCCAATCGACAGTTGAGCGGATGCTTACTATAACCGTCAGTTAAACATTGCAGAGTCGTCTAACAGTGCACTAGCTGTCCACAGTCTTCACAGAGTGTCTACAAATCCAAATTAGTAACATCCTCTAATTGCATTCGCTTAAAACATTATAAAGTAGCACGTCTCAACGAAATTCTCGCTTAACACGTCTTATTTGAATTACGTCTCCAAACTATTTATCTAGCGACACATCGCTAGTTAGAAAACGTCTTAATGAGCTCAGAGCCAACTAGTGGGTCTTGGCAAACAACACCATCACCTTAATCTCTCACTTAATGCACTCCACTTTGTAAAAACTTGCCAAGTCCCACTCTAATTACGTCCTCATTTAATAATTATGAGTTAATTCCTCGGGAAAACATTTTGATGGTACGTCAGGACTTGTGAAAGGTAAACAGGACTAAATACTTAAAAGTGGTTAAAATGTTGAGCAAGTTTGGAAGTTTTAAGGTGATATTTGTACGATTGTTTTAATTTTTTGGTGAAATAATAAAGAGTCTTGAGAGGTCTGGAAATTGTTGAGGACGCTGGTCAAGATCTGGTGTTTTCTTTTGCCTCAGATGAGCTATAAATCCATTACAAGTACAATTTTAACAGTTACATTTTTTTAAACCCCAACACAAATATTTCCTCGGTTCTCTTTCCTACTCCATCACCAGACCATGTTCACCATCTATCTATAACCTGTTCATTGAGATCATTCCAATGAGCCCAAACACGATAAGTACCTGTACTGTAAGTTGGCAAGGGAGTTGGGTATTCTGCTAATTCCAGGTGATGCTGCAGCATCAGTTCAAGGTTACTATGTTCTTCTAATATCATTGAAGTGACAGAATACCAAATTTCAAATCGATCAGACCTAAACTCACATCCATTCATCAACTAGAAAAAAGGCTGATAATCTTCAAACGGCGGAACCGATTTATATAAAAAATGTCAAAAAACCATTGCTAGAAAACCTGCTTTCAAATAAAAAAAAACCGCATTCAAATCGCTACAACCGTTTAAAAGCTACAGTGCCGCAGACAAACAAAAAGCGGTTAACTTATAACAGGCCTCTTTTTGCGTCGGGAGTTAATAAAATAGCTGTATTAAATCTTATTCGCCATAATGAAGTGCTAAGGAAAATGCTGAAGACATTGCCTGGCCACAAATCTTATGAAAACCCATACAGCTTAATATGATTAGTACCACAATGTACATTTACTAACAAGTCCAAAACTTTCTTACAGTCAAAACTTCACCATAATTAGAGAAAGTTCAACCTGACTCAATTTAAATCAACAGAACACATAAAGCGGAGGGAACGGAGATAGTTGTACCAAATATAGTACTGACTTCGTCGGTCTTATCGACCCTGGCCGATGTCGGTTGTGTTTATGATAATTCCCGCGAACAGTGCGAACTGTCGGTCGGAATTACCGCGGAGGCGTTTACGGGTTTATCCCGGTTCTGGCGCTACATTACGCGAAGTTGTCGGCGAAGTTACGGTATAGATGAGTGGAGAAGACCCACAAATCTTGTGACTGTTTTTAGGGTTCCGTACCTCAAAAGGAAAAACGGAACCCTTACAGGATCACTTGTATGTCTGTCTGTCTGTCCGTCTGTCATATCCAATTTGCGCTGAATCTGATAGACTGATTAAGTTGAAATTTGGTATACATATGTATTTATGTGACCCAAACCCGTAACGTAAATAAATGAATTTTGAACATGGGGTCACTTTTGGGCGTAAATAAAAAAAATAATAAAATATAAAACAAACAGACCGTGTGACATATCAAATGAAAGGACTTGTTACGAGGATCTGAAATATATTAACAATTATTATAATATAAATAAAAATATAAAATAAATAATTTTGATGATATTTAAGAAATTCGATGAAAATTGACCATCCCCCCCCCCTCCTTATCTCCGAGACTACTGGACCTAGAATTTTGAAAAAAAATACATTGAAATAACATTGTAAAACTCTCAATATTGTACGTACAAACTTACATTTGCATTTGGAATGTATGGGAGAACATGTTTTTCAATTACAATGTTAAGTTTGTTCTTGGGATAAATTCATTCCAACTACGGAACACTTCATTGTGCGTAGTCCAACATGCACGTGACCAGTTTTATTTTACTGGAGGCCAAGAAGAAAAGCATTCTTACCAAGGACTATCGTATTACTTAGTCACTGGGTTGTGGAGGTCAGATAGGCAGTCGCTCTATGTAAACTAATAGTATTGAACTGCGTCCGGTTAGCCTGGAAGCCGACCCCAACATATGATATTGGTTACCAAGAAGCAGGTGATTGGTTATCTGATGGTAAGTAATTACTGACGCTTTGAAAATCAGCCAATTTATGCTGTAAAAATGTCATCTTGAAAACTTATGTGAAGTGAGCAATAGTGACAATCTCTAGCATCTGAATAGATCGGCAGCTATAACACCAAGGGTATCGCACGTGTTCCTTCTTCACAGAGGCGAAGCTGTAAGAAAACACATCTCTCACGTACTATCATGGGCACAAATAATAACAGAATAGCTATATAAATGTATATATCTAGGTAGTATATTTTTCTTTTTTCTATATTACCTTTTTTTATATATGTTCATGTAATTTGTTATAATTTATTTGTGGTGTGTTGTTCTATATCTTTTATGGGCACTGAATAATTGTTTTATCTATCTATCTATACGTATTTTTATAACCATCTACATAATAAAAGTAAATTCATTAATTTACTAATAGATAATGCACAGCTTAAACTGGATCTAGAAGTATGAAGTTAGCCACAGGAGATCGACATTTTCCTTATATTATGTATAGCTAAAATGAGCACCAACAAAGTATTTCTAAAAATTTACCCCCTAAAGGGGTTAAAGTATGAAAATAGGGGGTGAAAGTTTGTACAGAAGAAGTTCGTCATTTTTGCCGATGGAAAATCCCATCGGACGCACGGCTTGTGCAGTGATGAAAGTAAGCCAGTTAGAAGTGTAGCAATGTTGTAAAAGGAATTGATTGAACAAACAAACACAAAGAGATCTACTAATAAATTGGGGGTAGATTGAGCATCGCATGTTGGACATGGCAACAGAAGAGGTTTTTCTCAAAATAATTGGTTCACGGACCAATGTTGTAGGTACTCAAGTAATTGCTGATAGGTTTCACCTGAATCCTTGTACAGTATTCTTACATGTATGTAGTACCTTCCTTTGGTATATTTGGTCGCAAAATGGTCCTTCTGAGAACTATTCCACAAAGAGCTCTATTTTCTAAATTGCCAAGATCTGGGCTTTTGATTTCTACACAGAACAATAATTAATTCATATTCGGAAGACCTATATTGAGAGTATTCTTTGTCGAGTTTCTGCATAATAAATCTTTCAATTGTATCGACGTTACTACGGTTGTTGTTTTTGATGAGTATCACCTTTTCTCTCGCTTTCCTGCAATCAAAATCTAAATAGTGAAAAGGGACGGAAGTGTGTCACAGGAAGCCGGGAAGCGCGCGCTATTTGATTTGACCAATGAGCGCGCGCGATGCTAAAGTTGGCTGTCAGAAATTACCAAGGTGAGATGTCAGATGTTACACATCATATGCGACTACTGAAAGACTCGCTCGTTTTTTTTTATTATTATTCTTGTGATGACGCAAAACAGTAATGGATTTTATTAATTGAAATTCATGAAAAATATAACGATGCAAGTGTGATTTCCTGGGAATCACTCCTCAAAATATGAACGATATTTTGATATTTCAGTCAGACCTTATTAATTATTTAGCCTTCTGAATGTAATTTCGTGTTGGTATATTGCACTGTATACATAGAAATAGGTGTGGACCGTGTAATTAATAGGTAGAGTTTGGCTGCGGTGAATGCTCGTTATTAATTTTGTGTTAGTTTTCAGTCACCGGCGTTGGTGATTGATGTCGTATTGCTTTTCACTTGGAGAATGTGTGACTTTGCGACGCAGTTTACTTGTGGATGTAACTGTGAGGTGTTGGTATGCCTTCGTTAAATAATTCTGTAACAATAGTGTTTGTGTTTGCAGGAGATAAATGAAGTATACTGTTTTGTGCTCAAACTTTACAGAATCTCCCTTTGAGAGGCGAGTCTTTTTAGGTCTTACATCGTAATGAGGTAAAGTCAAGGAAATTAACTGTTTTAAGCCAATCGACTACTAACTTAAATTATCCGTATATTCAAATCTTCTCTGACATTATCTAATCTTCTTTAACAGTCGTATGAAATGTCTAGAACACGGCAAATTGACGTAGGGTGTCAATTTTCTTAACAGTTAAATTCCCAGATTGTATATGAGTCAATCAGCAATATTGAAAGGCTGACAATCTTAAAGCACCATCAGGTACATACAGAGACTCAAGTTTTTATGTACCTACCTTGCTTTATATTAGTCATTATTTTTTCAAACCCCACGTGGTCAAGTACAGAATAACATTACCATACAGGGTCAAAATAAATTAGCTATCGAAACTCCTCAGACGTGATGGGCATTGAAATTTAAACACGAAAAAAACAATAATTTCGTTTTTTTCCAGTTATTTTTACCAATTGTGTTTTTTTTTTTATGTCGGTTTATTTATTTATTTTATTGTTTATGTACTCTCAACGAGACATCCGCAAGATGACGATTGACTTAACGCCGTTCTCTGCGTCCAGCGCTCGGCGTGACAACACGTTCGGGTTCGCGACAAGTCAATCGTCATCCTGAGAATGCCTCGTTGAGAAGTGAAACACGTGTCGATTTCTTACAGGGTTTTTTATGACTCTTTAGAAATAGTTAAGCGGAATAGGTTACTAAATACATCTACGTCTATTGTATTTTATCATGGAGTTCCGTAAGGTCACACCTAAATCAATTAACTACCATCATTATCTTTTTGGTTTATCATATTTAGATATCCATCTCAACTGCGGAGTTCGCTAGCAAATTTTATTTGACCCTGTATAATTAATCTTTTTGATATGTAAATTGATCTCCGGACCTCAAGCTCGACAACAAGCACTAACACACCCACTAGAGTTACAGGTGCCGAGGTAGTTAAGTTACTTGGATATCTACTTAAAACGAGAAACCGAGGAGTTCGTTCCATACCTTAGGCAATTTATAGACTTGTGGAAACTCCGTGGGAAGCTGGAGATTACGTGAGATTCCTGACTGTATTATGTAATTTAAATATATTCTTTTGTAGAAAAGAAAGATATTAGGTTGCTGAATTCATACTTATTTTATTTTTAGAGATAAAAACTAACGAAAAAATCAAGACAGAATACCTGCCATGACAATGCTTCGATTGACTATACTTGTCTGTTTTGACTCTTTAGATTTACCGTCTCTCAAGTTAAAAGGAAACAAATTATTTAGATTAAAAGTACCCGGATACAATGGTATTGTACTTATCGACAAAAATGTCACACATAGGAGATACAACACCTATGGCGTATTTGCAAAACCCATACACTGCGGGTCGAACCATACGACCCAATCCTTTTTGCGCTCTTAGGTAATGTGATTAAAGTAAATCAACCAATTTCAATAAGTGCTTTTCAGTACTCTGTACTAAATCTACATATTTTATTCCTTTCGTTTTCGACAATAAATTCAGAGAACGGGCGAAGAAAGGCATAATATTGATGTAAATAACATTATTGGAATCCTGTTCATGTTTTTGGCGTTTTATTGCGAATAGTGAATTTCGATCACTTAGAGAACGCAGTTTGCTTTTGCAACGTAGTGCTTTCTACAAATGCTATGCGATGGAGTAAAGTTGGAATTAAACTGTAGGTGATTTCATTGAAAATACTGTTTATTTTTTTAACTTGGGGGTTAACGACGGTATCAACTTTTTCAGGAGGATGAGCAGAGATGCATTTGACATTACAACCTATTTATACGTTAAGATTATTTTGACTTTACAATTTAGGTGAATGAACTTGGTTAAGTTAACTAAAAATAATTAATTAAATTCTCTAAAAAGCGACTTGTTTTCAGCTATAAACCGTTTACAAAATAAACTGTTCAGTTTAAAAGTACTCCAGTAATTTTTGAATAGCCGCTCCTATTTTCAGATAAGATAAAGCAATACAATGTAATAAATAACCTGGCAGCAAATAAACCGGGGGTTCTAAATAAGGTGCTTACTGAGAATTCTTTTGAAATTTCCCGATCTTTTCAATTCGTTGTTTTAGAAGAATTTCTTGGCAATGTATCAGAAATTGCCGTTACTATACTGACTATGTTTGAAAATGGAGAAGCTAGCATTTTAACTTTGATGTCGTTGCGAGCACGTTTTCACGAGAACCGAACTGTACAAACAGGGGAAATGTGTGGGTACTAGCTTGTGTTTTTGAAAAAATGTACCGGAATTTTTCTTTGTAGAGAATTTTGTTCATTTAGGTACAATGTTGGCGCTTTTTGTTGATTTCATTACGGCAGACATGTTGGAAACTCAAGTTTCCTCTTTTGTGCTTTCTGTTAAAGCCGGGACACCTGTGTTTATTTAAGAGTGTTGTAACTATGTTTAGATTTTTTATTAGCTGTGAAACGACGTCTTTTGTTTAGGCAGGATGGCGGCCATGTTTCTTTCAAATTATGAAGATATTTAAATCGTGTTGATCATCTGTAAGATTACGTCATCTGAGAGCTTTTGTCAAACAATTCCCTCTAACATTATTATATTCAAGACACACAAATTCCATGCACTTATTAGAGCTCCCAGCAATCCCACGTCAAAAAAAATGTTTTGCCCCCATTCCCCATATCTCCGCCCCCGTCCATTTGGGGTCCATTCGGACGAGGGGGTTCGGTATCACTTCAAGACACAGATTACCATTCGCCATCCGGTTGCCTCTCCGATTAAATTTTACGTGCCATTGCTTTAACTATTAATATTAACTTGTCTAAAAATAACATTAGTCCCACGGCTGAAAACCAAACATCACAACAAAAGCGTAGTTTTATTTGCCCAAGTAACGCTGTAATTAGTGCTGTGGCTACACTGCTGCAATTTAAACCCCACTGATGAGTACTAGGTAGTTAAAAGTATATCAATGATCAATTAGCTCACATGGGATTAAGCGTGACTGATTATGTGCACCACTTTTAATTTATTTTTATTTGTTTTAAAAGTTGTATGGCATGCTAGAGCAGTTTTGTTTCTAATATTTTCACGTTACAGTTTATTTTGTTTGCTTTTTTTGTCTGGTATTTTGCCACACCACCCGCTGAATGCAGACTGAGGCTAAGCTGGTCTGCGTTCAGCGGGCGGTGTGGCAACACTCCGTATTCGAGTTCGCGACAAGTCAATCGTCATCTTGAGGATGCCTCGTTGAGAGGTGAAATACGTGTCGATTTTGGCTCTTCAGAAATTGCTAAGCGGAAAAGTTACTAAATATATCCACGTCTATTGTATTTTTTTTTATGTGTGTGAAACTGAACATGTTTCATATAAAATGTGATTGTGTCTGCCAGACCTGAGAGCAGTGGTGGTCTAGTGGTAACGGCCGCGACTTTCGAGAAGTAAATCGTAGGTTCAAACCCAGGCAGGGGCTTTACTTTGTGTAAATTATTTCATCACCACTGCTCACAGAACTATGTCGGAAAATATCTTGGGCTGACCGACATGTCCTAGTATCAAAAATTCGAAGACGTGACATCTACCAACTCGCACTGGGACCGCGTGGTATATTTCGGCCCATTGCCTCTCACCGAAAGGAGTGCCTGGCCTGTGAGTGTAACATTATAGGTTGATTATGCTGCCAGACCTATAATTTATTTGTGTGTACTTTTTGTATGTTATTTTGTTATTAAATAGACTCAAGTGCAAATAACACATTGCCTGACCACCGCTTGATGTCGAAACGCGTATGTATTTCGGTAATTGAAACTTTTAATGAATCCTTGAACAGAGAACCCTTTCTCGTAATTCGATATTTGTTTTAGTTCACCTTCAAACTTTGAGTGAATTTATAAATATTGTTACGTCGTACGTACGAGATCTTTCGAGAAAGCACGGATTACAGTGTGTTTGCGCTAAAAACTTCGAGAAGCATTCCATTATTATTAGTTTGAAGTTGAGTAGGTAACTACTTATAAACAATATTAGAACTCGTCATTGTAATTTCGACCGTACGCCGAGGGCATAAAGTACCTATTTCTTTATTCGGTACAAGTAGGTTATTATTTTTTATACCTACTACTTTTGTATTTCCTGGTAATGTTTATTTGTTGATGTTTTTCTGGAACCGTTCTACACATAGCTGGAATGTTCTTGAATATTGGCGGTATAAAAGCAGAGAGCCGACACACGACGCGGTCGGATCAGCCACTTGGTCATCGGATCAACTAGTCACCCAAACAGTTGTCTCGATATCCGCGCGGATCGCAGTTTTTAAACTCTCCTTTCTCTGTGTACGTACAGGACGCCGTCGGTTCCCTGTGCGCACACAGAGAGAGCAGCCCCGTGCGCTGCCCGGCGATTATCGCCGTAGCGGTCGCGGAGGCCAAGCCCCAGCAATATGTCGAATCCCGGCAAGCGCGGCTCGTTAGGCCGCGATGCCGGGTACCAAGAAGAGGCCCGCCCGGCGTTGGACCGGGCGATGTCGTTGCCAAATATTGGCGACGCGTCGTCCGGTGCGCCGTCGGCCGGCCCCCCGAAGACGAAAGAGAAGACAAAGAAGAAGAAGCCGCCACCTACCACAACAGCATCCAAAAAGGAGGTGAGTGCCGCTATAACTACCGGCCCATCGACGTCATCGGCGCCTGCGCGCGTTGCGCCCACGCCGTCGACGAGCCGGGTACATGCAGTACCCGTCCGCCCAGCCGCGTTCCGTCCAGTGCCCATTCAGGCCCCGGGACCGGGCGCGATAGCGCCGTCCGCGCGCGCTATCGCGCCCGGACAGCAACGTTTGTCCGCCGCGCGCTCCGGCGCGCCCCTATCAGACTTCCCCTCGCTGCCCGCCCCGCGCACTACAACATCGGAGCGAGCCCGAGCACCGCCGATACGCACCTCCGCTCCGCCGCCGAGGTTCGTATCACCCACTCAACCCCAAGCTGCGCCTCGCGCCGCCGCCCCCGGCCCTCGCCTCCCGCTGGCGGGACCGACTGCGGCTGAGCGTGAGCGAGCAGCCAGTGCCAGGCCGCCCGTAAGGCCGGCACAAACGACGACGAAGGCGCCTGAGTCACCTGCGCCTCCCCGAAGCTCGGCGTACGATTCGCCCGCGATGCTGTCGACATGCTCCTCGCGTGCGGGGTCGAGCATGTCGCTGGCGTCGGCGGGCTCGGCCGCCTCCGGTCGCGGAGACATGTCCCCGGACATGACCTCGCGATCCGGACAGCGGCCCATCGTGGGAGAAGCTGCCTACACAACGTCGACACTGTCGCTGGGGCTCGACTTCGAGTACCAACTCGAGCCCAGGCCCCAGCGACGCAGGAGAAGCTCCGGCGAGACCGCGTCGGAGGAGGCGAAGCGGTACTGCCTCGACCCGCCGCGGCCACAGCGCGAAAGCGCGCCGCGGGGCCGGGACGCGCCGCAATCGCCCTCCTTCTCGGACGCGGTCCGCCGGCGTACACCACCGGAATCACCGACACCCTCTGTGTCGCCCACAGGGGTAAGTACTCATAACTTACCCCCGACCGGTAGGACGACTACCCCCCCCCCTGATGCCCCCCCGGGCGCTGCGGCGCCGGGGAACAATAAGAAGAAGAAGAAACTCAGATTTCCCCCGCTGGTAGTGGAGACGCTGCCAAACTGGGCCGCACATTTCCGGGCCATCCGGGAAAAGTTGGGCCGGCCCCCGAATGCTCGCCCCTACGGGACCGGGGTGAGATTCACCCCGGAAACCGAGGACGAGTACCGGCTGGTCCAGCGATACCTGACTGGCCTGGAGAAGGACAGCGGAGTGAGCTGGTTTGCTTACTCACTACCAGCGGAGAAGAACCTAAAAGTCGCCATCAGGGGCCTACCGGCGGACACGGACCCCAAGGAGATAGAGGAGGAACTCCGGGAGTTGGGGCACCAGCCGGAGTACGTGCGTCATATTAAGGGCGCACTCGGACGACCCGGCTGCGTGTTCCACGCCATCCTAAAGAAGACCCCGGATGTTAGGGAGATATATGGCACCACCGTGTTTATGAACATGCGTGGTGTCAAAATAGAGGCTTGGCGTGGGAAGCGTGGGCCCGCACAGTGCCACCGGTGCCAGCGATTCCGTCACAGCTCGCACCAGTGTCACCGCCCGCTCGCTTGTGTGCGATGCGGGGCGGAGCACGCGGCCCGTGACTGTCCGCGTCCGCGGGAAGAGCCGGCCACCTGCGCAAATTGCGGTGGCCCGCATCCCGCAAATAACACAAAATGCCCCGTATTCGAGCGTGAGATACGGAATAAGCGAGCGGGGACCGTCGCCATCACGGCCACACGACGGGCCCAAACAACTGGGCCCCAACCCAGATGGCAACAGTCGTCCAGACTGACGGCGCGACGCTGATGGCGGCGGCGAATGAGCCCACCACCAGGACGCGAGCCCCCTCCTCTGGGCGGAGGAAGAAGAAGCGCGGGGGGAAAGGGAGAAAGAAGAACTCCCCCCCGGGCGCAAAAGACGACCCCTCTACGGCCGCCCCTGCCTCCATGGTAGCGCAGGTTGTGACCAAAGGAACCGACGCTAGACGAATGGGCGAACCTACTACTAGCGCCAAATCAACGCAGCGGCAGAATGCCGCATTAGAAAGGTTCGCCCAAAAGCCGCAAGGCGCCGCCACTGCCGCGGCGAAAGTCATGAAGACGCCGCGGCCAATCATAGAGCAGGAGAACTTCTCTGCACTGACGAGTGGCGGCGCACCAATCGCCGCATCTGCCGATACATTGCCGAATGTATCGGCGAATAAACATAGATCGGCTAAACAAAATAAAGAATTCACAACCTGCGCAATAAAGCTCTTGATGGATCTCATCAGGGCTTTGAGGCAGGGCCGAGATATTGAATCGGTGGTCTTCGACGGCCTGGCCACATTACTCGCCCTCTGCGATGGCTAGGCCGTTGAGGATTATACATTGGAATGCCCGCGGCCTGAGGGAAAAGGTCGTGCTCCTCCGCCACCTCCTTCGGGAACAGGACGTCGACGTGGCGCTCGTCAACGAGACGCTCCTGGGACCCGAAGATAGGGTCAGGGTCCCAGGATATTACCTGTATCGGAAGGATGAAAGGTCGGCACAGAACGCCCGCTACCGTGGTCTGGCGGTACTTGTGAGGCGGAGAGTCGTCCATCAGGAGCTCCCCCCGCCGAGCCTCAGCACGTTCTACGCGCTGGGTGTGCAATTACATGTTGCCGGCGAGGACATAAACATCTACGCGTGCTACAAGCCGCCCGCGTCTCCCATGGACATGGTTGAGATGCGGGCCCTACTTAGCACGCGTAACGGGAACGCGGTCCTCCTTGCCGGCGACTTAAATTGTAAGCACCCGGCGTGGAACTCCACGAACATCAACAACGGGGGGAGACGGCTCTTCGCGGACGCGGAAGCCTTCGGGTATACGGTGTCCGGCCCGGAGACGCCAACCCACTACCCGGATGACCCAACGCGAATGCCCGATGTGCTGGACGTCGTAGTCCACCGAGGGCTACACCGCCAGATCACTCAGCAAGTGATCGACGACGAGTTACGGTCCGACCACCAACCCGTACTCGTCGTCCTATCGGGTGTGCCGACCCGATTGAAGCCTCTAGCGCCACGTCGACGTACCGATTGGACTACCTTCGGAGAGATGCTAGACGCCACCACGCCAGCTCGGCCCATCGTCACCTCCGCGGACGTGGACCAGACAGCGGGTGACGTCACTGCTTGCATCCAAAGCGCCTTACAAGCGGCGACAACTTCAGTGCCGCAGGGGAGAGGGCTATTGCCGCCCCTGCCGGCACATATCACGAGGATGATCGCCGAGAAGAGGCGCCTACGCAAGCAGTGGCAACAGCTCAGATGCCCGAGTCTCAAGACAAGACTTAACCGTCTCGCGGAGAAGGTGAAGGCCGAGTTAGTGGCCCACACCGCCGCGGGCTGGGAGGAAAGAATAGACGCGACGACGGACAGCTGGCCGTCGGTACACGCGCTCTGCCGCCAACTAACGAGTACCCCAGTCCCGCCACGCCCTCTACTGAATAGCGACGGGGCGCTCAAATACGCATCGGAGGACCGGGCGGAGGTCTTCGCCAGTCACCTGGAGCGTCAGTTCCGGCCGAACCCTGCGACTGATCACGACCATGTCGCAGCAGTCGAGCAACACCTTGGAGGCTACTTCGCGACGCCGATAGCTCCCGAAGAAGACCCCATCTTTTTCTCGCCTGGGGCAGTGAGACGCGCCATCCTGCGGACCAGGCCCAAGAAGGCCCCCGGTGCTGACGGTATCACCAATACAGTGCTGCGCCACCTGCCGTTCCGTACAGTAGCGGCACTGGCGCGCCTGTTCACGGCGATACTGCGCACCGGGACCTTTCCCGCGGCCTGGAAGGAGGGGCGCGTCATAATGCTGCCCAAGGCGGGGAAGAATATCCTGAAGCCGGAGAGCTATCGGCCAATCACCCTGCTGCCGTCCATCTCCAAGGTGTTCGAGGTGCTCCTGCTGCGACACCTCACACCACACATCACGCCGCGACCTGAGCAGTTCGGGTTCCGGTCGGAGCACAGCACGACGCTCCAGCTGTCGAGGGTACTGCACCATATGACAGCAGCGCTAGATAAGAAGGAGTACTCGGTGGCAGTATTCCTCGACATGGAGAAGGCCTTCGACCGTGTGTGGCACGAGGGCCTTTTATTCAAACTCGCCACCTCGGACGCGCCCCGTCGCGTAGTAAGGGTGGTGTCTAGCTTTCTCTCCCACAGGACTGTCAGGGTGGTGGTCGACGGAGCGCTGTCAAGCGCCCGCCCGGTGCTCGCCGGTGTGCCGCAGGGCAGTTGCCTTTCGCCTGCGTGTTACTCACGTTACACCGACGACATCCCCACCACCACGGATGCGATGCTCGCGCTGTATGCGGACGACGCCGCGTACATCACTACTTCGCTCAATGCGAAATACGCGGCGTCCAAGATGCAGCGCGCCCTAGACGCACTCCCCGCCTGGCTGTCAAAATGGCGGCTATCGGTTAACGTGGGTAAGACGCAGGCACTCATCACCGGGTGCGCGCCCCTCCCGCCACCCCTGACACTACATGGAGCAGCAGTCGATTGGTCGCCCCGGGCTAAGTACCTGGGTGTGACCATCGACCGCCGCCTCACGATGGGGCCCCATGTCCGCAAGGTCGTCGCGCAGGGGAAGGTCGCCCGCAACCTCCTTTACCCAGTGCTCTCTTCCAGCATCCCGGCGCGCGTCAAGCTGAGCGTGTACAAGATGTACATTCGCCCAGTCTTGACGTACGCCGCCCCCGCTTGGTTCGCCCTCACGAGTGAGTTGAGCCGAAAGCTGCTCCGCGCGCAACAGCATATTGCGCTGCGGACCATTGTTGACGCTCCTCACTTCGTGAGGAATGACGTCATCCAGCGGGATCTCGGAATCGAGAGCCTGGATGAGTTTGTGCGGCGACTCGCGAAGGCCATGTTCGCGCGTGCCGACGCTTCTGCCTGGCCCCATGTCAGGCAGATAGCGCCCTTGCACGCGCGGCCGCCTGACGCGAGACCCCTGCCCCGCGACCTGGTAGCGGACCCTTGACCCCATCGCACCGGATATGACGCCTCGAGTAAGCAGCACCCAGGTTACACGCAGCTTACTCGAAATAATAAGACTCTACAGATGTACACATACATCTGTTGTGCGGCGTGATCTAAGTTAATATAGGCATGTCGCGCAACTGCATACAGACAACCATATCTATACATGCATCTATACACAACACGAGCGGGCGCGACGCGGGCCGCGACGCACGTAATACACTGAGCGGTGTTACTCTACAACACTAGCCGCTCATACATACGAGACTGCCTGCCTCTCAATCCGCAAACGGCTCGATCTGTGAACGGGGCGAGAGGTAGACTACATATTAACATGTAGGTGTGTCGAGTCGGCATCCTCGTCGCTGGTCGTCTTCGCTGGGCCTCCCCCAGGTAACTGGGGGTCTCACCTGGCGGGGATTGACCGCCGGGATGTCGTGAAGAAAGCGGCGCTACAGGAGTTAGCGCCGTGGCGCGCCTACAATAATATTCAGAGCAACCAAACACACAGACGCATCTTGCTCGCAAGATGCGTCAATTTCTACGACGCCGTCCGAGGCGCACAAAATTGAGGGGCCCATATTAATGGGCCACTGTATGGCTCCCGCGGGCGAGGGGCGATGCCCCGACCCCGCTCGCCACGTCCCCTTGCGGGGACGTCGCGACGACCCCGGAATGCGACGCGGTCAGTCTGATTTAGGCGATACAACGAAGCGAATCGAAGTGAACTAGAAGTGCGATATCTAAGCGAATAGTGATCAGTAGTGTATTTGTGATTAAGTTTTAAGTGTTTCGTGTTCAATAAAGTTATTTAATTGTCCGATTGGTAATAATTAATTTATCCCATACCCAGCTCGTAACAATTTGGTGTCAGAAGTGAGGGATAAATTATGCCAATTCTACCGAAGGACGACACGGACGGTATCCGTACCAGGAGTCAGCGACAGCAGGACATGGACCAAAGGCGGTTTGGACATTCTCCAACACAGACACCGGGTGGTGTCCAGCCTACGTCAGTGCCAGTCGCTGGCCCATCCGCAGTTTCTACAGCATCAATGGCGCCAGACTTGTCAGCTTTAATGGCGCTGCTACAGGAGCAGTCTCGCCGTCAAGAGGAGCAGGCTCGCCGGTTGGAAGAGCAGTTGCAGCGAGACAAAGAGGAGCAGGCTCGCCGTCAAGAGGAGCAAGCTCGCCGTCAAGAGGAGCAGGCTCGCCGTCAAGAGGAGCAGGCTCGCCGGTTGGAAGAGCAGTTGCAGCGAGATAAAGAGGAGCAAGTCCGCCGCCAAGAGGAGCAGGCTCGCCGGTTGGAAGAGCAGTTGCAGCGAGACAAAGAGGAGCAGGTCCGCCGCCAAGACGAGCAGATGCTCCTCATAAAGGATCTTCATGCAACTTTTGGCAAAGAGCTAAAGGTGATGAAGGATCAGGTACAGCAGCACGAGAATCGCCTCTCAGAAGCCGAACTTCAGATCGCTGGGGTGAAGAAGGCTTTGGGGGAACTGAAGACTGGAGACGTGACTGCAGCTTCAGTAGTTGCTGCACCTTCAGCGCGGGGCTTTAAGGTGCCTCTATTGGATGGCACATCTTCGTGGTCGGCTTATAAAATTCAATTTGAGGCCGTTATGAAGGCGAATGGATGGACAAAACCGCAAGCCATGACCGCGCTCACCTTGGGCCTCCGAGACCAGGCCCTAAACATTCTTGAGGCGCTCGGCAAGAATGTAACCTACGAGCAGCTGCTGGAGGCGTTAGAGTCCAGATACGGCGACGCGCACCTGGAGCACGTATTTCGTGCTAAGTTGAAGGATCGTGTACAACGTAGTGCCGAGAACCTACAGCAGTGGGCCCTCGAAGTTGAAAAGCTGGTTCGGAAAGCATACCAGTCTGCCCCTGCACTTATCGATGGGAATCTGGTACAAGCGTTCGTTGATGGAATACGCGACCTAGAAGTTAGAGCCGCTGTGAGAGTTGGGCATCATGAGACGCTGAAAGACGCCTTGGCCCATGCCTTAGAAGTAGAGGCAGTGAGGCAGGACCACCGAACGCACCGCGTCAGGGAGGTTGTAGCAACACCTGTACGCGACCGGCCGCAAGGGTACAGTCCTAGGTGCTACACTTGCGGAGAAAGGGGTCATCTTCGGTCAAGCTGTCCTAAGCGCAGCACCCCGAGAGAAGATCAGCAGGGAAGGGTGGCTGAAGTGACTGCCCAGCCACAGCAGGGAAACGAGTAAATGCCAGGACTGGGGGGCGGGTGCTGGCTGATATTGAAAGAGCCCCGAGAATCTTGATCTCGCAAGCACATGATGGGAACAGCCTGACCATCAAAGGCGAAGTCAACGGAACACCATGCAAACTGACGTTGGATACTGGAGCTTCTCACACGGTCGTCAATTCTCACCTAGCATGTCGGTTTCTTGGGAACGGATAGCACTAGACGTTGCGGGACCATTTCCAGAAAGTGAGAGCGGGAACAAGTACTTCCTGGTGGTCATGGATTACTTCACAAAGTGGCCAGAAGTCTTCGCCATTCCTAACCAAGAAGCTACAACTGTCGCAGATAAATTAGTTCAGGAAGTTTTCTGTCGTTTTGGAGTACCCTTAGAAATACACAGCGATCAAGGAAGGAATTTTGAATCGCAAGTATTTCAGGAAACTTGTCGATTGATGGGTACCTACAAAACCAGAACCACCTCTTACCACCCACAATCTGATGGAATGGTGGAACGATTCAACCAAACGTTAGAGAGATATCTGGCAAAAGTCGTGGAAAGTAGGCAGAGGGATTGGGACAAGCACATGCAGCCGTTTCTGCTGTCCTACCGCAGCGCAGTCCACGAAAGTACGACTGTGACGCCAGCCTTCGCGAACTTTGGAAGGGAATTACGGTTGCCTGCAGATTTAATCACTGGAACTCCCCCTGATGCTCCACGTAGTGTAACAGATTACGCAAATGATTTGCGTAACAAGTTGAATGATGTTTATGAGCATATCCGACAATCCGGCCAACAGATGTCTGAGAAGATGAAGACCCGTTATGACCGCAAGGCAAACAGTAGGGGTTTCGACGAGGGTTCACTGGTGTGGTTACATAACCCAGTGCGGAGCAAGGGGAAGTCTCCGAAATTGCAAGCAAATTGGGATGGACCATACCGAGTCGTGACTAGGATCAACGATGTCACCTACCGAATACAGAAGGGTCTACGAGGTGCGCCTAAGATTGTTCATGTAGACCGATTGGCCCGATACTACGGGGCTAATGATGCTCGGGACGAGCATGTCTAAGGAGGGGGCAGTGTTACGTCGTACGTACGAGATCTTTCGAGAAAGCACGGATTACAGTGTGTTTGCGCTAAAAACTTCGAGAAGCATTCCATTATTATTAGTTTGAAGTTGAGTAGGTAACTACTTATAAACAATATTAGAACTCGTCATTGTAATTTCGACCGTACGCCGAGGGCATAAAGTACCTATTTCTTTATTCGGTACAAGTAGGTTATTATTTTTTATACCTACTACTTTTGTATTTCCTGGTAATGTTTATTTGTTGATGTTTTTCTGGAACCGTTCTACACATAGCTGGAATGTTCTTGAATATTGGCGGTATAAAAGCAGAGAGCCGACACACGACGCGGTCAGTCTGATTTAGGCGATACAACGAAGCGAATCGAAGTGAACTAGAAGTGCGATATCTAAGCGAATAGTGATCAGTAGTGTATTTGTGATTAAGTTTTAAGTGTTTCGTGTTCAATAAAGTTATTTAATTGTCCGATTGGTAATAATTAATTTATCCCATACCCAGCTCGTAACAATATTGTACCTGTAGATAAATTGATGATTTTATATGCATATACACATTTATTATATTATTACTTATTGCTGTCTTCGGCTCAGTCAGCGTGAATTAAAAATGAAGCAATGACAGAAAAAATCATTATGTGATGGATACATAGTGCTCACATATTTACAAGTATTGTATTTAAAACAATCTGTACGGTATTTCTATTTTTTTTACAAGTAATACTATATTTAATAAGTCAGTGTGTGAGTTCAAGTAATCACAGAATGTTAAATCAATGTTATAATAATAATGAATTATACAATTATACCAGATTACGTATCCTGACCTGGCTCGCGAGGGTGTCGACATGTGGGATGTGGATACAGCAATCATTGTGCCGATAGTCGTGACGGCTAATGGCATAATAGCCAAGAGCCTCGACCAACACCTGAAGAGGCTCTCGTTAGGCAGCTGGATCAAGGGCTTGATTCATTAAGCGGTACTCCTGGACACGGCGCGTATTGTCAGGAGGTTCCTCTCTCAGGAGCCCTGACCACCGGTAGCTTGGACCCTGTTCCCGACACCGGTGGGGTAATATTTTTTTTATATTTTGTTTTTTGTTTTTCTATGAATTTAGGTTTTTGTAAATTACACGAAAAGAATAATTAAAATGTGTAACTCCAACTTACAAGAAAGAGAATGGCACTATCGTCATTCATAATCAAATAATTAAAATATCTTACTGTTGCTGAAAATTACAACGTCAAAAATCATGAATTCGTGTAAAAAGTGTATACATACATAAACAAAACATATTGTATGTATTGTTAATATTACCAACAAAGCTTTTTCAAATACCAGGCGTATTTGTCCTTAGTAATGGCCGCAAAAGTTATCACAGTCAAGTGTGAACAGTACCTATCTTTGCATAAAATCCGAAACAATTTACTAATGCACGTCCCACTTTACGCTCCATACATTTATAAGCTTCATAATCATAAAATAATGCGCGTATAATTAGGGGGACGTTTTCTCAAGATAAAGCCATGCTCATGTCCTCATTATTACACCATGAAGGATTTGTATTCATCGTCAACTCACACTTAACGAGCTTGCCTTCCATAAATTCAGCAAATCCCGCTGAATCCCACAAAGCGCTGCGAGAAAGCGCGTCCTCAGACGTTTCGTCACTCGACCGTGATTGTGACTACAATTTGATGAATTGCTTCACTTTTCACTCCTTTTCTTTATATAAATTACCACGAACAAAAACCAACCCTAAAAACTCATCCCCAAAGTTGATATTCAATTGTCTTTTTTCGTTCTTTAAGGTTGTATCCCTCAGTGTCTCGAGACATTCCTATAACCCGGTGGTTTTGAGGATGTCGCTTTTGCAACAGTGTCTACACTAATTAAATGTCGCACAGTCCTTTACAAGATCATACGGCGGATTTCTTGGCGTTCAAACGATTCGCACAGAAGGAGTTGAGGGAAAGTTTTCAGATTTAACGTGACCCCACTTAGGAGGCTAGTTGGCCTGTAATGGTAGCTTTATTAGTGTTATTAGTTCATAACTATGAGTGGCTGGAGACTGTCTTGAGTTGGGCTGCTTTTCATTGTTACTTTTTACTCGATTATGACACGGAACGATGGATTATTTAGATCTCCCACGTTAAGTACTTATGTTTGGTGGATCCATGTGTGTACCTAAAATAGAAAGGCTTACGAAAATTACGGTAACGGTAAGGTTGCCAATAAATAAGCGAACAGAATAGCTTCCGGAAAAGACGTTTAGTATCCACAAAAATTCACAAGATTCACAGAACACATATTTGAAGTGGTTTATAAGTAGGTTGTTTACAGGCCAAATTAATGAATAAAAATAAAAAAATCTAAGGGGTACATTACTAGCAGAAGAAAATACCTAATACAAAATATCTAAGTAAAAAGATACTATACTAGCTTTTGCCCGCGGCTTCACCCGCGTAGATGTCGGAAAATATCCCACGGAAACGTACTACCGATACCGGGATTACACTCCTACTGCTGCGCCCGCGGTGCCGTCAACCATAATTATTTTGTGTATAAAATGGTTATTGTGGTTCATCCTTAGAAGATAGACATAGGTATGCCATCGTGGACCTTTTTGTTGAACTTTTTTAAGATGAACAATACTGTAGAACTTCAATTTTATGTAACTTTTACAATTTCCGCGGCGCACGGCAATAAAGTTCCCAGTCGGCATGGTTTTTTTCGTCATCTTTAACAGTAATCGTCAAATTTCAGCCAAATTACACAAAACCCAAATGAATTATACACTTGAACCTTTCGCATGAATCACTCAGTTACAAATCCGTTCAGTGTTTTTTGAGTTTATCGCGTTCAGACAGACAGGCAGACAGACCGACAGACAGACACGCGGCGAGGGAGGAACTTTGTTTTATAATATGTAAGGATTGTTAAGGTTTTGAACCTGAATACTCCTTCGTATAAAGCCTTTCATGTACACAAACCTTCTTACAACCATTATTAATAATGCTTCTAATACTCTATTCAAGAATATTTCCTTAGAAAATTATTTGGACAACGGTAGTCTTTGAACGGCTCGAGAAAATTATCCGATGAATGAAGTAGGTATGTATTATACCTACCCAACTCTGAAATTATATTCAAAACTATTTATGTCTAAGCTGCTTATACATAAAGCTCTTAACATAAAACGAAGTTTAATGATACGTCACAAGTTTCAACATTCTGAAATTAATTAATGAATATTTATAGAAGTTGCTGAAGTTTTCGACTTGACAAAACACCGAGATTTCTTTATTATTTGTACGTTTAATATTAATGTACTATACACATGAACCTTTCGGAATCAATTGTCTAAATGATGGTGAAAAACCGCATCAAAATCCGTTGCGTAGTTTAGAAGAAAAACGCGGTCACACAGACATACACGAAAAGAGATTTCAATTTATAATTATGTAGTGATTAATAGCACGTAGTCGAATCATAGAGTACCTATAGCTAGAATGAACAAGAAATCACGTTTACAAATCATATTAAAAAGGAGGAAAGAACTACACAGACATGAACAACATGAACTACACAGAGTGGACCTCTCCAGTCAGTGCAAGCAATTGTCAGTAATCGTGTAGCTGAACAATTTGAGGATCTCAACGGCTCTACGAACAATACAAAAGAAAGGATATTTGTGTACGCCGCATATTTTTGTATTATATAAATAAACCTTGCCGGAAT
This sequence comes from Omphaloscelis lunosa, assembly GCA_916610215.1. Taxonomy (NCBI): domain Eukaryota; kingdom Metazoa; phylum Arthropoda; class Insecta; order Lepidoptera; family Noctuidae; genus Omphaloscelis; species Omphaloscelis lunosa. Next base: position 2,324,352 of record OU744250.1, on the reverse strand, counting down.
AGATCTTCTTATAGAAAATATGATGGTAAGAACCACATCAAAATCCGTTGCGTACTTTTGAAGAGCAATACAGTCACTCAGACAGAAACGAAAATCGACTTTAAGTTATAATAATTTAATGAATATAATCTTGTTTATAGCAGTGATAGCCTAGTGGTGTGACCGTCGGAATGCCAAGTCATAGGTCTCGAGTTCAAACCCAAGGCACCTCTGACTTTTGGGATTCATGTGCGTATTGTATAATTATCACTTACTTCAAAAACGGTGAAGGAAAACATCGTGAGGAAACCGGCATGCCTTTTTTTAAAGTGAAAACTTCTTTAGGCGCGTTGGGCATTTTTGAGATGGGACTAAACCATTGATGAGAATAAACGACTCCATGACGACACCTCATTATTGTAAACGCGATTGTGCTCTTTATTCATATTAAGTTACGGATCAATGTTCTATACAAGTATTTTTACTTTAAAGGTTTTGTAAACGCGATTGCGCTCTTTATTCATATTAGGTTACGGATCAATGTTCTATGCAAATATTTTATTTTAAAGATTTTGGAAGTTTTTTTTTTTCTTTTTTTGGATGAAAATTTATCAGATAACTTCTCCCGCTCTAGGCGCATCTGGAAGGCGTGTCAGACTCTTACTGACTAAAACCCACCCGTGTTTCTTCAGTTGCCATGTTGCCGGGGCCACGATATCTCTTTCGGACTTCTTCGCAACCCCGTCAGGCATCGGCCCTAGCGGACCCCGTTATTTCTGCTGACAATTCTTTGAGGCGCGCGTGGAACACAACGCGCCGTCGACCTGGGCCTGGTCCTACGGCCCAAACCGGCGCTAGCCCGCGCCTACGGTAGCCGGAAATCGGCCTGCGATTTCCAACTCCTAGGGCGTCTCCTGCGGCGGTTAGGGGCGTGAGGGCGCGAAATTTTCCTCTCACCGGCGGCATGCTTGAGCGATATTTTCGACAGCATGTGAAGCTAAGTCAGAAGCCCATGGGTGGCTTTAAAACTCTGAAACCAGATTAGTCACTAACCACACGAAAAGAAGAAGAATCTTCTTTATTCTTTAACTGTCTAGGATCAAGACATCATGAAAAGAAGAGCCCTGTTCTTTTCCAGCAACTAAACTTTAGAAAAAGGTCTGTCTATAGCTCTATAGACGGACCTTTTTCTACTATCAATCGTTTGACTCTTCATTAATCAAATTCTTTCGATACCTTCAAGTTTCAGAGAAAAAAGAACGCAACAATTACTAACTACTTTTCCACTTTACACCTCGGGAATAAAGTCCAAAGTTGGTTAATTAGAACCTAGTTCAGACCCCATACAGCGTTGCTTAAGTTTTGAAGCCCTAAACTTAAGTAAACATGTGAAACTAAGATGAAACACTAAAAGTGTTTCATCTTAGTTTCACATGTTTGGTCGTTGGGTCTTAGTTACATTATGTTAAATAATACATTTTTAATGGTTATTATCTTTACAAAGGTTTCATAAGACACATGTTTGGCATGTTAACAACGGGAGAAAATTATGACACAACGTCATTTGCCATCTTGTTATTGTCTAACAATGATTTTATGGCACTGTGGCGGCCATCGACATCACCGCATGCGAACTACGCATCACCCTGACGTTACGCTAAATCCTGCATCGCACAAGCAGAGTTTACCGCATATATACAACGTCCCGACAATGATCGTCGGGCAGTAGCCCACCAAACACGACAACCGTCTACGGAGGGTCCTCCTCCTCTTTTTTATGGAAGATGAGAGAACTTTGCACCCTGTTCCTCATACCTCTATACTGCAATATCCCAACAGACAAAAAACTTATCTGTCTTTGAATGTCGTAATAGGCAAACAAAGACTTACTTTCAAAGATAAGGCACGTTTTCTTTTCTGCCCACTAAAAGAAATTCAAATTGCAATTTCCCATCCTTGTGATTTTCATGACAATTATAGCACCACTGAAAAAGTGACAGCCGTTCATTAATTTACAATACAAGTTATTTAATAAAAGGAGAAACTGACTGACTGACTGACTATCAACAACACAGAGCCAACACAGAGGCAAAACTCCTGGAACAAGAAACGTGAATTTTTGCACACAGCTTCCTTTTATAATGTACTGTAATGCACTAAGAAGGGGTTTTTGAAAATTGCACCTTTATGGGGAGGGGGATTTCGTTGGTATGAAAAATCTTATTTCTTGAGTAATAAACATGAAACTTGGGACAAAAAGTACTCGCATAATAGTATTCAAGATAGTATTTCAATCATTAGAATTTCTGAGCACTAACCTAACAAAAAGTACTAGGCTTGCATGAATTCACGATAGTATTCAATCAATATATTATGCTATTAATAGGATTCAGATGAGACAGACAGGTAGTTTATAACCTGGATTAACACACAGAATACTTTTTGTCCCAGTAGTACGTTTCTATGATATAATTTCCGACTTCTACGCGAGCTAAGCCGCGGGAAAAAGCTAGTAACATTATATCATCACGCCTTGTTTCCCCGAAGGGTTGGGCAGAGGTGTCCCTGTAGCAGGTTTACCCACATTTCGCCAGTTATGTTTTAAGTCCTATGTAATAGGGGGCGAGCCTATTGCCATCAACCGGGCACAAATCCAGACTCCAGGCTGCTACTGAGAAATTTCAGATAGAAAAACCTAATAACACTGTGCCCGATCTGGTATCAAACCCAGAACCTCATGCTCAGCAGTAGCGCTTGCGACCACCAGAACAACGAGGCAGTCCAAAAAAGCTAGTAAAAAATAAAAATCTAATAACAAAACGAAGTAAGTAAGCTCTCAATTCAAAAAACATATTAAGCACTCTTATTTCTAGTTTCCGACATCCTAATACCTCTGGAAATCGTATTTCAAGTACGTCGAGACGTAACTCGAAATCCGAGAATGTAACAGACATCTGCATTCACAGTCACGACCACGGAACGTTTGAGATCCGTATTTGCATCCGCATTGAAGTTTCCAGATCTGAAACGGATGTTTTAAGTTGAAATTTGAATTAAGTAATATATTTATGTAAGTGCTAGTTAGGTGGTTTATTACACGTGTTCCGAGATTGTAATTGAGGAGTTGCATCAAACACGGCGAAGCGGCGAATGGAAGAAGTAGTTTGAGGTGATGTTGTTAATTATTGTTTCAACTTTCTGAAGTACCTACTACTTGTTATAAGAGGTTTCTGCTCAACCCTTAAATATGCATTGTTGTTTATAAAAACAAGCCCACCTAAAAGATCTATCCTTCTAAAAAAACAACTGGCACTAACACTAAAACCGAAAAAGTAGAAAATTATAGTAGTACTCGCAACCGGCGTGCTTGTATGATCAGCACCCTAATTGCATCCTATCATAATAATTTTGAAGGATATTGCTAATCCATTGCTTCATATTTTCGAAACATTTGTCTACTCTACAACGTAAATAACGCAATGAATGTTGTTGAACTGTCAAAATGAAACAGATTGAGATTGATCGTGTGTTACGCAATTAGGGTGCAGATGTATGAACATAGAGAAGCAATAGGAATGTATGTGTATCTGAACATTTTAATCTAATAGAAAATCTATAAGCTCTCTTGTTTATCGTGTTACCTTGATTCCATGAGTAAGGTGTAGAAAGGTCAGCTGTTCTAAAAGGGTTGTCTATTACACAAAATCTCTGTGAACCGACCGCTAAGGTAGTCCTAAGACTAGAGCGAAGGGTCCCGAGGCCCCTATTAAAGTCTTGTTGATTTACGAATATCTACTATATTCAAGACGAATCTTGAACACGACTTTCTGAAAACACATATAAGAGTCTCCTGGTGGTTCTTAATAAAATTGTTAGTGTTTACACTTAAAATAACCTTGTAAATTGTATAAAAATCTTCAGGCATTGCCCGTTAAATGTCTACACGGCCATATTATCCTACCTAAGCGAAGTTTTTAATGACCTCCCCAGGGTGGGATAGGGTAACCGCACGGCGTGGCTACGAGACAAAACTCATTAATGTTCAACCCTTTTTTATGAACACAAAGGATATTAATACATATTTGAGAACAAGTATTATGTACAAAAGATTTTAACGACAGTGGTCGCGTCGCGAGGGAGTTGGACTTTCTTTTTTTATTGTTTTGTATAGTTTTGTGTTCTGTTTGCACCTGATGGGGTGTGAAACTATGAAACTACTAGACATAACAGCAGTAACTACTGTTTACGGTAGTTTTCTGCCCTCCAAACTGTAATTAACATTTTTATGAAAAATGAGTTAATACTAGATTCGGAATCAGCGTGTTGAGATCTATAATGTTCTCTTTAACGTTTTTTTGAAAAACCTACATTAACGGTAATAGTGTTAGTCATATTATTTATTTATTTAACCATTTATGCACACACATATAAACCGACAAGAAGAAAGGAACAGAAAAATACGTACAAAGGCAATGCTTATTTCTAAAGAAATCTCTTCCATCATACCTGCGACAGGAAATTATAAAAAATGAAATGTAGACAACGTGTATAACCGTAGAAGATAAAACAAAAATATAAATCAAAGAAGAAAAAAAAAATACAATTTACTATTTATACAAACTACTTACAATACAAGAATATACTTACATACATACCTACTATATATATGTCATAAGTGGCGTAACTGCTAAATTTTTTGTACTTTCTTTAATATAAAAACTTTTATGAGCTCTCACGACCCTTTAGCTTAACGTGATTATTTAAGTTTGATAATGCATCAAAAATGTATCCAAAAAATAAATACCGTAAGTACATTATACGGTGGATATTAGAACTATTAGAACTATATTCAGTCATTATGCGAAACGAACACTACACGTAACAGCAGTAGCTGCTGTTTACGGTGGTTTTCATTACTGATGATAATTCATATTATACTTGTCTACTGCTGAAAACAAGGGTATCAGGATCTAACCGTCGTTATGTTTAGTATATAAAAAAAAAAGTGTGACGTAATTCTAACCATGACAGCAGTAACTATCAGTTACGGTTCTTACTTAATAAAAACTTCTTTGAATAATTTCCTACTTAACTACCTACTACTAAAATCAGAGGTATCTTAATTTACCATTGTCTTGTTTAGTAAACTAAAACTGTTGCGCCTACTCAGTTTGCAATGTAGAAGAAGTGAGTAACCTGAGTGTATTTAACACATTATTGAGAATATAGCTTTTTACTAGGCCTGGTGATTAAAGCATTTATACGGACTCTTTCAATCACTCTGCACTGAATGGCCGCAGCATTCAGCAATGTTTACTTTAATTTGAGCCCAACACCATGCAAACACAAGAACAACAAATACAATTAAAACAAAACACTACACACAGAACTTGAATTTATTTACCAACGCGAACAATAAACAAAGATATTAAATTAAGCAGCAACCCAGCTGCAAGTTGTGAGTAAACTATACAAATGTACGCAATACATAATAACAGAACGTACAAAAGACGAACGAAACAATAAGAAACTTGCCAGGAATTGCCAAGAATTGCCTTCAAACCGTACGGTGAAATTCAAACCCAGAAATGGAATGCAAATATTGAAATCGGTAGCAATGCTGCAAAAGCTTTTTATGCTGCAGCACGTTCGACTAAAATAGGTGGTTGTTTAATACTGGAAGTACAGCCTACTAAGCTCATTATTGTAAAGTACTTTCAATGAGTTTCCAGCTGTTATTCAAGGGTTATCTGTAAGCCTTTATGGCATTATATGAGGATGATAATTGCATAATATGCGTTACGGATTTTAAAAAGTTAGAAACTGCTGTGTTTTCAAAAGTTAGTATTCTCGCTAGCTAGTCTAGGTCGCATAGTGCGTTGTTGCTCTGGCGATTTTGGAGAGAGATTTAAGTTTAAAAGTAGGCAAAGTGTGAAACACAGTGGAATGAATAAGTGGAAGATTAAAAAACATTATGTCTAGAAAGGGAGAGAAGACTGAGATAGCCGACTTGAACATGGAAATAGAAGACATGCTGCATAATCTTCCTAGCTTTCTTTCCAGCTAAGTTAGGGTCAGCTTCCAGTCTAACCGGATGCAGCTGAATACCAGTATTTTAGATTTAGCGACTACCTATCTGACTTCCACATCCCAGTTAATGGATAATAAGATACCCCTTGGTAAGACTGGCTGTCTGATTTTCGGGCTTCTGACGACCAGTAACGATTGCTGACGACATGAAGACATACTACGCTGACCACAGAAAAATTGGGATTAAATGATGTCGAATGATAATTACATTTAGAATATGAAAGTTAGAAACACGTCCAACAGTTAAAAAACATAAATGATGAATACACATAAAACACACTCAAATAAACTAGGAAATTAACGACTGCGCCAAAGCGCAGTCAGCCTCAAAAAGATGTTCAAGTCGCAGATGAATTATCCAATCCGCTGTTTTACATAACCGCTAGCTATTTTATAAAACAGCGCTGTTTTGCATGAGATATTGATACCCATCACGTCTATGAAGTTTCGCAAGCTAATTTAATTTGACCCTGAATAATTTATAAATATACTGAGTTATTATTACTGTCAGCGTTATTTTTTTTGCATAATAAACTTCAACCGACCTGCGGTCGTTGACCCTGTGGTTACTTGAAATATGAGGTAGAAAATTTTTTTTTTTTTTTTTTTTTTATTTTAATTTAATCTAATTTTATTAAGCCCTTTACACTTGTAATATAATGAGTATTTTTATTATAAAAGTAAAATATTATAACGATATGTAAATAAATAAAATTATAATAAAGTAGTAAAACAAAGAGGTGGTCACTGTAGTATCAGCTTTGATATATTTCAATACAGTATAAGCAGGTCAGATGTCAGATACATAAGCTTTCTCGGGAAACCATTTCCTTAAATGACTGACGACTTGCGCTGGTAAGTGAGCCGGTTCTATTTCGTATTATTCTTTTATTTCCTGTGGCAGCTACAATATCAAATATAATAACAGTAAACTTTTAATGGCCAAGTATAAATTGTCGATGTTCGTTTTAACGGGAATAAAATGCGAAGAATATGCTTAAGTATTAAGAGAAGGCTCATCAGACAATAGAAAAAGGAAAATAATTGTGGAAAATAGTTGAATTGTTTAAACCAAGTTTTTGTAATAATAATAATGTAAGCAAAATAATAGAATTTTAAACGCGTTGCTTGAAAACGCGTGTCTCGCAATGCGATGCTGAGCGCCAAGCTACGCCGCATACCAAGCTATACCGCATGCCGTGCTACGCTACGAGTGCTACGCCGTAGCAGATAACTACGTCGCGCATCGTTCGACGATCGCTTTGTGTTCACACTTCTATAAATATTTATTTGTGTGACTATTTTATCACCAGTCTTCTTGGAATCTTTTTGGAATTTCATGAATCACGATTTTTTTCAACGCTAATGATATGGTGTTTTATTCATATATTGTTCGATCCATTACGACCAAGTTGTTTATTATAATTTTAGGGTAAACCATTATAAAAATTTTAGTTTTAAAACAAATATAATATTATATTCCCATAAAAAGTTAAGCCAACAAGTAAGCCACCCAATTTAAGCCACAAATTCTATACCGGTGTAGGTATGTAAGGATCGCGTTAATAAATTTTGACGTTCAAAAGTGCCTTTTAAGTGCCTAATTGAAATAAATTATTTGACTTTGGCTATGATTACAGGGTCAAATATTGAATTAGCTAGTGAAACTCCGCAGATGTGATGGGTATAAATATCGAAACACGATAAAAAAATACATTGGTGATTTTTTTTGGGGTCAATGGCAGCTGATGGTGTACTTTTTATGTAACTTGAAGTATGGGTCGAGAAAATCAGGTTCTATATGTTTTATCGACACACGTTATGTCTGTAAAGTTTACAAAAAAAAAAAAACACATTTCAAGTAACTGACCCAACTGAAATAGTAGCCCAAAAAAAACATCAAATATTTCTTTTTTTTTGTTTTTTGTGTTTAAAATTCAAAATTCAAAAGTCTTTTATTGGGAAGAAGAAGTGACGCAATGAACTCCCTAGCAACACAGGTGTCTATTCAGTTAGAAAAACTTGATTCTATACAATAGTACTTATGCAAAATAATTACCATTACGCAACACAAAACATTCAAAATTATAAATTCAAATATTTTATTTCACATAAACCTATATGGGCCCTTATGAAACGTCAGAAGCTAGGTGCACATTAAATTAAATTATTTGTCAGCTAGCACACGACAATAAACCAATAATTTTTAATGTTAGATGTTGATGCTTACCCCTCGTCTGCGGAGTTTTGCCACCTAATTTAATTTGACCCTGTTTGATTATTCGGAAACTCAATCATGCCGAAAGGAATATGACCCATTTCAAATATTTTGTTGAATACATGAATAGTTCAGTCGAATGAAGTTTTATGCCGTTATTGAAATAATGTTTTTTTTTTTATGTTGGCAAATAGGTCGTTGAACTTCCTGTTATAATAAATTATGATCAGTGAACTGAATTTTAGCGGGTTAGTTAAAAAAGTGTGTGTGTGTTTGTGTCTGTGTGTGTGTGTGTGTCAGCTCCTACGCATGACTGAAGTTTACTCCTAAATACGATTGTCTTTGAATATGCAATAGGCAAAGAGGGTGTATAAAAAAATATAAGCATAGATGTAAAAAAAACGGCCGAAATATTTAGATCGAAGTGTGAATTATGTAACGTTTTAATTTATTTTAATCCATATTATTTACGAATAAAACAAGTGTTACCGTTGTATAAATTTCACTCCTCATAAAACTTCTTCCATACCGGGGGCCTTTTATGAAAAACGATTCTTAAGGAGTGAACTCCAAAAACACATTTGGAAACGATGAAGTATTTATTTATAATCATGGTTATGTCTCAAAAAAGTAATAAATTCACTATTATATTTTTCATGTTCAATTCATTATAATTGTTAATTATACTGACACAATTATTTCTTGACAATCAAACCCACTAATCGCACCATCAAAGATAATTAGATTAAAACTAGAAGTGTCTCCAATGCGGTACGAGCCCCGAGGGACGTATCGCAGTACGCGACACGCGATACGGAGCCTCCGGCAATAAACACTTTATTAACTACCGCTCTTTATGTTTCCTTGAGAACTTTACGTTGTTTACTTCACAGAAGCTAATTTTAAGTTTAATTTAATTTCTTTGAAGTAATTTAAAAGTACCTAAAAGCACGTTCGTTAACTGATTTTGTATTAAATATCAGTGGTGTTTACTCAAAACATCAATTTGAAATTCGAACATTATTGAGATGTGATTCACCGTGTTTTATTTTTAAAACAAATGAGTTCGCATTCGATTTGTGTGCGGTCACTTGAGTGTAGTTCGAAGTCATTAATTTAAAGTGAACTTAATGGTGGAAACACATATGTGAAACTTAACGTACATTTCATGTTACTTTTCACATATGTGTATCCACCATTACAAAAACGAAATACCCGCATAGATTATTTTCATTGTCACTAGAATTATTTTAAATTATATTAAATAAGTTTTTAAGTAAGTTTCCTTCCCATGGGATGGAAGCGTGAGTTTATGTAGGTATGTAAAATTATTTTATGTAATTATTAAAAAAATATTATTGAATTAATTAATTATTAATTATTATTGCGTTCGATTTCCGGGTCGGGCAAAGTGTTATTGGGTTTTCTATCTGAAATTTCTCTGTAGCAGCCCGGAGTCTGGATTTGTGCCCGGTTGATGGCATTAGGCTCGCCCCCTATTACATGGGACTTAAAAAATATAACTGGCGAAATGTGGGTGAACCTGCTACAAGGACACCTCTGCCCAACCCTTCGGGGAAACAAGGCGTGATGTTAGGTTATGTATGTAATTATTAAAACAGACTTCTGTTAGAAATGTTTATACTACGTATGTAGATTTGTTTTCAATTTCGTATTCGATCGAACTCAATTCCAATCCATAATTATGTAAATATACATCGTGAATTATGTCTATCCGAAAAGGTGAAACGATCGCGAACACAAAGAAATAAGTGTCCGATATCAACATCAGCAAAAACACATTCCACCAATTAATTTCTCGCTCCATTTAAAATACGGTACCCGAAACCGTGAAACGATATGAGCTACAAATTCAGACCCATGTCTGCAGAACCGGCACATGTCTACAGGATTTATACATAGCGTCTAAAAGAAAATGTCTTTTGCGACGAACGCTTTTATTGAAATTGGCCGTATTACCATAATAATATTAGAGGGATTGGCAGCTATCGGCGAAGTGTAAAATCTCAGTATAGCGCCCAATGTTCTCGCATCCGAATACCGTAATCTACATATATTTCACTACCCATGCCATTATGGGGATTCAATTACCCAGTCTTTTATTTTTCGAGCTTCTTTATTCTTATTGGGGTTACTACTGAATGGTAATGGATATCGTCAGCGTCTTCAGGGTTAAAACCCTCTCCCGGAATAGCATTAGGTCCATACTAAGATAAACTTTTTATTACACGTTTTTATTTAATTCGCTCTCTGTTTGTATTCGGGCCGGAACCTAATCAATGTGTAGTGCGCATTATTGGAACAAGGCCGGATTTCGGGCAATGTGTTCACAGTTCGGCTCCAATTTCTCCAATACCTAGTACAAATTATTTTTCTGACTTATTTTATTGGCAGCTTTCTCAAAATTTTCGATACCACGTTCTGATTTTTTGGCGCAACGTTGCCAATCTATATAATATAGAAATCAATTGCCGTGAGTTAGTCTCGCAAAAACTGGAAAACGGTTCGACCGATTGTTTTTTTTTTTTGTGTTCGCCTGAATCCTGGTGTGGTTAAGGAAAAAAAATAAGAAACAGCCGAAACATCGAAATTATTTTGACAGGCCAACATCTGATGGTTCAGCTAGTTTTTAATTAAAAAAAAAAAAACTAAAATAAACCTCTCCTTCCAGTATCAAATATTAACAAATAACGTGTATCTGTTGGAACAGAACGCGAAATCAACATCAACATGAAATATTTATTTTTATTCAAAATACATATACGGAAATAGAAATCCAGCTTCTGATGCGAGGTCGTGAACATTTTTATTGTCACATCCAAGCTTTTGCTGAATGTGTTCGTTTAGAGATGTGTAAATAAAACATTAGGAATTTCAAAAAAAAAAATATCACCTAAATATTTAATATTTAGGTGATATTTTATCCTGATTTATCCGGAATGCGAGCCAAGGCTAAGCTGGGATTGTAGCACATAAAGAGCTAAAATAAACATACAATCCGAGTGGTACAAAAATTGTGACCGTTTTATGAATATCCAAACCAACTATTCTAAATGAATGTTAGTTTTAGTTAAAGCAGAACAAGTGTCATTGATTAGCAATTTTTTATTTATAGAGCACACCATTTTATATGTTTCTAACTAAACTAAAAACGGCAAATAATCGCCGTTCATTTATAACACATATTTATATGTGTGTCACAATATACGCTCTATTTCTTTTCAACGCACACCACGCATAAAAGACGGGCATAACACAATTAAGAGATCACAATAATAATGTCTAATGGAACGCGTGTAACGTCCCCAAAGAGAAATCTTACAATAGAGTGCAACAATCCCTGTCGCATTGTGAGCGTATTTCACGTCAAGGGCCACTGTTCACGTCAGTCGCCCTCTATCCCTCCATTACTCATAACCAACCGAAAAGGATACGGAAGAGAAAAAGAATAAACACAACTTACAACTGAACAAATGGCAACACTTTACGTGTCCCACAACTTAAACGTCCTCCGAGGAATGGTATACTGCGTAATGTTACCATCTGTCTCTTGTTAATGCGATATTATATCTTCCCTTTCGAAAAAACTGAGACGAGTCGTACGTTACTTAGCAAACGGGGACGTGTGCGGAACGGTAAGATTAATGTCCGAGGCACGGACTGGCCCCTGTCTAGGATTTTCTAGCTCTCCGAGCCGCTTTTATTTTAGGAATTTTTCAATTTGCCCCTTGAGAGAATACGAGTTACGAATGGGTTATTTGCTGTTGTTATATCAACGTTTATTTTTAACTAGTCGATGTACGTATGTGGAATAGAACGACCTTATTCTGTTTAGTTGAGATTTTCCTAGTCAGATGGTCAAAGCTAGCGCAGCTTTGATAAATTATTTTATTTAGTCAAAAGTCCGGATTTAGAGGGTTTAGATTGGAAATTCGTATCTGCTATCCTTTCATTGGGTTTATCTTTCAAGCATTTTAAAATATATAAAGAAGTAGATTGCATTTAACTCATTTATGAACGTGAAGTGAAATGTACGGAGACAATTCTTGCAATAAAATAAGAATAAAAGCTGCCAACGGGTAAGAAAGTTAAAATATTCTAAAAATGCATATAATAATGTTTTTATGCCACCAACTTTAGTCAGTCAACTAAACAAAGCTTAAAAGTGATAAACAAACGTTTCATGTCAGTCTCAAGACTTTAACACCACGTCAATTTGAATAAAATATGTGCCTTTGTAGGTTAAGTAATACAATAATTATGTGTGGGAGTATCATACACTTTTGTTCTACAAAGAATAAATGTAAAAGTAAACTTAATTACTTTACGTGAAGCGTGCTAGTACTACAACACGCGAACTTAAATATAAAGGTCAATTGTTATAGTAAAAAAAGTATATAACTAACAAAACCTTCTTTGTTTTCAGAACACTCGTTAATCGAATAACAGCGAATATTTGGTCATAGCACACATCAACTCGGAAAAGGATCGTCACCGTATTGCCGCGGTTCGTGAGCGTGTCCTGAGGCGAGGCGATTACGTTACGATTCCGATTAGTGTGCGATGCAGTAGGGAGTTTCATACCAAGAATACTGAATGGCTCGAGTTGATACGGCGACGATCCCTTTTCGAGTTGATATGTGTGTTATTTCTATAATGGCGTAATAACCAATGACTTGTCGGACTGATGAAGAGTGCTAAAATGATACTGAATTTTATTTCTTTACAACGTAATAGAGTTGGTTCGTTGGTCTAGTAGTCACAAGTGCAGCTGTGCATGAGGTCCTGGTTCTGAACAGGTTACGCAAAGTGTTTTGGGGTTTTTCTAACAGAAATTTCTTAGTAGCAGCCCGGAGACTAGCCTTGTACCCGGTGACTAACTGGTGAAATGTGTTTGTGCTAATAGTAGGTACACATCTGCCTGACCATTTGGGTATTTCAGGCGTCATCATCATTCATTCTCCTATCCTTATCCAATGTATTTGCAGTCGGCATAACTTTCTTTTTCTTCCATACTTCTCTTTTATTTAGTCGTCATCTTGGTAATCACCTCCTTTCTAGCTATATTATCGGGTATAATTTCAGGCGTGATGTTATTTTAACCGACTTAAAAAAGAGAGGTTCTAAGTTCATGAGAATCTTTTTCTTTTTTTTATGTATGTTTCCCGATTACTCGAAGACGGCTATACCGATTTGGAAAAATATTTTTCGGTTAAAAAGGTATACTTCCCAGGTGGTCCTATTGTCATCAAGTCAGGATTAGATGATGGAATCCTGGAGAAATCGAGGGAACTCTTAAAATATTACAGGCACACCTATAGCGATTTAGGTATTTTTTATAGTAACTCGTAAAATTGCTCTCGGAAAGCACCATTTGGTGAAGTGGAACTTATGATGAAGACCACAGATGGCCAACGAACCTACTCAATAATAAGTAAGTATTTCACGAGTTGCGATTCGATTACTTTAATATGGTTGCCAAGCAATTTATGCTTGTTACAATGCAAAGGGTGAATTCGAGTTGATGGCGAAGTACTAGGAGAACTCCTCGAGAATTAACGTCCCTGCATCCGGAAAAGCAACATTTTGTAAAAGGTGATGAGCAGTTGACACTAGACTATTATAACTTAGATAAATTACAAATCGACCCACTAAAATGCGAAAAATAAAAACATTTCACAAAAAAAAAAAAAATGTTATGTAATAGTCATGTAGCAATTTAGGGCAACGCCCGGAACGGTATTTTGAGAGAAAAGCTTTGAGTTGACCTCTCTCAACAGATGGCAACCACTTGCATCAGTCATCGCGTAATCCTATTTTGGAGAGCTCAACGACCCGACACAAGACACTGCCGGGATTGCATGCACTTAGTTCCTAACTTGAGTCACTATGACCACTATCTCCGAATTAGGATATCACTCGTAATAAAAAGTAGTAAACTTTTGTAAGAAGGCTTATGTTTTAGGAATTATGATATCATCAGATACTGAATGCAACTACAATCGAATATGACTCAGTTTATGAGCCAGTTTTTTGGACATTCCCTAAAAGTGTGAGACAGTTAAGGCAAAACGATTGTAATAGCAGGCTATGAAGTTAACGTTACTATTCTAATCATATTATACAATTTTGATAGTGTATAGATATATACGCATGTTAAATTTTTCGTCAGCAAAAGTTGGTTAAAAAAACACAACAAGCACTTTAAACTAATAATCAAAGTAAGAACCCTACCGCTAAACAATTATTTAAAGCCTCCGTTTCAACATTTAATAAAGAGTCAGCCGCGAATCCATCAAAAAGATTACTCATTCCTGGTCAATACCTTACCAGGTCCAAGAGAGCAAAAAATGAAAAACAGGAGAGAATTCCAACGACCGAACGTCAGATATCTTTTGTACTCCTTTGCAATTGCATGGTGCAGTCAGAACAGTGGAGTTTGACTGTTTCAACAATGCACTAGGGCCTGCACTGAATGCAAAGTTAAGTTTGTCTGAAGACTGTCCGGTGCGGTGACAAAGGAACAATGGCTGACCCGGATATTTGAAGGAAAGAAGGGAACTCGAATTTTTTGGGAGGCTTACTTGTTTCGGTTCTGGGTTTTGCGTTTAGTAGGTTTTTGTGCTTATTTGTTTAGTTTAAAATGTTAACATGCAAAGGGTAAATATTTTGGTGATAATGGTTATGATTACAGAACTACAGATTCACTGACAAAGTTTCAATTTTGAAATATGTATAACTACTACCTGCGATTTTTTATTTATCACAGGCCATAAGCCATAAACCTTTTTACAGAACTGGAAGCAAAGACGACTTATATCGAATAATTTAGGCAAAAATCAAGGAAAGAAAAAGCAAATCTTGCACTATCTCCGAGCTCCACGACACACCGATAAATAGTAAACACTAATAACGCTTACAGCACTAAAGTAAGATGTAACAATTCGCAGTAACGAGCTCGTCCCTAAAGAGCGTGACGTAATCGCCACACAATATACTATCGTGTCCCACCGTCCCCGACACTGTATTAGATGATTCTTTAGAAGAAAGGCGCAAGTCACAGTTTGCTAGCGATAAAATGACTTAATAAAATGATGATTATGAAATATTAACTAACAGTTAAGACGATGATGGAACAGCTATTAATGATAAAGGAGAAAGAACGAAATTGATAAGGTTAATTTTCACCATTTATGTAATGATGTCAGAAAGCAAAGTCGTGTTTGAATCGAAAAAACTGATTTCCAACTAAGCCAGATTCGAGGATCAGCGTGTATAGAAAACTTCTTGATTGGGGACTCACAACTCCTGAATCTTTTAGCGTTATAGCAACAAAACCCCCCGAGACCGGAACCCTTCGTGAGGAAAATAGCAAAGTTTTAAGACTTAAGAGTCATTCCTGTCATCATTTCGGATTTTCGTATAGTTGATAAAAGTAGGAAAAGGTGTGTACCTAAGTGGAACAACAATGTTTTGTGTTTCTCGGTTTTCGAGAAAAACTAAAGTTGAACGAGCAAACTAACATAAATATGAAACAGACAATTTGAAGTGACTTTGTGGATTATGCACAGGGTATATTCCATTAATGAAGACACGAAATTACGATATAAACACTTCGTTGGGCAAGTTTATGAGAGTTTATTTAAATAAATAATTCCCTTGAAATTACGACAAGAAAATAGCAAGAACGTACTGCAGCTTAGTATAACAACGCGCGAAGCACTTCTCTTGCTAAAGAGCGATAAACAATTCTTCAAAGATAAGTCAAAATGCGAAGTTTTTCCGTATTCATTCCCTGACGCCATTTAGTACTCAAGATTCTCCAAGGAAATTAACGATCAACGCTAAACTTGGCATATTTAAGGAGCCATCAGTGTTTCATTTACTTTCATATCCCTGGGGAAAGGCAGTTTGTTTTACAGACATTCAGAAAATTAAAAGCTGAGCAGATGCTTGGGATCCTCTTTAATGACGGGCAAAGCGGAATGGGAACTACAGAGGACATTCTGGTAATAGCTGAATTGTCAAAATTCCTTGTTATCTCGTTGAATGGTGTTCAGAATGTTAAAAACTGGCTAGGTCACATGCCGTCTGTTGAGCGTACAATTTTAAAACTATTGTGTATTTACAAGCTAAATGAATCTGAAGGTTCTTGAATTTGTTTGTAATTTTTAATCAGCTGATTTTGTATTTGGAATTATTTGCATTTTCTTGCACAGTTTTCTGGATATAGCTATTTTTCGCTACAAACCTATAATTTCAACAGTTATTTTATATAATATTTTGCTGTTTTTTTTTTTTAGAAACTTGTGAGGAGACCAGCCGCTATCAGTAATAATGAAATTACATTCAAGTAATGTCATTACTACTGACAATGTGGTGGTTGGAATGATGATGTGACCTAAATATTTTCATCCCATCAAAACCATAACATGTAAAAAAGTCTATTGCCAAGTCATTCTATTCATTAAAGAAATAAACTTGACAAATATATAGTTACTAAATAAATTAACAGACTTGGTATTACATTAGATCTCACATCTTTTTGCGGTAGAAGAACAGCGTTGCGAAACTTGCATTTTTAAAGTTTTATATTTATAATGAGATCTCATTTCTTTTTGTATACCCCAATACTGATACTGAACCTACATCAGTTAAATAGATGTGTGGATTTGTGTGTCTATCTGCGACATCGTAGACAAATCGCAAAGGATGTTATACCTAATTATTGTTACTTCTTTATTCAATTTCTATGCATTTTAATTTAACAACTGCATAAGTAATCCTATATAAATAATATGCGGATTAAAAAGTTATGTTAAATGTTAAGTAAGTTAAGTATGTCTAAAAAACGGGACTGAAATTGCGGTATATTAAAATTTTTCCTTGCTTTTTGGGCTAAACACTAATTGTGTTTTTTTTTTATCACTAATTTACAGTTTTTAATACAGCTAACTATTTACATTAGGTACTAAATTAAAGGACTAAGTAACTATCTGTATAAATTGTGTTCAAAATATGTGTCTCCTAGAAATACCTTAGAATTTTGATGATCGGTGAGTGAGTCAGTATGTCTGTGACAAAATAAGGATCTATGACTTGCAATAGTTCTTAAAATACTGATTCAATTTGATTGTTATACTAAGCCCTCTTGGTCACTGAAAATTCAGGTTGCTAGCTTTATCCACAACGAAGTTACAGAGGATTGAAAATGTCCTGAATAGCTTCGAGAAAAGATGGTACGGTTATGCTTTTGTGTTGCTCAACTTAGCGGGGGCACTGCATGAGCCCCCGGATAGTTTTACGTCAATATTAGAAGGAATGACAGTATTCATTATGTAATTTTTATTGATTTCACTTTAGCAGAAAGGGCGCCGGATAATGTCTGGTCCGCAATAAAGTCAAACAATGAAATGATTTGACATGGACAGATTGTACTCGAAGCTCAATGGTACATAACATAACATCACGCCTTGTTTCCCCGAAGGGTTGGGCAGAGGTGTCCCTGTAGCAGGTTCACGCACATTTCGCCAGTTATGTTTTAAGGATGTAAGCTCAATGTAATCATTGAAAAATAGGATGTTGCTGCCTTTGCACCAATATGACTCTTTCTTTTTTTTTTTTTTGTCTATTGCCTACCTATATAAAAGACAAATAATTTAGAAAACCAACCTCGCATTCTTTGAAACTCCGCACTCCGCTAGGCCAGATGAAGAACAAAATGTTACCACACACGTGGTCTAATCTACACACGTGAGTACTACACATTCCCTACATCCTAAAAAGAACTCAAGTATTTGAATTTCGTTGTCATTTAGATTAGACACATTTTGTTAGCGGTTTTCATTCGTAAAAAACATAAAAAGAATTGTTTGTCCTTCTATTGTGTGAATTTTCAGGATGCGAAGAATTTCACATACCTTTAAAATTTACGTCATGGTGGCATTAAGTTATTTTTAAACAGTAACGGGTAACACTTATGAGTAAAGTAAACTCTTTTACATTAATCATGAAATAAATATTCAATAAAATTTATTTTGCTATCAAATGATATACTTAATTACAATAAAGTTTTGAAGAGTTGGTCGACTTAAGGGTCATTGATTTCACCGTTTTCAGCACGCGTTTATAACGTATTGCAATGTATTGTAAGAACGTAACAATAAATACCCTTTCACAAAGCACTTTTCACAGCAAAACTCTTTCGACATAAAATAATTTCGTAGCTTAGTACGTACGGAGTGTAACTTTAGTGTGTCGTTTAAGTAGAGTCAAATACTCGTCGTTAGTACGGGCTGGAACTAAAATGTCACGTCCCGAACATTTTAAGCTCTCGCTTTTCCCAAGTGTGTGCTATAATTTTGTCATAATGTTTTAATACAAAATCCCTCTACGAGTTGGCAGTGTGTGAACATCTTTATAGGCTGGTACGCAGATTGTTCGGGCAATAACAGACTTTATGTACATGTACATAGATTTGAATTAAATGAGTTGGGTGGTATGTGTTAATACGGGTGTACCGATGTGGGTACCTACTAGCTATTAGACAGTCGCAATAAGCTTTTTGGTGTCCTTGTATCTAAATTGCCAACTAAAAACATTTACGCATAAGCAATTTCAGTACTGTGTGTGTGAAAACTAATTAACAATCAAACGTTTTTAGTCAACTATATTCCGAAACCTCATCTCCGTACTATTTTCAAAAAAGTGTGTCCAATATGGCTGCCGCAGCTCGTGAAATGAATGCGTCGGAACAAAAACACGAACAAAACAGACGCTCATTATTGACAAACGTTTTTTAAAGATAAAAGATGTCTCTAAATTAACCTTCGGGAACGGATAACTGGGTCGGCTGGAGCCAAGAAATAGGATAAAAGGGATTCGGCCCAAGGAACTGGATTAGTAACAAAGTCTTGTTAATCCAATATTATTCACGGAGATTACAAAGAGATATCTCACTTTGATAGCGAAAAAGATTTTCAACAAAGATCTGTTTTAAAGTATAAATAGGGTAGAATGGCCCTACTAGGTGACATTTATACTAAAATAATGGGTTTGGTAAACGTTTGCGTTTATAACGTAATATAAAATAACGCTTGTTTTCCAAAAAGGGGTAGACAGATGTATACTTCCACCCACTTGCCTTTAAAGCCGGTATATATGTTGGAACATTAAGTTACCGCATTAAGGTACCTGTGTTATGTTTTCCATGCGAGCTCGGGCATAAATTCAGATTCTGTTCTGCTTCTAAGAATTTCCTGATGAAGGTCGTCACGCTCAACAGTCGAGCTTGCGCTTACTAAACCGACGAGGCATTGCTTTGAACTTGCCTCTATACTACAATATTATAAAAAGAAAAGTTAGATTCGAGGTTCTTCTAAAAGTGTACCTTAATGATATACCTACATACTAGTGCATAATATATATATATATATATATATATATATCTACCTGTTAGCAGTTAAACTCCTTGTAGCGAACTTATTGCGGGTATACCGCAGGCGAACCGAAAGTAAATATTAGACGTACGAAGTTAAAGGATGTATTTTTTAGATGTTATTTTACCCGGGAATGATATCAAGTATCTATGAATATTAATTTGAAGTAAAACAGTATGATTTGTTGCTAAGGAATTTGCAGCTGTGTCCTCTCTGGAGCATTTAATTGTAATAAGTATTTTGATTTTCTTATGTTATAACCTACACCATTTTAGTCGTAAACTAAATATTTTAATTGCTATTTGGTTTACATTTCATTCTTCAATGAACAAAAAAGATTGATATTTTATGTTAAACAAGAGACAAATATAAAGTACTGGATTATTTATTTCTATTATTTCTCAATTACGAAAAACTTAGAAAACTTCCGAAAAACATCTGAAACTTTTAGAGAAATTTCAGTCAAATAATGTAGTCCATGACATTATAGCCTAGTTCCTAAGTCAATTCGATTACTACGCAATATCAAATTAATAGCTTCAAGCGATATTAAGATTGATTAGCAGTAACTAAGGAACGGTTCACTTGCCCCGAAATTAGCTTCCTTACAATACAAGTTTCTCAACCTAATTATTACTGAGTTTTGGTTCCATTTTGTCAAATAAATATTAATAATATTTGTCCCAGAAGAATCATCCCAACACTGATTTGATGAATCCTGTGTTTCCTCTACCTATCGTTATTTCTCCTGACAAAGTTTATTTTATTTATATATACATATACATATATTAGTATTGATTCTTTTTCGAGTTATCTATCCCTTATGTTGCACCTGCCATGTTTTGTCTCTGCATCAGCCTAAAGCCCCCAGTACACGTTGAGCGAGCCCGTCACTTGACCGACGTATACTGGGCCTTTTTGCGTGATTTGCCGTTTGATTTGCGTGTACTAGGTAGGGGCTTAAGGTTGACTGTAGAAAATACCTCATGCATTAATCCACCTTTGTACAATATTTTTTTGGGTTCCGTACCGCAAAAGAAAAAACCGAAACCCTTATAGGATCACTTCGTTGTCCGTCCGTCCGGCCGTATTTTTGTACAGAAGATACGTGTTGGGTATTCCATTTAAAATAGTAACAGATTGCTTGGCTTTCGAAATGACACTCAAGAAAAAAGATTTGTCGACACGAGTGGCCAGATGGGTTTAATTTTCGCAGGAATATAATTATACCGTAGATCATAGAGCTGGTACGAGAATGAGACACGTAGATGCTCTCAGTCGTAATCTCTATATTGGTATGATCAACAGATAAGGAGAGCTCGAGAGATTGACGAAGGAGTAAAAGCAATATTGGACATAGGTACTAAAAGATAAATCTAACTATGACTACTATGAGCAAAATGGATTACTGTACGAAGGGGCTGAAGTACAGCTGAGCGGCACAATGAAATAAAATATATTGCCAGAATTGTGCCGACCCGACTCGAACATGATTAAACGAGGGAAAATCCGAGTCAATGTATGCCGATCGACTCGAGCCGAATGAAAGCCGAATATGTGAGTAATTGCTTCGGGTCGGCTTTGTTGTTTAACAAATACTACCGAACCAAATATGCGTATAGCACCCCTAATTATGCATTGCGTATATCAAGTAGTGGAGCAGAGTGTTACGGCCCCACCGCCGCCAGATGGCGCACTGCAGGACTTACTATCGCCATACTTGCGTGTCGCAACGCCCGCGCTTTCTCTTCGCGCCGCCAAGGGCAAGACACCAACAGATTCGCATGGTGGACGACGCAATTATAATATTCAGATCATTCAATAAAGAACTTGTATTGTATCAAAAATTCAGAATACAGTTTGTACGAGTACTTATGTCCATTATTCGAAGCCTTATCACACAGTGGCAATAGCCGAAACACAGTTTTCGAAGACAAGAAGAAATTTAATTGTGGTATTGTCATAATGAAAGCGTCTTTAATTACGCAATTAGGGTACAGAGGTCATCAACCTGGGCCCTGTAATTTTGCCTCCACGGCAGCCAACCAGCAAATATTAAAATTACCACATTTATTTAGAAAAATGTGGCGACTGTTGTTTATGGTTAACAATTAAAATACAAAATGGTGTTGAGGCGGATTTTCGTACTGTTTCAAAACTGATGGCAATTCTTAATCTTTTTATTCTTTTGGAGAAAACGCCTACTTGTGGTTCATTTAATTTTAGATTCTTTTAAATTAAGTGATGTCTAAGATTTACTTACACATTCATGACTAAAAACGCTTAAAGGTTAAAAAAAAAAAAACCAATAACCACTTTCTCGAGAAGCTGAAGACACTATGCACTGTATTAATTATAAAATCACACTAATATTATAAAGGCGAAAGTTTATGAGTGTGTGTGTATGTTTGTCTCTTCTTCACGCTCAAACGACTGAACAGATTTAGATGAAATTTGGCACACAGATAGTTCATAACCTGGATTAACACATAAGATACTTTGTATCCCGATATTCCCACGGGATCGAGACTTTTGCGGGTGAAACCGTGGGGCGCAGCTAGTAACATATGAAGTTACAACATACACAATATATAAATATAACAATACATCACGGCTGTATATGAAGGGTTGGGCAGAGGTATACCTACATTACACCCACATTTCGCCAGTTATGTTAAGTCCATGTGAAAGGGGGCGAGCTTATTGCTACCAACCGGGCACAAATCCAGACTGCGGGTTGCTACTGGGAAATTCCAGAAGGAAAACTCAATAACGCTTTGCCCGACCTGGGATTTGAACCCAGGACCTCATGCTCAGTACTAGCGCTTGCGACCACTAGACCAACGAGGCAGTGCATAAAGTCACAACTAATTCCAAAATAGCAAGATTACAGCACCCCCAAGGTTACAAGGTAAAATAAAGGTAACAACACACCCAAGGTTACAGCACACCCAAGGTTACAGCACACCCAAGGTTACAGCAAATCCAAGGTTATAGCAAATCCAAGGTTACAGCACACCCAAGGTTACAGCAAATCCAAGGTTACAGCATACCCGTGGTTACAGCACACCTAAGGTTACAGGACACCTAAGGTTACAAAACCGATATACTGAGAATCTATAGCCACATAAACTTACACACTACTTAAACCACTTAAATATCTTCCTGGTAGCTGAAATAGCTTGGAAAATGTTAGTCGGCGTCACAATTCACCTCTTACTTTAAGCACCGCCATATGACTACCCATTAACTGTATAGTGGGTATCTTTTTGTCCGAGACCCTCATTGTTTACGGTATAATGCAACATTTTGGTGTGCCAGTTTAAAGCTTTGTGCACACTGCGGCAGAAGTTGAGATACATGTTGCTTGCCTGCCATGTTTCGGACTCATGTTTGTCAGAAAAGAGTTTTGTATTTGTAGATGATTTCGGCCCAAAATATAACATCCGGAAAGCGCATTCCATGATTTCAAAATATGAATCAAATTATAAGTATTACACAAACTTTATTGATTCGGTGTCACATTCCTTAACAAAACTTAAGTGTGGCTGGTTTCTTTCTAATATGCATTCGCTTTTCCTTGATTCAATGTCCAAATGTTTTCTTTATAATGACAGCTTATGTACTACAAGGCGAGCTTAACCCAAAATTGGGTTCTCTAACAACAGCCGCATTGGTTTGTTCGTAGATTACACCGAGACCCCTCCGTACCTCGGAGAGCACGCTAAGCCGTTGGTCCCGGCTGTCATTTGTAGACCTTTGACAGTCGTTACGGTCAGCTCAAAAGTCTGACAACCAGTCTTACCAAGGGGTATCGTGTTACGCAGTAACTGGGTTGTAGAGGTGTGGGTCAGATATGCCGTCACTCCTGGTATTCAGCTGCACCCGGTTAGACTGGAAGACGACCCTAACATAGTTGGGGAAATACTAGGACGATTGATTGACAAGTTATTAAACATGTAGGATGGGACATGACGTGACGTGATATACCCAGTGTGAACGAAGTTTTATGTGTAAATCGCGCGATATATATCAGTTGCCTGCTTACAGTGTCATCTGATATAATTGCCTCATATTATTCATGTTGTATGAGATCACTACCACGATTACAGTAGGGCTTATTGCGGGTTCAACCGTTTCTATTATGTATTTAGGTTCAGGCCGCAAGTAATGTTGTGTTGCTTTTTCTCATCATTGGACGTAAATGTGTTGGATTGAGCCATTCTTTAGCACAGCGAAAATCTATGATTTTAGACACGGTAATTATGCTAATGTTTAGAAAATTATTTATAGTTTCCATATATACAACCAGAGATTTTTTTTTAGGTAGGGCATCTCGTAGTTGACCTCTGAGATCATGACTACTTAACCGGGCTTTCCTGTGGGTGCCTTAAGCTACTACACTTAAAACCTCCAGCCAGGGGTTGTTCAACTTGGGCACGCCACAATTGCGGCGATAAGACCCCTCTTTGAGGAGTGGCTAGAGAGGCGCCACGGCGTCCTCACCTTCCGCCTGACGCAGGTCCTCACCGGACACGGCTGTTTCGGTAGGTTCCTGCACAGGATAAGGCGGGAGGAAACGCCCGGGTGTCACCATTGTGTGGATCGCCCGGAGGACACGGTGGAGCATACGGTGGAGGTCTGCCCAGCTTGGGCGGAGCATCGCCGTGTCCTCGTGGAGGCGATCGGCGGCGGTGATCTCTTGCGTCCGGCCCTGGTTCAGGCCATGGTACGGAGCGAGAGGACATGGGAGGCCGTCACCTCCTTCTGCGAAGCTGTAATGCTCGCGAAGGAGGAGGCGGAACGCGTGAGGGAAAGGCAAATTTCGCGCCCTCACACCCCTAACCGCCGCAGGAGGAGACGCCCAGGGCGTCGGGAATCGCGGGGCGATTTCCGGCCACCGTAGGCGCGGGCTTGCGGACGATGAGCAATGGGTGGCTCACCGTCCGATAAGGACCAGGCCCGGGTCGACGGCGCGTTGTGTTCCACGCGCGCCTCAAAGAGATGTCAGCAGATTTGAAGGGTGGACCCCTTCAAATCTGCACTTGAAGTAACCAGCGTCACCCCAATTAATTTCAGATTCACAAGTGAAATTACTTTTGTGTGGCCACACTAATTCAAAATACATAATTATAATTATACTTATCGAGACCTGCGGCAGTAGGGCAGGTCAAATAAAAAAAAAACCAAAGACTTTGACGGACTGCGGGTATATTTACAGAATATATTACACACATTTATAATCAGCCTATAATGTTCCCACTGCTGGGACACAGGCCTCCCTCTGTGGGCCGTAAATCCACCACGCGGGCCTAGTGCAGGTTGGTAGGTGTCACATGTCTTGAAGGGGTCCACTAGGGCCGATGCCTGCCGGGGTTGCGAAGAAAACTGAAAGGGAGATCGTGGCCCCCGGCAACAGGGCAACCGAAGGAACACGGGTGGGTTTTAGTCAGTAAGAGTCTGACACGCCCTCCCGCTCCGCCCAGAGCGGGAGAAGTTATTTGATGATTTCCCACCCTCAAAAAAAAAAAAAAAGGGGGTTGTTCAACTATGCTAATTAAAACTAGGTGAACGCTCGCTAAGGGCACCCCCTGTGGGGTACGAACCTTGGCTTAGGGCATCAACCGGAGGGAGGACATCAAGGATGGGACGGGCTGGTACAACCAGAGAGTTACACAACATAGTGTGGTACCCTCTGTACATTTCACTAGCTGCTGTCCGCGGCGTCGCCCGGGTGTACCCTAATTATTTTTCTAAAATAAAATATTTATATTATTATATTCCTTATAAAATCAGCTATCAGCCAGTGAAAATTCCGTTAACATCAGTCCAGTCGTTTCGGTGATTAGCAGTAACAAACCGCCAGACAGACAAAAATTTGAAATTTGTTTTTTTTTCTGTTATAATTACCGTATATACTTTCATATGCATTTAGTAAAAAGCTGTTATTTTGAAATTACAAACAGATATTTAAATTTTATTTATTTGT
Source organism: Omphaloscelis lunosa (assembly GCA_916610215.1). Classification (NCBI taxonomy): domain Eukaryota; kingdom Metazoa; phylum Arthropoda; class Insecta; order Lepidoptera; family Noctuidae; genus Omphaloscelis; species Omphaloscelis lunosa. Next base: position 2,298,617 of record OU744250.1, on the reverse strand, counting down.
ATAGATTTATTTATGGCCTTTTTTCATAGCTACAGTTTTTTATTTGTCGTTTAAATATAATTATTGATTCACAAGTTTTCCATTTAACCAAATAAAAAATATAGTATCCTAAGCTAACTAAAACTATTAGTAAACTAAAATATCGCATCGAAAAATTCCTCCACGTCGCTGTCGACTAGTAATGTACCCAAGAGACAGGCGGCGTTGCCACGTTGTATGGCAATACTTAGCCGCTGGCCAAGGTAAAAGCCAGTTCTTGGGTCATGGGAAGTGTCAACCAGTCGTTTGGAGATGTCATTGAACAGACCGTGAGTACTCGGACCCAACGGCCCTGGGGTTTCAAGCCCAAACAGCTCAAAAATATAGTGACCTATAAGGTTATTAAACTTTCGCCGCTTGAGGTTTTCCGCAGCCGCAGCGGCAGCGCCAGCACAGCACGCTGAGCCAGGAAGATGGGATGGCGCTAGAGTATCAACACACGTTACGTCCCACACTAATGGCCTACCCACCTTCCATGGAAATAAAGCCAGGCCGTCCGGTCTCTTGCTCTCTTTGTATAGATAAGATGCCTTGTTTCGACCTACTTACCCCTTAGTTACTTTTGTCTAAAAGTCGAAGGTAAATGTTTCTAATTTACTTCTGCAACAGAAGACGGGTTTTAGGTAAACCGAATTCTCTTTTAATAATAATTTCCCCAGATAAATGAACACCATTCCTACATTAAACTGTCGCACCCCTGAACTCCCAACTTTAAAACACATTTAACTGCAAACACACCTTAATTTATTTGTATTTACTCGAAAGTATTTCGGTACAAAATAATGCAAAAGTTTAAAAAGAGGACAAATTTAATTGGGCGAGTTACAAATGAGTCGGTACGTAGGTGGAATCCGCGTCGCCGGCCATGCGGGCAGTAGACCTCCCGTTAATTACCACCGCGGTATAACAAAGGCCCTCTGAGCAACCCAGCGGCTTTTGTCGTCAGTTTTATCTTAATTGCTTCAAGAAACTCGATATCGTTTGGCGACAAGATGCTTTTTATTCCTTCACTCCGCTCCCCGACGGCAAACAATGACAGAACTTTGAATTAGTTTTCGGTTTGATAACGCCGCCAATGGCTTTTTTCTTTCTCTGTTTTAACGACAGTGCTGTTATTACGACCGATATTTCGGCCCGATCGTTGAGGTTTTATAGCTTTTTCGATTTATTTTCCGCTGTCCGTTTATGTTCACGGGATGAGACCAACTTTATGATATCACTATTGTGTAACTTTTATCTAAGATTGTAAGCCATCACTCATCGTCGTAAAACTATGTGTTCACTTTCGGATTCTGCTCTGAATAAAATATACGACAAGTGGGATGTTCTGAATTATGATTGGTTGTGTTTTATGAAGAGGTTTCGAATATGAAAGTTGCTTTTGATTCAATGGAGCGAATTCTACCAGGAATGGAACTTTAATCTATTTTTTCTTGGAAACAAAAAATACACTCTGTATAGTACGGAGCGCAGTATATTATTTTTATTTTTATGAGTCTTTCATACCTACCCTTATTAATTTGCTGTCACATAATTAGTTACGTCATCTAGTAATTTTGTACTCAGCCGTGCGTCATAACCCTTCATACCAAAATACAGTCAGATTAGAAAACCCGTGACATCTATCTCTAAGCCTATCCATGTGTTAAGATACAAATTCTCGGATTAACCTTCAGCTGCCGTGTAAATTAATAACTTACCTCCGTCACGGGGGTGTAACAGGGTTCATATTTAACTTTTTAACCCCTCACCCCTAATGTTGAACTCTGGTAACAAAATTTACGTGGACTGCCCTGGCCCGGTTCCAAATCGCTAACGGAGGTCGTAGGTCACCTTACTTAATGTGAGGACATACTTTTGGCACGATCCTAACACGGCGTCACATGCAAATTTTATTCAATATGAAACACTTCGCATACTGTATGAGTTTGTCTTGTTGACTATGCAAAAAATTCCGCGTATGGCCCAGGGTTGTCGAATTATGCGCATATAGTTATAAAGTTGGTTTCTGTCCTGGTCTCTTTAACCTTTGCGAGCTGGTGCTAAGAAAGTACTGTATTATTATAACGATGATACTTTGATTTCAGAATGTAGTTAAATTGTAAATGGTTTGGTAATTTATTCAATTTGATAAAATATTCGGCAGAAACCTCTACGAGGGTCAGTACTAAGTGTGCGCCCAGCGTATCTGGACTGTCAGCCATTATCATTCCGATGTAACTAACTTGTAAGGGCGGTGAATTGGCAATGTGAACAACCTAATGTCTATCTAAACCTTTTAACCATAGAATAACCTAATAATATTCTCGTACACATAGAGAGAGTTTAATTATTTCGGTTCATGACCACTGGGTACGTAATTACAAAACTGACATTACATGTTATTGTTTGTAACATTATATAGGTACATCATCCGAATCTCTTTGAGTTTGAACATTTAGCCAATCACAAACATTGGTCTCCTCATCATTTAGCTCCAATGAGTTATCAGTTAGCTATGCAACTGATAACTCATTTTACCTTTTCACAGCTTTACCTTTTGAAGAGTGAGCATATTGTCAGACCTTTCATAATCGAGTGGTGTAATCGTCGGGTTATTACCAGATGATGTGCCGTTTATGTGCATTTTCGAACAATATGGTTCGTGGAAATTGCGTTAGTATCCACCATTCAATATACGTGGCTGGCTTGTGTGGATAACCGTTTTCTGAACGGCTTTATCAGATGACTGCAATTGCTTTGTCTATTTATTTCTTTGTAGTCAATTAGCCCATCTGGCTAGGACTCGTTGTACCTACGCCAATTGAAGCGTAATTCACAATATCATGTGAAAACTGAATGTAGTGTAATTTCAGCGACTCACTTTAAGCGGCGTAAATAACGCCATTCTGAATGTCTTTTACAATAGTCAAAAGTCATGGTTTCGAACTTTTGTTTGTAGGTAGATTTTTTAATAGGACATTTTGCTAAAAGCCCTAAAAACAACTGTGCTTTTAAGACTTTTCAAAAAGTACTTTAAAACCTTTAATTTTATTAAAACAGCTATACCTAAGTATCATAGCAATTCAAGGATAAAGCAATTAATTTTAATGGATTTTTTAGATTTTAACAAATTTCTTGTCAACATTTTAGGAATATTTGCTTGAGTCTTTACAGATGTTATATTGATAAATGATAAATGATTTTATTTCTGTAAATAGGTTTGTACAAACACTTTTACACGTCAATCATATTTTAAAAACTAGATGAGGTCGGCGTTTCCTATCTGACTACCCTGAGAAGAAAGACCGAAACAAACTCAGAGGTCACAGTCTCTTTTAAAGTCCAGACATAATCTTGGTCAGATCATGTGAAGACCATGTAGATTGGTGTCTGAAGTGGTCTTTTGAGGAAAGTATCACACAGATTGAGAGCGCCTGTCCAGTCAGTGCACGCATTTGTCAGTTATCGTGCAGCTCAACTCAGAATTTAAGGAGCTCAAGGATTCGACGAACAATACCAAAGAAAGGACATTTGGGTAGGCCGCATAAATTACTCAAACTGTCAGACTATAATTAGAACTAACTGAGAAAAAATTAAAAACAAAAGAAAAAGAAAAAGGAATGACCCACATAGTCTTCACATTCACAATAATCTAAAACATATAATACTTTAAAAGTAAATATTCATGTCGTTGTATATATAAACTTCATTAATGTCAATGTGTATAATATATAAAAACCAGGAAATAATCTTGGTCAGAGCATTTCATTTGAGGACCATGTAGATTTGTGTCTGAAATGGTCTTTTGAGGAAAGTACCATACAGATTTGAGTGGACCTGTCCATTTCATGCACGCATTTGTCAGTAATCGTGTAGCTCAACTCAGAACTTAAAAGGAGCTCAATCGCTATTGGACTTGCTTCCAAAAAACTATAGCTGCTTGTATAAAACTACAAATAACTATAATAATAAATAATACCAAGCTATCATTGTTCAAAATTGTGTCACTACAGACCAGAAGCCACTTCTCATACAGAGAAGGCACAAGCATTGATCATCATGCTTGCTCAAGACGGGTTGCCGATTTCAGATTTACTTGCTTATTATAATTGTGCAGGGTTTTTTAAACATATGGATGTAAAAAAAAACCCTGTTCGATCCTAAAGGAACACTCATTACTTTTATAACGTTAGCAATATTTTTTTTAAGTGAAAACTTCTTTAGGCTCGTTGGGTAGTTTTAGGATGGGACTAAACCATTGATTTCGCGACACCGTGATGACACCAGCTTTTGACCATTTAAAAGAATTCAACGCGTTGATTACCGCGGTGCGTGGAGTAAAAGACATCAACGCGTTGATTACCGCAGTGCCGAAATTTTCTTTTTTTTTTTTGATTAGCAAAAACTTAAAAACAGAAGTTATCTGTTTTTAAGTTTTTGCTAATAGACTCTCAGTACGATACCTAACAACAGCGTCATGGATTACACAGGGTTATTTTTATATGTTGTATAAGTTCAGGTTTCCTCTCGGTGTTTTCCTACACCAAAGTGTTGTCTAAGATAAACTCCGAAAGTTAATCCTAACTAATATTATAAATGCAAAAGTGAGTTTGTTTGTTTGCTTGTTACGTTTTCACGCTAAAACGGCTGAACTGATTTGGATAAAATTTGGCACATGGGTAGACCATGACCTGGAAAGGGACATTTGCAGACGATGTAGAGAACAACAGCTAGTATTAAATAATTCCAATTGATACGTCCCCGGTTTTGAACCCCGTGCATGAGAGACGAAGCCTTTACCACTGGGCCTTTAATAAAAGTAGCATAATAAATTCTTCGTGTATCTATTTAGGTACTTTGTCAACTCGGCATTCATTAGTATGTGAAACACAACTAAATAAAACTTGACACGGCGATAAAAAAAAAGGATGCTTTTACAGCAGTCCTGAAATATGACGCAAATAAAATAAAAGAATATAATTGTAACAATACTCGTTTACAGCTGTTGAGCGTAATGGGGGTGAAAAATATGGAATGCTACGTATGGCCGCGGCTTTGTTTGGGTAAAAACTTTTAAGATTTTTGTAAAGAAAAGTACTTTAAGTTCCAGTTATAAGTAATCCTTACTTATCCTTAATCTATATATATAAAACAAAGTCGTGTTAGTTACACCACTTATATAACCCAAAAACGGCTGGACCAATTTTCATGATTTTTGTGTTTTTGGATTTGCCTTCGTCCGGAATAGGATAATGACTATTAACACATTGGAAAAATTTACAAGAAAAAAAGAGATGAAGAAAAGTGTTTTTATAAATGTTGCATTTATAATATCCCGTTATTTATTTCATAAATCTTAACAAAAAGTACTAGGCTTGCATGAACTTTGATGATATCTCGGTAGATAGGTATTTATGTAGGTTGGTGGGTAGGTAGGGTAGGTAGGGTAGGTAGGGTAGGTAGGGTAGGTAGGGTAGGTAGGGTAGGTAGGGTAGGTAGGGTAGGTAGGGTAGGTAGGGTAGGTAGGGTAGGTAGGGTAGGTAGGGTAGGTAGGGTAGGTAGGGTAGGTAGGGTAGGTAGGGTAGGTAGGGTAGGTAGGGTAGGTAGGGTAGGTAGGGTAGGTAGGGTAGGTAGGGTAGGTAGGGTAGCTAGGGTAGCTAGGGTAGCTAGGGTAGGTAGGGTAGCTAGGGTAGCTAGGGTAGGTAGGGTAGGTAGGGTAGGTAGGGTAGGAAGGGTAGGTAGGTGCACCGTAGATGCAAGTCCTTAATGCTACCCGTGCGAAGCCGGGTTTGATCAGCTAGTAATATTTTAAATGCGAAATTGAGTTTGTTTGTTTATTATTTGTTACGCTTAAAAAACGGCTGAACGGATTTGGATGAAATTTTGCGCATGAGTAGACCATGGCCTGGATTAAGACTTAGAATACTTGTATCCCGATATTCCAAAGGAATCGAAACTTATGCGGGAGAAACTGCGGGGCACCGCTAATATTTAATATTCAAATGTAAAATGGTTAACACCGTTTTAATGCTGACATTCTTGGAAAACCACAAAACTTTAATTCTCAGAAAATTTGTCAGTCTGTATTCTCGTACAACTTAAATAATGGATAGCAAAAAAACATACAAAATCTACCTATCTTTTTCCCAATTATGTTGGGTCAGCTCCCAGTCAAACCAAATCCAGCTGAATACCAGTATTTTACTTGGAGGGGCTGCCTATTTGACCTCCACAACCCAGTTACTGGGTAACACGATACCCCTTGGTAAGACTAGTTATTAGACTTTTCTAGCTTCTGACTGTCAAACATCTACGTGTCATTGTCGGGACCACCGGCTGGCTTAACGTGGTTTCCGAGGCACGGAGGGGTCTCGATATATGTATTTAATAAATGGTCACCCATCCACGAACTGACAGCGGCAAATGTTGCTTGCCCCACCCAAAAACAAAAAAATATACTCAAATGATAATTTCCTCCCGCAAAACAACACAGTCTATTATTCTAAACAAACGAACTTACCTATTTGTGGTAATAGAGTGCTATGACCAAGCAAAAACCGATCCCGCTCCCAAATTGCGGTACATAATACTTCATCAAAATTAAAGTTCATTCGTTCCGTTCATTCAATAGAGTTTGCAAAATGTTTTAAGGGTGTATATTCATTACAGCGGAGACGCTTGGGGAGAAAAGTTTTGCGTCACTTCACTTGTTCGGCGAATTATTCATGATCCCTCCAGAAATTTTCGATTGATTATACTGTTTAGAGCAAATTAACTTGACAATTAAGTCGTGGAGTTTACAACTGAGGGATGCTATTATGTAAGTCGATTTGTGATGTTGTAGATCATTGTTGTCATTATGATCTAGGAATCCCCTGGATGCGAGAAGCACAGAACCGGTCGAAGTGGCGGTGCGTTCAGCAGTGGACGTCTTTCGGCTGAAATGATGATGATTTGGATGATATACGTATAGGAAACCTCAAATGGATTACAGAGTGGCTATCCCTTGAACACCATCATGTCAAGACAAAACCAACGAGTTCAATCTCAACGACGTTTTCTTATTTAGTTGAGAAGCCATCTCCGGGCTCCCTCATCAGACCAGTTCCATGGTATCATATTTTTAAAATGTCACGGTAGTTGTATAAATACGCAAAGTTTCAGCTCGATCGGATGTCAGGAAGTACTTGAAAAATGGATGACAATTGCAGTAACTGGAAACACATACGAACGCATCAAGCTAATAAAAAGCTTGTAAAAACAGTCAAAACTTACATGAAAATATAGACAATGAAAATTCACCCTTGCTTTATATAATAAGTCCCACAGGACTCCCATAATTTCAAGATCAAAAAAATAAACTTAAAAATTAAGGCATCGTACAGATTACCTAACCCTTTATTTTGGCTTCGCCACGGTCGGGTAAAAATATTCTATACCCAAAATCCGACTATAAATAAATAATACACATGTGAACCTTCCTGTTTTGAAATAAATTAACGTGAATCATTATAAAATCGTTTGTTTAATTGGTGATTGATTTTGTTTTCAATCTAATACAAATATTACTATTTATTAACATCGAACGTATTTATCTATGGGTGAATCCTAAAATATGATAAATGCGAAAGTGATTTTTAGTTTGTTTGTTACGCTCTCGCGCTAAAACGGCTCGACGGATTTGAATAAAATTTGGCACGTGGGTAGACCATTACCTGGAGAAGTACATAGACCCCGACCTTTAATCCCGAAATTCCCACAGAATTGAGATAAATATAAATTAATAATTTATCCTTGAAAACACGATTTTGTTTTGAAGCCGATATCTCATTTTAATTTAGTATAAGTAATTACCATTTCAAAATAATTACAAAAGTCCAGTTAGGCGTTTCCCAGAGATTAGTATGATTGGCAAAAATAAATCGTTTGCAAACTGAAAACCAGTACAAATATATCCCACATATACAATGATGTATTACCAATTCAATCATTATAATGATTGAATACATTCTCTTGCCCATAACCCAATTTATTTGGGGTCGGTGGAACACGTATTCTTTTTTCTTCCATACTTACTTACTGTCTCAATAGTCATCCCCTTTCTACCCATATCATCGTCCACACAGTCCATCCATCGTATCGTTGGTCAATTACCTATTAAATATTAACATACATTATGTTTGAGAGAAGTTTACAATAAGTGTAACAAAAAATATTACATTTATTAAAACAAAAAAAAAGTTGAAACCAGTCAACTATGAACAAAGTACTACAAGATAGTATTTTTGTTGTAACGGTTCAATAAATTCGAAGTTATTCGTAGTTTTACGCGATTGTTGGGAAACTGTAACATCGGAAGAGCGCGATTAAAATAGGGTTGTCGGTTTCTAAAGTAATAAAAATTAAATTAAAATTTTTAAAAACCCCCAACACAAACAAAATCCTTTAAAAAGCGTCATCGCGTCGGGGATGGCTAAAAATAATATATTTTCTACCATAGCATACCGTCCCCCGACGCGATGATGCTTGTTTCTAAATATTACCTAAATCTTATTCAAACTTACAGGGCCAATACATTTTATTTTATTACTTTTTAGGGTTTCGTACCTCAAAAGCAAAAACGGAACCCTTACAGGATCACTTGTGTGTCTATCTGTCTGTCTGTCCGTCTGTCACAGCCAATTTGCTCCGAACCCAATGGACTGATTAAGTTGAAATTTGGTATACATATGTATTTTTGTGAGCCAAACACGGATGTGTAACGAAAATATTTGAATTTTTAATATGGGGGTCACTTTTGGGGGACAAACATCAAAATTTAAAAAAAAAAGTTTTGCAAACTGTACCGTGTGACATATCAAATGAAAAAGCTTATCGTGAAAATTTCAAATGTATTATTTTTTTATAATTCTAAAATAAATACTTTCAAAGATATCTAAGAAAGTAGATGAAAATTGAATTTTGAAAAAAAAAAAAAAGCAGTGGCACTCCGGGAGTGCCGACAGAAGTGAAAACTTATACAATTTTACTGTGCAGGAAATAAAGTATCGCACGTTGATGTCTTTTTAATAGTCATAAGTTGGTGTCGTAACAGTGTCGCGAAATCAATGGTTTAGTCCCATCTCAAAAATACCCAACGTGCCTAAAGAAGTTTTCATTTAAAAAATACAAAGAATGGATACTCTCTACTCTTTACTCTCTACTCATAGATTACAGGAAAACCTCTAAGAAGTCTACCCTACCTACCCTACCTACCCTACCTACCCTACCTACCCTACCTACCCTACCTACCCTACCTACCCTATCTACCCTAACCACCCTACCTACCCTAACTACCCTACCTACCTACCTACCTACCTACCTACCTACCCTACATGCCTACCTACCTACTTACCTACCCACCTACCTACCCACCTACCTACCTACCAACCTCCATACCTAACTATCTACCGAGATATCATCAAAATCATGCAAACCTAGCCTAAACAAAACATAAAAAATGTTTAGGGTGGACCACCCTTATCACTTAGGGGTATGAAAAATAGATTACGACTGATACTCAGACCTACTCCATCATCAGACACTGATTACTATCTATCTATAACCTATTCATTGAGACCATTCCAATGAGCCTAAACACGATACATGTGCTGTAAGATGGTGAGGGATTTGGGTATCCTGCAAATTCCAGGTGATGCTGCAGCATCAGTTCAAGGTTACTATGTTATTCTAATATCATTGAAGTAACAGAATTCCAAATTTCGACTCGATCATGCTGCGACCTGTGGAAGATGCTCACATCCATTCATCAACTGGAAAAGAGCTGATAATAATCTTCAAACGGTTGAATAGATTTTCTTGAATCATATCTAAGAACACTCTCGATTAAGACACCTTTTCAAAAGAAACAAAAAAAAAACAAAATCGGTCCATCCGTTTGGAAGACACGTTGTCACAGATAAATACACAGATACACATGTTAAACTTTATAACACCCCTCTGTTTCCGTCGGGGGGTAAAAAGGTGTAAATCCTATACTATTAAACGTACAATAGTTGTAGATATATTTGTTTGTATAGGGTTATTATACAGGGTGTCCCTGGAAGTATGAATCAAATCGAATAGAGGCGTGAGCAAAGTCATTTCTGAACTTTCTTACCCTGAAAATGTCGGTGCAAATTTTTACCGTTCAATAGTTATGACCAATTTTTTTTTTCATCTTATGTGCAAAAGTGCTGTAAATTCTACGGCACTGTATATTGCCTCAATCAGCATTAGAGCCACAAAATCTAAAAATCGTAAGTAAAGTATCTTCGAAGAATCTCAGTGAAAATTAATGCAGCAGGTATTTAATGTTATCTATTTGAACATCCATCGCTACAGACCACAATGTTCGCCCCAAAAAACCACCAAATTTAATGTTAAAATTAGTTTAACAAATAATTCCCACATCACACGTCCACTTATTAGAACCGTTAGAACTCAACAGCCCTACACAAAAGGCAGTTAATTTAAACATTGGCTGTAGGAACCAGCTGTTCGCCAATTAACGGTCAACTCATTAAATTACTCCGCACTGGCTCTGGGAGCCTGGTACCCGCGTCGTAATGTTGCCATGTTGATTTTAAGTATTATAAAGAGTACATATGAGTACGCAGTTTATTTGCGTAGTGTTAATAGGAAATGGTAACCCTTATCTCTCGTAGGAGTCAAAAGAGGTGAGTCAGAGATTGCGAAAAGGGGCTTTTACTTAGTTTAATCCCTGTAGATTTCATCAGTAATATCAAACATGTATGTATTTTGTTCACATAGGTAGAAATTTCAAAAGGTCTGCTCGTGGCTAAATAATAGCAACCGCACGGGTCGATCTTCAAAGCGAAGCAACGCTTGCCGAGATGGGTCCGTGTATGGGTGACCATCCTTAACATACCGAGACCCCTCCGTGGCTCGGAAAGCACGTTAAGCAGTTGGTCCCGGCTGTCCTAGATCTTTGACAGTCGTTACGGATAGTCAGAAGTCCGAAAGTCTAACAACTAATCTTGCCAAGGTATCCAGTTACTCAGTAACGGGTTGTGGAGGCCAAATAGGCAGTTGCTCCACGTAAAATACTGGGATTCAGCTGCATCTGGACTGGAAGCCGACTCCTACATAATTAGAAAAAGGCTAGGCAGATGATGACGTCGAAATGTTAAAGTTAAAATTAACGAAAAGTTCCCATTCTGAAACTCTGACAACTATGTAGCTATGAAAAAATGTCAGACAAATCGGAATTTTTCGAACTCGCGAAGCGTGAGTTCATTAAACTTTTTTCCTCGACTCCCCAATTTACTTTCTATCGAATCCAATCTAAATTCGTTCAATTTTTTAACATAATCACCGATCGGATAACGCTGATATTCGCGAGACAAGAACGGTAGGGAGGGGAAAAACGGGAATTGTAATAAACGATTTATCGAAGAAATCAGAGGGAGTCCCGGGAGACACGGGAATTAAGAACTCCGCTAATGAGATGTTGATTGCATCCAGTCCCGCTTGTCGCCTGCCTGTTTTGCATTAAATCTCCTTTTTATATTTTCTCTAGTCTGTTAAAATGCGGAATGCATCTTGTGATGTTTTGTTACTCCACTTTGCGTTTCTTATTAGTTTTTGTGTTCTTTCATGGAGAAATTAAACAGAAATGTCTGTGCTTTGAATCCTTGCGATTTTTCATGCTGGTATGCACTCTAAAGAAACATCTAGAACATTAGATCCTATAAAGTACTTTCTATTCAGAAACGGTGGTTATTAATTTATTTCGTTTAATCAGCTGTAAAGATGCGTACTTAGCGAAGGAAAACAATTGCGATTCATATGTACTCGCGTACTTAGAGCTTGTTCACACGATGCGTTGCGGCGTCGCACCGCAGTCTGGAGGTTTTAAACCTGGTTCTAAAATCTTCAGACTACTACGATGTCTTAAAACAAGATTATTCGGAGAAAGTCAAAAGTATTAATTCAAAAGAGTATGAACTACATATTATCATAGAACCTCTACCGATACAACCGTCCACTGAATTTCCAAGCCAACATTCATAAGAACAATTTTCCTTTCACAATATCAAACGCCGTATCAAGATTGGTGGTATACACGAGGACGTTGCCGGTTTCCCCCCTAATTCCGTATTTCGCATGACGAGGCGCGATAAACTCAGCAATGTACGTGAAAATGTTTCAATAATGTGAAAATTTGCAGTGTGACATTATTACCATAACGCTGCAAGGTGAATTAATCGTTGGCTGTTGCTTTTCGCGTGAACTGATGTTATTGTTTGTATGCATAAATAAAGGTATAATTTAAAATATTTTTGTTATATTTTAAGCCGTGTTTTCGAAATGTTTTCATATACAATTCATAAACAGTTACGCGAGAATTTTTCATTAGAAAGTAAAGTTCAAAGTTTAAAAAGAAGATTTCATAAGCTTACATATTCTTAAGAATGCCCAGCGGTTGACAACTGTTCAACTTGTAGTTACGGGACACGGACAGTAAAAAATCTAATCATTGCAAAATACCAAAAAATATTTAACAGCCCTCACATAAAACAAAACAACCCAACCGGCCGTTAAATTGAATGAAAGAAAAATCGCTTACGTTGAAATTCATAACACTCCTACACAGTTATGTTTCTCGTCACACTCCAAGAATACGGGCTAATCTAAAACCGTTAAGGGTTAAACCCGGACAGTCGGACAGCCGGACAGAATGCCGGACACGTACGCCGACCATCTTCCTTGCGAAAACACGCTCGCCGGACGTACGGAACGACCCTTTTGAGCTAAGCAAACTGGTGTTGTGTCTTCGGACGTGTTTTATGTTAGATTTCATCAGCAGCTCCGAATTAGAAACGGCAATTGGGTAGAAAACTTAGTGATTTGAATTTTAAAATGCAGTTTGTTACTATTACTGTTCTGCGGCGTCAACTATGTGATAATATTGATATTTTTAGGGATCCGTACCTCAAAACGAAAAAAACGGAACCCTTATAGGATCACTCGTGTGTTTGTCTGTCTGTCCGTCTGTCCGTTTCTCACAGCCAATTTACTCCGAATGTAATGGGCCGATTAAATTGAAATTTGGTAAACATATGTATTTCTGTGACCCAAATATGGACGTGTAACGTAAATAAATGAATTTTGAATGTGGCGGTCACTTTTGGAGGCAAATAAAAAAAGAAAATTTTAAAAAAGTTTTTGAAATTGTATTGTGTGACTTATCAAATAAAAGTGCTTGTTAGGAAGATGTTATTTTTTTTTATAATTTTAAAATACATACATACGTTTAAAGATATTTAAGAAAATACTTGAAAATTGACCATTCCCCTCTTATCTTCGAAACTACTGAGCCTAAAATTTTGACAAAAAAAATACAGAAAATGGTTCTTCACTCATAGATTGCAGGAAAACCTATAAGAAGTCTATGGTCTTAAAATAACATGGTAAATCTATCAATATTGTGCGTACAAACTTATAGTTGCAGTTGGAATGTATGGGAGAACATGTATTTCAACTACAAAGTTAAATTTGTATTTGGGATAAATTCATCCCAACTACGGAACCCTTCATTGTGTGTAGTCCGACACGCACCTTGCCGGTTTTTTTTAACGTAATCCACTCTTTATATGGTTACTGTTAAAGAAAAAATTGCCAATGGAAAGCCGCAATAGACGATGATTAAGAGTTGTTGATTACCAATCAACAAGCTTTGCAAACCGATTGGTGATCACAGTTCGTTATTAGTTAGACCAATATGGTGATTATACGTATGTAGATACATATTAATTATACTCACTACGCTACTAATTGATAACTAGACTTTTACATGATACATTTAATTTTAGCAGTATAGTCAGTTGATTTCTTCTTGAAAAAGATTTCGTTCCAGGAACTGAAACATCTATAATATATACCTAAACCAGGAAAAGGTAGACCTTTTATAATGGCTGTTCTCACTAACTTAGCTTATGGGTCGGCTTATATACTAAAAAATGGACGAAAAAGAACTTAAAGTGGTTCTCCAAGTGAAATAAGGAGCAGCAAGTGTGACTTTGCGTTTTGAAATAATTTAGAACAAGAATGAAGTAAATTCTGAAGACTAGATAACCTAACACTAAGTCAACACAAAAGTAATATTCCTAAAGACCGTTCCACAAAATGAGCACTACTAAAAGTGAGCCTCCGCAAACAAAATAAAAAAAAAATATCTACGAAAAAATTTCATAGTAAACTCTTAACTTTCTCCGCACCCATAATATCCCATTTCGTGAGTTTAATATTCAATAACCGCTTTTATACACAACTATTGGGACGGGAATGTACACGGTGTTCCCATTCCGATCACGTACGGCCGCTGTCTTAACATCTGGATTGTTTTGCAACATGCTGTAGCGTCTTGAACTTTGTTTTTAAACTGACATCTGTCTGGTCGCACTTTTTGAAACTTATTCGGTGGTATTTACGTGGCCGACACTTGGACAACTTTGAACTACGGTACTTTAAAATTTTGGAGCCGATGGCGGTGCATTTTAAGCTCCATTTGCGATGTTTTGAAGTTGTGTACATTTTTAAGTAATGTAAAAATTTATTTGCATAGATTGCAGGTACAGTGACAGTTAAAATATGGATGATCTTTGTACAATCTACCTTATATTAGTCATGCAACATTATTATAACACGAGTTTCATCACATAAAATGAATAGCAATTATGACATAGATAAATTGTTTTTAAGGATTACAGATGAACAATAGTCAGCACCAGGTACCTACATTAATTTAATAAAACATGAATTTACATAATTATCTGCAAAACAATAAACACAATAGGAATAAACTTAAATAAATTGAAACAATGTCATAATTAGGTAGGTATGTCAAAAATTACATTAAATTATTCATTACATAAGTCAGTATCATTAAGAAAGTCGTTCACAGAATAATAGCATTTTTCAATTAATAATGCTGTTAGTTTGTTTTTAAAGTCTCAAATTGTGTAATTTTTAATTGTGTTAGGTTTTTTATAATATATTATTTGGCCCATACTAATAATGCCTTTTTATTGTAAAACAGTATTACAACCTCTCAATATGAAGTAGATATTTATATTGACTTCTTATACTGCAGTGAACAGGTTTATGTTACATTTAATGAAAATTGCGAATTCTAAAATGTACATAGCCGGGAAATTTAATAGTTTGAGAGACTTAAACACAGGAACGCAACTATCCGTCACTTTCATATTAAGTATTGCCCTTAAGCAACGTTTTTGGGCCTTGAACACATGTTCTCGTAGAGTACAGTTTCACCAAATGATTTTTCCGTATCTTAAAGTAGACGCGACCAGACCATGGTAACTACCGTTGTGGAGATGTTGACCTTTTTCGTCAGATTGTATTGATAGCTAGATTGTAATAGTACGCGGATATGCTCAATTTTTTACAAACCTCTTCTGCTTGAGATTTCCAAGTCAACTGACAGTCTATCAGTATACCTAAAAAATTTGCAACTTGTACTTGGTCAATATTACTGTTATTACATTCTAATTTTTACATTTGGTACCGATGTGCAAAATGCATTACGTTAGTTTTTTCCAGGTTATTACAAAATTATTTTCGTCATCGTATTTTCATCGTTTTGGTGGTTAGCTGTTGAGGAATTACAACCATAAATATTAATAACATGGTTTGTTAATTAATTCTCAATTACCTAAGTAATTACCACATCTCGTATGGTCTAAATAGTTCTTTGAAAAAAGTCTCAAAATTTGATTTCTTGAAATTGTCTGTCAGTCAGACTATCGGTATTGTTGTGTGAGTCGATAAAGCAAGGATTAATATTTTATGAGGTAAGAACCTACAAGATAGTATAAAAGTATCCTACTAATATTATAAATGTGAAAGTTTGTGAGGATGGGTGGATGTTTGTTACTCTTTCAAGCAAAACCTACTAAACGGATTTGGATAAAATTTGGCACACATATAGTTTATAATCTGAATTAATACGTGGGATTTACTTTTTATCCTGATTCTAGACTTGTGCGTTAGGCGCGACTTGGAGCTTCTTGCCCGTTCTTCTCCAAAGAGATCTACGCTTTGGAATGGGCAATTAGCTTCAACTTTGTGACTAACTGACCGACTCTTTGACAATTCAAAAGTGCCTGTAATTGAAATAAATGCTTTGAGTTTTGAGTTATTTTTTAGATGCGGGTGAAACCGCGGGGCGCAGCTAATAAGTTATAAATGAAAGTTCAGCTTCAATACCTTACATCTACGGAGAGATGTTTCCCCATGCACTTTATACTCTAGATACAAAACATTCCACCAATATCGCAGATATTCGGCATCCCAAAGACGACCATAAAATTTGAATACCGCCTTGCTCTTTTAATCCATAGAAAGTTTTAGTAAACCAGGCGTTACATACGCCAGGGAACGGGGGCAAAAACTAGTTGGCACACTTTTTGCATCCTGATCTCTCGTTGAAAAGGCTGAAAATTGCCGTGAGGGAAGTACGTTACAAAGTGAGGATGAAAGTTAGGCCGGTTACAGGCCCCATCCAGTCACCGAAGCTATTCGAGCGTTGGCTCTGTAGAGTTTTTAATTTCGTTCCGCAACCACTCGCGGGAAACCTCGTTACAAGTTTAAATTGGCATTTCTCGGAGTAATGGTTAGACGCCAGTGGATAACTTCCCGCGGTGTCTCCTTCACTTGGTCGGGTAATTCTTATTTAAAATGTATGAAAGGTTTCTTACAAGGTATTTGTGAGGCAAGTGTTTAGTGCATGGTGATATTGTGTGCCGCTTGCCGGTACGCGGGGTAAGCGGTCTGTAATTGAGTTCGTGTTTATCTCAGAGTGGGTTGGTAAAATATATGTATAGTTTAGCCTCTATTATTCAGTTAATATATACGCTGGAGAGCAGTAGTAGTTGTCAAATAATACGCTAACACTATTTTGATTATTTCTGTTGCGTTCCGCAAAATTAGAGTTTTCATATGATATGAAAATTTACTAGGTAACTAAAAAGCATAGAAACCTCTGTTGATTAAAAACTTCAAGGGATTTGCTAAGATGGAACGGTTTTACTCGTCTCCGCGGTTTTCGAATTGATGGTGTAATTTTGTTGGTGGCACCACATGATTTCGTCGACATTTCTCGTCCTTTATAAGAGGAGCTCCAACTGGCTCCAAGTCAGAAGGATTATAGGTTTTCCACTGTTTTTTTACGAGCTATCATTTATATAACACCGATTTTTAGGTAAACAAATAAGTTCAGTTTTGAAGTGAAAACTTCTTTAGGCGCGTTGGGCATTTTTGAGATGGGACTAAACCAATGATTTCGCGACACCATGACGACACCTCATTTTTGTAAACGTACGGATCAATGTTATATGCAAGTATTTTTAATTTAAAGGTTTCGGAAGTTTTTTTTTTTTTGTAAACGCAATTGTGCTCTTTATTTGGATATGGTTACGGACCAATGTTCTATACAAGTATTTTTCTTCCACCAAGGCGATCTTGTTCAAGTTTGCACTTCTGTCGGCACTCCCGGAGTGCCACCACTTTTTTATTCCCATGATATAGTACCCGCATAATAAAATTATCCATTTGACCTTAGAGCTTAGGTATCGTTACACTTTTTCTGATGTAGGTACACTTGATGATATCCAAATGTTGTTGTTAATTACATAAAATCACACCTGTAATTCCCATAGGGCTAGGCAGAGGTGGATAGTGGTAGTGGTGGGAAATAAATCTGGTATAAAAATGAATTAGTTTGTTGTTTAAGATTGACAGAAACGGCGCTCCATACAACCAAACTATTCTTAAACTCGAATTTCTTGACTTTATTTTAAACATTTATTCATGAATGCCAGGAATTGCTTGAGAATGACGAAAACATCTGCAGAATTTGGTTAATAACAAAGACCCATCTCACTGGCCCCGGTACGTGCGTTGTGTTCCTACAAACGTTTGGATACAAACAAACGGAAATTTAAATATATTTTTTATTTGCTCAGGTGCTGTAGATTTGTCTTTAGACAATATGTGTTTTTCTGCGCTAACGTTAGCACATTCTTTAAACCATTTCAAACATGTTTTTAGTTAATACCAAAGTTAAATGCTCATAAATTATCATTTAATTGGACATTACCTACTGTAAAATCGGCATCTATTCTCGTTACCAACTTCATGAACTGATCTCATTAAGATCGTGCCAAAACAACATAATCATTTCAGCTGAAAGACGCCCACTGGTGAACATAGGCCCCCAAGCACCGCCACTTCAACCGGTTTTGTACTTCTTGCATCCAGCAAATTCCTGCGGCCTTCACCAGGTCATCGATCCACCTTGTGGGAGGCCATCCAACGCTACGTCTTCCGATCGGCGGTCGCCACTCGAGAAGCCTCCGGCCCCATCGGCCATCTGTTCTGCAAGCAATGTTTCCTATCCACTGCCACTTAAGTTTGGCAATTCTTCGGGCTTTCTCAGTTATCTTTAATCTCTTCATTTCTGATTCGATCACGTAGGTAATCTCCAAGCATAGCCCTCTCCATTGTCCTTTGAGTGACTTTCAGCCTTCTAATGAGGTCCACTAAAAGGCGACACGACATAATAAGGGTCAACTTTACTTGTGTAACGTTTCCCTTTATTTATTTATTGAATACTTCAAGCACACAAATGTACAGAGGCGGACTTAATGCCATTGGCATTTTCTACCAGTCAACCTTTGGTTGATGCATTGACAAACGATGGTAGGTGCAATAGCGAGAATTGAGGAATAAATATTTATTTAAATATAAAGATATTCATAAATATATACTCCTAATTATATATATGACGGAGGAGGGTACGTGTCTCTTTCGTTATTATCATCGATATTTTAACTACTGTGGGCGTACTGTGGGTAGTGTTGGTTAATGCGCAATAGAAAAACCGTTTGCAGTTCAGATCACATTATAATTTACTATCAAATTAATCACACTAGCAATTGTCACACTGTAGGTACACGACACGACTATTCAGAATGCGCGACAGTTTCTAAACGTCTTCACTGCTTGACTGCCATCCATGAACTCCGCCCAGCTCCAGCTGGTCCGAGCGCTATGTTGTAGACTCTGTCGAACGCCGCTTGGCGGCGCTGGCGTCCCGATTAATCAACTCAGTAACGTATTTCCGACATATAAATATACGCACAAATAAATATACTAAAACAAATAAGACAAACAACAGGAAAACATTACGATAGTTGTAATGATACTAAAAAATAAAATATTTTTATTTCAGACCGAAATTAGTCCATAAGTTGTAGTGGTTAGTAACAGATTGTGCTTACATGCTATGTTAGTGTTGTTAGTAATATCATTAATTAGTTAGCACAAACCTAATGCTATTTTTACCCATTGTGTTTGGATGGGGCAGTCCGGTCTGCTAGTAAGCCGCTTTCTTACGCATGATGGCCTGAAAGCCATCCGTGTGCACTGCAGCAAACATTCCAGACGCACTATAACGCCGCGGCAACCGCAACACCATCCTGAAAGCGTTATTATATTGCACGCGCAGGACGTTGTAGGCTCGGCTCGTATATGACACCCACAGGCCACTCGAGTAGGACTGACAGAAAACTTTAAATAAACTGACTTTGACGTCTGCCGTGCAGCGAGCGAACCTACGGGCGAGGATATTACTCCTCACCGCCAACGCCCTGCGCTCGTGCTCTATGTCGCCATCATCCCGTAGGTCATTAGTGACAGCATGACCTAGGTACTTAAAACTATTTACTACATTAAGTACTACGCCGTTGAGATATACCGGAGGTACGCGACGGGGCTGTTGTTTAGGTACCGTAAACACTAAGAACTCACTCTTTTTTTAGTCATATTTAAGGCCGTGCACCTCCGCATACATCTCACAGATCGTGAGTAGCTTCCTCAATCCGTTCATTGATGGACTGAGCAACACCATGTCGTCCGCGTAACTTATATTATTAACAGCTGAAATGTGTGCTGCTCAGCCACTCGATAAGCTGATTGACATATAAATTTAATAACAAGGGCGAGCTTAACCCCCACCACATTCCATTTGATATTCATCCGACAGAGTACCGACCCGCCTTACCCGAATTGTTTAGTCAGCATACCAGTATCTGAAGAGGGCTGTGTACTTCGCCGGCACAACTATGGCACGTCATAAGAGACGAGATCGAAAGCTTTCGACAAATCGAGCAAACACGCGTAAACCGGCGTCCTCCTCGCGAGATAGACTACCAGCTTCTTGCTAATGTGCACGCGAACTTTAACTTTAAAAGATAAGATAATCGGTTGGTCGCCATACTGATATTCCCTTTCTCTACATACGAAACCGAAAACATTCACTTTATGTCGGTATAACCTTGATATAGGTACCAATAACACCTACATGCAAACACACGTCGACAACATCGCTCCCAATAATTCAATACGGTAAGACATTGAACACGATCAGTTTATGACGAAAAATAACTTTTACGAAGCAAATGTATTCCGTCGACGTCCTTATACCTACCCAGCACACGGTATTAATGTTCAACAGAGAGCTCCAAGAAACCACATATAGTCTCGATATTGCCTTCACTTTGGTAATAAAACATATTCGAATAGAATTCAGGGGTGGTTGCCGCTAATGTTCTTTCTATGATCGGATGAATAGACTTTTGCTTGCAATGTTTTTGAGCTTTCGCTATTTGAACACGTTGTAAAAGATCTGTTTAAAAAGTGTTCCTAGCTATCGCAAAATAAACCCAATTTTCAGTTGCTATTTAGCTCGCTTAGGTTCTGGCCAAACTGAGGTTAATCTCGCGTGGGATGCGGGATGCTACTGCACACGTTGATGTTTTTAACAACTAGGAAGTCACGTGACTATTCGTGCCAGTTTGAACACTTCCATACAAGTTACTTGACAATCAACGCGAGCGAATTTCGACCCGCATTCCGCGCGAGATTCGACTCAAATTGGCCAGAGCTTTATGGCTACAGTTTCTAATTAATTGATTGATAAACAAAATGGGGGCTTTGACACTTATAATAAATGGGTAGGTGCTTTGTAGACTATATTGTAACAACACTTCAGTTTATGCAAATTATGAAGTGCAAATGGTAAATGGTAATGGTATTGCAATTATATTGGAACAACATCACATCGTAAATACATTCGTCGTTCGTTGTTCGTTCGTTCGTTTTTCGTTCGTACATTTTATGAAATATTTTTTGGCATGTGCGTTAAGTTTGTGCGGAATAAACAATTTTTCTTTCTTTTTTTTTTACATTCCATTATAATTCATTCACCTCACATCCTTTACTTGTACCTACACATAGCACCTCATTATACCCATAAATATTTGAGAACATACCTTAAAGTCCCGTATTGTTGGTACACGCAGTGCCTGGTACATTTTTATAAAATGGGTCGCTCTGTGGTAGCAGCGTGTGGCCCTAATGTGTGTCGTTTATTCTTATGAGCCACCCCACTTACCCTCTTTATAAATAGTTACCTACATTATATTTATAGGACGTGCATACGATAGTGGGTTCAGGATATGAGTGGTATTTTTAAGGGATTTTTGTGTATACTTTTGAAGTTTTTTTGGACTAACCCACGCCTTTTCCCATTGAGGTAGGAAAAAACTGCAAAACGCCACGTACAAGATCCTTACCAAACTTCTTTTACTTCGTGCACTTTCATACATCATTTTAATCATTCATGCGCGCCATTTGTAAGAAAATATGAAACAGTACACCTACGTACTGTTTCATATTTTCTGACTTGACCTGACCAACCTTATCTTTTTGAAGGACATCACTAATAAGAATTATATATGACACCCGTTTCTACTACGTAAGCCGCTGCTGAGAAGGAACCGTTTTTTCCAAGCCATGCCACCTGAACTCCATGTATTTCATCAGATAATAATTATTATGAAGTTGAACACTATTATTGATTTTCTCAACATGACCAAACCATCTAACTCTACAAATTAAATTAAATGTTATGTAAAAACCCAAAACCCGTACTACAATGGCGTTCGGTACTATTTTACCGTGTCATTCGATAATCTAAGTTTTAATGGTGATATTAAGGGTCAATATATTAATATAGCTGAAAATGTAGGTGCTCTTAAAGCTCCTAATATCAAATTCCATTATAATTTAATAGTAACCGGGATCATTAAGTTCATAATCCCGAAGTCCACAAGTTACTTCATCGTAAAACAAATTAATGCATTGACAAATTTCCTACAAAACTTTTCAAAGTTACGACCCCCGGCAGCTACAAATTGTTACTAATTTCTTTAAGTGCAAACTCGAAATCAACCGGGCGATTTAACGAGCCCGATACTGTTACTGAAAATGGAAATACCAATTTATTTTCAGCCACTCAAGTAGCATAGCTCAAGGGTTCTTCGATAAACGGCTAGCACGGAATCGATCGTTTTGTGAGGTTAAGCCGTAGTAGTGAAGATCTTGTCTAGGATGGGTACGCGCTCTTTAAACATTTATAGATAGAGTCGTGGTGCTGGGAAGCCTGATTTGAATTGGAAATAAGTTTCCATTTTAAATTTTAGTAAGTAAATTCCTATATTTTATATGGAGCGACACAACTTGAGTTGTGGAGGTCTGATAGTCTGACGTTCTTGGTAACTACAGGGTATTTTGATACCCCTTGGCAATACTGGTTGTTAGAATTTCAAGCTTCTGACTGACGAAAGCTATACCGATATTTTACCCGAGAGAACCGAAGAGAACTTGACAGATCCTCTCCTCAAGTCATGATGGTGATATACATTTCCCACTTTAAATAATCTAACTTTTCCATCCCAGAAATCACTTATCAAGTGATCAACTACTAAACTGAATATTACTACCGTTACATAATTGGTTCAGGTGGTAACAACACCGGAACGTACCGCCAAAGCCGAGGGAATTTAATGCGCCATTATTTATGGTCTCCAACGCATTATGTTTACAATCGGCCGGTTTTACGGCTATAAAATAAAAGTGGGCAAGTGCGAGCCGAGTGGCGATTTATGTCCTGTAGTGCAAACAGAGAAATAGGTGTCCTAGATTTTCTGTAAACACTGTTTTGTTAAAACAAACTTTTTGGCATTTTGGGGTCTGGTTTTAGGAATAGAAGTAATGGGCTCGTATATAACCTTTTGTTTTAGATAATAAATGTATTTAGAGTCCCGAAAACTCAACTTCTAACCCCCCGCTTTCTAAACAAAAACGATCGCCGCGTGAATACGAAATCGTCATGTTGTTCGCGTAATGTTCCTTTTTGATCGGAAAACCGGAAGGTGCCTTCTGTCAGCGTGGCCTTACAAGATCCTTCATCTTTAAGAGACGAGCTAAATACCCTTTATATTCCCATAAACAACTTTATAAGTAAAGCTTTCCGAAAACTACGTTTGATAATTAAATTCCAATTTATTAACTGTATTAATGACTAAATATTTGCTAATTAAGTTAACGTTTATTTATTTATTCATTCATTAGTATACTTACATCTATATACATAATAAGTTGATGCAAACATAAACTCATTAGAGTTTTACCGTGCACCAAAATCATCGACCACATGATTTAGACAATTAAAACAAACTTGAGTTCTTAATAACAAAAACACAACGAGGGTAATAAGCGAAATATTTATCTATTACTAGCGAGCACAGGTGACCAATCTACTGACCGTCCTTAAAACAAAAAGTGGTGGAGGAATATGATTTAGATTGATACAGGTTGTTCCTAAAAAGTATGTTATTGTATTAGTAATATGTAGTTAATTTTCCTATGATATAATTAAATAATGTTCACAAGATTGCATTAACTAGCATTTCATCCCTAACTGCTATTCCCCTGACTAAGCTTGTGGTCGGCAAGGCGATGTTACCTCTCGAGACACTTCGTGTATTTCCGTTCTATTTTCGTTTGAGAGAGTGCAGAACTCGCCTTAGTCATCTTACATAAGCATTCATGTTTAGGGTGAGCTTCTGCTAATAATATAGTTTTTAGACTGCCCTGTCGTATATCTAGTGGTCACAACCGTGACTGTTGAGAAAAGCCTGAAGGCATAATCAGCCTATAATGTTCCGACTGTTGGGGTACGAGCCTCCTCTTTCCGTGAGAGGGAATGGGCTGTAATAAACCACGTGGGCTTATTGCGGGTTGGTGGACATTACATGTTTTCAATTTTCTTGTTCTAGTCGACATGTCGATTTCCTCACGATGTTTTCGTTCACCGTTTTGAAGTTTTGGTGAAATAATGTACACAAAGTAATGTGCATGCTTGGGTTCGAACCACGACCTCGTAAGTCTCGGCCGTTACCACTGGACCACCACTGCTCGAAGAAAGCGTCAAAAAGTCCTGTGAATTTGTGCCCGGTCAGTGGCAACTGCCAAAAGTGGGTAAACTAAGCATCATTCACCCCTTGGGAGAATTCAGACGTACTGAACATTGAAACTAAGACATTCTTTGAAATGTATATTTACTTGACAATACTTATTACTTTCTCCATGAAATATCCAAAGATTATTATTTAAAACCCTGAATATAATCTAGATTACAACCTAGGTAGAGGTGCAGATCCGGGCTTTGATCCAATGCAGAGGAAATGAGATGACTGCAGTGTTTCGTTATTTAAGATAAAGTCTAGTTTGAAATAGATGAAACTATAATACCCGTGGAAAGTAATCTTTAGGTGGTATTGTATGTTACGATGTTTCTCATATTTTTAGACTAGCGATCCGCCCTGCTTCGTACGAATTTTACGACTGGTCAAAACATTGCGATTTTTTTATTATAATTATGTAAATTTAATATCAATGGTTTATGCACATAAACCTTTTGAAATAAATTCTCTAACTGATGATGAAAACTGAATCAAAATCCACTGTGTAGTTTAGAAGATCAGGTCACACATACAGACACGAAAAGTGCGGCTTTATTTTATAATCCTAACTAATATTATTGTATAAATGCGAAAGTGAGTTTTTGTGTTTGTTATGCTTTGACGCTAAAATGGCTGAACGTATTTGAATGAAAATTGGCACATGCGTAGACCATGACACGGAGAAGAACTATATCATTAATGTAGGGTACCCATGGTTTAAGGTGTAGTAAAAATAACCAAGTAACTACGACCAATTTGGAAGTAGCACTCGCCGGCCGCTGCCGCGGTACCGCTCGCTACGCTCGCTCGGCTCGCGCTTGGTTGGTCACAGTTCTAACCTAACCTAACCCATTTGGTCGGGGTGCTACATAAGCGGCGCACATTTTTTTTTTTTTTTAACTAATTTTCATTATGTTATGTTGCATTTCACGCCGCGGCAGCGACCGGCGAGCACTACTAACAAGTTAATCGTTTTCCATAATATTATATTTGGAAAACCAATAAAAGTCCATCGACTTTTTTTGCGTGGTCATCCCCTACTTTGTTTGATTTATTGTATGCCGCCGCCATGATGCACAACAAAAATAAAGCGACATCACCGCCTCTGCCGGTGGATAATCTAACCATTTTACGATATGATTACTAATGTTTGGCCACATCATGAAGTAGTCGTGCATTTAACTGGTCATATCGTCAAACGTTGAGTATTCAATGATCTGGCCAGACCACATCATGATGTGACCAGCGGTCGATATTCATTTCATAAAATGATCAATTCTAAGATCTGACCAGGATATTATATAATAGAAGAGAACATTTATTTCGTCGCTTAACAGCCATTTTCTCAGACTTTGTATTAAACCATCAAACATCACAACAGGTGCACTAGAATCTGGCCATTCGGCACCTCTTCTCTGTGACGAGTATAAATCTTCTAAATTGTATTATGTTTAAACTTGTGTACCCCGTGTTGTAGTCAAGTCATTCAATTCCTCCACTGTATCATGCTGGGGCTACATTTTCGCATTATCGCGAACTAAACTTCACGCGCTCGACGTCTCGCTGAGCAACAGAGAGCGTGCGAAGTAAAGTGCGCCCATCAGTGCGCTCATCATTTGAAATGATGTTACAATGAGTCAATTAATAGTGTTCTATCATTCCGACTTTTTTGACCGGCTTTACAACCATTTCTTTCCCTAGTAAGCATAAGCATAATCAGCCTATAGTGTTCTCACTGCTGGGACACAGGCCTCTCTCAGTGAGCGGGAGTGGGCCGTAAACCTCCACGCGGGCCCAGTGCGGGTTGGTAGATATTGCATTTCGGTTCTAGGACATGCCGGTTTCCTCACAATGTTTTCCTTCACCGTTCTAAGAGCAATGGTAATGAAATAATTTACACAAAGTAAAGCGCGCGCTTGTGTTTGAACCCACGACCAACTACTCGTAAGTTGCGGCTATTATCACTGGGCTACTACTGCTCACTGGGCCACCACTGTTCACTGGGCCACCACTGCTCACTGGGCCACCACTGCCCACTGGGCCACCACTGTTCACTGGGCCACCACTGCTCACTGGGCCACCACTGCCCACTGGGCCACCACTGCTCACTGGGCCACCACTGCCCACTGGGCCACCACTGTTCACTGGGCCACCACTGCCCACTGGGCCACCACTGCTCACTGGGCCACCACTGCTCACTGGACCACCACTGCTCACTGGGCCACCACTGCTCACTGGGCCACCACTGCTCATTGGGCCACCACCGCTCACTGGGCCACCACTGCTCACTGGGCCACCACTGCTCACTGGGCCACCACTTCTCACTTGGCCACCACAGTCATGATTTTTCTCGAATAACTTTTTAAATTCAATCTGACAGCTACTATGTACCGTCAAGAAGCAACCACATTGCTCTCGTACAACAATCTTCCTACAAAATTCTTACCCAAAGCCATAACGGAGAAATAAACTTCCATTGATCCACAAATCATAAACCATAAAAATGTGCCATCAAAAGTGGTCCATAACACTCAAATTTTAACCATGACTTAGTAGGTTCTATTAAACCTGCACTATCGGACATTTATAGTCGCAAACTAAGAATCGACTTTATGTGAACGTAATAAAGATACCAAGTAATGGTTCCTATTCACGTTACGACCGTCGCACGTCGTAAGATCTGTTGACGATTGCAGCGCACCTGTGATACGTCTGCGGTTGAATGGGCCGCCTTAGTAGTGCATTCACCGTGTAATGCCGTGTAGTATATTGTTTTGGATTTATACGCAGATACATACCTAAGCCCCATATTACACGGGACTTAAACATAACTGGCAAAATGTGGGTGTACTATAAGTACACTTCTGCGTAACCCTTCAGGGAATACGTGATATTAAGGTATGTGCTATGTTACACATCTAAGTTAGACTGGAAGCTGACCTCAATATAGTAGGAAAAAGGCTACGCAGATGATAATGATGATAACATATCAAAGTACATTGTAATGCTAAATAATAATAATAACAGTAACCGACACTGGCCGACCTTTATTTTTTTTATGTTTTTGGAACGAAGTTCTTTAACGCAGCTTGTAAACTTTCAGAAATCGTCACGCTAAAAGTGTTCATACTTGCGAATGTCTTCTTCTAATTCAAAGAGAAAGAGAGAACGCCGGCAGAAAAAACAAAAGATAAAACGAAACAAAAGAGTAAAGTGATTACAGTATCGTGGGATAAAATTGTACACATCGGCCCGAGTACACCGCATGCCGGAGAGAGAGAGAAAGAAAGTGTAAATTTGGTCAAAATGAAAATCCAAGATGGCTGTTACAAAATTTTTCAAATTCTTCGTCATGGGTGTCGTTTTCATAGTTTTCGAGGGTGCTAAAGCCAATGGTGACGTTAAAATAAAAATCCAAGATGGCCGCTGCGAAAATTTTCACTTTTTTCCTCATGAGTGTCGTTTTCTTAGTTTTCAAGGGTGCTTAAGCCGATAGTGAATTCAAAATGTAAATCCAAGATGGCAGCTGCGAAAATTTTGTCATTTTTCGTCATGGGTGTTGTTTACATAGTTTTCAAGGGTGCTAAAGTCAATAGTAAGGTCAAAATGAAAATCCAAGATGACGGCTGCGAAAAATTTCAAATTTTTCGTCATAGGTGTCGTTATGCAAGGGTGTTAAAGCCGATGGTGACGTTAAAATGAAAATCCAAGATGGCCGATGCAAAAAAAAGAAACAGTGGCACTCCGGGAGTGCCGACAGAAGTGAAAACTTGAAAAAAAATCGGCACCGCGGTAATCAACGCGTTTATGTCTTTTTAACCGTCTTACGAATTTTCGATCAGGTCACGTGTCCTGGCGCGAGTTTAACATTTTTTACCCATTACAAAAAAAGTGCACAACGCCGCTAAAGAAGTGTTCACTTCAAAAATTGTTTTTTGTTTTAGATCATACGTGAGAAGGAACTTCGTTCCTTACTATTACTTATTTTCATAATAAGAAATATTTAAAAATATAAATAATTAAAAAAAAAATAGTATTAAACGACATAATAATAAATTTATTTAAAAGACTAAAAGACTATTTACACAGCTAAATAAAATACCTACATAAAATTGAAAATACTGTCCATAATAAAGTCGTAACAAAGTCAACAAAAGACGATAGTTTTTAGACTTTACTTTCTTGATTTTGTCTAGTGTTTTTTTTTGGGTTTAATGTTAGGATTTTTTTTTAATATTTTATTTAATGTGTTTTTATTTGTAGGTATCTGATTACTTATAAGCATTGAAATCTTTGTTAATTCTTGATCAATAATCAAACGTTCTTTAACCATCTATCCAATAAGACTCGTCCATTACTGTAAAAACATAAATGTGTATTGTATCATCACCTATTTCAACATTTTACACCATTATAGTTAGATGTTATACAAAACGAAGTTTTTAACCGACTTCGCATAACAAAATTTCGCTGCGAGAAAAAAATAAGAACATTATTGTACATTTGGTTGGTGTTTCGCGAAAAATATTACATTATGTAGATGAGGAATGTATTAAGCATACGCCGCTTACACGTGAATATTTAAAACTCCTACAAATTGTGGCGGACGAAGCACGCGCGAATGTCGAAATAAATTTTACCGACACGTTGTATAACGAAAGATCGTAATTTTCGTACAGGCCCTTTAGGTTGGTACTCCTGGTAACAAATGCAAGCATCATAAAAGCCCGAATATTCCCAACTGGACATGAGTTTACAAATAGGGTCGTGTCATCTATACCTTTTGTTTTTTTTGTTTTTTTTTTGTTTTCGGGAGGAAACCTTCAAAAGGCGCCCGGGCTTTGGGGATAAGACTGGGAAGTGTGGGATTTTTACATTCAGTGGTCAGCATCTGCACATTAAAGGGATCGCACTGTTATCTCTCAAAAGACCAATCCGGAACCCCCTCTGTGCAACGCCTGTTAGGGCACATCTCTGAGGACGACGTTGCAAGTGTGCAAGGCAGCACGTGACCACTGTGAGCCGTCTACCCTGAGGTCACTCAATGAGCGGACAGAGTCCGCACTCAAAGTTTCAGCGTGTTAGGCGTCGAGGCGGTTCCCTCAAGATGCCTTCTCCTACGAGCGGGATTAGCCCTCTCACGATCCCGCTCAGCAGCCTCCTTCTGAACCATCACGGTTTCACAGAAGGAGGCCATTTCTCGCCAGTTCTCCGACACCGTCAGCATAAAAGAAAGAAAGAAAATACATTAAATAGACTAGAACATAGACCCAACTACTGCTGGTAGACACAAATCTCGCCCGATCCTGGCGACCAGGACCCGTCTTTCAGCAACCCACGCAGGGCACTCTTCGACGTCCAGCTATACCTACATTTATGGAAACCTATAGGTAAATATTGCTTTTATTCGAATAATAAATACAATATTTAACACAACTAACTATTTACACTAGGTACTAAAAATTTATTCGCGCGTAAATCGCTTTATCAGCTACGTACCGTCGCTTGTGAACATATCCGTTTCTGCGCCTAGTCAAATAGTTTCATTCCTACCGTGTTGACGAGTTCTAATTTCTTAAAAAAGTTGAAATTGACGTAGTATTGTTGGCTATTGCGTTAGAAGAAGAAGAAAATAGTCATAAAACAGCCGAAAGGATCCAATTGGATAGGACAACAGGCGAACGGAGCCAATCGCGCGTCACAGAATACTTTCAGCAACGATTGCGTGTCGCGGAAGATGCCCACGGTCAAGCTGTTGTGCGCGGCTTGGTGATATAGACTTCAAATACTGTGTACACGATTTAATATCGTTTAAAGATTGTAAAATCCGTTCCGATCCGATGCGATGCGAGCCGTTTAGTGGAAATTATAGTAAATAATGCCATCGACTTGTAGAACACTTCACTTAAAATTATACTCGATACTTGTAGTATTCACGCTTCGACACCGTTCATAGTGTTTAGGTACTACACAGGTTATATGAAAACTAAAATATAGTTAACATTTACCGGAATCAAATTATAAATCTCACGTAACAGGGACAGATGTCACCTAACTATAAATGATCTAACTTCGCTGAAATCTGTCTAGACTGTTATGTCATTGTTTTGCTGTAAGTATTTGCCATTTTATCAGGTAAGCAACCACTTTGTTTTATATCGACCCGCCCCTGCTTGCATTGCACAAAAAGTACTGATGAGGCGACATATTAAAATCATCGAGTTTACTTTGCTTTAATTAAGTTAGATATTAGTTTTTTAAAAACATTAACCGTCCGGAATAAATTCTGTTAATGATTATGAAAACCGCATCAAAATCCGTTGTGCAGAACAACAAGTTTACACAGACAGACACAAAAAGCGACTTTTATTTATAATTTTATAGTAGACTAGCAGCGCCTCGCGGTTTCACGCGCATAAGTTTCGATTCCCTAGAAATATCGGGATAAATAGTATTTTGTGTGTTAATTCAAGCTATAAAGTACCTGTGTGCCAAATTTTATCCAAATCCGTTTAGTGGGTTTTGCTTGAAAGAGTAACAAACATCCATCCATCCTCAAAAATTTTGTCTAAAATGTGTGGTTTCTTTTATTATTTGGAGCAAGCCTAATAAATAGGCTTTAGTTTTACTTCATTTTTGGCTCAAGATAACACTAATCTGAAGCTGAAACATAATTTGTATCCAGGTACCTACTTGATTCGATTTCAATCTGTTTGGTTCAAGATGAGAAAGACTTGGAAATATAAAACTAGGATAGGCTCAATGCTCAAATGCTCAAATTTAGGACTCAATTTATTGTGCCCAAAGTTTAAGCCCTTAACATTCCCATCTGCACTGTAAAGGATTGTATAATGGGTTGTTTTTTCAGAAAAGAAACGAGTAGGTATTCATCAAGATTTCATGTTGTTTAGCCTACATTAAATTATTAACGTGTGTGTATTTTAGGAGAAAAAAAGAACAGAACAGAAACCGAAGTGAAAACTTGAACAAGATCGCCTTGGTGGAAGAAAAATACTTGTATAGAACATTGGTCCGTAACCTTATCTAAATAAAGAGCACAATCGCGTTTACAAAAAAAAATCTTCCGAAACCTTTAAAGTAAAAATACTTGCATAGAACATTGATCCGTAATTTAATATAAATAAAGAGCACAATCGCGTTTACAAAAACGAGGTGTCATCATAGTGTCGCGAAATCAATGGTTTAATCTCAAAATGCCCAACGCATCTAAAGAAGTTTCCACTTAAAAAAAAAAAGATATTTGGTTTCAAGTTTTGCTATTTAAACTGTTAAACAAAAAGTTGACGTTGATTTAAAAATTTTGTTGCCCAATCAAAAAACCCACTAGATTTGTTCTGCAATTTCCGATTATACATTGTCTTTTTATGTATCAACATCATTTCATCCGAAAGACGTCCATTGCTGGACATAGGCCTCCCTCAAGCACTGGCACTTCGATCGGTTCTATGCTTCTCGCATCCAGTAGATTCCTGCGGCCTTCACCGAATCATCGGCCCACTTTGTGGGAAGCCCATCGGCCATCGTGAGGAAACCGGCATGCTTGAGAGATATTTCTCGACAGCATGTGAAGCCATATCAGAGGCCCATGGGCGGCATAAAAACTCTAACACTAGATCTGTCAGTCACACGAAAAAAAGGATGAAGTTACCTTGGTTCACCTACAGATCTCTTCTGATTTGATCACGTGGGAAAATTCCAAACATTGCCCTATCTAATTATGATTTCTCTCTTTATTTGTGGTAAAACGTTATTCGTATTTATTCTTTTGTCTCATATCTTATGGATTAATGACCTACCAAACAACTCAATAATCGCCTCAGCCCACAATATCACCCTGTATAACAAACAACGCGATCAATCAACACTTTGACACCTCATGAATAATACCTATCCTGAGGAAAGTTTTACAAAAGATTTATTTTCTTCCTTGAAGGCCCACGAAGTATCCAGCAAAGATTGATTGATCTCAAATAAATATGAATAAACAAAATATAATGGAGTGGACGGAACGTCCTATTTAAATTTGGAAATAATCTTTTTCTTTTTTTATCTTGAGGTAAAAGAATATAGGTCGAAAGATGAGCCACTCAGTGAAGTTGGTAGTGGCTCTGTGTATCCAGGGTGTGCCGAAGTTTCAAACCGGTAACATTAAGCCTGAGCTGGCCATTTTTGTCGAGGACCGATGGCCGGTGGAACAGACGAGTCCTGCACCCGAATTGCGTGACACACGATCAATCACAATCTGTTTCATTTTGACAGTTCAACTACATTCATTGCGTTATTTACGTTGTTGAATAAGACATTTTTTTCGAACATATTAAGCATTGGATTACCAATATGCTTCAAAATCATTCAGATTGTGCTTAATCGTGGGTTTCGCAATTAGAGTGGAGTGGAGGCCGCGTGTCGGCAAGCGTAGTGTGAGACGCCCCTAGCTAGATGGACCAACTACCATAAAAAGGTGGCTGGTCTGGGACAGACTGGATGCGGAAGGCGGAGGAAAGGGTATGATGGAATGTCCTATGTCTGTGACTGTGACTGCGATAGGCTAAGTTGAGCATTAAGCTTACGTCAGATGAATAATCTTGAACCCTAGTACTTTTCTTGGTAAACAGCAAAAACGTTCTCCTTTATTTGAGCGATTTAAACTCAGGGAAGTTAATGATCTATCAAAATGACTACCAAAATAAATTGACCGAGTCTAGTCAAAGGACAACTGTCATTCTTTGATAGTTTTATAAGATGGCTTAGACACGGCAAATTGGTGTAGCGTGTCAAGTCTATATGTTGGTCTACTCACCATCTCTTTTTTTTGGTACCCAGGTACATACTTTGTATAAATTAATCCTCTTCCTTGTCCAAGAAAAAGTTATAATGCTACATCAATGTAGACAGTGCAATCTACATCGTAAGTACAAGAGCCAACGTTAAATAGTTGCTGTTCCATCCTCTAAAGAATAAAACTCGCTGGTTCGTCAAAGCGTTGGAAAACCAATTTAAAGTTGTTGCTGTGTTTATTAAAACTCTTTTAGTGTCCCGTAGAGCACTTGGATGGGAAAAACGGTGGGTTTCTTGGTGTCTGTATGTCAGTATCAAGGTAATTTCCTAAGAACATAACACGTCGGTACGCGTACGTTTGGTTACCTCCTTTGGTAAAGTTATGTGTATTCGTTAAGGTTTCCCAAAAAAATTTGCTTCTTTGCTTAAATTGAAAATGCACCTCCGGACTTCTGAATCGAGCCACCCTGCATTTTGTTGTATAAAGGTCTGTAACTTTTTAGATGCAATTGAATTCTTCTTGAATTCCAATTTTGATGAATGATTACATCAAAATGATGGCCAGTATGTCAGCTTCAGCTCTACATATAAACAATTTTTGACTTTTAATTATTTTGATGTTTTAAAAGAAAAAAAAAAGAAAATAAAAGAAAAATATTCTATTTGGGACACGCACAGGATAATAAAAACTAAAAAGGGCCATCTAAAAGTAATAAAAAATTTCGAAGAAAAATTAATGATAAAAACGACCTGCGAGGCCAGAAAAACTCCGATCATATTATATACTGCTATATTTAAAAAATAAATACCGCAGCACTGGTATTCTGATAAGACCCGATGTGATGTCTATTTTTAGACCTTTAAACCTACATGTAAATATGCACGGGTCGATTTAGGGGTCCGCGGGTGTATAATAACCGATTATCGTAGAACAAGGATGCATCAGCACCGCATCGACCTCGAATAAATACTATATTTATTTTAGAAGTATGTAAGTATATTCTCATATTATTTTATGTATTTAACTTTCTCTCTACTCTTACGCACCGTGTCTACATCTCTTTATCTGCTTTCCTATCGCAGGTATGCTGGAAGCCTGCTGGGGAAAGTCCGTAAGGGATACCGGAGCCGCTGGCAAAATGGCAACTGAAAGAACACGGGTGGGTTTTAGTCAGTAAGAGTCTAATACGCCTTCCCGCTCCGCCCAGAGCGGGAGAAGTTATTTGATATATAATTTCCCACGCAAAAACAAAAAGCTATGCTGGTTTTTTTTTTTTTTAATAAGCATCAGCTTTGTACGTATTTTTCTGTTCTTTTCTTCTTGTCTGTGTATATAATATGTGTACATAAATAGTTAAATAAATAAATAAACGAATGTTCATATCATTAAAAACGCTTATTTAAAAAATAAACACAAACAACATCACCGTCCCTAAATTAAATAATCGTAAACTTTCATCCAAATTCGATTAAACCTAACACGTCGACAAAAACGAAGTTTAAGTAGACGTCTAATTACCAAAGTTCCGAGCTAAACCATTATAAAGTATTGAAAAATGAGCTCTGATATTCGATCTTTGCTTAAGAACAAAGTAATTTTAACTCGGATAGCGTTTGCCCGGGGATTAAAAATAAAAGATGCGAGACTGGTTTTAAAGTATAGTTAAGATAAGCAAAGTTTCTGTTGCGGCCACTAAGGCCAGTTTATAGAAAGTTCTATCAAGGTTTTTTCCTTTGAAAATAAGTTTATGTACGAGCTATGAATTTGAAATAAGTAATAGTTTAAGTTGAAAATAAAGTAGCTGCTTTGTGGTTTCTGTTCTGTTATTATAAGTTTATGGTTTTTTGCGCGCTGAACTGTAAGGCCCTTTATACACACGTTTTTCTTGCCGTGAAAACTTCGGTTTATACGCCGTGTGTAAGCATCGGCCGTCAGTGTTGTATGGATCACTATGGAAGCTTGTTGATAGATACGTTTCAATCTACGGCGCGGTTTCTACGTCGTCTGTAGTAGGCACGGTGGTCAGTGTCGGCCATTGATCACTATGGAAGCTTGTTCACTGCCACGGTTTTTCCTACTGCGCCGTACTGTAAGGAAACCGTGCTGTGTACAAAGGGCCTAAAAGAAGATACTAAATAATAAATAAAAGTAATAATAACCTTTACATTTTATCGTGTTTCAGTTCCTTATACCTAAGATATTCATTTGCTCAGTAGGTAAACAGCCATTAATATTCGGTACATTCGATATTTGGCATAACAAACTGCATTTGTGAACCAAATCGATCACCATAAACGCAATAGACTCATAAACTCGATTCAAAGGCAACGTGATCGAAACGCAAACCATTACCTTCCAAATACGTACATTACGTGTTCTTCAATAACAAAACAAGAGTTGTAACACGTGATAAAGTCGTTTTCACGAAAACAGACAAAGGTGGAACGGCAGAAAAGAATGAAGTCACGAGGCACGAATCGCAATCCGTGCTAAGTCTCCCTTTGCGATTCGGGGTTGTTAGCGCATAAAGCTGTGCTTACACGGGCAATTTTTCAGCAATTATTACCCGTTACAGTGGCCGGAAGTAGTGAAGCACATAACTAATTAAAAAGCATATTTGTTGATTTGTCCTTTTTTGCAAGCAAAATAATATTTTATTTCTTACTAACACTAGAATTAAGTTGCTTATTAGCACTAATGACTCCTGTGACTTCAACTAAATAAATAACATGGTAATAGCGATTGCAGCGATTTTCAGATTCAGTTGCATTTCAGAAACTTGACAGGCAGAAAAGCGACCGAAAGAAAACGCAATTTCTTAAAACCGCGCCGTGCTGAATCACATCGATTCGCCAAGACGTGATACAGTATCGAAAAAACTGATCAAACGTGCTATTTTGCTATAGCAACCGAACGCAAAGAGTCGCCAAAACCCAATTACCTAAAGTCGCAAAATCACTGATGCTTAAAGTTGCATGTCTGCTAAGGCCTTAACAGTAGGGGAGGGAAACAAAGACACACACACGTTCAAAGGCGCGCGAGTTACAGACGCCTTATTGACTAGTTTTAGTAGAAAGCTTGTGCTTAATTAAGATTTGTACGCTTGACACATTTACAAAATTAAGGTTTTACGTAGGTGACTTTGCTCGGCGTATGATTCCATCGTCACATAGCCAATACGTCGAAACGCCCTTTTGACTTATGCCAGTAATGTAGGCAGTGCGCAATTTGTACTTTTGAAACGAAATTCTAAGCCAGAAAAAAGTGTAGCATTTTGACCGTCACGACACTTTTGTGCGAAAGAAAAAGGTGAAAGTGAACGGAACTTCGAGGTGTCCAACGACAGATCTCGACTTTTTTTAGTTGCATACAGTTTAAAAATAAATTGATAAGCTATAGGAGGTTACGAGTATCCGTCTAATAGACTACCGCAAATTAAATCTGTTTAAACGAAATCACGTTAGTACAAAAAAAAAAAACTAATTTTAAAATACCACTAAATATAATATAACAATAAACTGATGGAATAATGCAATCACTTCGGTGACTGTGTCTGTCATGTTCACAGACAGAACCGTTTTAAAGCTGATTCAATTAATTGGGAAAAAGTGCATAAATATCTTCGTAAGGAAAGATATAAACAGTGGCTTCCTGTACATGACGCCAAAGCCGCACCGGGCTCATAGATTTTATACTAAGTCTGGGTCATTCCGTTTTTTTTTTTTTTAAGTGACAACTTCTTTAGGCGCGTTGGGCATTTTTGAGATGGGACTAAACCATTGATTTCGCGACACTGTGACGACACCAGCTTTTGACCATTAAAAAGTCATCAACGCGTTGATTACTGCGGTGCTGATTTTTTTTTCAAGTTTTTACTTCGTCACTCCCGGAGTGCCACTGTTTTGTTTTTTTTTTTTTCATGCGGTGGCGCTTGGATGATATTCAATCGTATAATAAACATGCGGTCCGGCACCGATGCGGCTCCGGCTTCCAGTAAGCCTAACCCTAATGAAATAAACACTCAGATGGCCGAAAAAACGTATACATGCGTCAGTAGGAATGACGCATGTATACGTTTTTTCTACCATTCACTAAACCAGCGGTATTCAGGGCCGCCATTGTAGATTGTGTAGGCTTGACCACAACGGATTGAAAATCACTGTAAATTACTTTATCGCGACACTATTTTCGTATAAATAAGTAAATAAATAATTTCACACACGATTATAATACGAATAATTAGTTTATCGTTTCACTTTAGTTACACTTCCACTGATCACAATCAACACTTATCACAAGAACACGCAAACAAGACTGTCAAACGTAAGAAGCCATAAGATTGTTTTTTTTTGCACAATCATGCAATGAATAACTTAAAAATCAACTGTTTGAATTAATGAAATTTTAACTTTTTTTTACACAAAACGTTTTTTTGACGTGAGACTTTTTTTTTTCTTTTATTTAAACGAAATTATACGAACGAACAAATTAATTAAAAGATAATATTTTCTTATTATATAATCTTCTTTACTATCTAATTGTAACAAAGCAAAAAATATAAAAATCTACTTAAGTATATGTTACTACTAGCTGACTAAATTAATAACGAATTCATATTTTCTTTTATTTTGCACAAACCGAAAGTTTTACTTTGCTATCATAATTGCAGTTTCAAGTTGCACCGCCTGATTTTCAGAAAGCTGAAATAGGCAATTAGTGACCGCGACTATTTTTCCCATTAAGCTGAAGTATTATTTTGCTGCATTGTAAGAAGACGTCGTATTTAAAGATTTCAATAAATTGCAACACGCAGGAGTATTAGAAAATGAATGATTTACTAATTTACTCTCCTATCAAGCACTAAATTGACACAGATTACAAGGAAAGGTTTTTTTCTGTTCCTAACTGTGACAATGTCATTATTACTCTGCCAGCGTCATGTAGTGAAATATAGGTAATAAACCTGTCAAATAACATTTTTGAAATAATTATCAATTCGAAATTCAAACGATGCACGGAGTCACGTTTCTAAATCACTTTGAAATTCGAACGGTGTCGTGTATTTAAGGTGCAATAATCTTTTATGTTATATAAATAAATGAATTTGATTTCGAACAGCGTATGAGTGAGATTCAAAATGAACTTGACAGACTACAACATCGCAGTCACTCCGGAGAATCATCAACATTTAATACGTCCACATGCGTCTGGCGACTTAACCAATTCGATAGTCACTCAAGCATCGTTCGCGCGACGGACCGGTATGCAATTTCACACACCGATACTCCCTGATATTGCTAACTGTACGTTCTTAGTTACACGTATGACAAAAATTTCTGGCAGATGGCCGCCATGATTCCAATGCGTAACAAATATCGCGCATCGATGAGCATGTGAGCGATGTTTTGTCTGTTTTGTAGGCTTTCTGCTTCCCTGCGAGATTGGTTCAGTGCGATTTGGTATGGTTAATGGGAGTTCGTTTCAAAAATAATTGATGTTTTTAATTCGATTTTTAGGATTCCGTACCTCAAAAGGAAAAAAACCCGTATAGGCAATTTGCTCCAAATCCATTGAACCACTTTAGTTGAAATTTAGTAACATATGACCATTTCTGTGACCTAAACACGGACGTGTAACGTAAATAAATGAATCACTTTTCAGGGGCAAATTAGAAAATTAAAAAAAAAAAGTTTGCGGACTGTACCGTGTGACGTATTAGATAAAAGAGTTTGTTGTGAGAATTTCATTTTACATTTAATAATTTTAGAGATATTTAAGAAAATAGATGAAAGTTGACCATTCCCCCTTATCTCCAAAACTACAGAGCCTAAAATTTAAAAAAAATACACAAGATAGTTCTGTACATAAAGATTACAGGAAAAGAAGTCATATGGTCTTAAATAACATGGTGAATCTCCCAATATTGTGCGTATAAACTTACATTTGCAGTTTAAATATATGGGAGAACTAGGAGAGAGTTTTTCAACAACAATGTTAAGTTTGTCCTTGGGATAAGTTCATCTCAACTACGGAACCCTTCATTGTGCGTGGTCCGACACGCTCTAAGCTGTTTTTTTAAAATAATGTGCTATCAGTTTTTGAAGTTTTTGAAGTAAAAAATTCTTTAGGTGCGTTGAGCATAAATGTCGAGGATAAACTTATGAATTTGCATCACGGACATGCTCGCGCCACCTTCATGCTGTATAGGCCTATAGAAGCACATCTAGGCAGCAATAATGAGTTGAGCTCCACGATTACTGACAAATGCTTGCACTGAATGGACAGGTCCACTCAAATCTGTGTAGTTCGTTCCTCAAAATACTATTTGAGACACTAATCTACATGGTCCTCATATGACCTGACCAAGATTATTTCTGGAGTGTAAAAGAGACTGCGACCTCTGAGTTTGCTTTGGCCTTTCTTCTCAGAGTAGTCAGATAGGAAACGTCGAACTCATCTAGCATATTTTTAATATGACGTGTAAAAGTGATTCCGATTTACAGAATAAACAATTTCATTTCATGACGAATGAGCGGCAGAGCGTTTTCACTTCTGTAGCAATTTTTTTTTTTTTTGATAATCTCATTTTTTACCTAGACAGGCGTTTTACCTTATGTAAATTATTTCATCACCACTGCTCTCAAAACGGTGAAGGAAAACATCGTGAAGAAACCGGCATGTCCGAGAACCAAAAATTCAAAGACATGTGACATCTACCAAACCGCACTGGGTCCGCGTGGTGGATTACGGCCCACTCCCTCTCACTGAGAGGAGGCTGTGTCCCAGCAATGGGAACATTATTGGCTGATTATAAAATAAAAAAAAATCACCAAGCAAAAAGATTACAATCCGATGACTACGTTAATATAGTGCGCACAATTTAATATACTTGTAGATACCAATTCAAAACAATTATTTCAAAAATACCGAAGTCACGCACCAGCACTACGTAGGTACAATCAAAACTTAAAAACGTACAGACTCATCCAAGAAAAGCAAAACACCATCCAAAAACATCTCCAGTAATCCTTAGAACGAACTCCAACAGAGACTAATCTCCGACCACTTCAAAAAGCACTAATCGAATTACTCGACAGAACTAAATCAAAATACAGTCGACGTCAGAATAATTCAACTTAGCTCCGAATTTAGTGTAACAGCGGCACCGTGAAAATACGGGCAGGTGCATCCACCAAATTACGTGGCTTCAGACTTAATAGCTGTACGTATATGTCACTTGACGTAAGACCTCAGCGCTATGTGTCGACGTTCGCACCAAGTGGAATTTGGAATTACGCCGCAATGGCAATGGGTTCCCCTTCATTTTAATCTGGCTGTAGGTAAAACCTCCTTGTTTACCAGCCCTCTGTACAATGGAACACGTAAAACCGTGTAATTAATCAACTATGTGAGGGCTGTCTCGAAAGTTGTGGGTTGAAGACATGTTTCGGTATCAACATTATTTTGACTCGTAGTGTATTTGAGTAGTTAATTGGTCTTCAGTGTTCGAGTTATATGGTTTAATTCTAAACATTTTACGTTGATCTCGGTTATTTTGAGTTATAATTCCTTTGGAGTTATTTCGTAATACGGTTAAATCCACTCTATAGTTCTCAACTTGAGATAAGCCGTTCTGAAATATTCTGGGTAGAAATATTTACTTTACTCCTTATAGATTGAATTAGGTTTTAATTTTATTGTTTCGACAAAATTCGTGAAGCATTAACACAAAGAGCATGTGAACTTATATTCATAAGTATTTCATTGACATTAAACTATCTAGGTACAGCGGGCTGCATCAATTGGGTACCCCATTTGTATTAAAATTTTAATACAACCAATTGTTGCAGCCCACTGTACCGTACGTACCTCTAAAAACATAACAAAATTCAATTTGTTCCCAGTCGCGTTTAAACGTAAGTAATACATTGTTTGCGGAGGGTTCGGCTAAAAGTGAAGGGATAGTGAATATTCCCAGCAAGTTTCATGTAGTCAACCCCTCGATATATTGATATTACCTCAGCGCTGTCGGAATTCGCAATTGCACAAACGTGTAGCGAGGCGTACCGTACGCCAGAATGACAATTGTTCAAGACCGTCCGAAGCGACAGCTCAAACACAATAAACTACGTGAAATTTACCTATTTGAGAAACTATTCAAATGTTTCTGCCCGGGACAAAACGTACGGAATGCTGTGCTTGGAATATCTCGACTAATTGTCGCCGAGCGCTAGCGTTGGTTGGTCTTCATAAAAGCGTATCCTGTGTTTCTGGTTCTGCGATTTAAACTAAAGGTAGAGTGCAATTTTTTACCTTTCTTTTGCATTTTGGTCTTTACAGAACATTAGTATTAATAACCGTTTTTCTCTTAATGCATATGATGGTAAGACTGTGAAGAAAAAATTAAAGGTATGATTTATTCCGATTTTGTAGACATTGAGTACAAAGTAATGTCATGTAGCATAAGCATAATCTACCTATAATGTTCCCACTGCTGGGACACAGGCTTCCTCTCTGTGAGAGGGATTAAGCCGTAATCCACCACGCGGGCCCAGTGCGGGTTGATGGATGTCACATGTCTGCGATTTTTTTGTTCTAGGACATACCGATTTCTTCACGATGTTTTCCTTCACCGTTTGCAGATCAGTGGTGATGAAATAATTAACATAAAGTTAAAGTGCCTGCCTACGACCTACAACTCGTAACTCGCGGACGTCTCTACTGTGCCACCACTGCTCAATGTCATGTGCTTACAAGAACTTATAAATAGTTCTTTTTTTATATACTTTAGGAATCATGGGCTAAAGAGAAAATAGAGTTTTAATTTTCTTATCAGCGCAAAAAAAGGCGTTGAAGTGCAAGAAAAATACTGAAACGCTTAAACTAAAACTATTTACTTTGTTTATAATTTACTAGGTCTTTATGTTAAACACCTTTTTTTTGTTTCTTCACACACTGGTATTTTCGTACTCGCTGCGCCCAGTGGTTTCACCCGCATAAGTTTCGATCCCGTGAAAATATCGGTATAAAAAATGTATCCTATGTCCTCCATGGTTTACCAATGTGCAAAATTTCATTCAAATCCGTTGAGCCGTTTTAGCGTGAAAGCGTAACAAACAAACAAACTCACTATCGCATTTATAATATGAAGCTAGGATAGAATATATATACATTATAGAGTTTTATATACACATATACAAACATTGTATACATAGAAAATTATAATTATATTATAAAGAGAAAAGATTTGATTTTTTGTATGTTTGTTTGTAATGAATAAACTCAAAAACGACTGGATCGATTTTAAAATTTCTGTCACCGTCTGAATGCTATATTATCACTAATTAATATAGGCTATAATTTATAAAGATATCACGCGGGTGAAGCCTCCGGCGGAACCTAATATATTTAGGATTAGGATGAAACGAAAACTTCTGAATTTGCGTATTATTGTGCCAAAAAAAATGTGAACAACAAACTCTAAAACTTTTTTTTTCAATGAACTGTTCTTTTTATTCACATAACATAAAAAAAAACTCAGAGCATTTATTTCAAATAAACCAATTACAGGCACTTTTGAATTGTCAAGGGGTCGGTCAGTCAGAAAGATGAAACTAGTTGCCCATTCCAAAGCGTAGTAGGTACCTATGGAGAAGAACGGGCAAGGAACTCCATCTTCATAACATAACATCACGCCTTGTTTCCCCGAAGGGTTGGGCAGAGGTGTCCCTGTAGCAGGTTCACCCACATTTCGCCAGTTATGTTTTAAGTCCCATATAATAGAGGGCGAGCCTATTGCCATCAACCGGGCACAAATCCAGACTCCGGACTGCTACTGAGAAATTCCAGATAGAAAAACCCAATATCACTTTGCCCGACCCGGGAATCGAACCCAGGACCTCATGCTCAGCAGTAGCGCTTGCGACCACTAGACCAACGAGGCAGTCCTCTTATTCAATCCACACTTATACTTATAGTTAAATAATTATAACTTGGGAAACAAAACAGACACTAGACTGATACTTCATAAATATAATTTTCCACATTCTAACTTTTAATAATGAATTCCGAGAAAGGTTTTCGTCGAATATGTACGTATATAGATGAAAGTTAACATTTTAATGACTTGGTACATATATATTGATTTACTCTTTTTCAACGACTGACATTCAGATTCTCATATTTTCTATTATAGTATAAGAGATAGCCGTACTTTTGGTAACTATCGCTGATTCAGTATTTGGTAGGTATAGGGCCCTCCTCTGGTGAGAATGGTGACGGTCTGCCTGCATGCAGCTGGCCAAGTGACTATCTATCGTCGCTCAAAGATGAGTTATTGTGAGTTGTTATTACGACTTTGGTTTTGTTTATTTTTATTTTTTACTTGTGTTATAATTATGTTGTATTGTGTGCCTTTTTGTCTGTGCTAAATAGATGTATTTTCTTTCTATCTTTTCTTTCTTTCTTGTGTTTCCCGTTTACGTCAAATAAGTCTATTTCATAGTTTTAATGCCAGACATTTCAGCAACAAGCAGACCTACAAGCCTAACAGTCCCTACGACTCTAAGCCCTATAAGATATATATATGGTAGGTATATAAGGTATATATATATATGATAGGGTGGCAGGGACATCAACACAACAACTGTTACCATGGATTCAGGACATGATTCTGAACTTGTTTCAGTCGGTTATTTAAAAAAAAAAAACTGCTTTTCAGCAGCAAACAGCAGTTTTTTTTTTTTTTTACATAACCGACGAGTAAATTCAACGCAGGGGGGGTTCAGAATCATGTACCGAATCCATGGTAACAGTTTTCACGTCGATGTCCCAGCCACCCTGCAGAGCTTATAGGGCTTACAGTCGTAGGGACGGTTAGGCTTGTAGGTTTTAGTAGGTTCCTTTAACTTATGATATATTTTCATATATTGTCACACCCTTAACAGTGTTACGACCTTACGTAACGTTTGTTAAGGATGGATGTACAGACCCCAATACTTACATTCTACATTTCGTAGTAAATCAAGAGGTTCAAAATAATTATACCAAATCTCTCATTAAGACATAAAGACCTTTATTACCACGCTTCAGATAATGGACTCAAGAAATCACAGATCAACGCTGTAGGTCGGCGAAGTTACTTTGTAAAGGACAAAATGAGTTCTTTGTGTACACAAATAGCATGATTGCTATCAAACAACATCCTTGGTTCATTTTTTGAGAGTTCACCAAGTGGAAACGAAACAGTAAATCAACGACATTGTGTTAGAGGATGGCTCATAGTCAGTTGTCCTCTACAAAGGATGTAAATAAAAATTAAATGTGTAATTTTCCATTCTTTGAGCCTTTTACCGGGAAAAATTCAAACCACAATAATGAGGAAAAACAATTTAAGGATTTTGACCGCGATGAAAATTTCTCGTTTATTCATGAAATTACAGGCA
The DNA here is from genome assembly GCA_916610215.1 of Omphaloscelis lunosa. Lineage (NCBI taxonomy): Eukaryota > Metazoa > Arthropoda > Insecta > Lepidoptera > Noctuidae > Omphaloscelis > Omphaloscelis lunosa. The sequence goes on along the minus strand of OU744250.1, from coordinate 2,253,897 downwards.
TAATATGAAAAAAATAAGAGTAACCACGGATGAAAACAGCATTTGAGTGGTACTGAAACATCCTGATAGGCTTTTGTTTATAATTGAACAATACTAAATATTCAATAGAATACACGACTAAATTGTCACTGCGTACAGTAAGACCAGTATTCATTTGGAGTTGATTTTCTGTTCTGTTTTGATATCTGCATCCGATCCGTATTGGGGAGTTGAACAATACCGCGACTTTTCGCGTAAATTTTACGAATATTGTTTCCTTTGTACATTGACAGAGTGCGACAGACAAAAGGCAAATGATCCCACCCCATCCCATCTTTTTTTCGGTTTCGTAAACTTTTATATCTTATTCCGTTCCAACATTGCAAATAATTGTAATATTTTGGGAAATCGTTTTCGCACAATAGAAAACACGTTATTGTGTAGACGATATTTATTTAACCTTTAACGGAGCTGAGGAGAGTCAAACAAACGTTATTCAAATACGCGAAACACAGGTATGAATAATTCCAAGTGTGTACCAGGGACACATAAATCTTTACAGATAGTAGCAGCACAGCCAATCTGATGAGTCGCGCGCCGCACCCCTGTCGGTCGACCGCACGGGTAATGAGCTTGTTTGTCTCAGTTAACGTTTCCTAGCACGTTCTGCGCTCCTGGTACAACGCTCTTTGTGTCACTAGTCCTGTCTCTTGTCTGCCTGCTCGGAATAAGGATAATATTGTTTTAGAATTATAACAAGAAGTTGTTCTTAGCCTGACAGTTGCAGCACTAGATTAAACCTGCAGGATTTATATTTACGTTTCACTGGACATAATGTGACCACTTAAACATTTTCTCTGTGGTGGAATTAACGAATAAAGTGGATTTACTCGTCCACTCTAGAAGATAAATAGAAAAATTGAACCCAAGAATTGAAAAGGAAGATTAGTCTCGTCCGCAGTTTAGATGTTTGTGACTGATGAGTACGAAAACACGTCAAACCAGCTTTATTATACTACTTTTGTTAAGTGGCACTAAATATAAACATCCTAAAAGCGCTATAAAACTACACTCAGCGAAGATAGGTGTTTAAGGATAACTTTGGGCAGCTAAAACGCCTTCCTTAGTGTTATAGCCTTTTTGTTTAGATAGATAAGAAAACAAGCTGGTCAAGAACGAATAAATAAAACCGTTCATTTATCTTGGTTCTCACTGCACTAACACTTCTGTATATCTCGTACACGATAGCTTATAATTATACATGTGATTCTAGAGTAAGTAACAAAAGTCATAAAGCATCTGCCTACATGTTTCAACCACCTTCGTCAGTTCTATATAAAATAATATTCTGATTAATCCCCTTTGAAAATGGAAAACGGATTACAGATTTCTGTGGCACGCCATTAAATTTTCCTCTCTCAGTTAACGCTTTTATCCTCATACGTTCGTGGAGAAGTGCTAATGCAGTATTTTCATTTGACGTTCGGAATTCGTCGGAATCTGTCGGAATCTTTCTTCTTCGGAACATGCTTGGTGACTGGAAATTGGTGATAAACGTAAAACATCAGTTGCTGGAAATGGCTTAGCTTGTTGTATCCTTAATTCCTTTTCGGTGCATTCGTTAGTTGGGATTAAAATTGGAACATTTGCTAAATGTTATTTACGGAAGCCGATCAACGGGAAACAGATCTTGTTAAGAGTTACATATTTTCTGAAGGCTAAGCGGTGTTGTAGACTGTGGTGTTACTGGGTCGAGATTTGTTCATTGATACATTGTGTTGTACTTAATCTGTAAGTACGTATATAAGTAATTATCAAAACTTAAATTTACACGACTCATAATGTGAAGCATTAGACTCTAATAAAACAAATTTTTCGATCGCAAAGCACTCTTTGATTACAGAGTTCTTTGAGATCGAAAAAATTGTTTTGCCTCCTTTCTGCAACTGTTTTTACTATCACACTCCTTCTAGTACACAGAAACTACTTACCGTTGATAGACAATTTAATAGAGATCAATACTGTACTTTTCAAAAATGTATTTAATGCAGAAACGAAAAAAAAAACCATACAATTGTTTTTTTTTTCCGTCATTCAACGTATGAATCTTGAAAACATTGTAGCTTGCGAAAAATAAATTAAATGAGTCTTTTTTTTTAAACGTCTTTAACAATTTAAAATTTTACCTATATTGATGGGTAGAAAAGCAGTCAAAACATACTTCATGAAAATTTGTTTAAAATTTTGTTGGTTTTTGAAAAAGCGTTATGACGCGTGCACTTTTGTATTTTCCAAATATGTTTTTATTTTTTTTTATTTAAAAAACACTTTATTGATTTCAAAAAACTTCGACCTCAGTATTTATTTACAAAAAGACTTAACTCAGCAAATGAATGAAATAAAGAAAACTGATTAAATATTTTCTTAAGTACTAAAACTGGTAGTTACAACTTATTGTCTACAAGATTTTTCCGATCTTCTTCCCCATGACTGTACTTACCACCACTTGCAGCCTCGAATTTATTGTGTATAACAGTTATTTTACCAACTATATTGAAGTCAACTTTGAGTCTAACCAGATGCAGCCGAGTACCAGTATTTTACACGGCGCAACTGATTATCTGACCTCCACAACCCAGCTACTGGGTAACACGATACCCCTTGGTAAAACTTTTTGTCAGACTTTCTGGGCTTCTGACTATCGTAACGATTGTCAAAGATCTACTATCTCAAATAATATCACCATAATGCCACAGTACATCAAATGCGGTAGATCGTTACCACTTCCATTGACAGCAATCATTGTCTTGCTATGCTAATGCAACTGAATTAGTGCAGCGCTGCCGTCTGTGGATTAGTCACAAATCAATAGCCACATGCCTTCAGGAAATCAAATTAATTATTACTGATGGAGGTATTCTCTTAGAGATAGTTGCTATTAGAAGTGCATTGTGAAACTAAGTCAGGTATTAGGGATGTATTAAAATGACTTACGCTAGTAATACTGGCTGTACTTTCTGAAAGATGACAACGTCGCAAATACTTGTCAAATACTTACCTGTTTTGATCAGACCACTCCACTATGTGCTAAACGCTAACACATCAGTAATAAAGTTTAATATCGCGTGCGCTCTTTGGTCGTGTTCGAGTACGGTACTAAATGTCGTCTTCGTTTATAAATGAACTATATTTTCTTACTATCAATAATTATTTTAGACATAAAAGCCGAGTAATCTTGTTTTTGTTTCAAATAATCTTTAAAAAAAATCATGATTTTCGAATGAATAGTGGTCAAATAATTTACACAAAGTAAAGCGCCTGTTAGGGTTCGAACCTATGTCCCTATAATTGTAGTATAATTGTATAGTAGTAGTATATAGTAGTAGTATAATTATTTAGTAGGATATAGTAGTAGTATAATTGTATAGTATGTCATATTGTTTACATTTAATTATATTTTTATTCCTAATGTAAAGAAAAAACTTAGTGTTTCTTTGCACAGCGACGGAAACAGAGCCTCTTAATTATACTTAGCGGTTTGTCGTGTTCTTAGCAAAACAGTTTAAAAATCCGTTACAAAGGTCAACGATAATGTAATTCTTAATTAAAAAGTGGTCCCTATTGGCCACTTTGATTAATAATGGGTAAATTTTCAAGTAAATGCGAACAAAAGGATTGATGTAAGTAATTTAGAACCGATTATACTTTAACAATAGATGAAAAAGGGAAGTCAAAAAAGCTCTAATGGGAGGAAGAAGCGCTGACAAGTAAGGCATGAAAGATTGTTACAAAAAAAATGTCGTAACATACCTACCATTGTTTTTAAACTACAAATAAGCCCAAACCTTCTCCCGAGTAAGGAATTATGGAAATTTCTTAAATTACAATATTCCAAAGCGAAAAACTTATTACATAAAACCGAAATTGTCTCTTTCGAAGTCACCCTAAGTTCTTTGTGAGGCATGACTCTGGCAATATTTTATACGTTTCCAATTTTGTCAGGATCCTGCCATATTGATTGTGAGGAGTTTGTAACTCCAAAGGGAATTGCCCACGCATTTATATGTTGCCAAAGATTCGCACATATTCTTCATAAATTAAACGATATTATATTTTCAGTTACAGGCCTTTATGAAGAGTAAAGTTTCTTCGCTTTTGCTTTAGGCCTGAAAATAAGAATGTACTGCTTGAGGCATCTAGTGTTTAGCCATCTTCGTCTGTCTAGATATTTCAAAAATATTTTTGTTTAGTTACGATACAATAATTCTGCATAAAATACCGACATGACTGCGTTTGATTTGTCCATTTTCACACGCCTGGCAAACAGGAATTTACCAAAAAGGAGTGTAATGTTTTCATGGTTCATGTATGTAAGCGAGTTTCTTTGTTCCACCATAACTTTTAAATGCTTGAACAGATTTGGATGTATGGGGTATCGTTAGAATCCTTACATCACCTCGCCTTTTTTAAATCAATATGGCGATAGTATGGCTCCATATTCAAATATGTAAAAAAAACTTCATTTACAATACGGGTATGAAATTGAAGGCCTTGATGAGCACATTCATCTATCGTGCTGTGTGCAGATAACTTATGAGATCTCCAACCTCCGACCAGATATACCGCGAAAAGAACACCGAGAACAACAGAAACAGACATAAACCCTTCTACGAAAGCCGAGAAAAATACAACTCCAATTAATTAGAACCTGCAAGTTCACATCCAATACGTTGAAGAACAACGCTGCGAGAACTCGAGACTCGAGTCCCGCTCGAAGTTCCGCCGACGAATACCTACAGAAGTTAATCGGAGCAAGTTTGATGTGAAAACTATGTTAATCAGGCAACCAACTTTGATTGCTGACAGAACTGACAACTTCTGTCGTCGATATTCCGGGTGAATTGTTCATTTTCACAACCTTAGCATTTGATTAAAGCCCGCGAATTCCATATTGGTCGTTTAGTTATTGAATTTGTCAGAGTGTGCGTCGAGTGAGCATCTTAGGGTTGTGTCACGGATTGAAGTTATTTTGATTAAAAATTTAATATAGCTGTGACGTGTTTGAATTGTTATATTGATGAAGAAACAGGAAACGTATTGTTTTAGAATGTGAGTTGCTTAATTTAATATGGTTTGAATTTTTACGAATAATTTTTTTAAACTAGGTTACAAATTATTTTAAGGAAAACGATAATCGTTTAGCAAAATAATAGATAGGTAAGTATAACTGGAACTTTGTAGGTATTGCTTTTAATTACTTGCAATTTAAGACTTATATTACGTATATATTAACTTTAACCGTTTGTATTAGCCTGTCCTTTTTTTTTTTCTTTTTTTGTGGTTGGGAAATCATCAAATAACTTCTCCCGCTCTGGGCGGAGCGGGAGGCCGTGTAAGACTCTTACTGACTAAAACCCACCCGTGTTCCTTCGGTTGCCCTGGTGCCGGGGGCCACGGTCTCCCTTTCGGTTTTCTTCGCAACCCCGGCAGGCATCGGCCCTAGTGGACCCCTTCAAATCTGCTGACATCTCTTTGAGGCGCGCGTGGAACACAACGCGCCGTCGACCCAGGCCTGGTCCTTATCGGACGGTGAGCTACCCATTGCTTACCGTCCGCAAGCATGCGCCTACGGTGGCCGGAAATCGGTTTGCGATTCCCGACGCCCTGGGCGTCTCCTCCTGCGGCGGTTAGGGGCGTGAGGGCCTAAGGCCGTATTCTCGGCGGTAGTGGGCAGTGGGATGGCGGCGGCAGTGGCGCAAGAGCGGCGAGTCACCCGTCGTGTTAGGGCATAAATCAAACAGATTACGATATGTGTGATTCCGGATTTTTAATTTGTCTGTCTGTAATGTCTTGTTTGTGCCTTTTTAGTTGGCGTTTTTGTCGTAGTTGGGTTTTAAATTTTATAACTTTTTTTTTTATAATACCACTTTTTGGCGTGCAACATTGCATCATTAAAAAAAAATTACCCGACTACGGCAAAGCAAAAAAAAGGGTTATGATTTTGACCGGTATGTATGTATGTTTATCTGTTACCTCATAACTTCTAAACTACTGATCATAATTTGACAAATGAGGTATCATTGGAAGCATCTTGATCGTCCGCTGGTTATAGACATGGGTACAAAAATGGTCAAGGTAAAGCCGTGGTCGCATGCATAATTATACACCTACAAAATTATAATGGTATTTTTGTCTTGATTTCTGTCTGAAAATTTTCTTGTTAAATTTTCATACTTTTTAGAGCGTGATTGTTCAGTAGTCGGGTTTTAGTTTTTGAACTTACTTTTTTTAGTTCATGTCATTTTTCACTTTATGTCTTCAAAAGGGCGCCATATTCAATATTGTGATTTATAATGTGACGTCTATAACCAGCGGATAATTAAGACGCTTCCAACGATACCTCATTTGTCAAAATACGATGAGCAGTTTAGAAGTTATGAGTTAACAAATGAACATACATACCGGTCAAAATCATAACCCTCCTTTTTGCTTCGTCGTAGTGGGGTAAAAACCGTATAAGCGCAGTTTGATGTTCGTGCTATTGCTCTTTGAAAATCCAAGTAAATAAAAATGAGTCAATTCTCTAAAAATATTTTCCAGAAATCATGTTTCGAAATACAAACAAAGTATTTTTACCCACCATGTTCTACTTATTGCCATCACCTTAATAATACCGTTCCACATAGTGAGTGCGGCGCATGTTATTATGACCTAAAATTGAATTTTCAGCTGGCTCGTCGTTTTCACAGCACCCCTGTATAAACGTGCTGTGTTGAAATAATTCTTAGTGAGCTCTAGTGTTTGAAAAGCGTTGTTAGATGTTGTCGACTCAAATAAATAGGTTTCGTTAGTTAAGAGTATATTTTATGAAAGGTAAAATTGTAGATTGTTGACTAAAGCAATATAGCAGTGTCTACGGTCACGGGTGCTATATTGAATCCCGAGCGCAACTAAGGATTCTAGGCCTCCTGAGCACAGCTCTGAGTTAACTCCTAAGCGAAGCGAGGGAGACAAAACTAGAATCCTGAATGTAGCAAGGATTTCAAGCTCGCCCAAGGTTTAAATGCCTTTATCTCCGAGGAGAATACTCTACTCTTAGCACCTTCTGGGAAGAAACAAAATCTAATTTGATTTTTGAATTGTAGTTCATGATCCTGTTACATAGCCGGGGAATATCTAGTTATGTGCAGTTTCACACACCATTTCATTAAATTTCATAAAAAGCACAATAAATAAATCTTAAATATGACGCTGAAATTCAACTTTCTAACGAATATTCCAAAGTGTAGGGGTACGCGCCACAGCAAACGATCAGCTGTTATGATGACCTGCCGCCATTACCGCCACAGATAATGTAGAAACAGCGGTTGGGCTTGTCTTGCACATTATTCAATAATTTTGGACTTGACCATGACCTTATCCAGAAAAAAAAAAAGATTTTATTGTTATAATTATTTTCATTTAAGTAAGTAATCTATTTACATAATATACTTTCATTATTTGTTACTTATAATTTCCACAATCATATTATTATTGCATTAAGTTTCGTATTTTAATTATTTTTTCGACTAAAATCTATGAAATGAGAACACTTTGGTCGAGCTGTACTTTAATAGAAAACAGTTTTTTGTTTGCAAATTCAAATCACATTATGCACCAACGGGTTATAATGAAATTCAGTACAATATATTGCCCGGTTAGAGCCTAGGGCTTTTATGAGTTGCCTTAGGTTAGGTTTGCATGACATATGTGTGTAAATATTTTTTCACACTACCTGCTCAAAAATGTCAAATCATTTTTGAGCAGGTAGTGTGAAAAAATATTTGCTTGCACTTAGACTGACCCAGAACAACAAATCCTAGGCCATACAAATATTTTGTCCGTTGGAGAATAAACCCACAATCTTTAGTAGGTAGGTACAGTTGGCCGCACTTGAGTGGTACCAAAACCAGTATAAGCTGGCCACGTATACGATTGAAAGTCCGTAATATGCTCACCACAAGGACCACCTCAAGGTCAAAGTGTTATCATTGACGTGCGATGGACTGTACAACTAATCGCATATAATTGAACTGTCAAACATTGGTTGTTAGCAGGAATAATTGTTTTTAGGTTTACGTACTATCACAAAATAAAAAAACGAAACTCTTAAATTAGAAATCAATATCAAATAGTAGGCCTTCGGGAACATCAAGCTTATAAGCTTGATTTTAAATGCGCCCATTTATGCAACCTATTTTGATACTCGCAAATAAATCAATACTTAAAAGGTTCTATCCGTTGCCCTAGAACCATGAAGTCTCACAGCACAAGTAAAGGAAAATGTCCGAAAATTGTTAGATTGACCGTGACGTAGATCGATGTATGGGAAAAAAGAACTCAATTACAAAGTTAAGTTTTTTCTTGGGATAAATCCATCCCAATTACGGAACCCTTCAGTGTGCGTGGTCCAACACGCACGTGGCCGGTTTTATTTTTGTTGAATTTCTGGCTAACCACCCAGTTTCTAAACTGAATCCTCACTATTATTACAAAAATACAAAACCACAGAAATATGAAAATCCATGTCTAATTAATAACACAACAAAGAAAAGTAAAAATAATCCTTTGTTGTACAAACTCTCTCATGCGATTGCTATAAGGCAAAAGCTACATTTTCCGATGAAGTAGCCAATTAAAACTGAAGCTCCCAGATCAACATGTTGCAAGGAGATGTCAGATACACGAGGATTTGGGGTAGGACTTTATTTTCTGTTCTGTTTGTGATCAGTCTCACGTCGACTAATCATGCCTACGAAGCCACGATTCAGACCATCACGATAATTTCGCGATTCCATCATTTTTATTTGCAACTATCTGTAGCCTGCGACATAGAAAGAAGGAAAAAAATACGTTTATTTGCGGTAAACAGAGAGTAAAGAAAGAACACAAAACAAAAAAGAACAAATTGGGGGAAAATATGCATCACCACCACGCGAAATGGCTATCGCTCAGCATAATGCTGCGTCAAACAACAGACAGACAGACATACCCACAGACACAGAATTACTTTCGCATTTACTATATAAGTATGGATTGACTGCCCCGTTGGTCTCGTGGTCGCGAGCGCGCCTACTGGGTCCTGGGTTAGATTCCTCGGCTGGGCAAAGTGTTATCGGGTTTTCCATTCAAATTTCTCAATATACAGTGTATCTTTATAATGTGCATATATCAAAATGAGGGAATCTATGCTTAATTTTACTAAGGGAAAAAATATTTTTTTAAATTTCTTTTTTTTTTCTGTTTTGCGTCTTATTGAGAAATTTTACGATTATTGTTAAAATTGATGAAAGAAAAGAGATTTTTGAAAAAAAAAACTTGTTTATTTTCAATTGAGGGTAGTTTTTCCACAATTTTCATTTTCTGAGAACGTCTAATTATTTCCAATCATTATGGTGTTTGTTTCATCGCGATAGATCGTTTAGTATAAAAGTTACACCGTTTTCTTACATTTTTTTTTATTCCATAAAAATATCTTGATTTTTTTTTTTTTTTTTTTCATCTATAAAATTAAGTATAGATGGGTGCACATTATAAAGAGTCACACTGTATACCTGCCTGGAGTTTGGGAGTTGGTGGTGTGATACCCCCGTGCCACGGAAAGCACGTAAAGCCGTGCGTACTGCACCTGATCTCTCTCCGGTCGTGTCGGACTGCCGTCCCATCAGACTATGAGAGTAAAGGACAGAGAGTGCACCTGTGTCTGCGCACACACTCGTACACTATAATATCTCCTGCGTACCTGGTTAATCTCCGCTGTGATTGACCACCGTGACCTAAATCGGTCAGGAAGTTTATTAGTAATATCAATAACACTGAAAGCAGTAGTAAAGTGCAACGTAGTCCACACTGTAGTAGAAGATCTCTTTAGAAAGAAGGTCGTCTTGGAAAGTACATACTACTACTATATTTCTGCCGCCAGCATAGATGCCATCTGTTAGTTCTCAGGAGCTACTCTTCTCACATGGTTCGTATACGATTCTTCTTTTTCTCGCGTCCCAGACGCGAGAAAAAGAAGAATCACAACTGAAATGAATAAATATAAAAACAGAAAAAACTCAAACAAAATATAAACAAAGTACAGACGAACCAAAAAAAGTAATTAATTTTCCATTTGTAAAACTCCTACGATGTGCGAGTAATTATGCAAATGAGTTTACTGAACTCAACCTTTTACGAATATACATTACACGTAGCGAAACGTTCCAATTTAATTGATTTGTTCGCAAAAGGCCTTGTAAAAAGGTAATTTATACTTATGATCCGTGGAGAGGGATATGGGTATGATCGGCAGTCCGTCACAACCCTTTGATGATGAATGTACCTATTATTTTCGATGTATATACCCCGAACTCCATAATCAAATCCTTGTGGCCAACCTTTAGAATATGAGAAACACAAATATAATTAAAATTATGTATCGTAGTTGCGCGATTTACCCGACCCGTGTTTATGTAAAATACGAAGCTGAAAATTTTGCACGTGCAAAAAGATATACTTATAAATTATTGGCGAAATTCAATCACGATTTTCTTCCAAAATATCGATTAAAACTTTCTTTACCTATGCGTGTTTGCAGTTTTGAACACCAGAAGTAAACGTTACTACTCTTCCTAAAAAAACGAGCGAGGCAGTAGTCGCATATATATGTATAACGCCTGACATCTTCTTGGCTGACGGAATCAAGCTCTCGAAAAATGGGTTGGTACCAGGTGACGGCCAACTCTAGCACCACGCGCGCGCATAGGTCAAATCAAATAGCGCGCACTTCCCCGGCTTATTGTTACACACTTCCGTCCCTTTTCACGAAATCTTTCCCACACTTTTCAGGAAAGCGACAGGAAAGATTTTACGCAAAAAAACAGCCTTACATTCTATAGTTTATAGATCAAGCTATTCTAAAGATAATTTAACTAAGTACATATTAATTACCTGATTCGTTACACAATTTCAATTTAATTGATTCCTCCGTTCAATTAATAGACAGACAGAAGAAAAATCCAATCATCTTTGGCTTCAGCCGTCAAAGGTAAGCTCATGAATGGTAATTCTGATGAATATTGATGTTGTAAGGTTATTAGAAACCTTGTTAAGAGTTTAAAAATTTTTTTTGTGTTCTTTACTCAACTCTGTAATAAATAGGAAGAGCTTTTTACTTGTTTATTGGAAAGCTCTCTATTTTACCTCGGGTTTGTTTACGGATAGATTTGAAGTGAAAACTTCTTAAGGCGCGTTGGGCATTTTTGAGATGAGACTAAACCATTGATTTCGCGACACCGTGATGACACCAGCTTTTGACCATTATAAAGACATCAATGTGTTGTTTACCGCGGTGCCATTTTTTTTTTTTTTCATGTTTTCACTTCTGTCGGCACTCCCGGAGTGCCACTGTTTTTGTATTCCTCTGGTTTTGCTGCAGTGTTTCTTGCTTTTTAATTTTTTTATGTGAGCTTTATGTTAATGTTGAAGAAGCGTAACGCGATCGCAAGAGTCATAGCCATGTCAGTAGTCTGCCTTGTGTACTTGTAGTCCTTGCCTTCTGTCTCTCTCCGTTAAAATCAGAATGCTTTATTTGTAAACATATAATATGTATAGAGTTACAATAGTGTATGAAATGTTACAATATTAGGTAGGTGTTCCATGTTTTGCCATGAAGTTTTAAAAAGATTAAGAACTCTTTGATGCCACAGAAGATTTAACAATTGGAGACACATACCGATTTTACGTACATTGACGTTATATATAATTGTGGGTTGTACAACCCTCAAAAAAATTTAATGTTGACATCTTTTGGATAGCAACCATGAGAATCTTTACTATCCAAAATATCTCAGCATCCAATTTCCAAATGTAGATTACCTTGGGCCTGGGCACGCCACAATTGCGGCGATAAGTCCCTTCTTTGAGGAGTGGCTAGAGAGACGCCACGGCGTCCTCACCTTCCGCATGACGCAAGTCTTCACTGGACACGGTTTTTTTAAGAGGTTCCTGTTCAGGTGGGCGAAAACGCCCGGGTGTCACCATTGTGTGGATCACCCGGAGGACACGGTGGAGCATACGGTGGAGGTCTGCCCGAATTGGCTGGAGCATCGCCGTGTCCATCCGTTGTATTCCACGCGCGCCTCAAAGAGATGTCAGCATAACTGACGGGATCCGCTAGGGCCGATGCCTGCCGGGGTTGCAAAGAAGTCCGAAAGGGATATCGTGGTCCCCGGCAGCATGGCAACTGAAGGAACACGGTTGGGTTTTAGTCAGTAAGAGTCTGACACGCCCTCCCGCTCCGCCCAGAGTGAGAGAAGTTATTTGATAATTTCCCAATTTTAAAAAAAGGGTTACCTTGGGCTATCCACGGTCTTATGTTAATAATCTTCAACTCTTATAGTTTATTAATAAGAAATAAAAACCTTTTGTTTTCATTTTGTTTTGTTTAAGCAACTGAAACTTTTTAAATAAGCTTATCAGCGTTTTGTTCCTACACTATAACGGAACTCTATTTCACTTAATCTGGGTGCTCCTTTTATCTTTAAATAGGAACCAAGAGTCCAAAGAAAAATCCCCGTTACCTAGTTTAAATAAAACACTGTAATTTCATATCTGAACACTGTAAGACCTCTACACAAAGGCAGCTAATGGAAGTTTACCTTCTAAAGGATGCCTTAATCAGACACTAATCTGTTTGCTTAGTTTTTGTATAGCTTCTTAGATTTCCTTTAGATAAGAAGATAAAATAAAATGTTGGTAAGTAATTTTACTTTTCCTTAAAATTTTCGTCTGCTTCATCTCTTATAGAGTACAGATTAGGAACGAGCTCTGGCCAATCTGAAGCAAATTTCGTCGCGCATTCCGCGCGGGATTCGCTTCAGATTGGCCAGAGCCATCGACATGTGCAGTCACGTCCCGCTTCAGGCGCAAGATTCTTCTCAGGAGCTTTAATCACCACGCTTGCTTAGTGTTGGTTGACGATTTTGGATATTGGAATAAGGATGCGTTTTCAGTAAGGCAGAGACTAGCAAACCGGGGAGGAGACGTGGAAAAAACGATAAATCATATTGGTTCAAAACCATACGCGTAGATCGTCTCATCTTTGCTGGTTGATCTGAGGGAAAACGCACCTATGTTTTGGTTTCTTGACGATTTTCTTTCAAAGGTCATATTGATGTCATTTATTTTTAGTCTGTTGATAGTTCATGTCATTTAATTGTAAAGAATTCTAAAAGGTAAGGTACTAAATTAAATTCAATAAGATAGAAGATTCTTCCATATTTCTTTTTCTTTTTTTTTTCTTTTTTTTTCTTTTTTTGTTTCCCTCCTTCGCACGTTTTCAGAATTGTCGACATCGGCACCATTGCCAAATGAAAAAATAGAATTTAGTACCTACTTAATTAATATTTGTACGCCGTTAACGACAAAACATAGTGATCACTATCACTTAAAAACTGTTTTGCAGTTTGATAAATACTGATTACTGTAATTTTTTTTTTTGCGAAACAGTTTTTAAACTTTATATACCTACCTATTTTATTTACACATTTACAAAAAATATTTGGAAAATTAAAAAGTGCACACCTCATAACGCTCATTTAAAAACAGAAAAATATTTAAACGACTTTTCATGAAGTATGTTTTGACTGCTGTTCTACCCATCAATATAGGTAAAATTTCTCACCCCGCAATCTTTACGTACCTACTGTCAAAGACTATTTAGGTTTGCTTTGTCGGTTGCTAGGCAACGGAAGACCAAGTTGGGAATATATAAAAATCTGTGATATAGATATTATATTAGTTAGTTTTTTATTACTTATAATTAAACTACTTTGAATAAAAGAGCAATTTTCAATAAGATTCCTCCTACGGCTGAAACTAATTAATTGATTTCTCGTAAGCTAAAATGTTTTCAAGTTCATACATTGATTGAAAGTATTAAAAAAAAAAACTATTTTGTTGATTTTTTTTCGTTTGACGCATGAAATCAATTTTTGAAAAATACTGTATTAATCTCCATTAAATTATCTATCAATGGTATATAAATTAAGTAGGTTCTGTGTACTAGCAGGAGTGTAACAATAAAAACAGTTGCAGAAAGGAGGAAAAACGAATTGTTCCATCGCAAAGCACTCTCTAACGCTTCGCATTATGAATCGTACTACAATAAAGTTTCGACTTTGACTTTAATCTCTCACATTAATTCAGATAGTAACAAATATTTTGCTTCCAATGTTAGTGGACTATTATGATTACTTCATCTTATAATCCTCTAGATTTAACAATTTAATCTAATTTGGTTACTTTTCTTGTTTTTAGATCATCTGATGCCTATGGAACAGCCAACCCACACAAAAACCAACCACCTGTTAGGAAGATCTTTTCATTTCATGAGAGGTAAAGCACTCCTAATACCTCAACAGGCTGTAGTCTGTACCGGTCGCGGTGGTTGACAAGCGGTAAATAACGGTATTTTAGTCAAATGGAGTTATTTATAACTTTAGACTTCGATCCGCAGTAGCTGTGACATTGGTTTCTGCGTCATGAGGTGAGGGTTCGAACTAAGAACAGGCACTATTTTTTATGGTTTGGTTATTCCGGGTCAAGGTTAAGGTGATATGCAACGACGAAAGACTACAACAATAACAACACACCAAAAACATAATGTTCACCATGTTATTTGTGTTTTACGAACTTTGTCCAAATAAATGTTTTTCTTTATTTAAACAGAAGGAATTATTGTGTTAAACAAAAATTTTATGAATACCGTCATTATCAGTAGGTCAACCTAAAGCTCGTATATCATTTAAATATCTATACCTACTAATAATAAAGCTGAAGAGTTTGTTTGTTTGAATGCGCTAATCTCTGTAACTACCAGTTAGATTTCAAAAAATATTTTTGCATCTGGTAGCCCATTTCTTGAGGAAGGCTATAGGCTATTTATTTAACATCACGTAAAGGTGGTTTTATACCGGCGAGGCGTGGATGGGATGGGCGAGAATCGAAATCACGCTTACTCTTTTACACCGAAAGATGTTCAGCGCTATACCGCGCCGTCTCGCGATGGCCAGCGCTGCCTTGCGAGTCAGTGCTTAGCGGAGATAGGCCGTTCGGGTCCTCGATGGCCGGTGCGAGTTTGTTTATCGGTTTACAAAGTAAATAAATGCTCTATTCATACAGCAATAAAGTTCAATATTGTACTGACAAATATTTCAATTCTCGCCTTTCACATCCTCGCGCATCTAGACCTTTTACACCAAATATGGGCAGGGTGTGGATAGAAATTTTGCCATACATTATTTCAATTCTCGCCGATCCCATGCACGCATCGCCTCACCGGTGTAAAACCACCTTTAGGAGCCAAGCAAAAAGAAAAAAATCAGTAAGAACTTTGCGCGGATAGGCAATGTGATGCGACGAGGTGGGTCAGGGGAACAAGTTTCACGCGTACGAAGTTGCTGGCAGAAACTAGTCTGTAAATAAATGGTTTGTGTATTAAACACATGTCAGCAATATCTAATTACTAGACGACAAGCCATCATATTAGCACACTTGATTGGAGCTTCCTAACGTTGTCTTTACGTGTCAACGGCTCGATTAGATCGACCCAACTTCTGCTCGGCTACACAATTCCTTACTAATTGAATAATTAGCGGCTAAATAGATGTCGTGCGTACAGGTTAGGTCGTCTTGTACATAGATGTATGACGTGGGAAGATGGCGCAGCAACAATCCTTGTGCGGTAAGGAAACCACCGATAAACCCTCGAGCAGTATGAAAGAAAAGAAAGAAAGAAAATACATTTATTTAGCACAGACAAAAAGATACACAACACAACATAATTTATTACACAAGTAAAACATAAAAAAAAAAAAAAACAATAAACAAAGTGTGAAATAATAATTTAATAGAAAAGTGTGCCTCGCGGCTGCGCTAAATAGGCCCAGCTCAGCAAAAATGCCAGACAACTAGTGCCTGACGCTGGTCTGGAACTGGACCTGAAGTGT
Organism: Omphaloscelis lunosa; assembly: GCA_916610215.1. Classification (NCBI taxonomy): domain Eukaryota; kingdom Metazoa; phylum Arthropoda; class Insecta; order Lepidoptera; family Noctuidae; genus Omphaloscelis; species Omphaloscelis lunosa. The sequence continues at coordinate 2,237,887 of OU744250.1, read as the reverse complement.
AAGGTTACGGATGTAAATCAATTTTATACTGCAATGTGTGTATGTATCTATACTTAAATACTTAAAATAAATTAGTGTAATAATACTAATGAATTTTCCAATATATTGTGTGAAATCAAATAAAATTCCAAAACAACAAAACAAAAAGAAACTGACAAAATTATGAAAGCTGGTGACGAGTCACTGATAGGGAAAAAATAAAGCCGCGAGCTCTGGGGCAATAAAAAAATGGGAATAAGCCCTTGTGTGATAAGAAAGCGGTGGCTTGAAAATATCCCAGATTGTCTCAAATGCCGATTTACCTCCTTTCTGATTGTGACTAGCACTGCGACAGTTTTATCATTATATGGTATAGGTAGGTTCGATGCGTAGTTCACGCAAGTGCATGTTATAGCTAATAATATTACAACAAGTGCTCCAGAAATACCATTTAATTCGCTACCCAAAACACACAATCAACACGGGAGACCCAAAATTGGCTTAGTAACGTAAATGCACTGAAAATCACGTAGCAAGCCGTCTATGTGCAAAATCAAAATTAATACGACAATGAAGGAAGAGGCTGCACCCGACTAGAGCATTATGACCACAAAACTAATCAAGGCAACTAAATTGAATTTAATATTGCAAGCGTCCGCGCGCCGCCGCCATCGTCGTATCGTCGCCGACCCGCGCCCAGAGAGCTGCGACATGCCAGACTGCCAGTAGATCATGATTTATAGCACCTCTGAAATAATGATCGTGTTTCTAATTTGGTCCGTATTTGAATTGACTGTACCTGCGGCTTTTTCCATTAAAATGTCTGCAGGGTGACGTGATTGAATTTTGTATTTAATTTTGAAAGGGCAGGCTCTGATAACCTTTTGTTATTTGTTGTAAACGTGGTTATGCTTCTGTTGTTAAACATATCAGAGTAGTGAAGCTCCCATGTTTTATTTCCACCTACAGATTTTATATCCAATCACATTTAACGTCACACAGAAGCTGAAATCACTTCAAAGTGCCAATTTACCCATTTCTGACATAACCCTGTTAAAGCTACGGACATATTTTTGCGTGTGACCGAAATGGCAGCAATGCCAGTTATACTGGCACTTGAACACTATCGGTTCACCTCAGGTTTCATCATGACACCGGGTGACGTCAGAGTGACGGCGATCGTGCACTGTGGCATATTTCATCAACTTTACCTATTGTGGAATAAATTTGTATTTGGTGGGAATGTATGCGAAATAAAACGATAAAATACTTATTCTCAAACATGTTTGGAAATTCGACCATAATTTTGACAAACTTCTTTGAGATAAATCGAAATTGCTGTACTGGTCGAAAACATGCGAGCGCCCGACCGACAATGTTTGTATGAAAATCCATATCTGTCGTGTTTAGTGGCCGAATAAATTACTATGAAAACTCATATCTGTCGTGTTATCTGAAACTGGAAAAAACTGTACTTCAATACATGGGGAACAAGGAGTTAACTTATCAAACGTTTTATCAAAATTTCGATTTGCTTTGCAAATAGAGCTGTTGAAAGTAAAGAAGAAATAAATGAAAATATTGGCGCGTGAGAAATTATCGTTGTTCGTCATTGATTCTGGAATTTGTAATTAATTTACTTAGTTTGAATTTCCGCGCATTATTTGAGAAAAGTGCTTTACAAGCCTTGACCAGGCTATGCCTAGTTGTGGCCCACAACTAGGCATTGATGCACTCACGTATGTGTGCCTCAACTTCGCCTCGGCCCTCATTTTCACAATCGTCAATCAATGCCTTTGTTGCAGGCCGCGACAGTAATGTACTATACTATATTTCTGTTTACATCAATAGAGTGATTTTTGTACAAATATTTTCAATCTCAAATAAGTAACTCACAAGCTTTTAAATATAAAATTCAATTTAAAAGGATATTGGGCAAAGTTGTGTCGGGGGTAGAATGTTTTTTCCGGTCTCCTTGCTATATTAAAAAATCAACGCGTTGATGTCTTTTAATGTTCAAAAGCTGGTCATCACGGTGTTGCGAAATCAATGGTTTAGTCCCATCTCAAAAATGCCCAACATGCCTAAAGAAGTTTTCACTTCAAAAATAAATAGTATCTCGGTGTTGACTACGACTAAAACAACTACGCTCAGGAAGTAAAAAAAAAAAAACAAAAAGTGAATTTAATTGGCAGAGGTAGGAGGCATATCCATGGGCATGTCCACAAATGAGCCTCATAACTGAATATTACCCATAATAAATCATGGGGTCCCATAAATGTTCATTACCGAGGAGCGCGCAGCCCGATTATGTCTCACGTATCCTTTGCTTATTTTCAGCTTAGAGATAAAGGATACCGGATAATAAACATACTCGTTCAAATAAGTTTATATCATAATATTCAGGTATTGATCGCATCGTCAATGGTGAGATGGATAATTGGTACTTAGTGACCACTTAAAAATTGATTATTATAGTTTGAATATTTGAATACTTAGACCTAGTTCTAATTTTACCACAACTAACGATTTTATCCAAAATTTCTTAAAATATGTTTTTCATTTGAGAATTGAAGTTAGTTTTATAACTTAATTTTCATCGACAATTTTTCAATAACAATTTAATAATATTTTTCAAACAATATTTGAAGTTGAAACCAAGTGAATGTGTTACTAATTCATACTTTTAGCGAATAAATGGGTTAGAATTGAATCTGAACAAATAATTTCATAAAAAGGTTTTGGAACAGGGTGTACCTCATATAATGACTTCCAATTTCGAAATATTATGTAGTTTGTACCTATCTTAATATTATTAAGAAAATAATAAATTGTTTTACAACATTAGCGACGCGACGAGGATATTACGGTATTACGCGTACAACGGCTAAACATAAAATTAATAACCACAACATAAAGGTACAGTTAGTACAAAAAATAATTTTTGTTCAAACTATAGTTACGTGCAAAGCAGTAAACGCAAGCGTGGAACGTTCGCAATTTTCTAGAACGACCTTGTACGTAAATACTGCTAATTAATTTACATTTGTGTTGCCAACTAATTTAATTTTTGCCCGCCCGAATACATTTTTAGGTTTCGCTTGTCAAGAATTTGGCAAAATGTCGAATTCGCGTTTCGGTGAGGTGTTCGTTGGCTTATGGGCAATAATTCGTAATTAATACCTCCTATTACTTTGTATGGATTTGTGAAATATTTTCAGGCGTTATTCAAACTACTTTTCTGGTCGCCTCCAAAAAGAAAAACAGTTATGAATAAATGTTGTAACATTATTCTGTTTATTTTGGAGTTGTTATCTTTACTCGACTACGGAAAAGCCAAAAGGAAGGGTTATGTTTTTCTTCCATATGTCTCGTAATTCTAGCAAATAAATGCAAAAGCTTAAATTAGAAACGTAATAACTGCATTACACCAATAAGCACTCCAACAATTCTATTCAAAGACAATACGCAAACCCATAATTCGATTTTGAAATTATAAACAAAAGTTTTGTGGCTTAATCAAGTCTTTTCCATTCCGCCAATCGCGAGCTCGCATTTTATCGAAGTGAGACGTTGCTTGCATTCTAAATGCAAGACAGGATCGCAATTAAACTATTTGAATACGGAATGAATGAGCTTGCAAACGGGACGGCGTACTTAGAGCGTATTGTTTTGACTACGCTGTTGTGGTTCATAGCGTACGGCGTACTTCACGGATACTCTTGAAAAATTGATTTTTTTAACCGAGTTCCAAAAGGAGAAGTATATTCGGGCATAACTCCGTCATATATAAACGAATTTGCAAAATTATTTTTTGTTTAAAAGGGTATATTTTCGAGGTGGTCCCATTGTCATCAGGTCAGGATCTGATCCTGGAGAAATCGAGGGAACTCTTCAAATATTATAACCACACCTATAGCGATTTGGGTATTTTTTATAGTAACTCTTGCATTTGCTTTCGGAAAGTACCATTTGGTGAAGTGGGGCTGATGATGAAGACCATAGATAGCCACCGGTACTACTCAATATTAAGTATTTCACGGGTTGCGATTAGATTACTTTAATATGGTTGCCAAGCAATTTATGCTCGTCATAATGCATATGGAGAAGCGGAACTGATGATGAAGTACCAGGAGAACTCCTCAGCAATCAACGTCCCTGCATCGGGAAAAGCTATATTTTGTAAAAAATGATGTGCACTTGACATTAGGCTATTTAACATTACAAACTTACTCACTAAAAAGCGAGAAAAAAACAACTGACTTCCAAAAAAAACTACATACGAAAAATAACTTAAATTGCGGAAGTCGGTGGCAAATAACGAAAATACAAAACCAAGGACACCGACTTTAAGTATTTTTTCAGTATGTAGTGTTTTTTGGAAGTCGGTTGTTTATTTTTTATTTTGGAAAAATATTTTTATTAGAACTGAGCTAGTTGGGGATAATTTTCTGTTAGTGTTTGTTCAATAGTTTTTTGTTCACTGCAGAATGTGTTTTCTGTGATGAATTTATTAGAGATTTTTTGCTCAATAATTTTTATTTTTTATTTTGTGTCTGTTTTTTATTATGTTTTAGTTTGTTATATAATTCAATCTTATTTAATTTAATTTAATTAAAGTTTATGTTAATTATAAAAGATTATTGATATTAGTTCTAATAATAAATATAAAGATGGATAACAATGTAATCATTGTTAATCATCCTTATATTTATTATTATTGTTTATTGAGATCTAAATAAAATGCTGTGCTTACCTTTAATTTAAATGCATGCAATGCTATTGTATTTGTAAATGTTATGTACTTGGAATGTCTGTGTGTATTTAGTTGGTTGGTTGGTTTTCAAATAAATATATGTCGGAGTTGATTGTGAATAATAATTGTGGGTAGTCAACAATTTGGTATGATTTGTTTTTCTTATTATTAATTTATGTGATTTTTACTGTCAATTATTGTCTAATAAATCGCAACATAATTTATTAAGTACTCGGTGTACGCACTAATTGATATTTGGCAACTTATTTCGATACTTATAATCGATGGTTTTGTTCAAAACAATTAATGACATGTTACTTTAATTTTAAAAGGATTTACTTTGTGAATTCACTATTGTTTATTTACGACAATTATTCTTGTATTATTTGATAACTTTGTAATGTCAGTCTTATTAGATTTAGCACATTTTAGTGTTTTGTATCAAGTAAACACGTGACGCACTTCCGTGCGCCATCGGACAGAGTTGTCGTAGTGGGATCGCAAGGTGGGGGCATCGTCTTATAAAAGAGCGTGCACTCGTTATTTGAGTCAGTCTATCTTCGGATTCGACTCAATAAAGAGCCCTGCTCCCGACAAAACTGTCGGTTTATCTGGTACAGCACTGCTGTATATTCACATAGCTGTATTGGCTTGCTGATAGCGAGCGATACACTTTTTCATTGGGTGGCTTGGCCACTATACGAACTGAGACCCTAAAAGTCTGTTCGATTGTTACTACCTATTCACCTACTTTATCTTGTTATTAATTACCATTTGTATTGTGTTTTGCCTTATATAATGTAACCAGTACCTACTATATTAAAAACCCTGTAATTGTTTATTCAGTATTGTTAATCCCATTGAAATGGGAACTCCAAACCCTGACGAAATACCTCTCGGCACTCCTGATCCTACATATATTATGATTTGTTCATTTTACTATCATAATCACAATATTTTTTGCAATAAGTACTAGTACAGTGTTGGTCTTATAGTCAGTAATAAGTTCCTAATACAAAGTCAGACATTCACGCGCGCCTCAAAGAGATGTCAGCAGAATTGACGGGGTCCGCTAGGGCCGCTGCCTGCCTTGCGAAGAAAACCGAAAGGGAGATCGTGGCCCCCGGCAACAGGGCAACCGAAGGAACATGGGTGGATTTTAGTCAGTAAGAGTCTGGGAAAAGTTATTTGATAATTTCCCACACAAAAAAAAAGACATTTGACATTACAATGTATTTAATGCTAGCATTAAATACATTGTAATGTCAAATGTCAATGTCAAATTATTATATTTATGTCCAATGGCATACTTTAAATGTTTCTATTATTAATTATATTTACAATATATTCATTATTAATATTTTCATAACATTAATTTAAAATGATTATTAACATTATTTATAAATTCATTTATATGGCAAAATTGTTTTTTCAGTAGCCATCATTTTAACTTTCAAAAAAATAAATTATTAGGTACTTAACTCTTTAAGGCCCTTTCAAACAGGCGCGACACGCGACGCCACACAAAGACACCGCTCGTCGCGCGACGCAACGTACCTTCGTGTCGCGTCGCGTGTCGCGCCTGTTTGAAAGGGCCTTTAAAGTTCTTTGGTATTTTGTTATTGATAAGTCCACTCATATGATAACATTTCTTTTTTTTCAGTCCTTGGTCTTAGGCTATTTTTGTGAACATATTTCAGTGAGGACGTTTGTTTTAATAGAAGACAATGTGCATTAAAAACATATTGTGGATAATTCAAAACTCTTAAATCAGTTTTATAAGTGGTATGTTTGACATAACGCGCTCCAATATTTTCAATCCATATCTTTATTGTAACGCGCCAACGAAATGATAAATATCGAAATTTTACAATTTCGAATATTCGATTTGACATCGTCAGGGAATTCGACGGTCTTTCAGGATCACCATTCAAAACATGCACTTAATTAAAGATTGAACCATTTTTAAAGACCGTACGCATATTTTCAATATCAATTTCGTCGGATGAAAAATTGAAAATTTAAGCAATGGATATTAATTCATTCTGTTGTAACATTGGCTTATTTCACAATTTCACGTGACGTCATCAGGCGATTTATTAATCCTCTTAAAGTCAGTACTGGTATATTAATGTGAGTCGTCACGATCGGATTTAATCAAGCAATGTAATTCGTGAGTGAAATTTCTGATCACTTATTTGTTTTAACTTCCAAGTAGGAATGTAGGGAATCCGTATATTCTGTACTACTTTTTTGAAAATCTTTAAAATTGTATTTGCTGGGCTTTTCAGCTGGGCAGGAGAGCTGTCAACTTTCTAGAAATAGCTTTTAATTCTTACCCAGTTGTGCAATTAAAAAAGTTTTTTTTTTTCTTCCACATTGCACCCAAACCGAATTGAATATAACATAACATAACATCACACTTTTACGCCATAGTATGTACATTTTGCCAGTTATATTACGGTCCCATGTAATAGGGGGCGAGCCTATTGCCATCAACCGGGCACAAATCCAGACTCCGAGCTGCTACTGAAAAATTCCAGATAGAAAAACCGAATAACACTTTGCCAGACCCGGGAATCAAACCCAAGGCCTCATGCTCATCAGTAGCGCTTTCGACCACCATACCAATGAGGCATTCGACGAGAATTGAATATGTGTACAGTAATATCCAAATAAATTATCTCTATTAATTCTTCTCATGTTTACTGCACAATATCGAATATCATAAGTCTTGTATACTTTTGGGATATCCAGGAAACTTCCTCAGGGAAGTTAACCGAACTCAGTGGAACGTTGCAATATCACCGTGTTAATATTAACTTATAGGTTTAGTGAGGTGACATCAGCTGTCACGCCGCATTAGGGAGGGGCGTTTATATCGATAATTAAATGGTGAGGCACCCTTTATTAAGGTCCGTGTTATAGAACGATACTGATTGTTTTAGTCTCTACTCAAATATAGTATGACAGTGGAAGATTACATACAAATATATAACTACTACAAACGTGGTTATTCATGATTGGACGTAGGAAGATTCTCGGTATCTACAAATGCTTTGACAATGAGACAGACAGTTCCAACAACAATGAGCATACGAAAAAGGCAAATAATACAATGCTATCAACGTCTCGTTACCCAACAATTATATAACACTCTCTCTAAATAAACGTTAAAGCGCGGATAAACCGAAAATAATGCTTTTAATTATCGAAGTCTCGCGTCAACAACACGTTCCTCGCTCCGTTTCTCTCGAAGTCATTTATAAAAGACCAACACAAGCGCTCCGATTACTCCAACAACAAAGTCGAACTTCCTTAATTTGTACTCAAGTGTACTTATAATAAAGTCAAGTGTGAAAGTCGGAAAGAAATTTTGAATCAGGACAAGCAATTATGAAGCTTATGTGTTAGAGAATTTGGTCTCAATCGTAATTAGAGTGGATGTCGTAGGCCGGGAGGTGGGACCCATATTATGGATTTACAAAGGAGGTTTTGATGCCAGTTAATTAGTACTACACAGGGTGGCACAAATGTTTGGCTGCCAACGTTCCCTATAATTTTAACAAAAAATAAACATTGTTTTTATTAGGGAGTAAAAGTTCTTACTCTATTAATTCAGTGATCAATCATGTCAATGTCTGTGTTTTTGTTAGTTAGTAAAATAATTATATTACGTACTTCATCGTTATGTTTTAGCTTAATTTTACTCTTCTTTTCAGCACAATTATCGTTGTCCGTTGTTTTTTTTTTTTTTGACATGATTCTTTATACCGTACTGTAACGGTCTCGATCCCCTCAATATGACGTTATCAGTCTACAGGTGAATACTCTCGTCAATGAACGTGATATATTGTGATCCCTAAAGCTTCATCGTCTTCCTTATTTAAAGAAATAATGAAAGAAAGAAAAACATTTATTTGGACACAGTTCGTGAAACACAAAAACAAAGACAAATAAAAAGATTAAATAAAAAATAATGTTTAAAAACAATAGTGTGTGCCTCACGGCTGCGCCAAAAAGGTTCATTTCAGCATTAATGCCAGACAGATGCTGTCTGACGCTGGTTTTCTAATGGTATTTAGGTTCCTCAAGAAATAGGTTGACTTCTAACTAGGGATATTATTTGCAATTTTTGTAAAATTTTTGTACGATTTTCAATGAGTTGCATATGAGTGTCGGTAAAACGTTATGCGGAACTTTATTAATTTCGCAATGACGTGACGAAATCATTACTGTGACGTACTTTTGGTGGTATCACAACAACGTACTAAATCTTAATTAACTAGTTTAAAAACGTTTAAAAAAACTACCTATAAAATACATGATAATACGCTACGCCACGGCCAAAATATCCAACTCAAACTATCCATCCAAGATTAATAACACCATCGGACTCAAATAATCATAGTACGCATATCTATAAGAGATAACGATATAACGGAACTATAGAGGCATTAATCAACCCGGTCCAAGGTAGTCGGAGCCAATAAGGTTGTATATAACTCACTGAATCTAATTTGGCTCGCCCGACCCCCGTCGCTGAGAAAGGGTTAAATGTATTATACGTAGGTGCTAATATCGGGCGGTGCTATCGTTTGCTACTATGGAATTCTAATGATTGGCTTGTCGAAATGTTTATGTACAGTTTACAGGGTTTTTCGGATGTTGTTGTACAGCTTTTTTTTGTGATAATCTTTACCTTTCTTAGAACCTTGTGCGCTGTAGGTAAATGGGTGCAAAAATGCAAATGATGACATTCAAAATGACGTTTCGACGAGATTATTTTTGTTTGTTTGTTTGTTTATTACGCTTTCACGCTAAAACGGCTGAACGGATTTAAATAAAATTTGGCATATGGGTAAACCATAACCATACTTTTTATCCCGATATTCTCTCACGGGATCGAGACTTATGCAGGTGAAACCGCGGGGCGCAGCTAGTAATAAATAAGTGAAAAATCTGTTCAGGCATTTAAAAGTTATGGTGGAACAAAGAAACTCACACACATACATACACGAACCCTAAAAACATTACGCTCCTTTTTGGGCAGTCGTGTAAAGACAGCTATAAGATCATTTCTTGAGTAATTAAGACAAGATTAATTAACGAGTTTGATGTGACAAAGTTCAAAACTAATCAAAGTATTATGATATCATCTGATCATTTTTCGTATTATAGCTTCATTTCATCAGTTCTATTAGAAAGATGTAGGTATTTAAGAGTTAAGCATGATACAAAGGTTGAAAAAACGATTCCTTTTCCTAGTTACCTATAGTGACAAAGGGGCTGACAGCACACGCGATGGGAAGAAGTAACTGCCGCTTATTGACACCTGGGATTCCGAGGAGTTCTCCAATGTATTGTCACCCTTAGAGACAACGTTAATATGTCACGTGTCTGTAATTTCACTGACACCCTTCGAATCGGAACATTACTGTTTGAAGGTAGAAATGGTTAAATGGATACTAATATGGATTGATGAAAACTACGTACTTTTCAAAAAATGGTGTAAGTAGGCATAAATTATTCCACTTTACCCCACCAAGCCGCCCCACTGGTGGGGCAAAGTGGAATATACGTAAGGTCATAAACATTGAAAAAAATACTGGTTTGGTGGATTTTTTTCATAACAAAATTTTCATAGCAGCTTCGTAAGTTTATAAATAGCAAACATTGCAACTAACAGATTCTTGTGGTTGGGTTTGTAGATAACGTTATTCAATGAGTGCGATTAATCTACAACTTACTCTAATTTATTTTCGAACATAACGCCTTTAATCCCCGAAGGGTTGAGCAGAGGTGTACCCTGTAGTACACTCACACTTCGCCAGTTATGTTCAAGTCCCATGTAATAGGGGGCGAGCCTATTGCCATCAACCGGGCACAAATCCAGACTCCAGGCTGCTACTGAGAAATTCTAATGCAAACTGTGAAAAAATATATTTATAGTATGCCGTAAGAGTACAATCTGTTTTTGTGTTTGACTTGAGCACACTAAGACCGTATGAAAATTGTGATAGTTGTAAATGAGTGTCCAGGATAATACCTTATCTGCCGGGCTTGCGAAGGAGGAACACGGGTGGGTTTAAGTCAGTAAGAATCTGACACGCCCTCCCGCTTCGCCCAGAACGGGAGAAGTTATTTGTTAATTTCCTAACCAAAAAAAGGGAATAATAGATTAAATTCTTCGACTTCTTCAATGTTGATATTATTGTTTATGGTTTTTAAGTTTTATTTTTGGTAGGGTTTGAAATGTATCATTTTAGTTTTCTTATTGTTTACTTAAAGATTAATGGTTCTGTAACCAAGATTTTGTTAAATTTAGGCGTTTGTAGGACTTTAAAAGAGTATGGAGAGATCTCCAGCGAATAAAATATATCATAAAAGGAAATGTATCCATCCTATTACACTACCTTGATGAATAAACGCTTTGAAACTCAAATGTGTTGCCATCCAGGTGTTCGATCTGTACGTTCTGGTTCCTGTCAGTAAGATAAGATCTAAGCCAATCAAGTGCGTCTCCTCTGATGCCAACTCCATTTAATTTGGTTAATAAGATTGAGTGCGATACCTTATCATATAGGCTTTAGTCATGTCGAAGAAGCCTGTTGCGTAGTTTTTGTCTCTGATGTATGTAAAGGATTTCTTGTGTGTAATTTGTAGACTGCTAGGGTTGTCGATCGGTTTGTACGCAATCCAAATTTATTATTGTCGAATAAGTTGTATTCTTTTAGGAATTTACAATACACGGTTATTAACTACATTTTCAAATATTTTTGAAAATGCTGGAAGAAGTGCTATTGGTCTGTATTGACTAGGGTTGATATTGGATTTCTCACTTTTAAAATAAAACAGAATATTCTTTATTGTGTACACTATAAATATAACAGATATAAATGTAGAAATTTTACAAGAGCGCGGTCTTATCGTTTAAAAAGATCTTTTAAAGGCATCCTTTGGATGGTTTTACATATAAACAATACACTTGATACATATTTTATTAATGTAGGGTCTAGATAGATAGATAGATAGAATATTCTTTCTAGAAGTAAGAAAGCCTCGGGCCTTGGGCTTCTTTCTATTTCTTGTTAGGTTTTTTTTTTCTTTTTGTTTTTTTTTGTTATTCTTTCTTTTTTTTCTGGTCTAGCTACGTTTGTCAGGGAGGTTCTGAATAATATCAAATATCTCTTATTCCGTAACAGGCTCTAGGAACACAGAATTAATGGCAGGCGTAGTTACAGTATGGTCAATGGGTGCTCGTGAGTTGTTGTTCTGCATGTTTGGGGAGCCCTACGAACGCAAAGTATTAGTTGAATGCGTTAGCTATTGCTAACGCATTCAACAAATAATTAAAAAAAAAAACACAACAAATTTTAACATTAGAAATAGGAACAAATTAGATCAACCAGGTTTTAGATGGTCTAAAAATTACACACTTCTTTTATGGGGTACTCTGCAAAATGTTATAATAAAATACCACTCGATATTCTTCAACTAAATGAGAAGAAATTTAAAACATGCATTAAACGCATAATACTATGTAGACAAGCATATTATAAGTTGGATGATTATATCGTAGATAAAAATGCTTGGCTTAATGCTGGTCCTGCTCTACAGCCGCCACTTGGGCTCACTAGTTAAAATTTTAATATTTGGAAAAGTTGCTTCCCCTTTTTTTTAATTGTGTTTCTGACATTACGAACTTAATGTATATTTATTGTTTTACCAAGTAAATTGTTGAATGCTCCAATTAGATAGTAATGATTTTCTTTCTTTTGGTGGTAAAATTCTATTCATTTCATAAATACATTGCAAACTATAGTTTTGTATAATTTAGAAGCATTTTTATTTCTATAAATGTGAGTACCATGGAGCCATTTATTACGTTATTAAGATATATGTTGACTTGAAAGAGCATGGCAGTTGAGAGTATGTCATGCTCACTTAAATGACTCGCTGATGGTGGTGAGTACGTTGGATCATTCGGTTCCCTACAAAATGGTTGAGCTGGATGGTGCTGACCCACACGTGATGTTCGTGAACGGACGCCGTCAGTTTAGACTGGTCATCTCTTTTCTACCAGGGCTTATTTTTAATCCTATATTTCCAATTGCTTATGATTATTTTTTGTACATTGTTCTGATATAGAAGCAACAAGAAAAATGCACCCAGGATTATGTAATATCTAAATTTAAAAGAATGTCCTTGGAGTGTCTTGCCCATTCTTCTCCATAGAGATCTACGTTTTGGAATTGGGCGACTAGCTTCAACTTTCTGACTAACTGACAGACTCTGACAATTCAAAAGTACCTGTAAATGGTTTAATTTAAATAAATGCTTTGAGTTTGAAGTCGAGTTTTTAGTTTGACTTTTGAGTTTGAGTTTTGAGTTTGTGTTTTGAGTTTGAATTTTATAATTATAGGACTACTGTGGCTCGCTCGATTTTTTAATTTTATTTTTGGTTTTTCTATTTCTTGTGAATAGCTTTGTCTTTTTAGAAACCTTCATAAATTTTTAGCTAGGCCTAGTTTATTATGAGTAGACTAGCTGCTGTCCGCGGCTTCGGCCGCATGGAACCTAATTCTTGTTCTAAAATAGCCTAAGTTACTCCTTATAATATCAGCTATCTGCCAGTGAAAGTTCCGTCAAAATCGGGTTAGCCGTTTCGGAGATTAGCCAAAACAAACAGACAGCATACAAATATATAAAGACAATGTTTTTTTTTTTTTATAAGTCCCGTATATAATTTCAGATGCATTTACAGTTATTTTTAAATTACAAACAGACACTTAAATTGTATTTTTTTGTATGTATAAACTAGCTTTGGCCAGCGGCTTTGCTCGCGTAAAGGTCATAAAATATCCCACAGGAACGTACTTTATGCTGATCTCGCATTTTATAGGATTTCCATACAATGCGAGGTCAGCTTATACTGAGAATGTATAGCTTGATGTGTAGCCGTGTGTACTACCGGGATTCAGAGTATCAGATGTCCTAACCCAAGTCATGGCCTTTCCGTATGCTTTTCATCTAAATCCGTTCAGCCGTTACGGGCATGAAAAGGTAACGGGCAGATAATAAATCTGTTATAGGGTTCCGTACCTCAAAACGAAAAATTGAAACCCTTAAAGGAAGACTTTGTTGTCTGTCAAAAAGCTTTTTTTCAGAAACGCGTATCAAGTTGAAATAGATATCTAAACTTAAGTCTACGGTCCCATGGACCTGTAATGAAAATGAAACTTCCAAGTCAAGGCAATTAAAAAAAATAAGGCCACTTATGCCGCATATTTTGACACTCGCAAATAAACCAAAGCCTATTTGGTACTTCCCATTGGCCCAACAGCATGAAGTTTGGCGAGAAGCAAGGTCAAGTAAGGAGGAAAATCCGAAAATTAGTAATTTATAGTTATATATGAACTGCAAATCTATATCTTATAAATCTTTGTTCTTCAATCTGGGAACAAAATTTCATAGGCCATGTCTTGAAGTAACAATTAGTCTGTATTTCATTCAAATCGGTACTATCCACTCTAAAGTTCTTTTTCAATTGAAAAATTAAGTTTTTCCTTCAATCCGAATTTGGATATTCGGGCAGCCGAGCAAGCACAGCTTTGAGACGGAACCCTCAGGGCGCAAGTTCTACTGATAATTGTCCGGTTTTTTAAATATATAAAACAGGTTTATATGATTCTAAATGCCTTACTTAAAACAATAATTATTCATTTTACTATTATTATCACCATTAATTTTATAATACCTAAAGTAGTGCCGCTGACCACGTAATACCTACATGTTAGAAAGGTTAGTTTACCTTTTGACAGTTTGGGCTGATTTTAATGAAATAAAGACTAAACGTTAATTCAAGATACGGACTATAACTATATTTCCAATTCCTTAAATCGCTTGAAAAGAAAACACAAAAAAAAAAACAAAATAACATGTGAATTTTAAAATCTAACCGTATTTTACCCCTTTGGGGAATGATTTTACAGAAACGGTGAAACGTGTAGTTCTTTATTTCTTACCAACAGCATAATTTTGAATTTTTATATCCCTAAGTTAAGAAATGCTGGGTTTTCCATGTAAACTTTCATCCCCTATATCACCCCGTTTAGGATTATTTTTGAGGCAAATGTACCCTATTTCCATCTCCAAAATACCATCTATCTCCTTGCCAATTTTTATTGAAATCCGTTCAGTGGTTTAGCCGTGAAAAGGGAACATACAGACAGACAGACAGACAGACTTACTTTATATTATTAATATAAGTTAGGATTAGGATAGTATACAGCGTGCCGCTATAATGGCGACATTAATTTAACACACGGGTAGGGCTAGTGGCCAATAATCATAAAAATATAATAAGAAAAAATTATTCGTTAATTGAAAAATTAAAATTTTCAAAAGCTCGCCGACATAGGGCTCTCTCTTTCCTTAAATTCGCCTTCTCTTTGCACGTTATTCATTTTATTTTCATTAATGCGATGTTATGTTCGCTGACCTCGGTAAATTACGTCTGCGCTACAGTTGTTAAGTACAGGTTGCACCTAGATGCTATTTTAAAAAATAAATAAATAATAACTTTTAATGAAATTAAAATATCTTCATAAAAAGAAAACGCTAATCCGTTTCTGTGTGTTAAATAAATATCACCATATAAGTAAATTTAAGTATGGATATTATGGACAGTATATCAAAATGTTAAAAAAGAAGCACAAAAAATATCAATTGTTGGGAATTGAACTTAGGTTTGAAAACAGTCATCGAACCGCTAAAATATTTGATTGGTTGAAAGTTGATTAAATACCCGTTTTTATATATTTCATGAATTCATGGTTGACTGCCTAGCTCTATAAAAGTATAGCGGGATGATAATCATTTAAAGGGTTACATCTCTAACTATCTGCTACATTCGTCCCCTATTCAGCCCAGTTAAGTATTGGAATAATTCAACTGTTATATAGTGGTATATTGTTCATTTTAATAATAGTAAGTACCTCATTAAAAAGTTATTTCATCATACAAAGGTGTATTGTGTTCTATCTCCTCTCAGGCCGATTTCGTTTTTATTTATTTTCAGTCTTAAGTGTAAATACTGAGTTTCGAGTTAATCAGACCGCGCATTAAAATTCTTCGCCCCCAATCCTCCCTAGGGGGTAGCTTAGACAAACTAAAAATGGCAAACTTTATAATTTACGTAGATAAGTGTTCGGGCCAAGTTTCAAATTTATTAATTCAAGGAATAAAATTTTTCATGCAAACAAAATCCCCCTTTTCACCCCTTAAAAGTCGAATTTCTAAAAACCCTTTCTTAGTGAATGCTTACATTATATTATCTACCTGTATGCCAAATTTCAGCCCAATCGGTTCAGTGGTTTGAGCTGTGCGTTGATAGATCAGTCAGTCAGTCAGTCACCCTTTCCTTTTGTAGATATGATAAATAATACTATATTATAAGATAGATGATTGCCTCGTTGGTCTAGTGGTTGCAAGCGCTACTGCTGAGTATGAGGTCCTGGGTTCGATTCCCGGGTTGGGCAAAGTGTTATTGGATTTTTCCATCTGGAATTTCTCAATAGCAGCCCGGAGTCTGGATTTATGCCCGGTTAAAGATACTTAAACTTTTTAACGGACTTAAACATAACTGGCGAAATGTGGGTATACTATAGGTACACCTCTGCCTAATCCTTCGGGGATTACAGGCATGATGTTATGCTATGCTATGTTATAAGACAGATGGATTCTAATGCTACTGAGTTAATTAGAAGACATTTTTCCTGACAATGGCCTTTGGTTTAGTTTTTAAATTATAATGTATTCTTTAAAAATATAAAATGAAATTCCATTTATATAAAACTCGTATCTAAGAACTCAGAATACCAAGATCATTAAACTTTTTTCTCAAAAAAAAAAAAAAGAAAAGAATTCGGAATCTGGCATTCGGGTAGTCGAGTTGTAAATGGGTAGTAAAAATGTGGTTAACATGCAGTTTTCGAGTTTTAGTATGACTGCATTTGGGTGCAGTCGTAAGTCCGCGTAATGCTCCGTTTAATTCAGTTCTTACTGAGGTGTCTTTTTGAATTAGGTAGCAAACAATCAGCAGGGGCTAAGTTGGTTTATTGGATTTTTTCAAACTGTTATTATAAGTTAGATATTAATTATAAAAAAAAAAATGAAGTGAAATCTTTTTAGGCGCGTTGGGCAGCTTGTGACCATTAAAAAGACATCAACGCGTTGATTACCGCGGTGCCGATTTTTTTTTTTCAAGTTTTCACTTTTGTCACTCCCGAAGTGCCACCGGTTTTTTTTTTTAATTTAAGACGAAAGACATGATACATAAATGGCGGACATTTATGTATCATGTCTTTCGTCTTAAATTTCTTCCCATGAGGGCAGAAACTACATAAAACCACCTGATATGATCTTGACGTACTCCTTTTGCTTCGTTTACGTTCATAATGAGGTAATATAATATATGTTTTCGTTTTATTTCTGTTGGTAGTCTCCCAGTATAATTGGGTGTGATTTAAAAAAAATTCAAGCCAAAATGCTTTACCTACTTTTAAACTTAAATATTTTACTAAGCAATCAAAAATATTAGGAACAATTTTTCGTAGGTCTATGGCAATATTACCTACTTGGAAAATGGTCATAACTATGAAAGGTTCAAGTAAATAAAGAAGGAAAGGAAGAAAAAAAAATTGCCATACTAGAAAAAAGACGAATTAGTCAGGTGCGAAGAGCTGAAACTTGTTGAAGCTGTAACAGTTAAACGTAGCCTGCAGCCGAGAACAAAATTATTTTCACCAACGAAGATGATATGAAAAAATATTTTCCTATTATTTTTATTAAATAGCCTTTACCTGTTTGGAATAAAAATGAAATTGTTTATTCTGTAAATAGGATATCAGAATCACTTTCACACGTCATATTTATTTTTTTTTAAAATAAGCTAGGTGAGTTCGGCGTTTCCTATCTACTACTCTGAGAAGAAAAGCCGAAACAAACTCAGAGGTCGCAGTCATCTAAAATGCCGTTATCCGACATCTGACTGATTTTCAACTTTTGATGCTATATTAATCAGAAATAAAATCTCAAAGTTGAAAATCTGCCAGATGTCGGATAACGGCATTTTAGATATACCACGGCAGTATTGAAAGTCCAGACATAATCTTGGTCAGGCCATATGAGGACCATGTAGATTAGTGTCTGAAATGGTCTTTTGAGGAAAGAACCACACAGATTTGAGTGGACCTGTCCAGTCAGTGCAAGCATTTGTCAATAATCGTAATGGGGATGAGTTAATAATAATATTATTACTTAGGTATCATATTTTTCTATATTTTAGTTTTTTTCCCCTGCACTTATCCTAATTTATAGGATCGACGCAACATGTACCTATTTATTTTCCTTTCATACTTTTCTATTTTGCTATCTCGGTAATCACCCTCTTTCTAGTATATCATCTTTCACACAGTCCATCCATTGTTCGTTATCCACTTTCATTTTTTATTCGGTATAAATTATATTTGTAAATGTTAAGGTAAATAAAATATTCCATCCTATCTGGATACCTACATTATAAGCAAATACATTATTTATATTTCTATTTCACGCGATGAACCAGCAAATAATTCAGCACTAAAAAGCAATACAAAAACCTATCAATAAGGAAAAACAATTTACAAGCGAACCCTAAAAAAACGGTTCTCCCATACTTAACACTTACCTAAAGAGCCCACTTTTAAATTTCCCCATTTTCTGCGTTTAAAAACGTACTTTCGAACCGTCAATTTATAACCCTCTCGATAAAGGAGCGAATCATTGCGCGCCAGCGGAAGCGTGGTGGGGTTACTCGTGCTGTATTTTTTATTTTCAAATTCTGGTGATACCAGGTGTTTTTGTTTCACATATATGAAAAGAGTTAATAGATGTTTAAAACTGTGTTTCTTAAGAGCGTTTATTCTGAAAGTGGGCAACGTCGCAGATAGATGTCAAATATTTCGCTTTTGATTAATTTGGCAATATTACTGTATGGTAATAAGAAATGTGGCTAACTAGTTCCCTAGAATATTAATAATGGATTGTAATTATAACACTGAATTTGATGTTGTAACAATTTTAGGTGTAAAAGAGGCATTTGGAAAGTTTCCAAATACTTTTTTGATATCTAAAACTAAATATTAATTATTGCATTTCATAATCAATATTTTAGTTCCCTAGCTAGCCACATTTCTTAATTCCATACAGTAATATTGCAAAATTATTCAAAACAGGTAAATATTTGACAGCTATTTACGACGTTGCCAACTTTTAGGATAAATAAACCCTCTTAAACGCTGTTCTTTTTTAACCTAAACTAATCTCCCGTGACATTAGTAAAATATAGAAATAATTTTTACCCGACTGCGGTGGAGCCCAAACGGAGGGTAATGTTTTATTTATTAATTAAGCCCCTTTTTAAAAATGATGCCTTTGCATGTTGAAATCTGTCTCTAAAAAATATATGAAACACAGTGACTCCTATCTCCACTACGCTCTTTGGCATATTCAAAGTAAAACTACTCAACAAATGAAAACTGGGAATTAAATCGCATCCATTTTAAAAACATCAAACAAAGACTAATTTATTTATTTAATTCTTCCGTAGAAACACATCGTTTAAATCAAATGTTTAATTAAACCCAATAATTACCGTGAAAACGACTGAAGTATTCAACAAAGATCGTTTTCCACAAACAAGATCTTGACTGTAATCCGACGATGATTAATTAAATTATTTTACAAAATAGAATGTAAGTGCTTTATGTTTGCGTAAAGCTGAAATTTTCATGTCGTGTGACAGATGACACGAGTAGAGAGTATTGGGTGACAGTAACTTTTGTCACAGTATGGCGTGCAACTTTTTATATTATAATATGTGTTTTGTTTTAAGCACTAAGTAAGTATTCAGGCTATCTTTTTTACCTGACTACGGGAAAGCCAAAAGGAAGGGTTATGATGTTAACAGTCTATGTATTTTTGTATTTACGTGTGTTCCACCGTAGCGCCTAAACTACTGAACCGATTTTGATGAATGAGGTATCAACAGATTTTTAATAATGGTCCGGATGACATATGCTATATGAATTATCTATAAATTTAATATGATGGACTTTACACGTAAATTTTTGACCTTGAAAAAATTAAATTGAGATAATCATATCATGTTTGGTATCAAAAGAAAAGTCAATAACATTACAAATATGTGTATAAATCATATTGTCTAACTTAATAAATATGTTTAACTTGGTAAAAACGAGCAAAAGCATTACGTAAAACGCGGCCGCAAAATTAATACCTAATAAACAATAAAAAGCATGTTACCGACGGCTTTATCTTGACCATTTTTGTACCTGTCTTGATTCCATCTGAAATATTTTCTTGTTTCATACTTTTTTGATCACTTTTATTTTTCCGTAGTCGGGTTACAGTTTCTTAAACTTAATTTTTTTATATGCACATGTTTCTGGGACAAAAAAATATCTTTCTTTCTTTCTTTATCTTTGTACTATGTTCATTTTGTGACGATCTTTGACACATGCAATTAATTAATGCTTTTTAAAACTGTAGCATAAGATCGATGATATTATAAGTAATAAACGGACGTGGATAGGTTACTTACTCAATATTCAATCTTCAAAAACGGCACAATGTCACACTATTAGACGTCACGCGGAAGTAGGACGGCATGTCGTAATTATCGGGAGCGAAAAAGAGACAAGACCAAGAAAAAATGTGGCTAATTAGCCAAATCTGACGTGCCGCTTACGGAGAGTCCCCTATCCCTATCCCCTACCCTATCTACTTCTTCTTAGGGTTCCGTAGTAAACAAGGAACCCTTATATTTTTGCCACGTTCGTCTGTCTGTCTGTCTGTCCACGGTCTAGCTCCGAGACTCTTAGTACTAGAAAGCTGTAATTTGGTATGGGTTTAAATATTATGGACGCCGACAAAGTCGTAAAATAAAATTACATTTTTTTTTTGTACTCCCCCCTGCACGTAAAGTGGTGAAGTTTTTTTTTTCTATCCCATGGTCTGGGGTATCGTTGAAAAGGTCTTTCAAAAACATTGTGAGTGTATGAAAACCATTTTTGGATTCAGGGATCCGTTTGCGAAATATTAAGTTAGCTAAGACACTTGTCTCAACAGTCAATCAGTGTGTGTGTGCAAGCTAAATGGTTGGTTTTGGATATGTGAAAAAAATCACGGTAGTAAGCTATATAACGAAATTAAAAGGAAAACTATCACAGGTAAGTAGGCTCTACATGTTAACGACTAATAATCGACCAACTTATATTTACATTTGCAAAAACATGTTTTCCAATACATTTCGTATGGGAAAACATGTTTTTCAATAACACAGTTAAGTTTGTTTTGGGATAAATTCATTCCAACAACGGAACCCTTCATTGTGCGTGGTCCGACACGCACTTGGCCGGTTTTTTACTTATAATATCATACCTTATGATACATTGAAAGTTAGTTGTTCAAGTATTGATAGCGGTACACTATGAAATATGCCAAATTATTTCACTACAAAAACAGAGGGATCAGCTAGTACTAGGTACTTTGTAACCCAAACTCATATCACTTCACTTTTAGCCAATTCTCATTTTTAAAACAGGATTAACTGCAGGACTCGCAAATCCTTCACCTATGTTTTTACATGGTGTTTTACAGAGCACCTACTCAGAGCAACAGACAATCGAAAATCTTCTTCGTCGGTGTCGATGGCACGACAATTTATAAAAAAATTTGTTAGCCCAAAACTTTGCCACTTCCACGACGGTGGCAGCGCAGATATTAATTTTTTTGGGGCCTAGAGGGCAGGATAAAGGTGGAACATAGTTTGCGACAAAACTCCACATCCACACAAGCATGCAAGCTGCATCAAAAATAACAATAACTAATAATAAAACACATTTAAAACCCCCTCAACTTGTGAAGCAAGCCAATAACCATTCGCATAGACAAGGGCTGGTAAATTAATGAAACAAATAAATAAATTTGCCCCACATTTACCCTCTGAAACTTTTGTTTTTCGCACATAAATACATCAGGGGCGTCGTAACTTACCCTGGTCACACCCTAAAGGATTCTATTGTCGTTATTAAATGGAACAAATCGAGGGAACACTTTGGTATTTTTATATAGTTTCTACTATAAATATTACCTTTTAGCGTTAAATTTGTTTGTTTCAATGTCAGTTTATTTGTTTACAAGAAAGTACGTGCAATGGTTTCCTTTGTAATATTATTTTAGCAATAAAGTCGTTTTTTAGGGTTCTACCTCGAAAGGAAAAAACGGAACACTTATAGGATCACTCGTTTATCCGTCTGTCTGTCGGTCTGTCTATCTGTCTGTCCGTCTGTCACAGCGAATTTGCTCCGAATCTAATGGACCGATTAGATTAAAATTTTGTACACATATGTATTTCTATCACCCAAACACGGACGTGTAACGTAAATAATTGAATTTTGAATATGGGTGTTACTTTTGAGGGCAAATAAAAAAATTAAAAACAAAAGTTTTTCATTTTATTTATAATTTTTAAATAAACATATTTAAAGATATTTAAGAAAACAGATGATAATTGACCATCTCCCCCCATTATCTCCGAAACTACTAAGCCTAAAATTTTGAAAAAAATACACAGAATGGTTCTTCACTCATACTTTACAGGAAAACTTAGAAGAAATCTATGGTCTTAAAATAACGTGGTAAATCTCTCAATATTGTGAGTACAAACTTATATTTACAGTTGGAATCATGTATTCAACATATATTTCAACTACAATGTTAAGTTTGTATTTGGGATAAATTCATCCCAACTACGGAACCCTTCATTGTGCGTAGTCCGACACACACGTGTCCGATTTTTTTTTTATGAAAGAACAAGTATTTGTGGCTTTTTTTTTGTGAAATTACTTGAATATCTCCTTTGTCCTTGCAATGAATTGTGATTGAATTAATGTAGTCTAATGCGGAAGAGCTCATTCAAGCAAAATATCAACTATGAGCACGCAGCCTGCTACCTAATTGTGTTTTTCTTATTTTACTTATTGGTGCCGGTAAAATTATGAGCACATGAAAGTTTCATGTGCCCATAATTAAAATTGAGTCTAGCTAGGGCGTAACGTAAACATTAAAACTAACGGCAAATCTAACGTAGGTAAGGGAGAAGTTTCACTATTTTAGGATAACATTTAAGCAATTAAACAATCCAACACACAAATTTCATGATTCTACGTCTTGATTTATTTGCGTGTATCAAAATATGTCGCATAAATGGTCGTAATTTTTATTTCGTTGACTTAGAAGCTTGATTTTTTAGAGCTACAAGGAAACATAAACTTTCGTAATTGATATTAATTTCAACTTGATACCTCCACGCGTTCCTGAGTAAAAGGAGTTTGAGCTTGACAGACTGGTGGACGGACAACGAAGTGATTCAATAAGAGGGATTACGCACTACGTCCGATCCAAATCCGATCCGAATCCGAATTCAAGATCCGAGTTCAATCCGAATTGGTAATGTTCTAAATTTGGATGGACAGAGTTCGGATCTAGTGCACAACTCGGACCGACATTTCTTGGATTCGGATCGGATTCGGATCGGACGTAATGCGTAACCACTCTAAAGGTTCCGTTATTTCCTTTCAAGGTACGGAACCCTAAAAATGCAGGTACAGCGCCATGTTTGAATTAATTCAGTCATTACTAAGGCATGGTCGACATGCCACTTAAATGGTCTAAATTACCGCGTGCCGGTGTACACGTGTGTCTGTTCAGGAGAATCCCTAGAACACTCTATAATCTGAGTATGGAATGCCTGTGTATGGAGTAGTTAGTAACTTAGCTATAGTAAGCAGTGATCCTATGAATTTTGGCGCTCACGACAACTGCATAATGCTGTTGATTTGTCTAGTCATTGAAATTATTTTTGATTGGCCTTTTCAATTATGATATTAACTGGAAAAGCAATTACTCCCTCCACCTTACCTTTTTTCCGTAGAGGAAGTCTTGACTCGACTTGACTTGAGTCTTACTGTAAAAACGACCAATTGAATTGAACATAATTGAACTGGTTCTAATATCCTCGTAACAAAATAAACCACTTCAATTCAATTCCATACACTTGCACTTCTGAGGACTTCAAAAACATTACTGATACTGCGATTATACCACTTAACAATAGATAAGTGGCCCAACTCATTTAACATTATAAAGTAATTTACTTTGCCATCGACTCGAGAAGAAGATTCAGTTAATTTCATTTGATTGCGCGTGCGGAGAGGGACTCCAACATCTCCAGTGGAATTCACTGATCTACCCCTGAAATACATTCTTCCCTAATCCGGAGAATCTGTAATATTTGGTAATGAAATATGTTTGCAAAGCACTATAATTAATGGAAATTAACTTAGTGATGTAGGTATTAGATGCAGAACGTAACGTTTTAATTAACTCTCACGTTACACTGATGTTTGACAAGTCGTTGCTACAATGTTGACATACATACATGAGCTTGTGTATCTACAATGTTATCACACATATAGGTAAGATTCAAACATCTATGTATTGAAACAATAATCACTTAGGTAAATCGGATATAGATTTCTCGAGATATAAGCACGTTCAAGAACAGACAGACAGCAAGACTTATGTAAAAATGTGCATTATCTAGCCTTTTGCCAACTGTTTTGGGGTCGGCTTCCAGTCTGACCAGATGCGATGGTGGGTAATACCAGTGTTTAACATGGTGCGACTGCTTATTTGACCACCACAACCCAGTTACTCGGTAACGCGAGAGTCCTTGGTAAAACTGATTAACAGACTTTTGTTTTTCTGGCTACCTATAACGAGCATTGTCAAAGCTCGAATCTACAAATTAATGACAGTCGTGACCAACGGCTTAATGCGGCTTAATGTGCTTTTCGAGGCACAGAAACTAAGCTTGTGCATAATATGTGCTTCTTAATAAAAACCTAACAAAAAAACCCATAAAAATAATTTTGCACCACTTCGCTCCAACACGTTTCGTCAATGGAAATGATACTTATCAAAGTCATTTTATGTCCTGTAAAATAAAAACAAAAAAGAAGAGTATAAAAGCAATATGGCAGCGCAAAAATGTCAACAGATATGTAGCGCCGAAAAGAAATGTAACGTTGAAAATACGTTTTTTTACCTTTTAAGTTAATGTTCAGAAATTCCGTAGTCATTTTAGAGCTAAAAGAATCATGACCATCAACGGTACTGGTTTTTCTCATGCATCAAGATAAAAATTATATTACAATTATTTTCTTTATTTTTGAAGTCATTCTGCAATTAGAATGCTAATTTTGTATAGGGGTTTATTTTGTAAACTTAATAAGTTATGAAATTGTTTTGATAAAATGAATTACCTACTGCCGGCTATTCTTACGTTAAAGTGTTGCCATAATCAAAATAAGTAAATATATTGACAACTCTAATCGTTTTTTTTTTTGTATACGATTACAAATTAATATAAATGTAAAGTCATTGGAAAGGTAAATAGCGGGTTTTTTATAAATAATAAAGCGAGATGATACTACTGTGGTGTGAAATAATTAGTATTTCACACACATAGTAGTCGTATTATTTTGCTTTCAAAACTTTTTAAAGCAATTTCACTTTGTTGGCTAACGATACATATGAATGATTGCATAGATTTTTTTTTAAATTATCTTGCTTCGGTTTGATATAAATCGAACCTTTTTAATAAATTAATGATTATAGAACTAAATCAGTCATTTGAAATAATTATGTGCCGAGTGTATTTATTCGAGTAATCGATTTTTATTTAAAATCTAAAGTGGCAACATTGGTGTTGGTGTCTCAAATTGAATTGTCATTGTCAAAAAGTCCAATGTCAATTGCGCATGCATTGCATGTTAAGTTTGTTCATTGAGATTTAATATATTTCAGTTTTTTTCAGTTTTTACAACAATTATATTTTTTTCTTTTTGTATGAAATGTTGGCTGCTGTGCTCACATAATGACAGTGGTGTGGTTTTTGAGTTGGGCTCGATACAATGATATCACTGCTCCAGCATCTTATTTAGATGATTTTTTTAATGAAAATGATGAATGAAGTCATTCGCTGTTCCTATATTTATGTATAGGTTACTTACTGTAAGGGTTAGATATACTATGATTGATTATATACCTACCTACATGTTGAAAGTGCTACCAGTGTCACTGGATCAAATTAAAAATCTCTTTGAATTCTATTGTTTTTTTTTACAGCTCTCCTTTTTTTTTGTATTTGTAACTGTTTTAACAGGAAATATAAAGGCAAGGTACTGATTTATTTAAGTCTCTATCCCATCAGATATGCTAATTAATCTGCTCTCCAAACTACGACCTATAAACTTACCTCTATACATGACGGATATTTCTATTTTGAGGTTAAGTTACGTTTTCTAAAAAAACTTGGAAATGCGGGTTTTGATTCCAAAATGGCAATTGTAGATGGTTATTTGGTAAATTTATAAACCATCTAAAACAACTTTGGAATTGACGCAACTCTGTACCGTGTTCCATATTGTCGTGGTCATTCTCCTTTTACGAGGAACGTCTGTCTAGTTTCGGCAATATGTTTTGTTTTACTTTTTGTACAACATTTCTGTCAGTGTGTCAGGCATTCTACTAGGATTTCCGTTCAGCTTTGTTTTTAGCTAAATGTAAAAAAGAGAAACATAACATCACGCTTGCATGCCGTGAAAGGATAAACAGAGGTATACATCTCTGCTCTAACATTTTTCTACCCTTACCAATACTTACCCTTACTACCCCGTCTCAAAATCCACCCTGTATACCTACAGTAGGTACCTACATAGTACACACACATTTCGAATGTTATGTTCAATAATGTACCTAAAAAGGGCGAGCCTATTGCCATCAATATGGACAAATCCAGAATTCGATCTGCTGCTGCGAACATTTAAATTTTTCTAAATAAAATCACTTTACCCTACTAGGAGATCGAACCCATGACCCCATGATCAGCAGTCTGGCTTCCGACTACTAGACTAACGAAGCTGTCTTATCAATCCTCATCGAATGATAAAAGCATCTGCTTATAGTTTGCTTAACTCCACTCTTATCTGTAGAAAATCCATAAACAATGCAGAAACTTGCTTATTACGAAACAATTTATATTAAATCTAACAGGAATTTAAGTTATTACCCCGGCCGCTAGTTTATAGCTTACCCTTTAAAATATAAGTTTATTACTTTCAAAGTATCGGCTCAAGTTACTGTTTCGAATGCGTTATTGAATAAACATTTAGAATATAGAAGTTAGTTTAGCACCTTGAAATGAAAATGGAGACTTTATCGTTCTGAAATTGAAAACTTCACATGCGGGCAAAGATGCGGGATACAGTCAGTTTCTGTTAAATTAAATTAATAAATAAAAATAAAAAAAAAATTCATCTACCTACAGTAGATGAATTTTAAATTTGATTTAAGAAGTACACGTATGATCACTTTAATGAGGTTTGAAGTGACCTATATCTTATATATTGTAACAGCCAATCAATTTTCACGCTTCCTCCTTAAAAAAATATTTGGCCTTGTAGGTCTATAAGGCCATTTTTTTTTTGATATTGGGATAGCTCATGACTTAAAGAGGTGCCATAAAGAATATGAATAAAAAAGAAAATACATTACGTAATTCCGCAAAATTTCGCAGGTTAAAACTAGTAACTGACAACGCGATATATTTGTCTAATAAAAGACAAAATTGACATATTTTCTCGTGAAAATGTGTTTGTCACATTTTCTAGTTTTGCCCGCGGCTTCACCCGCGTGGATGTCGGAAAATATCCCACGGGAACGTACTACCAGAATTACCTACTTATTTACCTAATAGCCGAGGAAAAGGTCATTGACTCCTAATTATTCTGTTACGCGTAGTTTGGAATCTGTCATAATATTTTTTTAATTAAATCATTTTAATCAGATTCGTGATTCTGTTTAATCAGATTGTCATTTATCGCCTCTCTGTTTTTATTAAATACGCTTTTGGTCCTAAATGTCCCTTCGAACATGAGAAAAACACAATAGATAAACAATCGACATTCGCGGACAGTCAGCTCGAACAGGCCGCTGTAGAACCAAACTTTACCTCCCATTCGTCTCCACGTTTTAATACCAAGAATGCCAGATAATAGCAGTATGAAAACAGAACCACGACAGTGCCCGAAGTGGCGCATTTTCCGTACAACACAAAGTTTCCTTTGCAACAGTTCCGCGCGTCTGAGCGGCTGTTTTGCAACGCTGCGTCATTTCAATGCTCTTTTTTCGGTCGTTTATCTTCCCGTTAAGCTCGCTCGCTCGTCCCCTTCTAAGCTCACACAGCTCAATTTAAAACCGTTCGTTGTAAAGCAATATTTAAAGTTGCTCTCATTTGTGTAACGCAAGTTAAAATGGTTGTGCGAGGATTTTGTTGCGTGGTTCTTTTTTTTATTTTCTCGGAAATTAAATGTTTGTTGTTGACTTGTGAAGTTAAATAATTAAGTGTTTCATGGCACTGTTCGACTTTGATGAAATTGATTATTAAAATCCAGTTATTTTGGCTGTTTCAGTTTCTGAAGAGTTTAATATTGAAAGGGAAGACTTAACTTCTGACGTCTCTCGTTTGCAGTGCTTGAATATCGTTATTACATTGAAAAAATACATATATTTTGTTTCCAACAGGCCCTTATAGGGAGTAGTAACCTCCTGCCCTTAAAACGGATAAAAAGATAATACCATAGTTCCTGGCCGCAAAAGCATTGACTAAATAACAAGCAACAATATTATATCGGATTTATGATGGGATTACATGTTTATACGAACGTCTTCGTCTTTTTCCTAAACATGTATTGTGTTAAGCTCGACTTTTGATTTACTTTGTTATCTTACTTAAATAGCATAGAGGCATTTGCCTAGGTCCTGCGGATCGCCTTCAAACCATATTAGGTTGCTGGATCAAAGCCGGCTCGAAGGACCACAAAATGTCCCTGCAATAGCCCTGCCTACCTCTATAATAATTATGTTTTAAAACAGGAGCACTCATTTTTTTTTATTGCTTTTACTTAAATGTAAAACAAGATTACAATAAATGATCTAGTCTACAATTTTACTGTCGTCGATTCTGAATAAACTACTTTTAGGATAAAATTTGCTCTTCTCGGGTTTCCGAGTTGTATAACACGCCTAACTCTTCAACCCACTATTTTATTTTATCGTTGGCACTACCTAAATCAGGGTCGCAATAAAATACTTGATGTCCACTATTGCCGACCGTCCGTCTAACTATAACTCTAAAGAAAGAACGAATGATAAAATATGCAATCCCAATAGTAGTCGTAACGTCTTCGAATTCGCAGTATTTATGTAAATACCTATGTCGACAATTTTGTATCAATGTAGTTGGTGAAAATTTTGTTTAAATTATGGAGTATTTATGATTTTGGAGTACCTACCATATCCAATCAGAAGGAAGGTTTTGTCACCATTTTCGGATTTCGGTAATATCTTGCTCACTGCCCATTTTAGGCGACCCAAGAGCAACTTGTTTGAAAATTCATGCACCATTTTATTAGTGGTGAAATCCTCCCCCTCCACCGGAGGCAGATGAAGGATTATATTGTACTTTGACATGTCCTCTGCATATGTAACCCTGCTCTATAGATCGCCAGTAAAATTTTTAAGTTAGTTCTGAGCTACGCCAAATAGCTTTTAGCGAAATACTTAAACCTAGCCCAACCACTACCTAATATTATCAATAGTTTAATAGAATCAATGCGAAAGTAACTCTGTCTGTCTGTTTGTTCCCTTTTCACGCCTAAACAAATTTTCATGTGACACACAGATAGACCATGACCTGGGATAGGACATGGAATACTTACAGTTAGGTCCCGTGGGATATTTTCCGACATCCACGCAGGCGAAGCTGTAGCAGTTACACCGCCACATACGAACTAGGCATCAAAAGACATGACGTCACATAAATCCTGCATCGCGCAATTAGAGTTTACCGCGCGAACGACATATATAAGACTATCCGACATCCACCGTTGGGCAGTTGCCGGTCAGACACGACACCTGACAGAGGATGAGTGAACTTTACACCCTGTTCCTCATACATCTAAAAAGCCAGTTAGGCCTGTCTATTAGAGACTGGCTTTTGCCCGAGAAAAACTAGTCTCTAATAACCAGACCTAATTTTTCCAATGCACTTTAAATATTGGCAGAATAGTCGACATCGGCTTTACTTGCCATTTAATAAAAAATAATAGAAATGAACCAGACCTAAAACATTTCTCTCAATTAGTAAAGCATTTGTTTATGTTTTACTACAACCTGTTAGTTTGTTACCCAATCGATCACCGAGGCTCCCAATGGGCTGTGAATTGTTACAACCAACTAAAACTACGTTTAGAAATACAATAAAATTCTCCGCGCGTTATAAAAACGTGCGGCCGTCAATTTGGTCAGTTAAAACACTATTAAATACATGATAAAGCAGATAGATGCAGAAGGTGCAACTGAAAGCCGGATATGAATATTTTTAAATAGATGGCATTGTGTTAGGTTTCAATTTATTCATATAAAATTGTTGGTTATTATACTGGCAACACCAAAAGATTCGAAGTGTCAAAACTGGCGCAGGAACGGCCTTCTGGATCGGGCGCTCGTGACGATAAGACGTGCTTAGTGGTTGTGTCGGTAAAAAGATAGATTGGTATAGTATTGGTTGGACTTATACTGTAACTTACTACTATATTATATAATATATATATATATATATATATATTATATATATATATATACTATACTGTAAATTAGAGAACCTATTATGATAAATATTAGAATACTAATTAAATAGTGATATTATGTGGGGAATAGGAGATGTGTTGGCAAAAAAATATAAATGAATGACAAAATATCTTGGTGTTTCATATTATTTTCCTTATCCCTGAAATATCGTAAATATGTAGTTTTATTAAACAGTTTTAAATTATGATATTAAGGTAACGACTTTGAAATTTATTTGGGGATTAGTACCTATTTTGAGGTTAAATTATTATATTCGGAATTAAATTAGTTATTTTAGAGCAAGGATGGTTCTTATTATAATTGGACAAGACAAAATCCAATAGGCAAATTTTAACAGATGTTATTAAGTTAATTATGTAACTGTATAATTATGTAGCTACAATAACTTATTCGTTCCGAAAACGTAAAGCTTGTGATATGTAACGTATTACGTAGGTAATCAGTTATATTTCCGTTTCGTAAATAACTGTAATACTTCGATAGAATCACCATGTTGAATCACCGAATAGAATTTAAAATAATAACTAGTTAATAAAAATCACATTTTCAAAACAGGTGACGCCTTCGAAGTCACTAGTTACGTTACATTTCACGAAAATCACGTAACGACCCACCACTAAGAAATTATTCTATTTTCCAGTTCGACTGGATTTGGTTTTGGCCTCCTACCCAGGCATAGGATTTTAATGCGGCTTGCCGTAAGAGTCGAATGGTAGAAATCGTCACGCAAGGAAAATGCGTTACGCGACTCTCTCACTCTCTCTAACTCTTTCTATTATGTACCAGTATGTGTGTGCGTGCGAGTATCGAGATTCGAGCAGACGAGCATTGTGCGCGGGCGGCGGTTGTATGACCTCAATCCTGAACTAAGTTGTAATTTGTGAAAATGACCCTTACGGAACGTTTTTCATATACAACATGTAAAATAACCGCGGGTGTGTCTACAAGTCATAACATAGATCCCTGTAGAAAGCTCATTTTATAATGAATTTGGTGTAATTTTGGTACTAAAAATGTGATTATTAAATAGCAATAACTACTTTTCAATAATATTTTTTATTACTTTTAGTTAATATGATTGCAGTACCTTTTTTTTTTTTTTTGAGGGTGGGAAATCATCAAATAACTTCTCCCGCTCTGGGTGGAGCGGGAGGGCGTGTCAGACTCTTACTGACTAAAACCCACCCGTGTTCCTTCGGTTGCCCTGTCGCCGGGGGCCACGATCTCCCTTTCGGTTTTCTTCGCAGCCCCGGCAGGCATCGGCCCTAGTGGACCCCTTCAAATCTGCTGACATCTCTTTGAGGCGCGCGTGGAACACAACGTGCCATTGACCCGGGCCTGGTCCTTATCGGACGGTGAGCCACCCATTGCTCACCGTCCGCATCCCGCGCCTACGGTGGCCGGAAATCGCCTCGCGATTCCCGACGCCCTGGGCGTCTCCTCCTGCGGCGGTTAGGGGCGTGAGGGCGCGAAATTTGCCTCTCCCTCACGCGTTCCGCCTCCTCCTTCGCGAGTATTACAGCTTCGCAGAAGGAGGTGACGGCCTCCCATTTCCTCTCGCTCCGTACCATGGCCTGAACCAGGGCCGGACGCGAGAGATCACCGCCGCCGATCGCCTCCACGAGGACACGGCGATGCTCCGCCCAAGCTGGGCAGACCTCCACCGTATGCTCCACCGTGTCCTCCGGGCGATCCACACAGTGGTGACACCCGGGCGTTTCCTCCCGCCTTATCCTGTGCAGGAACCTCCCGAAACAGCCGTGTCCCGTGAGGACCTGCGTCAGGCGGAAGGTGAGGACGCCGTGGCGATGATTGCAGTACCTACGAGCCCCATTCGGATTTGATATTTTTTTTACATATTGTAGATAAGCTTCCACGAAATTATGTACGTACGTCTGGCGCACGTCATTCAGTCAGCTTCACCTTTCTGACTGCCCAATAAAGCATAGCAAAAGCTATCCGTACAATTCGTATCGGCAGGAGATGAAGCTTGACATGACCTGACTTTCACCTTCCAAGTCTGTTAAGAATAGACTTTCTGAAGTCCCTATACTGTGACTTCTATGTTGCAACTCGAATATTCCCACAATCTTTTCAAACGCAACGCTCACAAAGAGTTTATTGCAATGCGGTTCTATGTTTGATCCGTTCACTATGCAAAGACAAATGCGGGTTATTGCAGCTATATTGCAATAACTGTACCTAACACAGGTACAGTTTTACTGGATTTGTACTAGCAGTCTCTTTACATTAAATCCTGATAAAACTCGTGGGATCTTGCCGGTTTGCCAAAATTATTTTAACAAAATTTCATTATCCAAACAAATTTTAGCAACCTTTTTTTAAACCAATGCAATATTTGGAATGATTTTAGTTTTTTAAACATTTGCATTTGGTCAAATTTTTACTTGATAGAATATTACCTAGGATAATGTCAAGGCAATTGATCTTTAATCAAATGATTTATTATAGCAAACAATCTTTAGACACTTAACATTTAGGCAGATGATTATTTTTGACAAAAAATGTAAAGATAAAAATAAGATTTTTTTTTATCGAAACGCCTAACTGTTAGAAGAGGTTAGAACTGAGACTACACAACGACCAGAAACGGTACTCCCTCTTTTCTCCTAAAATTTTATTTAATTTTAATTTGTCCGAAAATCATTATCCATAACATGTTTGCTATAAATCTTCTCATTTTGCATGAACTAAAGTCATATGTCCTCAGTATTGTATTATATAATGTGTATTATTCCGAATGTTCATTTATAATAAAATTGTTAAAAAATAGGTTTTAGTACAGAAACGAATCGCTGTAAATTCGACTCAACGCAGTCTTGTCTACCCTACCCCTTTTCTTTTTTTTTTTTGGGTGGGAAATTATCAAATAACTTCTCCCGCTCTGGCTGGAGCGGGAGAGCGTGTCAGACTCTAAAACCTACCCGTGTTCCTTCAGTTGCCATGTTACCGGGGGCCACAATCTCCCTTTCGGACTTCTTCGCAACACCGGCAGGCATCGGCCAATGCCAATTCTACTGACATCTCTTTGAGGCGTGCGTGGAACACAAAGCGCCGTCGACGCGGGCCTGGTCCAAGCCCGCGCCTACGGTGGCCGGCAATCGGCCTGTAATTCCCGACGCCCAGGGTGTCTCCTTCTGCGGTGTCTGCCCTATCCCTAGAGTGTCATTTAGAATGGCGTAGGCGCAAAGAGGCGAGGCGGCCAGTGAGTTGAGGAGCAGGCGGTTGTAACGCTCGCCGCCGCGGCTGAGGCTTATATAGCAAGACGAAGCTGCAGTGGTGAGCGTTAAATTATTTGCGACGATAAGATCGCGTGGGACCGCCGCCGCCGGAGCCCCGCAGCGCCGGAGCCGTGACAGAAACAATGTCTGCTGTATGTTGCATGCTCGCTTGCATGCTTGCTTGCATGCTACATGTTCACTTGCATGCATAGTATATGCTTGACGCCTGAGAGAAGTTCATAGCAAAAGCTTTGTAATACACATTTGTTTTAAAAACATAACTTATAACTTTTATCGAAAAGGCCTTACTTTAAAACTTTTATTGAAGATGTTTCGGACAAATGATGATTAGGACAAAAGAAAAAGGTTAAATTTGTTATACCAACTGAAATATTTGACTACATCAAAATTGTTAAAAGTACTAGTCAGTAAGCAAATTATTGTTTAACAGTTCATTTGCCAAACATTAGGTTTGCGTTACAATTATAGAGTAAGAGTTTATTAGGTAAGTAATAATTTGGCAAATGAAATTATGCGAAAAATTGTTTGGGAAGTGATAATTTGCCAATTTTTTTTTTTTTTTTTTTTTTTTCATGAAACAAGTTTTGCATACTAATTCTTTTGCCCCGCATTTGGAGTGGAAATTGCTTATCAAGCAAGAAAAGTTGCATAGTCAGTTGTAGTTCTTGTTGAATATTTGAATACAATATGGTTACGTATCACTATTCTTCTTCTCTCGAAGCGGCACAACCTACGTAGGGATCTAAACAACTGCAACTGCTGCTGCGGTTGCTGTATTGTCAACCTGCAGGTTATTTATTTATTTTATAAGTCTATTTAAGCTCTTCTCGCCTGAAACACAGGATTACCTAGTTCAGACACGTAAGTCTTAGGGATATAATTTACATTTAAGCAAATCTGTACTAATTTTTATGCCTTGCAATTTTTTCGAATAAATATTATTATTATTATTTGTTGGTATACATTTTTGTATCTAGACACTGTGCCGGTTTTTTAGGGTAACACGGGCCAAAGCAAACTTAGTTAAATTGATGATAATATATGGCGTGGTGATATTATGTTTTGACTTTGTGTTGCAGTGGTGACTGATTTCTGTGCGTGTGATATTTGTGCGTCATTTTCGTTCTGCAGGAATTTTCGGACATTCAGGATAGCAGCTTTCCATACAAACAAATAAATAAAATTGATGTGTCTGTTTGTAATGTTAAAATAACAGCTTTTTACTAAATGAGTATACTAGTAAATGAGCAATATTTGTATATATATATTTGTAATCACGTTCTCGAAAACGGCTCTAACGATTTCGACGAAAATTGCAATATAGGGGTTTGCGGGGGCGAAAAATCGACCTAGCTAGTTCTCATATCTGGGAAAATTCGTTTCCTCCGTATTTTCACGCGAGCAGAGGTCTGTCGCCCAAACTTTATACACGCACGCCGGTTGCGAGTACTACGCATCTGTCCTTTCTGAAGAACATCACCAACAAAGTCAGTATATATCCGCCTAAATTAGTTTGAGTGGAAACGCCGAGAGGGGACGCCCTCCCGGCGTTTCCACTCTCATCTTTCTTGTGCTACTTTTTGTTAGTCGCCTTTTACTCATCCTCTAAACATGACCAAACCACCTCAGCATACTCTTTTCAGTTTTGACACTATGCCTTCTATTAAATCGCAACGTTTGTTAATCTGATTATGAAGTTATACAGGTATGAGGAACAGGGTGTAAAGTTCCCTCATCCTCTTTAGAAAAGGGAGAATCCTTCGACCAGACGGGTGTCGTGTCTGGTGGGCTACTGTCCAACAATTGATGTCGGTACGTTGTATATATGCTAGTCGCGCGGTAAACGCTGCTTGCGCGATGTAGGATTTTGCGTGACGTCACTGAGATGCGTAGTTCATATGGGGCGATATAGATGCCGCCACAAAATGTACGGGAATTGGTAAAACGAACTTTTAATTATATAATTCTAGTAAGAATTGTGATTACGAAGGCTAGTTACCAAGAAAAGCTCTTCTACAACGTTTGGAGAGCCCTTGTATTTGTGCTATAGCATACTGTATAGGGTTTCCAAGAGCACTGCCCCATCTCCTAGAATTTAGCACCCTATGTTCTGAACTATGACATAAGTGAACCAATTTATACCAAACTTTAAGCCAAGAATTAATTAAGTTCTGGCGACCATTCATATGGCTCGGTTAGCACAAACCATTTAAGATAAACAATAAGATGAACCATATTGTTTTACTAACTAAATACGAGCCATCTTCAAGCAAATAATCTGTTCGTTACAGCAGACTAATCTCAGAAACCACTGAACCAGTTATAATGACTGGAATGCGCACAATTTCACAGACCTACTTATGGCGCCGTATTCGTAGTATCTAAATCCTGCACAAACACTTAACTGTACTTGAAGTTGCGTAGTTTGAAATTATTGCTTTTGTAAGACATTCTCGTAAGTAGCTACGTACGCGGGAAAGTCCGAAAGGGATACCGTGGCCCCTAGCAACACAGGCAACTGAAGGAACACGGGTGGGTTTAAGTCAGTAAGAGTCTGACACGCCCTCCCGCTCTGCCCAGAGCGGGAGAAGTTATTTGATAATTGAAAAACCAAAAAAAAGCTTCGTACACTTATCATTATTTAAATCCATACTAATTATTAATATTAACCGTATGATAGAATATAATAGAATCACATTAAGAAAAGGTAAACCGCAAATTACTATTCAGATACGTTAAGTAGTCAGAATAAATTTAATCTACGAAATAATTAATTTGGTACCTTTGTAGTTTTCATAAATCAGAAACATGGAAAACAGCACATTTGCCTAAAATAGACTGTATGAGAGTATTTTGGAATAAAATGAAAAGTATTAATTATTTTGGTTTAGTTATCTCTACATTTCTCCCTTTAGTTGGCGATCCTAGTCAGCTGTTAATAGTACCCGTGACGATATAAAGAATATTTCATTTCTTAAAATACGGTCACAAGCACTGTATTATTTAACAACCCACTATTGAGGACCTGACTAAAATAAAGTAATGTTTGATCGCCAAACATGGCAGCCGATAAAATTGGCAATATAGGCAATATATTCACGCTTCCTACTTCAATAGAAACAGTCAATAAGTTCTAAAAACACAAGCACGATGCATTCAGCATTAAATTCTAAAGAAATGTGAATGGTTACGTGAAATCTAGTAACCTGTTGTACCTTGAATCTATGTTTTCGCTACAATTTTACAGAAAAACCCACGGAAAAAAAACAGTTAACATTTTGAAGCCTTCGTCTGTCTGTGAGTGTTGCTCTGTGATATTGTAGCTCCCAGACTGAAGAACTAATTCCAATGCAAAGTTTTATATAAAAAACTTGTTTTTCACGGAAAATGCTTAGCTATTTGTAATGAAATACAGCCATTTCAAATTCATCTGCACGTTGAAAGATGACCCTTCATTTCAGTCAAATAAATTAGCTTCAGAAAACAACTTTCAGAGTATCTCTCACAAGCAAATTAAATGCGACAGTCACCAGAGTTTTAATACGAAACTTTAAATGAACAAACATTATACAGCATGAGATAAACATGGCATAAAGATAGTTGTCACCATAAAGGACGATGTGTTACCCGGCACATAATACAATGAGAATTCCTTAAATGTAAAACGGTGCCACTCCGAGAGTCGTTGAAACCCCTATAAAAATGTTAGCCCGCCTTTCATTATATTCTGGTGCGCGATTTTTTATCTAGCACAACTAAAACTACACCCTACCCCGAGCTAGATAGAGTTGGATTTTGGTTGTGGTATACAAAATTTATTTTGCCAAAATGTCCGATATATTCCTCGTGGATAACCCTCTCTTGGTATTTACTTTGTTTCTGTTACGGCCGTGTTGCGATTTCAATAGTTTTAAGTCTGACATGAGTAGCGGCTTTAACCCGTCTTATCGCGGTGTCAACATGTAAGATTGATTGCCACGGCCCATATTTCGGCCTATATTCTGTATATAAATTATTCTTATTCTACTGTTAAGACAAGTAAGACCAAGGGCTGCAAACAATACAGTGAAGCATGACAAAACTACACCTCCGCTCTGTGCATACACGCTCACACGCATACATTTACAACCATTCACAAACAAACTACACCTCACTAAGTGCACACATGTTTACGAAACCGGCCTCACGTCACTGTTGACAGCATAGCGCTGTCAACAGTGACGTGAGGCCGGTTTTGTTTCGTTGGTCTTTCTTTTATAATTGGTCTTAGGTTTGCATTTGGAGAACTCGATAATGTTTTGATGATTTGAAGTTAACTAGGTGATGTTGGTGCAGACTGTAAGGCAGCTATTGATAACACATAGATTCTATAATACATAACAGAGGGCTTAGACTAGTGATATTCTATCAGCAATAGTCATCATCATCTGCCTAGCCTTTTCAAAGCCTTTACAAATGACAGCCGGGACCAACGGCTTTACGTGCTTTCCGAGGCACGGACGGGCCTTGGTATATAAAGATGGTCACCCATCCACGGAACAACCCCTGCAAGCGTGGCATAACCTGATGGATCGGTGCGGCTCTTATTACTTAGGCACAAACCCCACTATTCTATGTCCCTTTATTCTATTCTATCAGCGATAATAATGATGGAAAAGTCAAAAAGGGGCTGACAAAACGCCAAGCTAATAAAACGCCTGTGTCAATCCTGTTGAAAGTTATTGTAGAAATACGAAACGCTTTGAAACCGATTACCACTTGTCAAAGCTCTCAGCCCGAACACAGTTCTTTCATTTTTTCTGTATC
The DNA here is from genome assembly GCA_916610215.1 of Omphaloscelis lunosa. Taxonomy (NCBI): domain Eukaryota; kingdom Metazoa; phylum Arthropoda; class Insecta; order Lepidoptera; family Noctuidae; genus Omphaloscelis; species Omphaloscelis lunosa. Next base: position 2,199,181 of record OU744250.1, on the reverse strand, counting down.
GCATTATTTTTCACTCACGATGAATAAAAGAGACTGGGATGGGGAGGGGCTTGTGGCTAAGTAATAACAGCTACACGGGTCAATCGATCAGGTTAAGCCACGCTTGCCGCGTTTGGTCCGTGGATCGTCTTTAAATACCAAGACCACGTTAAGCCATTGGTCCCGGCTGTCATTTGTAGATCTTTGACAGTCATTACGGGTAGTTAGAAGCCCAAAAGTCTGACAACCAGTCTTACTAAGGGGTATTGTGTCACCTAGTAACTAGGTTGTGGAGGTCAGATAGAGTCGCTCCATTTAAAATACTGGTATTCAGCTGCATCCGGTTAGACTGGAAGCTGACCCCAACATAGTTGGGAAAAGGCTAGGCAGATGATGAACAGAGGGAAATATAACTAAAAACACACATAACATGTAAAGAAGTAAAGAGCCATACTACGTATTCTTTTTCTAAATTTTAGGTCCAGTAGTTTCGGAGATAATGGTCAAATTTCATCGTACTTCTTAAATATCTTTAAAAGTATTTATTTTAAAATTATATAAAAACTTTTTTTTTCTTGTTTGCCGCCAAAAGTGACCCCTATATTCAAAATTCATTTATTTACGCTACACGTTCGTATTTGGGTCATAGAAATACATATGTGTACCAAATTTCAACTTAATCAGTCCATTAGATTCGAAGCAATTTCGCTATGACAGACGGCCAGACAGACAGACACATGAGTGATCCTATAAGGGTTCCGATTTTTCCTTTAGAGTTATGGAACCCTAAAAACTGATTTAATAATGAATAAGCAATCTCCTTCAATATTTCTAAACAACTCAACCACTTGAATACTTTCACTGAATGGAAATAAACGAAGAGAATACTATTATGCACTCGATGTTGCGTAGACCACCTGTACCTACTATATCGTATTCATATAAAAAACAAAGGAGAGGCAAGTCTGTATGGCTAACCCGACTTCTGAGAATGAGAGGTGTGTCATACCACACCTACTCACTCCCAGAGGAAAAACAAATCCGCGTCGTGATTAAGCGAATCCCACGCGAAATCCTCCCCGCCGAGATCCTCACCGACCTTCAGTCGCAAAAAGTCCCCGTTGACGAGGTTCATCGTATGCACCGCTCTAGAGGCGGTGAATCTTACGACATGATACTCGTAATCTGCCCGCCCGTCGAGGGCCACCACCCGATATTTCAAATTCGTTCCCTGTGCAATCTCACAGGGTTCGAAATTGAAAAACCCCATAAGAGTGGCATTGTGAGTCAATGCCACCGCTGCCAACTATACGGTCACTCTCAGAGGAACTGCCATGCCACACCCAGATGCGTCAAGTGCCTGGGTGAGCACGGCACTTCCGACTGTCCCCGTCCAAAGGATCGTACCCTTTGCACAGACCTTCCCAGCTGCGTTCTATGCGGCAAACAAGGCCACCCGGCCAACTACCGCGGTTGCCCAAAAGCCCCTAAGGCCTCTTCTCCCAAACTGGCCAAGCGTTTCGACGCCCGCCAGCAAAGGGAAGCTCCTTCCTCTTACAGGATTCCCTCATCCCATTTGCCCCAAAGACTAAGCCCTCAGAGGCCTAGTCCGTGGAGTTACCTCCACCACCAGCAGTCTTTCCCTGCCATGGTGCCCTCTCAATTCTCCCTCCCCCTCCTCCCGCTCCCTTCCCCCGCCTTATGGATCCCCGTATTCGCGTCGCCGCGCCTCCCGCGCCCTCTGCGCCCCCTGCGCCCTCTGCGCCTCCGGCGCCCGCCGCGCCCCCCGCGAAACCCACGCCCGCTCCTAAAGCTACGCGCTCCCCTCAAACCACTCCCGTGGCTAGCCCCAACGCCTCCGTTGACTCGTTCAACGTCATCACGTCAACCTTCTTGGCCTTCGTCTCTCCTCGCGCAAAGACAATGGCCAACGAAATCCTTGCGGCTCATGGCAATCTCCTCCAGATCCAGGCCATCTACAATGCGTATCCCGACATTACGCAAGCCCTAACCTCCCTCGCTACTAAACCCCAGTATGGATAATACGGTCTTAGCTAGGTTCAAACCGCGATCCCTAATAATAGGCTACTTCAATGCAAACGGCATTAAAAATCAATGCGAAGAGATTGCGGCTTTCCTCCGCGATCATCAAATAGACGTTCTCTTAGTCCAAGAGACTTTTCTAAAACCTTGCAATCGTAACCCATCAATAGCTAACTACCGGATAGTTCGCAACGATAGGTCATGATGCCATAGAGGAGGTACCCTGATATACTATAAAAAGCAGCTTCACTGCATCCCAATTGACCCTCCTCCTCCCTCAACCGTGAGAGGGGTCTCACGGTTAGAAGTTTCGACCTGCCGCCTAGGCATGTCAGGCCACGAACCGATCACTCTCGTGTCGGTCTATCTCCCCCCCGTTACTACTTCGGAGAATTTCCAACTCCTCTCTGACGACCTCTCGATCCTACTCACTATGAGTAACTCGCTAATTTAAGCGGGCGATTTCAATGCCAAACATCCCTCCTGGAATAGTTCGGTAACCACTACAAGAGGCCGACACTTGTTCTTCGACCTCTCCCACTCCCTGACCTTTGACGTCATCGCTCCGATGACTCCCACCCACTTTCTGGTTAACGTAAATCATGCCCCTGACATCTTAGATGTGGCGCTCCTTAAGAACGTCAACCTAAGACTAGACTCCATAGAAACTATTAACGAGCTCGACTCTGATCACCGTCCGGTAGTCATGAGATTAGACCCCCGCATAGGTCTCCGCGACCCCAACTCTCCCCCTATCACTAAGAGGATCACGAACTGGAAGAAAGTAAGCACTCAGCTGAAATCCAACACGTCCCCTCAGTTAGACTCTATTCCCGACCTGTTCAACTCTATCGCAGACACGACGTCCGCGATCGACTCACTCACTAATCACGTACAAACCGTCCTGAACGAATGTTCAAGGGAGGTTCCAGCGACGGACGTGCGTCACTGGAGCTTGCCGGACGATGTGCGTGCATTACTGACTGAGAAGAACGCGGCCGTCCGTGCCTACAGCAGCTTTCCCTGCCCCGCAAACAAAGCCCATATGCGCTATTTACAGAGATCTGTAAAGACACGCATACAGGAGCTGCGTGACGCGGGCTGGGACAAGATGCTCGGCGAACTACAGCCCAACCATCAGGCATTTTGGGAACTTCAGAGGAAACTCAAATCCCCTCAAACTTCCTCCATGCCCCCCCTGACCCGTCCCGATAAGACCATAGCCTTCGAGGATGTTGAAAAGGCAGAATGCCTGGCCGACACCGTCGAGGCCCAATGCTCACCCAGCTCCCTGCCAGTAGACCAAGCTCACCTCCTAAAGGTCGACGCTGAAGTCGAACGTAGAGCCTCTCTCCCTCCCGTCGATGACCCTGATTGTCCACTGCCTCCCGTCGCTCCAGACGAAGTGCATGACATTATCAAAGGTCTTAAAGCTCGCAAACCTACCGGTTCAGATGGACTCACCAATAGGGTGATCCAATTATTCCCTGCCCACCTGATAATGCTTCTGACCTTCAATGGTGCCTTAAGCAACAACTTCTTTCCCCAGTCGTGGAAAGAAGCTACAGTCATAGGTATCAGAAAGCCCGATAAACGCAGTACCGAGCCCTCTAGCTACCGTCCCATCAGTTTGCTCAAGGTTCTCGGAAAAATCTATGAGAGGCTTATTTACAAGCGTCACCGTACAACAGTTCGGCTTTCGAACTGAGCACTCTAGCGTGCATCAAGCCCACCGCATCATTGAGTTCATAAGCGATGGTTTCCAACGCGGCTCTCTGACGGGTGCAGTATTCTTCGACATTGCGAAAGTATTCGATAAAGTCTGGCACAACGGCTTATTATACAAGCTGTACCAACTCGGTGTGCCGGATCGTCTCATACTCATCTTACGGGACTATCTATCGAACCGCGTATTCCGCTATCGCATTGAAGGAGCACTCTCCTCTCCCCACCCCATTCGTGCAGGAGTCCCTCAGGGCTCCGTGCTAGCTCCCCTCATGTTCACGCTATTTACTAGCGACATTCCAAACCCAGGTAGAAGGGCGCACTTCGCTCTGTTCGCAGACGATACGGCCATCTACTTTAGGTCTAGATACCCCGACAATATCGCCCACACTCTCCAAGGCGCAGTCAATCGACTTGCTGCCTGGTTTCGAAAGTGGCGCATAGAAGTCAATCCCGAAAAAAGCCAAGCGGTTCTCTTCTCGAAACCGCGCACAAGGCTTAGAGACCCCCTCCCCCGATCTCTCACTATGCTCGGTAAGCAGATCCCTTGGGAGAAGCGAGCCAAATACCTAGGTGTTTTCCTCCACCACCATCTCACTTTCGCTGAGCACATAAAGAAGGTTCGTTCGCGAGCCGCTTTCGCTCTCGGTAGGCTCCATTCCGTCCTAAACGCACGCAGCAAGATGTCACTTAAGTGCAAATTGCGAATCTACACAGCGTGTATTCGTCCCATTATGACTTATGCGGGTGCCGTCTTTGCTCATGCAAAACCCCACCATATCCACAGGTTGCAAACGCTCCAAAACCGATTCCTCCGTAGGGCCACAGGCTCCCCCTGGTATGTTAGGAACGAGAGTCTCCATCTCGACCTTAGAATTCCCACGATCCACCAATTTCTAAAACGCCTTGCAAAGCGTTACTTTGATTACGCGGTCAAACATCGCAACCCTCTGGTTGCCGAGGCCGCCAGTTATGTCCCAAGTAGGATTAGCCGTACCCGCCGACCGAGGCACATTCTCACCGACCCTGATGACCCCATAACCCTCCTTCAGGAGAGCAATAGGGCTACTAGTACTATACACAGACGCCTCCCGTCATTCCGACCTCGCCGTCGAGGTCCTTTGCGATCGCGTCCGTGCCCCCGAGTAAATGATACTCCTCCCCGATCCTTGCTCGATAACGAGGTGCCAGCAGTGGTTTCAGCTGTGCACGTAGCTTTAAATTCCCCGATTAATAATAATGATCAAAACTTTGATCCAGCCCGTCTCATCTTTGATGTCCTCCCTCCGGTGACGCCCTAAGCCGAGGCTCGTACCCCACGGGGGGTGCCCTTAGCGAGCGTTAACCTAGCTTTTTAGCTTAGTTTTGTATGCCCCTGGCTGGAGGCTTTGAGTGTAGCAGCTTAAGGCAACCACAGGATTGACCGGTTAAGTAGTCATGACCTCAGAGGTCAGCTACGAGATGCCCAAAAGAAAAAAAAAAAAAAAGTCTGTATGGGGCTTTACGCAGGCATGGCGTCGAGTAATAATTGCTTGTGTTAATAAAGTTAATGATGCACTGTTGAAGACCAGGTTTAATAAAAGCCAATAGAATAACATATAATGCAGGAAAAGAGGTACTATAATAACTTGTAATTATTGTACTGGGCGTTAATCAATGAAAAACTATTTGATATGTTGGCATAGGTAAAGAACTAAATAACTAAAATTGTCTTGTTTGGACAAAATTGCGATTTATTTAAGCGGAATGATTTCGGTGTTACGAAAATGGTGAAAAGTCAATTTGACCATAATCGCAGTTATTTAGTTCTCCACCCACGCTGATTAATATGTAAATCGTAATCATTGTGAACTTTAAAATATTTTTTTTACAATTTGCTGAAGTGAACACTTCTTTAGGCGCGTTGGGCATTTTTGAGATGGGACTAAACCATTGATTTCGCAACACCGTGATGTCACCAGCTTTGGACCATTCAAAAGACATCAACGCGTTGATTACCGCAGTACCGATTTTTTTCAAGTTTTCACTTCTGTCGGCACTCCCGGAGTGCCACTGTTTTTTTTTTTCCTGACATCTCTATGTTCGTCCTATTTTTTTCTTCATTCCTTCTTAATTCATAACAGCGTTTATCTCATAATTTTATGCAATTATCTTATCTACCTATCTTACTAGAAAAGGTTGCTTATTACAACTAAATAGGTGACAATCTCTACAGTACATCACAAACAAATGCTACTGGCAATGTTTAATGCCCTGGAGCGGGAAAAATAGAACTGGTGCTAACCATAAAACATATTATTAGTCATAAATAATTTAACAAATTAAGTAGGTATTATGCTAAACACAAAATTAATGAAAAAATAACTAGATACAATTTTACAAATAAAATACTTTTAACACGCGCTAACCCTAATAAATTACACCAAAAACTGTAAACCAGCAACAAAATCAAAATTAATGTCAAAAGTAGCAGTTACGAACTATCTCACGCGGCATATCCCTTCGCTCACAAACCTCGGATATTTCCCCTGACAGCCATATTACTGCAACTTTCCACCAATTTACACTGACCTTCGGAAAACTTCCAAAATACACCCTTAGTTATACAATAGGCAGCTTCGGGGGGCTCATCTGTAACTGGCTACATGATCCGAGGGTCCTGCTTCCCTACGGGTTATAGTTTGCACCTGTAGCCACTGATATTATGTGAGAAAATTTGTGTTACTTGATAGTGTTCGTGATGTGGAAACTGAACTGTTTTGTGTGTGATACTACTAGTATTATATCTGTGGTGATACTATACGACTTTGATTTAATAATATTATGTAGATGCGAGTTAGTGAAATGGCCGTTAATATGTAAGAAAAAGCGCAAGCATATGCATAATCAGCCTATATTGTTCCCACTGCTGGGACACAGACCTTCTCTCTGTGAGAGGGATTAGACCGTAATCCACCACGCGGGTCCAGTGCGGGTTAGATGTCACATGTCTTCGAATTCTAAGTTCTAGGATATGCCGGTTTCCTCACAATGTTTTCATTCACCGTTTTGAGAGCAGTGGTGATGAAATAATTTACCTACACAAAGTTAAGTACCTGTCTGGGTTGAGGGTTCGAACCTACGACCTACAACTAATAAGTCGCCGCCGTTTTTACTGAGCCGCCACTGCTCCAGAAGAAAAAGACATGCCAATAATGGATACCGCACAGAACATAGTTTCTTCTGGTTACGGCGACCATTTGGTGTAGTCAGATTCCAATTAGGTAGTTACTCAAAAGCATGACACACTTTAAATAAAATAACGAGCATCAAAATTGCATTTAAATCAACTTCAATCAAAACAAACAATGCCATATTAATGCAAAATATCCACCGACATATTAATATTAATACTGTTACTATTAATCCTATTCTATTAAATGAGCAATTTTTTGTATGTATATATATGGTAATCACGTTCTCAAAAACGGCTCTAACGATGTCGATGAAAATTACAATATGGTCTCGTATCTCGGAAAATTCGTTTTCTCCGTATTTTCACCCGAGCAGAGCTTGGTCGCTCAAAGTTTAGAACAAGATAATTGATAATGACATGAAAATAATGACATGGTAGCATGGAATTAATATGAACTATCCTATACTATTAAATGAACATTCTATATTTCCACCCGGGCAGAGCTCGGTTGACCAGGTAGGTACTATTAATTAATACTAATTGAAATTGCCGCCAAAATAATTGCAATTTCAAAATAACTATGATTTCATTTTCGATGATACTAATATAATTTAGACTTATTATTAGAATTAATGAGTTAGAGCAGAGCACAAATGAATATTAATATTAATAGACAGGGAGCTGAATAATTATGATTTCCTTTTCGATGATAGTAATATAGTTTAAAATCATTATTAGAATGAATCAGTTAGAGCAGAGGACGAATGAAAAACGTTTGCTTAACAACATCTGCCAAAGAAAACAATGAAATCAGTAATCAATATTACTACCAATAACTCCTAATCCATAAACCCTAATTTGGATTACGTATTTGAGGTCTCGTCTCGTCGGTCTAAGTCAAGTATCTTGTGGAACAGACAACTCAAACAACGAACCCTTTAAGGCTGCCTGTCCATTGAAGCGGAGAGAAGAAAGATTTTTTTCTTTCTTCTCTCCGCTTGTGTATTCTACAAAAATAAGACGCACATTATAAAATAATCTAAGTAGCCAGAAGCCCCGTTTCGATAATAAACATTGTTTAACAATATTGTCTATTTCTTGATGTCAGAGCAGTGCACAATAAATTGATCATAACAAAATCATAGACAATTTAAGAAAGGAAGAAAACAAAGCGAATATTTTTAGATCTAGATAAATATTAGCGTAGAATTCGAGTAAAATCACGTCATCCACACTATACTGCTCCGCACTGCTACGATAAATCTCATCGCACACTAATAAGCACTGCTCTGCACTGATCACCTCAGACTCGTCGTCAACCAGGCGTCAACCCGACGTAAGCTCGGTGACTGTTGTTTACTACCTGATCTCGAGCCGAGGCGATAATATTATGATGCTTAAAAGATAAGATATTTACGATCGATGTAAAACGATTATAAACTAAAGTCAGAGGTGCTAGCCTTGGGTTCAGATTCATAGGTCTCGAGTTGAGACCTATGAATCTGACCAAAAGTGGATGTATTAAAGGTACACCTCTGCCTAACCCTTCGGGGAATACAGGCGTGATATTGTGATATTTTTATTTGATATTTTAAGTGTCATTTAGTTACTTTTTAGAATACGTGTGCTGTACTATGGAAGAGTGGAGTCTGTTAACACAGGCATTGTTTGCATAACAGGAGGCTCCAAACACTAAACTAATCTTAATTCTTACGTCATTCAATTCGATTGAGAATGCGCTGCTTAAGTGTTCGTTGCATGTAGTTTCATATAAAGTATCCTGAACGGCTCGAGTTAAGACGATGCTGATCCCGTGCAGTGCTTTCACGTGTGCGTTGAACTTAATGTTCCCTTTACGTCGAATCCCGCTGCATCGTTTGTGAGTTTTCTCACTTTTATTCCCTTGACGGCGAGCACATGATTCTTCCTCTATCTTCTCTGCTTACTCACTCCAGTCGAATGGACAAGCAGCCTAAAACCAAACTATTTATAATTAAGTGGGCACCCCAACGGCGACTCGTTGACGTAGGTCGTTCCCTAATTTGAAATTGAACTATACAAACTTCAAAGACATAATTAGACGATTAGACAGGCGAGACACTTGAATTCTAAATACGTACCGAGACTTAATTATACAATGCTAATTATACGTAATACTTATCTGTGATACAGTTGCAAATTAGAATTTGTCGGGTTACTCTACAAGTCTACAACGAAATTTAAACCTTACACCAGTGCGGCTAAGTTTGAAAATGTTGTTGTGATAAGGCTTTGAGTCCAGTCTCGGTACCTGAGATCGTAGTAGAACGATGCGAATTATTATAATTGGTAGATTTCTAAATTGGAACATTGGGAGATGTTTCCATACGGTAGAAAAATATGTGTTTTATTACACGACTGCCCAAAAAGGAGTGTAATGTTGAAATATTACACTCCTTTTTGGGCAGTCGTTTCATATATGTAGGTATGTGTATGAGTTTCATAGTTCCAATGTAACTTTTAAATACCTGAACAAAATAGCGGCAGTAGGATGCTCCATATTCAAAACTGTTACAAAAAAAAAACTTCATTTACTACAATATAGGTATCCAATTGAAAGCCTTGATAAGCACATTCCAAAAATATATAATTTATTGGCATACATTTTACATAGGTAAGGTGTATATGCAAAACAAAAGTTTCATCCTCACGCCATGTGTTTAACATTTTAGTACGTTTTTTGGCAGGGCAGTTTTTTTTTTCTAGTTTTCATGATCAATATCTTTGTTAATAACCTACTTGATAGATGAGCCAAAATCTTTATTAATTGGAGCCTAATGTGACAGTCATCTTGATAAAATGAGATAACTAATTTGACTCCTAATAAACAGGCTTTTCTTCCAATGTAATTACTGAAGCATAAATCTCGAATTATTTCTAATTGAATAACATTGAATAGTAATGTCTAGCCTATTGTTACTTCTAGAACTAATTAAGAACATTCTTTGACAGGATAATATTTTATAAAACAATGACCCCGTCTATCTGTCTGTTTGTACGCGATGAACCCAAAAACTACCAAACGTATTTTCATACAGTTTTCACTAATGGACGGAGTAATTAATGTGAAAGGTTTTAATGTATAATGCATTAAGGTTTTGTATAAATTGGCTGAAATATGGCGATGATTGTTGAAGATGTCGGAAAAAATCATGCCGACAAGGAGCTTTACTGGTGTGCGCAGCGTAAACCAATACACAAATGAAAACATGTATTACGGAATTAATACATTAGTTATCTAGATTAACATATAGGATACTTTTATTCCCAGTAATACGTTCCCGACATCCACGTGGACGAAGCCGCGGGTAAAAGATAGTAACTACAAAGAAAGAAAGAAAGATTTGTTTTATTTGGGACACGCACATGAAATACAACATTAAAACTAAGAAAATTTTATAAACAATAACAATTTCAGAAAACAAATTAAAATTAAAACAAAAGAAAATTGTGTAAACAAAAAAGAAGACCTGTGTGAGGCCAAAAAGGCTCCTATGTCAGCATAATGCTACGATATTTGAAAAAATATACCGCAACGCTAGTAATAAGATTAATAAATTCGCAAAACTATTTACCTGGAGTATGTTAAGCATTTGATAGCCATTATCAATACCTAACTAACACTTTGCCAGCGACTTCGCTCTAAATTCCTTATCCCGTTGGAATTAAAAATAAACAGTGGCACTCCGGGAGTGCCGACAAAAGTAAAAACTTGAAAAAAATCGGCACCGCGGTAATCAACGCGTTGGTGTCTTTTTAATGTTCAAAAGCTGGTGTCATCACAGTGTCACGAAATCAATGGTTTAGTCCCATATAAAAAATGCCCAACGCGCCTAAAGAAGTTTTCACTTCAAAAATCCTTGTTCCTTGTTTATACCACAAAAAGAACCTCTGTGCAAACTTTCAGCTTTATAAATCCTAAGGTTTGTGGGCTGGGCATCGATAAGTCAGTCAGTGATGATGTCAGGTTTTATTTTTTCATGTTTATTAATAAGTTTGAACTAATGCCTAATTCGCACGAATTTAAATTATACGGGTGATAAGACTCACGATCGTGTAGGGCTCCCTTTTTTTTTTTTTTTTTTTTTTTGAGGGTGGGAAATCATCAAATAACTTCTCCCGCTCTGGGCGGAGCGGGAGGGCGTGTCAGACTCTTACTGACTAAAACCCACCCGTGTTCCTTCGGCTGCCCTGTTGCCGGGGGCCACGATCTCCCTTTCGGTTTTCTTCGCAACCCCGGCAGGCATCGGCCCTAGTGCTCCCTGGGCAGCTTGCTGACAGATGACCTATTTTCTTGTGTAGTTTGTGACAATACGGGAACAGAACTTACAGAACAGAAGTTTACTTTATGTAAGATCAAAAAAATAATTGTTTATCAAACTGACACACTACGCCAATCTGCAGTGTTATAGTAATTTCAAACAACTGTCCTAATGACAGTTATGATTTGAATAAACGGACAATTTTTGAGTTGGTAATCAATTTGATTTTAAAAAATATAGGTCAAACGCTCTTTTTCCAGAAGTTACAAAATTTATATGAAGAAAACTGCTTCCTGACGTCAAATCCCTGGGGACACCTGTTAGCTTTGCATTTACCTAAACAATTACTAAGCAAGATTATTATGAGCTTATTTGCTTCTATTAAAATATGAATCTAGGCATAATATCTGCCTGCTACAGATAACATAACACGAACATCTATTTTCAGGACGGGGTACGTAGAGACCTCTGTCTAATCTATCCACATTTCGCCAGTTATGTGTAAAGACTACTACTACACACAGTGCCGGCGCGGCGCCGCCGCCGGCACGGACTGCCGGCTTTTGCCGAGAGGCACTCCTTTGATTGGCGGCTTCGTTGTGCGGCAAGCCGGGCTCATAATAATCTTGCGCGTCTTAAGGCTCCTACAAACAGGCGCGACACACGACGCGACACAAAGACGCCGATCGTTGCGCGACGCGACGTACCTTTGTGTCGCGTCGCGTGTCGCGCCTGTTTGTAAAAGCCTTTACACGGCGGCAAGGCCGGCAATGCCGGTAGCATGGCATTAGCGGGCACAAAACCAGACTGCGAGCTACTACAACGTAATAATACATGACAATACCGGGGATTGATACCAAGACCTGCACGCTCAGATATCGTGCTTGGGGCCACTAGGTGCAACTGACCCGTTCTTTTACCAAAGAATAAACGTTGACATTCAACGATTGCCTTGAATGCCAACGTTTATTCTTTGGTCTTGGCTACCGATCTTCTGGGCACGTTTCCGGATAACAGCAATGTGGAGGAAATACTTCGACGTCTACGCACACTGGCGGACGGTAGGCATCGAGGGGGATTCCTCTATCCGTCGGCGCACACTGACAAGAAAAATCCTCTACGATACCGCGATCGTCTGCCAGCTTACCGAAACATTGTCACCAGCTTACCGTATGCCGTGGCATGCGCCGGTATGTTCCAAGGTCGATCACCGAGCATTGAAATAAAGACCTTATTTCGATAGAATAAGTATTAAATTCAATTGATAAATTTGAAATCCTCTGCCGTCCCGTCCGCCAGTCTGCGCAGGCACTAAGTGTCCTTTAGCTTTTATGCATAGTTTCTAAGATAGTTATCTAATTCAGTACCTAGTGTAAATAGTTGTATAATAATTTACTATTGAATTTCCCCAAGGCGTTATAATATAATCTGTGTAAATAGAACTTGTTGTATTAACAAAGTGTTGTTTCTATTTAATAGCATCATTTGTATGGAGCCATAACGTGAGAACGCTTTAAGGAAATGTGTCTGAGACAACTTTACATATAAAGGCATAGTACCGTTTCTCGAGGCCATTATCGCAAAAATAGCTGTTGTTTTGGTACTTTTAACTTATCTTTATGAAGGTAAGTTAACAATGAAGTTATTTTACTGACTGGCAAAATTTTTCGAAGCTGCGCTCATTACTTTTCAGTAATAAACACAGTTTTGATAGAGGTAATATTAATAATTGATATATGTTTTTATTTATGTATATTAATATTTCTGATTCGATCACGTAGGGAAATTCCAAACAGCCCTCTCCATTGCCCTTCGGGTGACGTTTAGCCGATGACCTTGTGAAGGCCGCGGGAATCCGCTGGATGCGGAAAGCACAGAATCGGTCGAAGTGGCGGTGCTTGGGGGAGACCTAAGTCCAGCAGAGGACGTCTTTCGGCTGAAATGGTGATATTAATATTTGATCATACAGGGAGTATTAGAAATATGTGGTCATATTTAAAGTTGTGGTACAGACCATTATCATCTGGCTAGCCTTTTCCCAAATATGTTGTGGTTGGCTAACAGACTAACCGGACGCAGCTGAATACTCGTATTTTACATAGAGCGACTGCCTATCTGACTTCCACAACCCAGTTACTGGCTAATACGATACCCCTCAGTAAGACTGGTTGTTAAACTTTAGGGCCTCTTACTACCTTCTGACTACTAATTGCACACGACAACAGAATCTATGTTCTACATACAACAACATCTACCTAATATTAACACTGCGGTTTATTTAATAAGGACTATTTAAAATATTCTTATTTGATTATGTTGCCGTGCGATGGCCAAGTCATTATATTTATTAAAGAAATAAAGATGACACATAGATAGGTGCTGTATAAATTAACAGACTTGGATTTACATTAGATCTCACATATTTTTGCGGTAGAATAACTGCATTGCGAGACTTGCAATTTTTTACATGTTATGTTTTTGATGGGATTATGTTTTTATCATTTATAAAAGCTAAGCTAGCACATAACTCTTGAATAATGTTTGACGGATTTCAATGAAACTTGGAATAGTAGATAGTAATACCTATACATATTTCGAGCACATTGCTTATTTTGTCTTTAGCCCGGAAAACGTATACTGTAACCATTGATGACATTATATGTGTTCACCTGTATCTGCACAAACTTTATGAAAATAGCTCATATCATAACAAAAAAACATTGGCACTTTGGGAGTGCCGAAAGAAGTGAAAACTTGAAAAAAAATTGGCACCGCGGTAATCAACGCGTTGATGTATTTTACTCCAAGCACCGCGGTAATCAACGCGTTGATGTCTTTTTAATGGTCAAAAGCTGATGTCATCACAGTGTCGCGAAATCAATGGTTTAATCCCATCTCAAAAATGCCCAACGCCCCTAAAAAAGTTTTCACTTCAAAAATATTTGCCAGTCTACAAGTAGGTAGGGGTAACTGCTTAAAAGAGCGGCTCTATTTCAATGCAATGTCAGCCTTGCTGAGACTAATTTAATGTAAAACATTATCCTTATAAGAGTAGGTAAGGACTTTATTCCAAGATGATTTAAGTATTGACATAAGTATAGGAAGTTCTTCACCAACGACACTGTGCAACACAGTCTTCATACGGCAATTAAAATTCGCCACACAATGGTAATAAGATGGCACAGTGTCCCTAAATGGAAAACAGGCTATGTTCGTGTCATCTTTATCGCCCCCACATTGAGTCATCGCTCGTATATCGAAGATCATGGCGTGATCTCATCGAACTATATAAGGAAACTCGCTTTTGTGTTTTTGTATTAATCTTGAACGTAAAAAAGGATAAGTAATTAATGTAAGCGTGTTTGTTAATGCAAGGATTGGATTTTAAGCAAATACTTACCAAAAATGGAAAAACTGAGCAGAGTTGGACTCGCATACGAAGGTTTCCGCACCACCGTACAATATTTAGCAAAAAACGCGGAAAAAACACGTTTCTTATATATTTAAAATAAAAAATAAAGTTAAAAATTAAAAGGCCCCCTTTAATTTTTTACTTTATTTTTTATTTCAAACACACGAGAAACTTTTTTTTTAATGATTTATTATATTATTTGTTGTTATAGCGGTAATAAAAATACACAATCTATTCAACTCTCTACCTATTACGGTTCAGGAGATACAGCCCACCGACAGACAGACGGACGAACGAACGCACGGACATACAGCGGAGGTTTACAAAGAGGGTTCCCTTTAGCATTCTTCGGGTACGGAACCCTAAAAATGGCATTGGAAATTAATAGAGCTACTTCATTTGGAATATGAGGGGGATTTAATTTTAATGGGTATTTTTATAGTTCGATGTCGTCGGTTTTATCGGGATGCCAATGATTTAGGTTCTTGAACCTTCTCTGGTAAGCACGAAACTTCAAAATATTTGTCAGAAATAATAATGAAAAGCTCCTGCCCTAAACACTAAAGAGCTGAACCTAAGCAGTGGGCTACTAGAACGGTCATGTCTCGTAACAAATCGTAAGCATTTTGATTGAAAACTACAAAACTGAACTTTTTAATAAGTATTCATAAAGATAATAATAATTATTATTCTAAATAATTATATATTTTTATTGCCTTTAGCCGGCTGGGCATGGACCAGACAAGACATTCAACATAATTATTATTATTTTTCTTAGTTTTATTTTAATTTATTTTAACACCATCGGCTGGCGAAGCATTACAGCAGGCTCTGGTTACAAATTCTGAAGTGTCAATTCTGCTTGTCTATTTATTCGATGTTTTAAAACTTACACGTTGTTATGTCAACTGAAAAGCAAAGGGGAATGCCCAATTTCGGCCACAAAACGCCCAACAATTTGCTATTATTAAAAAAAAAATCTTCTTTTATGTTTATTAATCGCAGTATTCATTTATCTAAATAAGACCGCAACATGTTTGCACAAAAAAAAGTATCGAAATGACAAAGATGAAATTAGGTAAATCCGTAATCCATTAGTATTATAAATAATATGAAAAGTGTTGCCAATTACTAATTTCATTAAATAAATTATCGATACTTTTATTTTTCAATCGATTATAATTACTTACGATGTCATTTTTAAAATGCTAATATTATTAATTTTTCCCTATATTTACTATATGATGCTATGATAATAATTAAATAAGCAAATTTCTAGTTGATTTATCATGAATTCTTTAGATCATAACAAAAACGCCACTGCACAATTAAATATTTTTATCTGTTTTTAAAAATATATTTATAGTAGATTTTTAAAAATAAATGAAAAGAAAATATTTTCTAAAAGAAATACAGAACTGTTTTTTTTTCCGACTACAATTCCAACAAAAAATCGATATCGATTTTTCTACTTTTAGTCTATTAAGTGGCAACATGGAATCCTCTATGACAGCTAGGGCCACTGTCATGTGGAATCATAATAACTGACGGAACACATGTCGATTTCGTTTGCGTTTTTATTTGTTTGTTTGTTTTCTTGCGGATTTGTTATCCAAGCAACGATCAAGCTTTCTAAATGGACTCCGAGAATTCTTCTGACCCTATTGACCACGGCCTGAACATGGATCCCGCTCCCGCTTCTTACGATAACCCCTGCACGAACATGGACTCGATATCCACTGATAATGGTGACCCCAGCTTTCACACCGGCCAGAGTTCTTCCCAGCCCTCAGTAACTCATTCAAGAGGACTTTTACGTTGTGTCAATTGTGGTTTAAATATCACGAAAATACGAAGACATTTGTTGGAAATTGCAGAAGTCCGAAATCTTTTACAGCAATGGGTTCGACCACAGCAGGTAATTAGTTGTCACCATGTGTCATGTCTTCCTCTGAGAAATACTTTTTAACTGAGTTGATTTAAAATAATAACAATTTTTAATAATTACGGCTTCTTTATTAGGTGCAAGTTTCGAGTGACAGTGTAGTGTGCCACTCGTGTTGGACTGCAGCTTGGAATCAAATTCGACATCCAACTGATCCAACTAGTGAACAGCAAAATGCACCGATTGTTGGTCATGGACATGTGTGCATCAGCTGTGGCAGGTCCCTTTTCAGAATAAGATCACACACACTCGGTTCCGATTCACCACGAGAGGAACTCATAAGAAATGTGATTGCCCATCAGATAGCACCACGTATGCTAAGTGTTCAACATTTTTTTAATTTATGTAAGTGTGGTGCTGATATCTAACAGTGATACATACGAATACTTGTTACTCTGCTTGCATATCAACCCAAAGAAAAGAGACAGTTGATTTTTCATTGCTTTTGTTGGATGACTGGTAGTCCCTCTGTCCTTAATTATTAATTTATATAAATTAATAAATGACATTAAGTCCGTCTTTGTACCATTTTTTTAACATGTGCCTATAGTATTAAATAAACAGATATTTGATTTATATCGAGTTTACACTAAAGAAATCTATTTTATTTTGTTCACTAGGCCTTTATTTTTGTTTTTCAGTTGCCATCATTATCTCGTGTGTGTCATAATTGCTGGCGAAGGACTGATAGAGCAGCATCACGTACAACTGCAGAACGGGAACCATCTGAATCTGAACCATCCAGTCTGCTCTCCTTGCAATCTGAAGTGGCTAGCAATGTACTGCATCCGGAATCACAAGGATTAGAAACATCACACAGTGTACTGTTGCCTAATTATGTAAGAGCACCAATAACACAAAATCAATGTTTTTTTCCTGGTTGTAATGATTCCAATCGACACACTGTACCATCAGCATTGCGAGTACGTCTTTTTTGTGAGTACAATTATTATGTACCTCCAGAATGTAGAATCTGTAACTACCATTTAAATAGTAACTCTTGGGATTTACTTTTAGAATCAATATATAATCCTATTAAAACATTTAGTGCAGCACAAATTGAAGATTTTGCTACATTATTGAAAGATAATATGCACAATCACATAGATTTTGAAGATATTCAGAGTATGCCTGAGCATACTGTACACTATTATCTAGGCTTAACAAAGGCACAATAT
The DNA here is from genome assembly GCA_916610215.1 of Omphaloscelis lunosa. NCBI lineage: Eukaryota > Metazoa > Arthropoda > Insecta > Lepidoptera > Noctuidae > Omphaloscelis > Omphaloscelis lunosa. The sequence continues at coordinate 2,181,423 of OU744250.1, read as the reverse complement.
CAACTAATTCTGTCTGAAGTCCCGAGACTGTCAAGTAAACATAGGGGTTCTTTCGCACTTGCTGCATATTTGATGAAATTAAGAACAGGGGATAGTGACGAACGCATGTCGACATTAATACAAGTGCCAAGAAGCACGCTAGAGCGGCACATGAATATGGCCCGCGAAATATCAAATCAGGATTTTGTTCCTAGAAATGTGGGTATTAATCATATTTCCCGAGCAGAAATAGCTCAAAGGAATCTTCTTATTCCAAATGGACTTTATGGGTGAGAAGCGGGAGTCCCATCATAATTGCCGATGGTATTATCTATATCAGAAAAAACTTACTCATTACACAAATATCGCAATCTTGTAAAGCCTTTCCTTTTTGTTTGTAGTGATGGTTACATTATAGATATATTGGGCCCTTATCCTGCAACAACCTCAGATGCAGATATAATAAATAATGAATTTGGTGATGAATCCAGTACATTAAGGCAATATTTTGAATCTGGAGATGTATTCATCCTAGATAGAGGGTTTAGGGACTCATTGCCTCTTTTAGAACGTTGTGGTTATCAGGTTCATGTACCTTTGTCTCCAGAAGATGGTGAATCTCAATTAATAACAAGAGATGCTAATAAGTCCAGGAGCCGTGACTATGTGTCGATGGGTAGTAGAGGTGGTAAATGGCATTTTTAAAACTGGATTTAAAATATTTCGCCAAAATTATTTTAATAGGGCTTCTACACAGATGACAGACTTTGCTGTAGCTGCTGCTCTAATGAATAAATTCCACAAAAAAATAAGGGACAGGGATGATGCGCCTCAAATACTGGAAATAGTTCATCAAAATATGGAAACAAATAATGACTTATCTGAGTATGTTAGGGAACGTAATTTAAATAGAGCTCGGGCAGACTTTAGAAATATAAATGTGGACTCTGAAAATGTTAGGGAATTTCCTGTTTTAACTTACAGCGACTTAATATTAATTGCTTGTGGTACTTACCAATTAAAGCAAGCTTGCTCTTATTATGGTGAGCATATAAGATTCAATGGTTGCTACCGAATAGAAGTATGTAATGACCACAGGAGCAGCATTATGGAAGGAATAAACTTAAGTCCTAACTGCTCTTTACTTAGGGCTAGAATTGCAAGTCGACACATCAGTCGTAAAGTATATTTTATATATATTTTAATAATTGGCAATGATTTTGGTAGAAGTGCAATTAAAAAGTATTGTTGCAATTGTATTGTCGGCCGCCGAACGGTAAGATGCTGTGCCCATGTAATGACAGTAATATGGTATTTGGGTTGGGCACGCCATCAGAGCAATATTTTCCCTCCAGCTCAATTCCTGGATGATGTACTGATTGTGTATGATACTAATGATGTATAATATCATAAAATACCTTAATAAACTTAATGTCTTACAGTAAAATGATGGTTAAAAAACTGTATTTTTTTAAAAGAAAAACCATTTAATATCTTAAAAATCCGGACTTTTTTTAAAAAACCAATTCCTTGCCCATTCCTTTCTTTATATTACATATTATCATTTCCCTATACTATTATATGTGTGCAGTTAGGGCCAAAATGTCTATGGTGGGTGGGCAATCCCCTTTAAGTACAGCCTTCAGCAATCTTCGTGTTGCCGCCTTTACAATGCAACTTCAAATGTGTAAACATAAGTTTCTTGGTTTATAAAACAATAAACTACATTTCGGATATATATTTTATATTATTCTAATGACGAAATACTGAAAAATCATGCTTTGAATCTGGGAATGTCTTGTTTGAACGTTACAACTACTACGCCTCTTGCTATCAACAGATCGTTTTCTTTTGAATTCTTGAGGAGTAACTCGATCATTCCTTTTTCAAACGGCCACACAGATGGAACGTTGTGGTTGAAAGTCATGTTTCTTAATTCATATTTGCCCTGAAATGCAAATAAAGTTTAAGGCACTGAAGGCGAATTTCACCAATGAACCTCATAGCGATTAGCACATCAAAACCGCATTCAAGAGCGGTCAGTGTCAATTAAAGTGTTCTCAATAATGTTGATACTGACTGCTTTTGAACGCGGTTTAGATGTGCTAATTGCATTCAGTGTCATTGGTGAAATTAGCCCTTAGTATTTCTAATAATACAATTAGTATTGCGAACAGGTACTCGAGGTATAAATGCAGGCGTTATTCAAGAATATTAATACCGCATTAACCGTGGATGCAATTTTAATTATCATAGAAATGTTATCCTTGAAAAAGATCTTTTTTCATGAAGACTATCTTACCGGTTGAATAGGGCAACTCTTCATGCCTCCCATCCTTAGGGTTTTACCAACATAGGGATCATGGTCAATGAGGTCGCATAGTTTGAGGTGCATTTCAGGAAATGACCTCCTGAATTCGTTGTGAAGATATTCGTAGAAGATGATATCAACCTGTGCAAAAATTGCATAAAGTTAATTTCTACGAATCTGGGCAACATATGAACAGTTTTAACTGAGCAGACGAATCTGACCCAATCGGTCTGTCTAAACACTAAAACGAGCAGACTAGTTTCAACTATCTTCTGTATCTTATAGGTACCTACAAACTAATCGTTCAGCCAAAGGACGTTCCCTGCTATAGAGATAACATGGCGCGCCCCTCTACTTTACTGTTTCAATGGGTCTAGTGACTAGACTCACGAATAAATAAATCCTCGGATTTATTTTTGTTTGATGGTCGTCTCAGTACGCACACAATGCGTTGTAAGTCTTGGTGGCGCTTTGTAATACATTTCACAAATACTTTCAACCGTGTAGAATTTTGGAGGGGCGCGCCGTGTTATCGTAGTTTATCTCTACATAGTTCTTTCACATCGGCCGGTCCTGTGTCTCTCGCATCCAGCGGATTTCCGCGATCGTTACCAGGTCATCGGTCCACCTTGTGGGAGGCCTACCAACGCTACTTACTAGGTACTTAAGACTTTAGACTTTGAAAGTACTGGATCGATTTTCTTCATCATTAAGATCATTTTCGAAATGGTTTCTATTTCGTCATGTTCATTCAATACGTCAGGTTGGTGCTAAAACGAGATAATGCCTTACCGATAGGGTGTTGTCCAAAACAATCTTACTGGTAAAAAGTATGTTTGCATAATATTCTCCTCTTCGTACATAACGTCTAACATTATATATTGGAGAGTCTTCAAAGTACAATTTATTAAAATATGTAATTTCAGCACGTTCTGGGATCACTTTGAGGTACTAAAAAAAGAAAAAAATGTGATAAGTTGCCACAAAAAGTTACATAAACTCCTGTCAAATTGTTCCCGATCTTCTTCTTCTTCATGGTGTCGACGGCACGACAGTGAATTACATTTTGTTGGCCCAAAACTTAGCCACTTCAACGGCATCGCCGCACACGCAGGTGATATTAACCCATAAGTTGGCCAATATAAGTATGTTTATGCATGTTTTTTGCTTTAGTTGGTCTAAAATAATAGTTTAAATGTATATTATGAAAAATCAAATTTTATTGATACGACATTTATTCGAAAAAAAAAAATAGAAAATATAATTGAAATCATGATTTCTGGTTATTTTTAACATCGTAGGGACTTTACCTGTCTCTGTAGTAGTGTTTTAGGGTACTTCCCGCTGGTTAATACTCCGTGGTTAACACTATTAACTACTGGGCATGATGCGTTCTATTGGTTAAACGCTCGGGCAGACCAGCGCGATATCGCGGGCGCGACAAGGGTCGCGCCGCCGGTAGCACCCGCGATATCGCGCCAGTTTGCCCGAGCCTTAACAGTGTTGATGAACGCGACATTTTTTTCCCAATAGTTAATACCCTCGTCTCGCGTATAGTTCAGGAGTCAGGTTAAAGAAACGTAAAAAGAAATAAAAAATATAAAAATTCTTGAAAGTGCTTTCATTAAGACTTGTGGCACCAAATTAATAATGCTTTCGTTAAACGAACACGATATTTTTTCCCAATAGTTCCCTCCCTCGTCCCGCATCTATTTCAAAAGTTAGACAGGTTAAGAAGGAGTACTTTAATTAGGTACCTACGACTTGAATACACAAATGAACAAGGAATAGGTAGAAATGCTTCTTTTCTCGCTTCGCTTTTGTATCGTATAACAATGCAATAGATAGGCCATCGCTTATTAGTTATGACGATGATGCTGGCCGCGAACAAACAATACATGACACACACCACCCCAGTTTTTGACCTTTAAATAGCCAATCATCATTTTGTAATTTACTATTACTACTACTATTCTCCTGACATCTCTTTGAGGCGCGCGTGGGACACAACGCGCCGTCGACCCGGGCCTGGTCCTTATCGGACGGCGAGCTACCCATTGCTAACCGTCCGCAAGCCCGCACCTACGGTGGCCAGAAATCGGCCTGAGATTCCCGACGCCCAGGGTGTCTCCTCCTGCGGCGGTTAGGGGCGTGAGAGCGTGAAATTTTCCTGCCCTCCCACCACCCGGCAACAGGGGGGCCACCCCCCGGCAACAGGGCAACCGAAGGAACACGGGTGGGTTTTAGTCAGTTAGAGTCTGAGTTATTTGATAATTTTCCACCCAAAAAAAAAGGTATATATCAAATCAAATCAATTAATGTCAAAAGCACACAGCAAAATAAAAATAATTTAAAATAGAACAATGAATTAAATTAAGTAAGTGAAGTTTTATAACATCATTCACAAAGACTAATTGGGAAAATACGTATTATTGAAGGTAACTCAAAAACTACCGAAGCATAGTTAATAAATTTATATGGGACCACCACGGAAGCTTCCTCTCTTCCGATTTTGAAAAAAGAATTTTCAAAATCGATTCACAAGTGACGAAATGTCGATGAACATACATTAAAAAAAAAAAAAAAATATACATAAAGTCGAAGTTCTCTGAACTAAAACCAAAATACAGAATATTTTAATAAACTTACTTGATAGGTGTTTGTTACAAAGTACAGCAGAAACGCACAGAGACACGTTGTAAAGTAGCTCATTGCTAAAAAAATACTAAGAAAGATACTGCACCACAGTATTCCTAATAGAAATAACAAACAAAACATGTTCGCTTTATATATATATTTAAGTACTATCAGACTATTTATCTAACACCGAATCAGCTTTAATAACAATGATAAAATCAATTAAATACCGTGTTTCGGAAACGTTCATAATTAAATAAATAGTTTAAAATGTTATCACTATAGCTTTCGTGAACCAAAATCAGTCACATAATTTTGACTTTCAAAATAAATTATTTGACTTTGACAAAATGTATTAAATTTTAAGTAGCATGTATTTTAACAAAAGCAAATTATCATTATAATAATAATCATTATCATTATAATAATAAAACATTTTAGCTCCTGCAATTTAAACACTGTGTATAAACAGAATGATGTTAGGTGACTTGAAAATAATGATGTTAGGTACACATTTTAACAGAGAATATTTTTTGAAAAAAAAAGTAATTGCTACGAGGTCTGGGATCGATTCTAATGCCGTAAATATAGTTTTTAAATTTTTTGTCTGTTTGTCTATATGTATGTTCCAAAATCACGCAAATTCTACTGGATAGATTCGGTTAAAATTTTGCGTAGATATTCCCTGTGTATCTGGTCAAATTATAGGGTATAAATTATCACGCTATTTGCTATGGGGGATGAGCAATATTACATTATTTTCATATTCTACTCCGCGAATTGTAAAAGGACGCGCCTAAATGTTAGGATATTGCAGATAGTTACCGATTTAACTTTTTACATGATTAAAAACTTACTAAAAGAAATAAACAATCGGGGGAGACGAAAAGGGGTAGGTAGTATATTATATAACCGTTGCCCCGGAATGAGAAGTTATTAAAATAAATAAAATAATAAAAAGTTTATTTCGGAACAATAACACAAGACTAAGTACAAGTAAAACGATGATAGCTGCAAAAGTATAAACTGTAGCGCAGCTAACAACGCCCTTCTCCAGATACAGAATAGAATGATGTTCCATGCAAAAGGTGTTTAATAGGTAATTAAGTTAATTTACATTTAGTTAATTAATAATAAAAATAAGATAAAAATAAACAGTACAGGACATATAATTTGGGATGTATTTTGACGTTGAGTTTAAAAATGGTGAGTGTAAGGTGAATTAGTGTGTGTGGGTGATTGTTAAGGAGGTGTACGAGGGGTGTTTGTGGTGTTTGTGGCATGTGCGCTGTGTGTGGTTTTGTTGGGGTGTATGAGGGAGTGATGAGTATTTTACACGTAACTTCCACGTACACTTCCACTTTTTGAGAAATTAATTTTAGGACAATTGCAAAGATTTTTTTAACAGACATAAATTATTACATAGCAAACAGTTCGGTTTTACAAGGGGTCGTTCAACTACTGACGCCGGTGTTGAACTTTTAGGTCATATTTATAATGCACGGAAAGATAAATGTCATGCCTTGGGCATCTTTTGTGATTTGTCCAAAGCATTTGATTGCGTTCTTCACGACACGTTAATCAGGAAACTCCGCCACTATGGGATCCGGAACAGCGCTCTGGATCTTCTTACTTCATACTTGAGTAATAGGATTCAGAGCGTTGACGTTAATGGAAAAGATCTCCCGGATCTATAGTAACAATGGGAGTTCCACAGGGCTCAATTCTTGGTCCTTTCTTGTTTCTTATTTATATTAATGACTTGCCTTACCTCATAAAGGATAACCATGATATAGTGTTGTTTGCGGATGACACTTCACTTTTGTTTAAACTTAAACGTCAGCAGCTGATTACTGACGATGTTAATACCGCAATCTCAAAACTAGTTCACTGGTTCAATGTTAACAATTTACTTCTGAATGAAAAAAAATCCAAATGCATTAAGTTTACCCTACCTCATCTTAGGCAGGTGAAAACAAAAGTGTTGATAAAGGGCGAAGAATTGAATCCTAAAGATAGCACAGACACATTCTTGGGCTTAACTTTGGATGCTAAGCTTCAGTGGGGCCCACATATAGATAAATTGTCAAAAAGAAAGCTAAGCTCCGCAGCATATGCTGTTAGAAAAATTCGTAATTTTACTGACATAGAGATATCCCGTTTAGTGTACTTTAGCTATTTTCATAGTGTAATGTCGTACGGTATTCTGTTGTGGGGAAATGCCGCAGACATTCAAACTATCTTTGTTTTGCAGAAAAGAGCTGTTCGATCAATTTATCAATTAAGTCCGATTTTGATAATATTTTATATGCCCATAAAAACATAAAATTGTTTAAACAATACAGTGATATCCATAACATAAATACTAGGAACATACACAAATTTGTTGTACCTACAACAAGGCTCAAGATAATAGGTGGCTCGTTCAGATGTCAATGTATACGCTTTTATAATAATCTTCCAAGCCACGTACAAGATGTAAGCTTTAATAAATTCAAATCATTCATTAAACGTAAGTTGTGCCAGAAAGCTTTTTATACCATTAAAGATTACATTGAGGACAAAAAGGCTTGGGATTCAGCTGCTCCAATTTATTTATTTTTACTTTCGGAACTTTGTTTATTTTGCTAACTTTAAAATTATATACTTGTGTATATAATTGACATGAATATTTACTTTGTGAAGTATAATATTATATTTTTTTTTTAAATTGTTGTGAATGTGAAGACTATGTGGGTCATTTGCTTTTCCTTTTTGTTTTGTTTTTAATTTCTTCTCAATTAGTTCTAATTATGGTCTGACAGTTTGAGTAATTTATGTGGTCTACCCAAATGCCCTTTTTTTGGTATTGTTTTATTTATTTATTTAAACTTTTCACACTCAAAACGGTACAAAGGCGGACTTAATGCCTTAGGCATTCTCTACCAGTCAACCAAGGGTGGTGAAGAGATTGGATGGCAGGTGCTCTGTTTAAGAGGAACAAAGAAAAAAATATTTAAAATATATCATTAGAAAAAAATAGGTAGGAACAATAGTACATAAAAAGGTTATAACTTATAATACACATACATATATTTATTATCTATGCATAAAATAAATAGAGTCATCTCAACATCTCTCTCCCTTAAATTTGTATATATACACATATATACAAATTTAAGGGAGAGAGATGTTGAGATGACTCTACTCTATTTATTTTGAAAAAAAACTCTGCAATTTTCGCTTAAATACATACTGACTGGTGGCCGTCCTGATATCAAGAGGAAGCGCATTCCATTGAAGAATGGACTGAATGTGAAAGGGAGAATGAACAAAGTCAGAAGAATGAGAAGGTCAAAGTAGGAGAAGATTGTTAGAAGATCGCAAATTCTTAGTGTGTGAAGAATATAGATATTGGAAGTGAGACACAAGATAAGAAGGAGGAGTAGGAGAGTTGAGAAGGGAGAAAAGCGTGGTCAAAGCACGCAAACTTCTCCTTTGGCGAATGGACATCCATTTGAGCTCAGACCTATAGCTCAAAGTCAAATCATTTATTTCAAAGTCAAATCATTTAATCATTTATTTCAAATAGGCCCATGTATGGCACTTTTGAACGTCAAAATTTACAGAATAATATAATTGATTCTAGTCGCCCCTTCCAAAAGGTAGTTTTCGTATGGAGAAGACTGGGCAAAAAACTCCACCGTTACTCTTTTAAAATGTTTTACAACAGTTTGTATAAGTACGTACATTAGTTAAATAATTATATGTGAAGACGATGCACCTAGAATAAAATCACTATACCACAATAGGTAAAAAGAATTAAAAATGAAGCAACGACAGATAATTTAATTATGTGATAGATACATGGTGCTCACATATTTACAAACATTGTAAAAGTAGACAATTTTCCTAATGTTTTTAAAATTAATAAGTCAGTGTGTGAGGAAGTAATCACAGAATGTGAAATCAATGTCATATAACACAAAATTATAAATTTTACAATTAAATTAGCAACCTGTTTGATTTTGTCTTGATTCTAAATTGTCCTATGGAGCAGGACCAGCATGTTTCCAAGCACTCTTATCTTGGATATAATCCTCTAATTTGTAATATGCTTGTTTACAAAGTGTGCTTTTAATATGAGTTTTAAATTTTCTTTCATTTAATTGCAATATGTCACAAGGTATTTTGTTGTAACATTTGACAAAGTACCCCATAAAAGATGTATGTACTTTAGATGATCAGAAAAATGGTTGATCTAATTTATCTTTATTTCTAGTATTAAAATGATGTCTATCACTTATTTTATTAAACAGATGTGGATTTTTCCTTACGTACATAATATTTTCATAAATGAATTGGCAAGGTATCGTCATAATATTAATCCTTTTAAATAGTTTCCTGAGAGATTCGCGGCGACGTACATTATAAATGGCTCTGACAGCTCTCTTTGTAAAATAAAGATGGATTCAATGTCAGCAGCCCGACCCCACAGTAAAATGCCATATGACATAATGCTGTGGAAGTAGCTAAAATAGACCAATCGCGCGGTTTCTACATCTGTTAACTGTCTTATCTTTCTAACAGCATAAGCGGCCGAGCTTAGCCGCCCTGCAAGAGATGTTATATGAGGTCCCCATTGTAATTTCTCGTCTAGCGTGATTTCTAGGAAAACCGTTTGATTAATAAATTCCAGTTTTTCCCCATTCAATATGATGTCACATTCGCTACTTCTAACATTAGGTAATTTAAATGTAATGCATTTGGTTTTTATTTTATTTTATTTTATTCTCTTTATTTTATGCTCGACACATGATCATATTTCCTGAGATTGAAAATGAACCGGATACAATTGTTGAGCAGTCTGTCGAGCTTATCCAGCAAAACCGAATTCAAGTCAAAGTAGCACACGTCACCATAGTCGATGATAGGGAATATCAAAGCCTGCACAAGCATAGTTTTCGTCTTAGCGGGCAACAAGTTTCTCAGACGATACATGGCTCGCAGAGTGCCGTTGACCCTTTGACTAACACTAGAGACCTGGCGTTGCCAGCTAAGCGTCGAGTCAAGATGCAAACCGAGATCTTTCACAGTAGAGGTAACGGGTATGACGGTACCATTAAAAATAAGAGGAGGAAGTGAGCTAAGCGTCACCCTACTCATCATGCGTGAGCTCCTAATTACTATGGCCTGACAGTTTGAGGGGTTTACTGACACCCCAAAACTATCAGACCACTTTTTGATGGCATCTAAATCTGGATTTACATCTGCTATATCGTCCGACAAACCTTCAACCCGCTCAGCTGTATATAATTGAAGGTCATGTCATCGGCAGATGATACGAACACCGAAGACAATGAGTTATAAAATTAATGAAGATGGAGTGTGGAAGTGGATTGTTCGTCAAATCGTTGAGCTCCTTAAATTCTGAGTTGAGCTGCACGATAACTGACAAATGCGTGCACTGACTGGACAGGCCCTCTCAATCTGTGTGATGCTTTCCTCAAAAGAACACTTCAGACACCAATCTACATGGTCTTCACATGATCTGACCAAGATTATGTCTGGACTTTAAAAGAGACTATGACCTCTGAGTTTGTTTCGGCCTTTCTTCTCACAGTAGTCAGACAGGAAACGCCGACCTTATCTAGTTTTTAAAATATGATTGACGTGTAAGTGTTTGTACAAACCTACTTACAGATATAAAATCATTTATCACGAGTTTCTCTATTTGATCATAATTTTGTGATTTTAGCCAAGAGTCAATTTTCATTTTGCATTTGGTCTTGGTTAATGGGTGGATGTGTGAGCTTTTGTTTACTTTGTCGTACATTCTTGAATATTTGTGTTTATAATGAATGTTAAAATTATTTTCTTAATAAAACAAATTTAAATTCGTTAAAACGGATGTAAAAAAGACGTTTTATAAGGCTGAGAGTCACTTGTTCTTCCTGTCATTGTAATCATAATATTTGTATTGGACCATACCTAAATCATCTGGTTACGCAACTCAGTACGGAGAAAAAGTTCCAATTTTTTTGACGTTTTTTTACGAAAACAAGTTAATGTTAAAACTTAACTTTAATAACTTCCATGAAAAATGAGACTCCAACCATTTATCCCTGTATGCTCCATACAAGTGTACCTACGAGTCACAAGGACATCATAATCTCAGCCAAAAGACATCCACAGCAGGACATGGGCAGCCCCTAGAGTCGGCACAACGTCCGTTGTTGCTCTACCCGTATCCTGCGTTGCCCCACAACCTTCAGTAGGTCGTTCGTCCACCTAGTGGGGGAAGGGGTCTACCCATACTGATATTGACATATTTGTTGTACAATAAAGGCTCCTTTTTAGTACTTACGTAAAACATTTTAAAGACAGCATCCAACACATATAAAATGCACCTCCGAATTTCAACATCCCGATTTTATTAAGCACATGTCTCACATTATTTACAGTGGAGTCGGTGATCCCGGCCAACGGTATACGCCTCCGACTCTAGAACGTATTTACCAAAAGCGTATTCATATTAGATTTCCGAGCTCCCAATGCCAGCCGGCCGTATCGAGAATGTCACCGATACATTCGATACTTTATTCGAGTGAGCTCGAGAACGCCCGCCGCGACACGGAAGAGTGTCAAATAAATACAGGTTGAAATATATCTCCTGTCGCGTTCTGTGATCCTGGTATATACGTGCCATTTAAACGATGAATTTTTGTTTGTTTTTCGTGTTGTTCGGCTATTTTTTCACGTGGAGTGCTGGTATGCTGTACCGACGAGACTCCGACAATGTTTTGAAACCTGGTGGGTACTTTTTTTTATTTTTTTTAACGCGCTTGTAAGAAATTGAAAATTTCCGCCTCTTCCCAGTTCAGTGTTATCTGTGTTCCATGATCTTTGCACTTCGAACGAGCCGTTAACATTGTTTTTGTAAAAACAGCACAATTTAATAAATACATTTGTATTTGGTTGCGTATTTGTTTAATTCAAAACATCACACAATTCATCAATAAATATTATATAATTAGGTATTTGTCATTTTGTGTTTATTATTTAGCTTCAAATATTAATTATTTATTTACTCACTTTGCTACTATTTACTCAAACTATGGTACACTATTTATTTTAGGTATTTCATATTATATACATTCAACGGCTATATAGGTATAGATTGGAAATTTTACAAAAATAAACTATGAATGCTTTTAACTTTTAAAATATTTTTTTTTTTAATGTTGCATGTTGGTAGTGAATAAAAGCCAATTAATACAATGATAATACCAACGATAAGAGAAAAAAAAATACAACGAAATATAAAAAGCTTATTTTGTGTAAAATTATTAATTTAGGTATAATCTGGGTTAAAGTAGGTAGCTATATCACTTAAATAAAGGTGTACCGTACCTTTGGCAAAATATTAAAAAGCCACACACAGTTGCAGTGCTATCCAATGCTGTTACAGATTACATCATCTCGGGTTGATCAGGGTGCACTTTCGGTGCACTACTCACTTTTGTAGGTACGTCACTGTCGCGCAGAAGCATCTTCCAAAAGCTATGCACGACAAGCTATGGATCAACGTCGCCGTCGTTTGCCAAGAAACTGTTACATTCGGTTATATGGGCTTTTTCATACTGTCCAGATCTGCTCCAAAAAATAAGTTATCTAAAAATAATTTAACACGAATAAAATAATTTCCATTTTCGAATTTTTGTGATAAACTGTGCCAATCCGGAAATTGTAATACGTACAGTGCCATGGAAACATAACATGTCAACAAAAATAAAGCGAAATCCCAGAGATAGATAATATGGACGACTGTCTCTATCACCACGTGTAGTTAAAAGTTGGTAAGAAAGAGACGAAAATACAAGGTCACGACAAAAATATGTAAATGTGTTAATATTGCGACGCGGGCGCAGGTTGCACTGCGTTACCTTGATCAGATAACTGCTCACGATACGAGAATGGTGCACTTTCGAATGTAGACTATGGTACTGTCCCGCTTTGGACGTTGTCTATTGGGTTCTAGGCACTACAATCATTTATTTCAATAACACTATTCTGTAACTAACATAATATTCTTCCGACCAAATTTCGGTCACAGCGACCAATCTCAACGGCGACTATAGCCACGTACGTTAGGTATGCAGCATATATTAAAGGTCACAGTGTGTACGCAGACACACCTGCGTTTCCAAAGAACAAAGAGTGCTTTTGCACCCTTTGTTCTTTTACTCTCACAGCCCGATGATGACGGCAATCCGACACGACCAGGAAGAGATCAGGCATCATCAGATCAGATCAGAAAAAGTAATCAAAAAACTTAGTTACATAAAATTATACTTGCAGTAGTCGCAGCACTTTTACATTATTGAAAATGTCCGGGGTCAATGAAGTTCGTCCGATTTGGTAGCAAGCCTTGCTTAACACAAAGCTACTATATTTGCTTACTGCGCAACACATGAGGATTCACACCTTATACTACCTTGTATGATTTTGTAAAGACCTGTGAGAAAGAAGAGAAGAAAAGAGCTCGTGGCTAAGTAATAACAGTCGCACGGGTCGATCAGTCGGGTTTGAGAGGTCAGATAGTCACTCATGTAAAATACTGGTATTTAGTTGCATCTGGATAGACTCGAAGCCGACCCCAAAATAGTTGGGAAAAGGCTAGGCAGATAAAGGTTTTGTAAAAACCGCTATCTGTCTAAATCTATATAGTAATTGTTGCATGCAACTGCCATTACTTATCCCCATGCTCTATCAGTCCTAACTTATCCACAAAATAGCAATATACCATTTGGGGATGAAGTCTGCGCACGACTGGTGGCGCTGGCGTGCTTAATACTATACTGTAATATATAAAATATTTATTAATAATATTAATTTTAGTAATATTGATTTTAATTAATTAAATAATTCTATACTTAACTTGACCTTACATAAATAACAAGACGGTGGCGTACTTATTATTTCCAAAAGTAGTGAATAGTATTTCGAAATCATCTAATATAATAAATCCAGACCACGAAAAAAAATAATGTTTTTTTCTAACTGTCTTATTAGTGTCTATGTCTAGTGTTGGCCGACTATGGGTTTTGCCAGTCTGCCGACTGGCTATCTATAGTAAGTAATTGGTTATTATTTATTTGATTGAAACGAAATCAAATTGAAATTAAATTAAATTGTTTATTCTGTGAACAGGATCTTGGAATCAATTTTAGACGTCATATTTAAAAAAAAGTGGTGGGAGTGCCGACAGAAGTGAAAACTTGAACAAGGTCGCCTTGGTGGAATAAAAATACTTGTATGAAACATTGGTCCGTAACCCTATCTAAATAAAGAACACAATCGCGTTTACAAAAAAATAATACTTCCGAAACCTTTAAAGTAAAAATACTTGCGTAGAACATTGATCCATTACATAATATAAATAAAGAGCATAATCGCGTTTACAAAAATGAGGTGTCGTCATGGTGTCGCGAAATCAATGGTTTAGTACAATCTCAAAAATTCTCAACGCGCCTAAAGAAGTTTTCACTTCAAAAACTATACTGCAATTGAAATAAGATTAAACATTTAAACAAATCTTTTTTACAGTCCGTTCAACCGATTTTGACTTTTATACCGTAGGCACTAAAAGCAAAAATGTGGTTACAATACCAACAGTTTACTGCAGCTGCCATTTGGCATACGATCAACGCAACAGAAGTCAAAATCGGTTGAACGGACTGTAAAAAAGGTTTATTTAAATGTCTAATCTTATTTCAAATGTAGTATAGATGGAGTCGACATTTCCCATCTGACTATCCCTGAGAAGAAATGGCGAAACTAACACAAGGATTGAATTTTTAAGCGACCTCAAAAGTCCTCCTTTTTGAATTTGCTTAAAATTCAATCCTTATATTTGTTATTAATTCGACTGAATTTTGTTTGTAGACTGGGAACATCATTACATATAAGAAGTTTAATGTATTGTAATAACGACAACCTATCAAAAATGCGTATAAAGTTGCGAATATGGATAAAATCCGTCTGTTCACTTTGTCATCTAAACATGCAAATACACATGTAATATTGCATCCACTTATATAACACGTTGCACTATTAGATAAGCAGTGATAGTTTGGAAGTATCATCCAAACAGTAATGTATAAGTAAATATTCGCAGGTAGGTTACATAAGCACAATGCTTATTGAAGTTAACCCGTATAGCGCAGTGTTCGCGAAGTGAGCGGCCTTGCGCGTGCGCCGGGCCACGGTCAAGACTTTAACTTGTGAGATAACGCTTTAGTTAACCTGTTAATAATTCAAATTCCTTCTCTGTTTTATTTTATCTAACGATGAGGTTGGAATTAAATACTGGGACTGTTCCTGTTCTGTTAGACTGGAAGCTGACCCCAACTAGTTGGGAAAAGCTTAGCAGATAATGACTGCTCCTAAATCAGAATTTATTTTGACAGATATACTTAATTTTATCCTGTCATGCTCAATCACCAACACTTGAAACGATCTGTCTGTCAAATAAATATTTGCACCGTGCGGGATTTTAACTTGCGACCAAACACGCTGTTTCTTTTTGTTATCTGAGACACCTAGATATTTGCTCTTGAAGCGGACCTTCGCACCTGTAGAGCTCAAAACTAGTTAGACAATTAATAAACCGGTAGCATTCATTATATTCACTTTATTATGGAAGAAGAAAGAAATAAAAATAAGACGCAAAATAAACTAAAAATGATTCTGATTCTCAACCTAATTTAAATTAATGTCTTTTTATTTTGAAATAAATTAAACAGCCAAAAGTCTCGTTTTCGACAATAATTGAAACTAAAAAGAAGTTTAACAATATTGTCTATTAAAATTACAGACCGTTCACTATTACACTACACCGGCACCATTGGTTGTTAATCCATTTTGAACTCTATTTGTATTAGGACTAAGCTTGAAAAGCAATGGGGGCCAACATGACAGCAAGGGACAAGTTATAATGAACGTCCTATAGTCAATATTTTATACTTCCAAAGAGTTTTTATTATGTCTTTAATAATAAATTTATATTACTAATAAATACGAGACGGATTTATGATACAGACCCGCTTAGAAAATACAGCAACGCGTTAAAGTAGCCAAAATAATGTGTAACTTACGTTAGCTCGGACGCTTTATCACGAAAAATAAGGTAACCTTTATTACAATTTGGATCCTCTTTATTGCTAAAATATGTGAGTACCATGTAGAAAGGTACCGCGCTTTTATTTCTATGCAGAGATAACGAACATCCTCCACGATTGGTTAAAGGCGATAACACTTGACTTAGGACAAACCTTTTGCTGAAAAAATAATCACGTAAACATATTTTTGTAAGTGAAAATGGAAAAGAAGGTCGTACATTAAAGCCCTGTTATGTAAAAGTATAAGATACAGAAAATCTGTTCTAAGTAAGTTTGTCAATGACTCAGCTCTTTTTTCCCCTGTAACAGAGGTTTTTCCTAGCATGGGGGTCATTCTTCAATATTTTGTATGAAGCTATTTCCACGTTTAATTGAAGTGCCAGCTACACGGTCGCCAACCGCGTCCCGACAGAGCTGACCTTGGTGGTTTACAACCGTGTAGATGGTGGTTTATGACCAAATTTCAAACAGCTCTGCCTGTCGCCAACCAAAGTCAACTCTGTCGGGGATGCGGTTAGCAGCCGTGTAGCAGGCAATTAAGTGTCACCCTGTATCTGTGTACTTTTTACGTCAAATAAAATATAGTATGTTATTATTATTATTAAGCCTTTATTTCATTTACACACACACACATAACATGACGCCTGTAATACCCGAAGGGTTAGGTAGAGGTGTACCTATAGTACACCCACATTTCGTCAGTTATGTTTAAGTCCCATGTAATAGGGGGCGAGCCTATTTCTCTCAACCGGGCGCAAATACAGACTCCGGGCTGCTACTGACAAATTACAGATGGAAAAACCCAATAACACTTTGCCCGATCCGGAAATCAAACCCAGGACCTCATACTCAGCAGTAGCGCTTACAACCACTAGACCAACGAGGCAGTCAGTTATTTCATTTAAATACTTATAAATTATATTTTTAAATATTAGAACATATAAGATATAAAAACAACTAAAAATATAAAAAATAGTAGCCCACCAATATCGGGAACAGGGTCCAAGCTACCGGCGGTTAGGGCACCAGATAGAGGAAACCTCCTGACCTTGCGAGCCGTGTCCCGGAGTACCGTTTTCTGAATCAAGCCCTTGATCCAGCTGTCCAACGAGAGCCTCCTTAGGTGTTGGTCGAGGCTCTTGGCGATTAAGCCCTTGGCTGTCACAACTATCGGCACAATGATCGCTGAGTCCACATCCCACATGTCGACAACCTCACAAACCAAGTCGATACTTGATTTGTTTATTATTATTATCGATACAAACACTAACTAACTAACTTTAACTATTAACTAATTTCTAAAAAGGAGCAGGTTATTACATAAATACCGTCTTTAAAGGTCCTATTATATGGTCATCTCTATATGATAAAAGATACTTGACTCATACATTGACATAATGTGACAATTTGTATGACTTATATAGGTATCTACCTACAGATGTGTCAACATAAGCATGTCATTCTTGTCATCATCATCTGCCTAGCCTTTTCCCAATATGTTGAGGACAGCTTACGATACCCCTTGGTAAGCCTGGTTGTCAGACTTTCGGGCTTCTGACAAGCCGTAACGACTGTCAAAGATCCACGAATGACGGCCGGGAACAACGGCTTAACGTGCTTTCCGGAGTACGGAGGGGTCTTGGTATGTAAAAATGGTCACCCATCCAACCGCGGCACGAGTAGCTTAACCTGATCGATCGACCCGTGTGGCTATTATTACTTAGCCACAAACCCCTCCTTTCATTTCTCATTATATTACGTTCATAAAATAATACTGTACCTAAGAAGGTATCAGAATAACATGTAACAGAACTATTCTGTAACCTTTAAGAGTCCGCAGTAAACCGGGTTAGTAATGGCGCACGTAGCAAGCCACCTCTCACTATACTATACTGAGACTTTAAATCTAATACTTATGTTCTATGTCGAGTATAAAGCGGTTACTACTTACTCTCGTAGTTAAATACAAACTATCAACTTAACTCTGTTCAGCTTATGGGAGATTGATATGACAAATGGTATTTTAGAGCTGTTATATCATACACTGATAGTTGGTAATTCGATTGTTGACGTTTTAGATAAACTACATCAAAAAGACTAGGCCTTCTTTCTTTGTTTCTTTAAGTGGGTGGAACAAGGCTTACTAAAATTAAGATAATTATGATGAAAACAATCAATGGACGATTTTGCAAATTTTCTTACGTTTTTTGCAATTTTCAGGTCAGTGTCAAGTTGTATCTCGATCAAAATAAGAATCGCGACCTTAAAAATATGTATTTGCAGAATTAGAATCATTAATACATCTCTCTAGGTTTTTTTTTTTCATTGAATCACTTTTTCATGAAATCATGACATTTTGAGAACAACATGACACTGACCTGCAAATTGGGTTTATTGGTTGTCGATTCATGAACAAATAAATTAACTTCATGCGAATCGCCTGAACAAAAAATAATATCATATAAAAGTGTCGATTCGCCCATTTCGGCCGAGTAAATTCGGGCGAATCACCAATAAGCCATAATGCAAATTGCAAAAAACGTAAGAAAATTTGAATTTCACCACGTTTGAAGGTATAAAAAAAGATAGATTTTAAACAGACACCAAGCTTCTTAAAATCAGGAAAGCCATCAGGCATTCACGTATTCGTCACGACTTGTCATCAATGAGCAACGTCTTTAGAATAGGTATTTTATGTTATTTTTACAGTAAGATTTTTTTATATGGTAACATTGCGATGACGACCCTATTAGTCATGGAACATTATGTAAATCATTGGTAACAGTCATCGCGCGGCATTCTCTCAATTAGGCCATAAAGAGTAATTTATTCAATGACTAATGTATGTCGTACACTATGTTCTACAGTATTTACTTGCCATGGGTTCATGGTCACAGTCAATTGTTTTATTTTTTTGCCATCAGTTAGTAATGAAAATACCAATGTTTATCGGCGTAAACACCAAAAAAATAAATTATACATTATTTTGATGATTGTGAACGCTTACTTCAAATCAAAACGTTTCAATACACGCACGCCGAGCACACCCCGGCACGCGGTACACGCCGAGGGTGCAGTGACGGAGTCGCACCGCAACGTCAACTTCAAGGCGTTTGTGGTGCGAGTACCGAATTGTTTTCTATCCATCGTCATGGAGGAAGACTTTTTGGCCGCAGGACGTGGTGTTCCATCGCTTCTGCGGACAAGTACCACAAGACAGCGCAAGAACAAGCTAGTGAAGTGTATTGCTACTAACATAGTTTTAAGCTATTATTAACACAAGTTTTTTTTAAAGTTTTGTTTTAAATATTAAAATATGTATCTTTAGGTTAAGGTATTTTTCTATGGACCTGTGACGCCTAAAAAAATGGTATTATTATGATTAAATATTAAACGCGCTGTAAATTATCTACTTCATATTTTCTATGAATATTAACTTGACTGTCGTCTTTTCCTATGCACATAATGACAAACGAAAAAAACCATCTCATGCAGATGGTATTTTACCGGGGTGTGTAATGTATGATATAATAACAAATGCTCTAATTTCACTTGAAATAACGTTCATATAATATAATTTTCATATGCTATAAAATCATATAACCTAATTTCATATGACCTAATGTTTCATATGATATAATTTTCATTTAATATAAAACATTTAGTATAACGTTCATTTTATATAATTTTCAATATGTATAATATTCTTTTTATATAACATTCATTTGACCTAATGTTCTTTTGACCTAATTTTCATGTTTAATGGTCACAGTTCTAACCTAACTCAAATGGCACCTAACCAAATCTTAAAATATTCAATGCATGGTCGAGGGTGGGCTTGGTCGACGGAGCCCCGCTTCGCGGGACTCCTACTTCTGGATGGTTTATAAAAAAATAACCACGAAGGGGACTTCTAACCTAACCTGTCCGAGTCGGGGCGCCCTAAAGTCCAGATTGCATCCAATTTCTACTGGTTACAATAGTTGATCAACTAGTATATAATTATATATTATATTATTGCATATTATATTATACATAAGCATATTAATATTATGTCAAATGTGCATTATAGGAAATGTTTATTATATCATAAGAAATTACATAAAATGAAATTATATCAACAATTCATTATCTCAACTGATCGTTATATTAAACAAAAGTATATTAACTGAAATTAGGTCAAGTGAACGTTAGATTTTTTGTTATTATATCAATCGTTACACACCCATTTTACCGACATAAAAATTAGGATCACTATTTCCAGAAAAAAAGCTTATGTTAATACCTGACTGTGCAGGATTTCCTCAAAAATTACTAGGCTGATCACTTCGGCCATACCAGCGCACTTCCACGCATGCAACGCATTCACGCAACAACTGCGCTCCGCACATCAGCGCTTGTTTGAATTTCCGCGGTGCTCAACGAAATTGTGAGCTATTTGCTGCATTATTGCGTCTGTTTGATACGATAAATACGATACATACCATTGTTTGGTTAATTTTCCAAAATTACTAACAGGTGAAATTAAAGCTGATTAGGCTCAATAAATCGTCAGTTCCTACATAAAGAGTCAACATTACAAAATATCAACAAAAAGGACAGCGAATTTAACTTTGCCACAATTCCGACATCAAATCATTAAATATCTATCGTTAAACAAAAGTGGATTTACCATCCGAAGACCTTAGTAAAACTTGTCTGAGTATTTGATGATCATCATCAATTCGAATACAATTTTATTTTAACACATTGTTTTTAGAGATTTCAGCATCAACTGAGTTCATGATTTGTTAGATGAAGAAATGAACTCTATAAACATGGTGTATTTATAAATGGTTGATATGGAATTGTTGACTCAAAATTTTAATTGGTCACAGCAAACGGTCTAAGTAACATTGCGTCGTGTGACACAACAATGCCAGCGGAACCACTTCCGCTGGCACTGTCTGAGTGACGTGGTAAGCAGTGAACTCATCCAGCCCACGTTGGACGATTTCACTGCTCACCACGTCACTCAGCTTTATTTCAGAACTAGCCGGAAGGTAGTTCTGAAATAAAGCTGAGTGAGCCAGCGGCTTCGCCCGCATGATATCTTTATAAATTAGCCTATGTTACTCAGTGATAATATAGCATTCTACCGGTGAAAGAATATTTAAAATCTGTCCACTAGGTTGAGTTTATTCATTACAAACAAACATAGTGCAGCAATCTTGTCAATCTTGTTTATAATATAAGTGTAGATTTCAAACGTTAAGAGCGTTTATTCTGAAAGTTTTATATATTTCGCTGTTTTGATTAATTTGGCAATATTACTGTATGGAAATAAGAAATGTGGCTAACTAACGAACTAGACTATTAATAATGAATTGCAATTATAACAATGAATTTGATGTTGTAACCGTTTTAAAAAAGGCATTTGGAAAGTTTCCAAAAACTTTTTTTACATCTAAAATCGGTATTATGATATTAATTATTGTATTTCATAATTAATAGGTTAGTTCTCTAGTTAGCCACATTACTTAATTCTATACAGTAATATTGCAAAATTAATTAAAACAGGTAAATAAATATTTGACAGCTATTTACGACGTTGCCAAATTTTAGGATAAAACCCTCTTAACATACATTTGCAAAACAACCCAGAAACTCAAATTGACTTTTCAACCTAAGATCTTATTAATAGGTTGCATGCATTTTTCAATAGATTAACGACCCAAACACGTGGGCGACCAGAGCCAAATTGTAAAGTCGAAGAAATTATTTTTAAGCAAATTGACACCCTACGTGAGTCTGCCGTGTTAAAGCCATTTCATACAACTATCAAAAACACTGAACACTGAAAACTGTCATATTATATTTGTGTAAACATTTAGGACTAAGTATTGTATAAGTATTGTATTTTTCATTTGTTATTTCACTATATGCTGCACCAGTTGACGTCATCACGGCAGCGCCGGCTGTCGCTGAAAACCAGCGCTGGACTCTGTCTCGCATGGGGTCGCAGCATTATGCTGAGCGATGGCCGTTTTGCGTGGATGTGACGCATATTTTCCTCCAATTTGTTATTTACGTGTTTCTTTATTATCTTTCTTCGCGTCATGTTTACCGCAAATAAACGCATTTTCTTTATTTTTCTTCTTTCTAAAAACTGACAATTGCGATTTGAATATACTTACCTACATTTTTTGTTGATAGTATTAATGTCCCTGAGATTACATGCCTTTTTCAATAGATTAATAACCCCTCACCCGAGGGCGACCAGCAACCACAGTCAACAAATATTATACAATGAAATGAATAACAGGAAAAACGTTTCATGTTCCAGATCTGTTGGCAGTGTCGTCAACGGTGATGCCTCTGCCATACTACAGCGTCTACGGGTATGAAAAGAAATTACTCCGAGACAAACATAAGAAACGACCTACAGGAAAAATCTCCTTAGTGACGAAACAGCCCAAATAAATGCACGTAATATCTGACTATTAGACAGTTTTCCTTATCCTTCATAGACTAAGAATGGCTTTATTTGTGTTGTTTCGTTTTTTATTAAGTTTATTAACTAAAGTAAGGATTACCGCCGGGTGACACCAATGACAACAGCTAAAGCGCGGTCAATGTCGGACTGCATAAAAAAGAAAGAGAAGCGCGATGACACAACGCTGGTAATTTATTACAAAATATGAAGCAATTCCACAAAAAATCTATTGATTGGACTAAAAAATTTCATTAATATGTAAAATGTATGTATATTATATTACGTTAATATGTTACTTGTAGGATAATCTGACAAGACATCAGAATGATTGCATGTATATTAATATGGTTTTAATCGTTAAAATAAATTAATATTTAGAGGTATTTTCGTGATTTTTAACTAGCATATATCCTGAAGAATATCTTATATTTTTTGATTTTGTTTACTGCAGTGTATCATAAATATAATTTCAGGCATTATAAAGCTTGCGTTTAGCTCTGCTGTCCTGAACTGGGTTTGGTGTCACCCAGCCTTTGAGCTGTGGAATATTTTTCTAGTATGTACCTAACTATTAGCATGATGCATTCAACGTGTGTTGTTAGAATAACACCAACATTATACATAAAGCTGGTTCGTGTTTAAATACAAACGCAAAATAAAAATTAATAAAAACATTCTGATGTAAACTAAAATTAAAGATATACCTGTTGACTATTTAAGTTAAGCCTATAGTTGGCCGCCTCTTATAGTTGGCCGCCTCTTAATGGAACATATATACGCACTAGCAACGAAAACGAATCACTTTCAAACATATTTCGAATGATAAAATGTTAAGACAATGAGTACATAAATAAATGTTACCATTTGTAATATTTAATTGGTAAATAGAACGAATGAATTGCAATGGTTTATAAAATAAGTTACAAAAAATGCTTTATATTTAGTACAAAAATGATTCATGTACCGAAGTACAAAAATGCTTAAGTGTTAAAATATGCTCAGAAATTTCCTGAATATTATAACAATATTAAATAGTATTTATGCTTGTTCACATATAAAACGCATACGAGAAGCTTTCATTTGTACGCCTTAGATACAACAAAGGAACGAAATAACTGTTAAAAAATATATCATGAACAATTTGCGTACTGTATTTCACGAGTAATAAAATGGAATAAAATACAAATGGAAACTTGTGACAAGTGAAACAAAAACTCGTAATGTGAATTCACTGTCACAACATTTTAGTGAATAAAGTTTTAATAGATATTTTTATTTATTTTTATTTTTTCCTTCTTTTGGCGATAAATAAAGAGAGAAATAAGTGGCTCATGGTCAAGATTCGTAAGCCCGTAACTTATTGTATAACTTTTAGGAATAATGTACCTAGTAGATGTTCTAATGCACACATGCACAGTACCCTAATTACGTAATACACGATCAATCACAATTTGTGTTGATTTGAAATAGATTGCTAATCCATTGCTTCATAAGTGCCCGTTCTTCTCCATAGAAACCTATCTATTACACTTTAGAATGGGCAACTAGCTTCATCTTTCTGACTGACCAACCCCTTGAGAATTCAAAAGTGACTGTAAATGGTTTAATTGAAATAAATGCTTTGAGTTTGAGTTGGCAAAAAAAATATCTACTCAACAACGTAATTATCGCAATGAATGTTGTTGAACTGTCAAAATGAAACAAATTAGTCATAATCTTTTTCGAAAATAAGTTACGCAATTAGGGTACAGCTTTATACGTAGATAAATATGAATGAACTTTAATGTTGCTCTCAGCAAACTTCCACATATCGGTATCTCCTTGACATTTCCATCAAGCCACCTTATAGTATGTATCTAGGCTTTATGTGCCTAGGATATTGACACTTCACGATATATAAAGAAGGTATATTTAAATGGATTATGAGCGGACTCACAGAGAGGAGGCTTGTGCCCAGCAGTGGGAACACTATAGGCTGATTATGCTTCATTTGTACGAACATCTTCGCAAAGATGCGTGACAGTATCTGAAAAGCCATAATCCATGGAGAGTCGGTTTTAATTTGGTCAGGACAATGTTCCGTAAAAGCAACCACACCACTGAAATAACCTGTTTTCTTACTGAAACTTCCATCTAAGTTGAGTTTTACAATGTATGTGGGATGAAAAGCTGCTGTTAAATGACTGCTATCCATCCTGCCGACGTAATCCCTTAGCCGTGTCTTATTACATCCCCGGAGAGTGAAGTAGTCTTTTCTCAGCCAAGGATATACCAAAACTCAACTGAAGTTATTAAGCACTGTAAAATTATAGGATTAATTTCGGAAATATTTAATTGATCCTCTTAAAACTTATTGAATTTCTAATGACGTATTTTTTAAAATCAATGAGCCTCTTTCTAACTTTCAGGTCTTCTATTCTCAAAGCTAGGGCTTCCCAATCGTGGTGGGCAATAGGCTGGGTTAGAATAGCGACCAACTGCGCATGAGTCTAGCGGCGAGCGCTTTATGTATTTATATATAGTCGCAGTTATTGGGCTATTATTTTGAGGACACCAAAATGAGAATTATTGGA
Organism: Omphaloscelis lunosa; assembly: GCA_916610215.1. Classification (NCBI taxonomy): domain Eukaryota; kingdom Metazoa; phylum Arthropoda; class Insecta; order Lepidoptera; family Noctuidae; genus Omphaloscelis; species Omphaloscelis lunosa. Next base: position 2,156,286 of record OU744250.1, on the reverse strand, counting down.
GATTAAATTTATGTACTTACATCCAATTAATGACCTACTTTCCCAAAGTGAAGAGAAGATCTATCCTAACTATATTAAGCAATAAACTCCACAGATAGGCATAGGAAAAGAACAGTACTCGTAAGTGTATTGGCAATATACTTTTTTGTTATTTATCTGTCTTATGCAATGTAATTAATAAAATTAATAATAGATTGTTAATGAATAAAATAACTAATGACTTAATGTTACACGGTTTATAAATTGATTGACTATGTTTGAAAGGCACGATAATTAAAGATATGGCCGACCATGAACGATTCAATTTGGTTAGGTACTTTATCAAAACTAAAAGATATTATTGAACCGTGATTATTGCCATAAGCTCTATCTACCTCAAATTGTTTTGTTTTGTAGTGTTGTAGATTTATGTCTACTAGACACACTTTATATTTTTCTCCTTTGTCACTAAATTACATATGTCGAATGTCATGCATACCAGTGATGAATAATGGTATTAATAAAATATAATGTAAACTTTTTATTAACGCAAATTGTTTTTTTGGAAAGCTGTGTAAATTGCAATGCCTGAACAGGCAACTAAGTTCTAAGGACCTACCTATTATAACATCTTTGTATACCTACACTTAGTTCGCAATAAAGAAATTTGAATTTGAATTTGACCAGTCATTTGTATGGTTACTGAAATGTTCATTTTAGATGTTATTTAATTTGAATTGTAAGTGACTGTGCCGTTGGTGTGCTTATGATAAATAAATAAATAAGTGGTAGACTCTGAAGTAGGTTTCGTGACGATGTTTACAGCCAAAGATTTATTTATTTAATGATTTAATACTGGCGAAAATATTTCTTCTCGATATTGGTAAACCACGTACCTCAGATTTCTTAGATTACGTATTACCTACATACATATTAGGTATCCGTGTACTTGTCTCCAAAATGATGTCTCTTGTATAATTTCAACATGAATGATGTAACCAATATTTTGTAACAAATTTTTGATTTAAAAGAGTGTCCTTGCGGGTTTCTTGCCTGTTCTTCTGCATAGGTACCTACTACGATTTGGAAAGGGCAACTTATTCTAGCTTCATATTTCTGACTGACCGACTCCTGGATAATTCAAAAGTTCCTGTAAATTGTTTAATTGAAATAAAGCTTTAAGTTTGAAGCAAGCAAGAAGATTTTGAAGGAACCACATTCATTCACACTTCTTTAAGTAATGTGCCATCTTTTTTGCTCAAATAAACCGTCTTTTACGAACTGATTCCTGGTAAATATCTTATTACTACTTTAGTTCGCTGTTTTCCTCATTTGAATGTAAATACATTGAAATAACAGATTAGTTCCCGAATAATAATGGTGTAAAACTACAAACATTACTATTTATTTAACTTGATAACCTAGGAGTTTACATGTCTCGAGTGAAGTCTACTTCTAGAAAACCATGCACCTTCGTCGATAGTGTCATCGCTTACCGTCAGGTGAACCGCAAACGTTGACGGTGTTAGGCTGCCTGTCCACTGGAGCGGAGTGAGGCAGCGAAGCGGAGAAATGTGCCAACATTAACCAATAGAATCTAAACTCCTCTTAATAGCTCCGCTCCTATTGGTTAATATTGGCACATTTCTCCGCTCCATTGCCTCGCTCCGCTCCAGTAGACAGGCAGCCTTAATGTTGTATATGTTAATGTTGACAGGTTTTTATAATCAATTTCTGAAAAATATCAGTTTTCAGGAAACTTATTTAATGAAGAAAATAAAGAAGAGCAAGATAAAAGCAGGAAAACCAAGACAAGAAAGTTGAAACCGATATATTTTTCCGGGAACACCACAAAAAAGAAAATAATTAGCAAAACGTTAATTCTGTACAGGCAAAACCACAAGCAGAACCCAGTATTCCATAATCCGACTACCTTACGTTATAATCGGCTTGGACGTTAATACGATCAACGAATGGTCGCCGAGGGCTAAGTTGGCATTGTCGATCATTCACAAACAATTATTATAATGTACAGTTACAGTGTTGATTGCAGCCATTGCAGGACAATGAATCAAATCAGTGCATACTCCACTATTGTCATGCTGCTAATTAATACAAGCAGATAACAAAGCTGATGCTACTTGTGATTAAATCATGTATGCTAGGATATTACATCCAAAACTACAAAATTGAATTTAGCTTAGTAATATAGAAAATTATCGGACAGAGGAATAATGAGCTGTATTTAATTGTAAGTAAAATAGCTGGTTCGGCACTACTAGCTTCCCAATTAGGAGCTAAAGTCGTAAGGCAATTCATCTGCTCCAAATAAATTATAAAATAATATTTATCTAGGTATTAGCTGAAATTAATCAATTTTACATCTGCAATAAACTAATCTTAACTGCACACTTATAAGCTTAAAAATCTCTTAATCCTAATTTATTTATCTTTATTACTAGCATATTTTCTTCTAGGAATAAGAATAAAGAATAATTATTTTGCTAGATCAAATTCAAGTGTATTCGATTCCTATTTAGACCATTTTTTTTTGGGTGAAAAATTATCAAATAACTTCTCCCGCTCTGGGCACAGCGGGAGGGCGGGTCAGACTCCTACTGACTAAAACCCACCCGTGTTCCTTCAGTTGCCTGTATGTTGCCAGGGGCCACGGTATCCCTTTCGGACTTATCCGCTCCTATATAGACCTAACACTACGATTCTTAGCAATTGAGTATTGATATTTCACGTCAGACCAAATAAAAAACCAAGATATAGCTTTGTCAATAGTGACGTGAAGCCGGTTTCGTAAACATGTGTGCACTTAGTGAGGTGTAGTTTCATAGTAAATGGTTGTAAATGTGTGCGTGTGAGCGTGTAGGCACAGAGCGGAGGTGTAGTTTTGGCATGCTTCACTGTATTGTTCGCAGCGCTATGTCTTGCTTTTTTATTTGGTCTGAGCACCTACAACAAAGTGAATCCCTTACATTCACCATGCTTTTAAATTTAAGAAACATAGCCCTTATAAGCAAGTGTAACATAAAGATATTATTATGTTATAGTTAGCGTAAACATTGGTCAATAGCCGTCGCGAGGGTAGGTATAAAAATAATGTATTAGTGGGATTTCGCTAAGCCGGGTATCGGAGGGACGGGTGGAAGAGATGTGATCGCCATCATGTATTAAGAATATGAGTCTTCGTCTTCAAAGTAAGATTTTTCTTTGTAACCGACTTCCAAAAAGGAGGAGGTTATATGTTCGTAGCGCAGTTGTGTTTGTTTGTTTTTTTTTTTTATGTATGTCCGCCAATTTCTCCGTCAATTGTGGACCGATTTTGAAAATTATTTTTTGTTTGAAACGGTATGCTCTTTTTTTTTTGGGTGGGAAATGATCAAATAACTTCTCCCACTCTGGGCGGAGCGGGAGGGCGTGTCAGACTCTTACTGAATAAAACCCACCCGTGTTCCTTCGGTTGCCCTGTTGCCGGGGGCCACGATCTATCTTTCGGTTTTCTTCGCACCCCCGGCAGGCATCGGCCCTAACGGACCCCGTCAATTCGGAACACAACACGCCGTCGACCCGGGCCTGGTCCTTATCGGACGGTGAACTACCCATTGCTCACCGTCCGCAAGCCCGCGCCTACGGTGGCCGGAAATCGGCTAGCGATTCCCGACGCCCTGGGCGTCTCCTCCTGCGGCGGTTAGGGGCGTGAGGGCGCGAAATTTGCCTCTCCCTCACGCGTTCCACCTCCTCCTTTGCAATCATTACCGCTTCGCAGAAGGAGGTGACGGCCTGAAAGGGTATACTCTCAAAATGGTCCCATATAATTTTTATTAACTTTGCTTGAATAGAGAATATTTTGAGCTACCTTCAATATTACGTATTTTTTAGCAGTTAGATTCGAATTTTTGTGGGGTAGGTACCTCAACTAAAAAATGAAAAATAAAAACTTAAAAACAACCGACTCATCGGTGTTTTTGGTTTTGAACGTTCGTTTTTAGCCACCGACTTCCGAAATTAAAGTTATTTTTCACTTTGTAGTGTTTTTTATTTTTTTGGAAGTCGGTTGTTTTTTTTTACTAGTAATTTCATTCGTGTAGTTTTTGGGAAAACATCTGAAACTTGTTTACATCGTACGGTAAAATTAGTCTTCGACTACTGTCTCATGTGATAAACAATATATTTATTCTTATTTTATTCTTTGATTTTAAGAGTTGATTATCGACGATGATACAGATAATCCTGGGTCAAATAAATTTATTTTCTTTCTTTCTTTCTTTCTACAGGATTGCCCAAAAATAACCATCTCACTTGTGACTGCAAGAACGCCTTAAGAGCGTTTATTCCAAAAGTTGGCAACGTCGCAAATTGCTGTGAATTTATTCGAATATTAATAATTAATTGCAATTATAACACTGAATTTGATGTTGCAACCGTATTTGGTGTAAAAAAGGAGCATTTGGAGGCATATCCCTATGCCGCCAAATACGTACATCTAAAACTAAATATTCGGTGTTACGATATTAATTATTGCATTTCATAATCAATATTTTTGTTCACTAGTTATATAGTTGTTTATATTTCATATTTCCATACAGTAATATTGCCGAATTAATCAAAACACCGAAATATTTGACATCTATTTGCGACGTTGCCCACTTTCAGAATGCACGGTCATAAGTAGGTACAACTTCAGATGGCAGCGGGGTTAACCAGGGTGCCGCGGACGTAGGTCCTTCATTTAAATGAGGGCATATAAATAAGATAACAAGCAGATACAAGGAAGAAATCTCCCTAAAGAATATCTGAATAACAGCTATTATGAGTAATATCTCCAAAAACTAATGTCTACCTACTACAAAACCTCCATCCTCCATCCGTTTGAAGAATCCGTATCACTTTCATCTCTACGGCTGTCATTATGGCGAGTTCATGTCATCTGTCGGCGTTGACAACACACGTCAACTGCCACCGATACCCTTCAGCTTCACCGTACGAAGCGATCGATACCAGGAATTCGATCCAAGGGAGCACTTTATTAGAATATATTTTGAAGATCAAATGGTCCAATTGGAATATCTGTCCGTGTATGCACGAACAAACAAAACATAGCGAACACGAACATCGAACATGGAACATTTTGTTCGTACGTGTGGACGTAGATTAGCAAAGCGAACACGGACACCATACGAACACACTTCGAATTGTGTACGCCCTCAACCGACCCGCTCTCTTTAGTAGCCATGGATTCACCAGTGTTCGTAATGTTGAATCAAATTTCTCCGAAAACCGTCCACACAATACAACGAATTAGGATCGCCAGGAACGAACAAAGTGTTCGATGTTCGTGTTCACCATGTTCTTGTTCGTTCGTGCATACACGGCTTAAATGTGTGAGTTACTTCGAACATCACTCAAATGACACACAATTTGAAAGGGAACACATTAATTTGTTTAAAAAACGGTATTCTAATTTTAAAATATTCGAATTTCGAAATCATGTTTATAGAATACATTACCACCAATGCAAAGTACCACTGCTCTCAAAACGGTGAAGGAAAACATCGTGAGGAAACCGGCATGTCCTAGAACCAAAAATTCGAAGATATGTGACATCTACCAACCCGCACTGGGCCCGCGTGATAGATTGCTGCCCACTTCCTCTCACTGAGAGGAGGCCCGTGTCCCAGCAGTGGGAACATTATAGGCTGAACATTTGAAAAAAATGAAAGCAGGCAACATGCTGACAAGCACATTATTCTATCTACTAGGCTATGAGTCTATGTTATGAATGTACCTGTAGTCATTTTAGGTTATATTCAGTAAGCTTTTTCAGGTTATGTTACATTATATTATATGAATCCTGATATTTTCTCAAAGGTAAGTTTCCGATAACTTTCAGATGATCGATGGCCACTGAACGATGGCAAAAAGGAATACATCGTAGATATTATAATATGTAATTCTATTCCAAAATGTTAGTTCAAAAGTGTCATAGAAGAGCCTATTTGAAATAAATGATTTGACTTTGACTTTAAGATTGATAAAACAAAAGAACTGCCGATACAAGCAAGCTCTAATACTCATCTGCAGATTGTTTTCCTTAGAGAGTAAAACTTCGACCTTTTCCGATACTTAGTATATGGTTGGATTTTAAAATATAAAGTATCCTGGACGCCGCGAGGGCTGGTTCGCAGTGGCAAAAGGTAACTTGGAAGAAATTGGGGAAGGTTTTTGCTCAGTATTTTTCTTTAAACGATATGTCCCTTACATATCGTTTAAAGAAAAATAAACTAACATGGCTTGACTAAATCAATCTGCCTAGCCTATTTCCAACTATGTTGGGGTCGGCTTCCAGCCTTACCGGATTCAGCTGAATACCAGTATTTTATATGGAGCGACTGCCTATCTGACCTCCACAACCCGGTTACTGGGCTTTACTAGAACGTGTGCAAATATTTATTAAGTGAGTCATTGAAACCTCTTGTCCACATGTCTGGTCCACTTTAACAACCTCGTTGGTTCATTACTCGAAAGAGCGACCAAAATATTCAGAATCTGAACGCAATAACTGACAAAATTCGTAATAATTTCCTTGATAATATAAGTTCGCAGACGTTGAGTGAGCGAAGACCTTTTTGCTCGAACCTAAAGATTCATCTCGAAAACTTTTCCTTCTTCGCCTCGCAATTTACTAAGAATTCTAAAAAGCAACAACTTATTTTCCTTCGAACTCTCTAACGTTTGAGTTTCCTTATCTACTTTAATATCTATCGTGTATATTTGAATCGGCATTATGTAGGCGGGTTTTCAGTTTTTAACGAGTTTTTGTTGAGTTTATCTTGGACATTACCTACTATATACTGACATCGGCGTAGGAAAACATCGGGAGGAAACCTGGACTTGAGTTAATATGTCTGAAATATCTTGAACAAGCGTGGTGATCAATGATCGTGCCTTATCTATATGAGAAGTGGGCTTTGCCCTTCAGTAGGACAATTAGGACAATATTAGACTGGTATTTTTATTATTATTTTGTTAAATTGCACAGTAGTGCCCCACCAAGACGAGCCAAGCGAAGCGCGAGGGCACTACCTAGTTTTTCTCGAAACGCTTCGTCGTTTTTTTTACCCTCATAACTTGAATTAGGATTATACCAGGTAAACAAAATTCTCAGGATATGAGGTCAATAGTAGATTTATTAAACATATAAAGTTTCAATTGCATAGCTCTGATACTTTAGATTTTATTGATATCTAAAAGACTGCCTCGTCGGTCTAGTGTTCGCAAGCGCTACTGCTGAGTATGAGGTCCTGGGTTCGATTCCCGGGTCGAGCAAAGTGTTATTGGGTTTTTCTATCTGAAATTTCTCAGTAACTGCCCGGAGTCTGGATTTGTGCCCGGTTGATGGCATTAGGCTCACCCCCTATTACATGGGACTTAAAACATAACTGGCGAAATGTGGGTGAACCTGCTACAGGGACACCTCTGTCCAACCCTTCGGGGAAACAAGGCGTGATGTTATGTTATGTTATGATATCTAATAAACCCTGATTTCGTCACTGACTCACTCACTCACTGATGATCATCAAAATTCTTAGGGTAATTCCTGAAGTTCTAGAAAGCTGAAATTTGGTGTGCAAGCTAGTATTAGTACACAAACAATAACGCCTCTAAAACTTAAATTTTATCGCCCAACCCCTTAAACTAGGGGGAAGTTTGTATGAGACTTCCGCAAATTTTGATGCTAGAGGTCTGAAAATTGATATAGGGACTCCTTGTTATAAATATTAACATACATATTTCAGGATTTTTACTAAATAACCCCCACCCTTTAAATTAGTGGATGGAAGTTTGCATGGATTTTCCCTTACAAACTCAAAAAAGGCAAACATAGGCTATGAAAAAAGGCACCTCTGATGTGCATGAATTACACCCTAAAAAAAAATATAATAATAATAATAATAACCCCACCGCCGTATCTCTACGTTGACGTCGTGGTGGGGCTTGCGCGCTCCGAACTCTAGGTCTGTGCCGGTAGAGTTTACTTTGCCGGATCGGGTCTGGGATGAGGAGCCAGACCAAGAGAGATACAAAAACCCGCAGGGCAGCATGTGGCGAGCTGTTGGGCAGTAGCGACCCCACGGACCCTATCTCTCGGGAGAAGTCTTGTTCCTCACCTCTGGCTTGCCTTTATTGGCTGGCTGGAGTGAGCACTGACGAGGAACGGAGCTCCCACCTCATTCTTGCCTTAATTGGCCGGCTTGAGTGGAGATTCGCAAGAGCAAACGTGCTCGGAGGAAGGAAGTATTCCAGTAAGTGCTCGTAGGGATCTTGACCATCTTCCGGGCTCTGGGATTGTTCTGAAAGCCGTGAAATACCTCTCCACTCCTCAAGCACCCCAGGACATGTTGCCTCCTTGTCGCTACGTCACTATGTGCTAGCGACCGTTTCCGGGGGCCCATTATTGAGTGTGCCAGTCACCCCCTGCCATTTTATCCGTGTAAATATAAAACATTGATCAGGCAGGGGCTATAGTCCTTCCATAGTTCCAGTTAACCAGTCCACTTTAGCCACCCAAACCCATAGTCCAATATCTTTGTTACCATATTCTGCAATAGTCCTACACCAACCGGGGGTTGTCCTTGGGTGCACTTGCATAGCGCGAACAGGGATAATCGTCGGTTGGTGCCCCATTTAAATCAAAACGTCTAACAGGCCTCTGCGAGTTGGCTTCGGCCCCTTGTACGCCTTCAAAAGGACCGGGACCCCCATGGTCCCGAGATATGTTAAGACAAAAATATAATAATAATTATTATTTATTTATTTCTCAGTTTATGGTACATTGAGATCTTAAATTGAACATTGTTTCACATAAACTGAGAAAAAAAAAAAAAAAAAGAAAAAAAAAAAAAAATAAAATAAAAAAAAATTAAAAAAAAATAGAAAAAAAAAAAAAAGAAGAGAGAAAAGAGAACAAGAAGTGAAATCCCACCAAAAATGTTGCCAAGACGAGACCATGTCGCTTGCACTGTCAAAAAGTTATCAGATCTCATGTAGAGCCAAGCTTCTAACTCTACACGCCCTAACTGTACAAGCCCTAACTTCACAAACTCTACACCTTAGTCAAAATATGTGGCTTGGCCGTTTCGCTACGTCACATGAGCGTAAGGTGAAAAATGTATTCACTGTTCATTACTTTTCTGTTATACAATAGCTAATTATTTATAAATTTAGTTAATTATTTCTCATGTAGAGCCAAGCTTCTAACTCAACGAAGATCGGGCAAGAATAGGCTAAGCCACATACTTTGACTAAGGTTTGTGGAGTTAGGGCATGTAGAATAAGAAGCTTGTCTCTACATGAGATGTTGATAACTTTTTGAGAGTGTGAGCCATATGGTCTCGTCTTGGCAGCATTTTACATGAAAGTTTTTTTGGAGGGATGAAGATATTCGAAAACAATTTATCCTTGAAGCGCTATTTGTACACACTGCATGCAAGTGACAATTTTCATTCACAAATTAAATTGCTCGGTGTGCCTACCTCGGTGAACCTACGATAGCAGAGACCAAACTGTGAAAATAAAAAGTAAGTTCAAAAACTAAAACCCGACTAATGAAAAATCACGCTCTTAAAAGCATGAAACATGAAAATATTTTAGACAGAAATCAAGACATAGGTACAAAAATAGTCAAGGTAAAGCCGTGGTCGCATGCCATTATAATTTCGTAGGTGTACAGGCATACGACCACGGCTTTACCTTGACCATTTTTGTACCTATGTCTTGATTTCTGTCTGAAATATTTTAGCTTTTAATATTTTTCTGGAGGTAACAGATAAACATACATACATACATACCGGTCGAAATCATAACCCTCCTTTCTGCTTCACCGTAGTCGGGTAAAAATGGACGAACCGACTCAATCGAGGACCAAAGACAATAATGAAAGCCAATCTTGGCGGCTTATTCACATTTATCGAGCTATGAAGCGATCAAGACAACAATATGTAGGTACTATCGACATCGTTATTTATTGGCATTTTTTCAAAATAGCTCTAACATGAAAAACGTTTCAAAAACATCAGTCTTATCAACAAATACATTAAGCCGTTATTATATTAAATATATATCAGGCGCAATGGAATCCCGACGGATTTTATGTACGTTGCAATAATTCTAACCGTTCCGAGCGTTATTTTAACGAAATTGAATGGAGTTTATGTTTTCTTGGTCTATAAAAAGAAAAAAAAAGAGCAGCATCACTTTGGGAAGTTTAAACAAGAGCCTTTTTCGCCAAATGAAGTGGTCGGCAAGTTTATCGAAGGCCCGGACTGCTTTAGACACGTTAATCAATCAAATATTTGGCTAAGTCATGAATAAATCTGCTGGGGGAACTTCCGCAGTGATTTCGCTGACACATACCGGGATCTTGATAGCAGCGGTTGTTGGTGACTTGATGGATCTATGTTGTAATGCCGGTATTGTTCTTGTTCGGCACGATTTTTTGGTGATTAAATTAAACTTTCAATGTCTAAAAAGAAGATTCTTTATCGTGGGGAGCTTTTTAAAGACGGCTGTCTCATAAAAATCACATTTAGGTGAAAGTCACCCTCAACAGAAGAAAATCTTTGAAACTCCAAAATTAGATACATAACTTAAAAATTAAAGGTGTTTGAATGGTCCACTGCTGAAATGTATAGTAAATATATGATTGAGGGTTACAAAGGGCACAAAAAAACAGTGGCACTCCGGGAGTGCCGACAGAAGTGAAAACTTAAAAAAAATCGGCACCGCGGTAATCAACACGTTGATGTCTTTTTAATGATCAAACGCTGGTGTCATCACGGTGTCGCGAAATCAATGGTTTAGTCCCATCTCAAAAATGCCCAACGCGCTTAAAGAAGTTTTCACTTCAATAATGTAAAGAAAAAAAAACGTGGATTCATTTTCCACTCGCATCTTAGCAACAACAAACAAACAACAAAAACCACATGATCGAATTAAAAGAAACGATAACAGGCAAACTCAATAATGAACATAATAAATATAACAATAATCTCCGTTTTACCGTTTGGGAAAACTCTAAAAAGTCGGAATGGAGAGCACTTTCCACATCAGCGGATTGAGGTCACTCCCGCCGATACTATTACCTCCGCCGCTAAAAATAAAACAACATACACGATACATTATTGGATAAAATATTATTATCCTCTCAGTTTTTTGTAGTGGGGAAATATGTTATAAACGCCAGGTAAAAAAATTATTAAATAATAAATTCTAATACATATTATAATTTCTTAACTACTATGTAAAAAATAAATTTATTCTTCATTGATTAATAACGAAATTGCAACAGGCTTTGAACCCGAAGGAATGACTCAAACCTTGAATATTCTTTCTGATAGAAAATTAATCTCTCTTAACATTCTTAATTTTTATTGTAAGTACACAAAACATATTGGTATTTTCAACATATTATTTACTATTTTTTTTTGTTTGACCGACATACCTACTCGTCTCCTCGTTAGTACATGTCAACATTGTGAAGTTTAAATGTCACTCCTGCATGTGGTTTGAAGCGGAGCTGACGCGAGCGACAGAACAACACACCTTTTGTTGACTCGCCTTCAATCCCTGATTAGCTCCATAGGGGGAAAACGTTAACTAAGCCTGCTATAGCATGTCGCTCGTAAAACTACCTCGCAAACAACAAAATATACACTTGTACAGTACAAGACAGTCCAACAATGAACATTGCACTGTATTTATTTACAATCAATTTGTATTTTGACTTGAAAAAGACGGTTATTATCTTTACACTAGCTTCAGCCCGTGACTTCGTACGCGTGAAATTTCTTGTTTCCACTGACCGCGTCGCATCGCATCGCCCGCTCGCGCAATTAGTTTCGCATAGCGTTCTTTCTGATGGGAGGCCGTCACCTCTTTCTGTGAAGAAGTAATGGTCGCGAAGGAAGAAGCGGAACGCGTGAGGGAGAGACAAATTTCACGCCCTCACGCCCCTAACCGCCGCAGGAGACGCCCTATTAGGAGTCAGGAATGCCCAGCCGATTCCCAGTCGCCGTAGGCGCGGGTTTGCGGACGGTGAGCAATATGTAGCTCAACGTCCGATAAGGACCAGGCCTGGGTTGACGGCGCGTTGATATCCGCGCGCGCCTCAAAGAGATGTCAGCACAACTGAAGGGGTCCGCTAGGGCCAATGCCTGCCGGGGTTGCGGGTTTGTCCGAAAGGGTTACCGTGGTCCCTAGCAACATACTAGCAACTGAAGGAACACGAGTGGGTTTTAGTCAGTAAGAATCTGACACGCCCTCCCGCTCCGCCTAGAGCGGCAAGAGTTATTTGATAATTTCCCACCCAAAAAAAAGGGTCGTACCGTGATGTAATCTTCCTCAAGAATTGAGCTATCAAATTTAAATAGATTTTTATTAATCCGACTAGAAGTTCCAGAGATTAGCGCGATCAAACAAAGAAACAAACAAAATCTTCAGCTTTATTGTATTAGTATTGAATCTAACATAAATTTAAGCACGTATTCTTTGAAGTACCTAATCTACATCAAATTACCACCGATTTGCAGAGTTAAAGATTCTTAACAAGGACCAAATCTCTAATAACCAAAAATTTATTTTATTTCTGTAAAACAAATACTTTTATACGTCAATCATATTAAAAAAAAAAAAAAACTAGATAAGGTCGGCGTTTCCTATCTGACTACTCTGAGAAAAAAGGCCGAAACAAACTCAGAGGTCACAGTCTATTTTACAGTCCAGACACAATCTTGGTCAGATCATATGAAGACCACGTAGATTGGTGTCTGAAATGATCTTTTGAGGAAAGAACCGCACATAAATGTAGTTGACTTAAATAAGCTAGACGCGCTGAAAGTGCAGTATAATATTATTTGTACCAAACAAAACAAATAGAGGGAAGATCAAACTTGATATTGTTTACGTTGCTCTTAGCTTCCTGAATATCTAAAGCAACCTATAATATTTACTTTTGCGGGAATAGTTTTTAAATTTTCTGCTCCGTATTTTCTCTTAAGAAACATTTTATTCGTGCACCTCTCATGTGTCGCTTCCAATTTGTTTGCTTGGCTTTTGCTTAGCATATCACGGAACAGCCGCATTCCAAGTCCGCGAATAAATGTGAGCATCCGACCTTCTTATTTCCGCCCTCAAAATTCGACTTTACCCTGTCATGTTTAGGGTATGGTTTTCTTTGTGGTCGTCGTCATTGTTGTAGCGTTTTGTAGTCGGTAAAGCGTCTCTTGCTCGCTTTACCTCCAGCTCATGTTTGCATTCCTGGTACTTGGCAAGCAAACGCTCTTACTTTGCGTTCCTCTACTTTGTGATACGTATTGTCTTTCACGCCTTTGAGAGAATTGTATGCATTTCCCAACTTTTTGTTAGAATAATGATGGAGTTCCTTTTGCTGACGGTGGCACTACTGGAGGCGGTGTTTGGAACTTTTTTATTGAAATAATAATGACTGATGTATGTTGCATGATTAGAACATTTCCATTTAAAGTTATTTACTGAATGGAATGAAAATCTGATTCAATTTTAGTTAAAATATATAACCTTCGTAAAAACGAACCACTCTGTTTAACAATATTACGGATCATCTTGAAAAGCTCCTGTTTTTTGAAGATGGTATTTTGATTAAATACACTCTCATTTGACATCACTCTTTTTGTTAATTTCTCTTATGAATCCTATCAGTACCGTTAAAAAAGGCTTTGATTAATCAATCAACTCAGCCCACCGCAGTTTGATACTAGCACAGAATATCTAAAGGTTCTTGGCATACGTAGGGATCTTTGCAAAAGTTAATTTTTGAATATCACACAATCCAATTTTCGAATATCGAAACAAAAGTGTCAGTCATGACATTGAGTCCAGAAACTTGTTTAATTTATCATTTTGTTGTGCCAAGAGTCTTAAGTATCTTAGAATTTGTGGAGACAATCAAGTTTGATCAGATTCGTCGCTCTTAATATTTTTTTGTGTATAAACTGAGGTTGATAGGCTCATTAATGTTTTGTCAATAACTGCTGACGGTCAGATTTATTATTATTATTTATCATAAATGATTGTTGTTTTTGTTCCACTTGGAGCGTTGAAGTTTTTTCTTTTTTCTTTTTAGTAAAGACAACGGCAGATTTCTATATCGCCTACTGTTATATGTACCTAATGAGCATTTTATTTAGTTCACTTCACAGAGAATCCATGTTGTGGAAACTTTAAGATAAACCTACTTTCACTGATGGCCTGTATTTGTACAAGTACAGTTGTACAGTTATTTATACAAGCATTTGTACAAAAACGAATTGTCTTTTCTTTGAATTTGTTTTTCCTTAGTTTTTTTTTTTTTTTTTACAGAATAAAAACCATTAATTCATTCTAAAATACCTTCATCATAATAAGCCACTGCTGGGACACAGACCTTCTCTCTGTGAGAGGAAAAATACCTTCATTAAAGCTCAAAACAATAAATAAAATGAGTTTTACCAACTAACACAACGGTGCATCGGAAGTTCGAAACCCACTTATTTAAAACTGGCCACCACAAACCATGCGAATGGGAAATAAACAAATGAACGATTTAAAACTCCCACTGACAGTATTCTGCCTTCAAAAATGAGAGGCACCTCCTTCGTTTTCTTATATCCAATAAAGAGTACCAACATTTTTATGAACCATTTGGAGGGTCGAACCTTTTCTAAATTCTTCAAGTTCGGCTTTAATCTTTCACCAAATATTTTAGCTGTGGCTAAGTTTTCTGAACCTTCATCTTTTCCGAGAAAAATATTTATGATAGGTCCTTGAATCTGGTCCTATTGTATCGATACAAGATTTTACCAACATTCTTTTTAGTTATTTTTGTAGGTACCTACTAACTGCAATAGTTGGAATAGTATGCGGTGTTGCCAGATTTATCGTAATTCAAAATTTTATACCTAATTTGGGAAAGTTAAAACAAACGTACCTATTGCTATCTCTAAGTTTGTACTGAACAACCTTTTTCGAATTAGTAGCCTAGTCGCTTCCTTTCTATTCAACAGTGGTGGGCAGATTTGTAAGTCAGTTTCTTTTTCTGCGTGCCCTTGTGCCATATTACTTAAGGTCAATGTTTTTCCCTTTTACTCTCCCCTGCGTCAGTCATTCAAATAATTACTTTACTCGTAATGTTACGAAAATATATCGCTCATATACCGTGCAGCTGTAAAGAAAATATGGAACCTCCGATTTCATCAAGACTTCGAGGTATTTGTCTTTATTAGCTATGAGCGTTTATTATATAAAAAACATTATTGGCGAAGGAAATTTTCCGAAAAATAATAAAATTTTGATCTAAAAGTAATTACGAAGTAATATTATGATTACATATTATGTATTATAGTGTTACGTCGTACCTCCGAGATCTTTCGAGAAAGCACGGATTACAGTGTGTTTGCGCTAAAAACTTCGAGAAGCATTCCATTATTATTAGTTTGAAGTTAAGTAGGTAACTACTTATAAACAATATTAGAACTCGTCATTGTAATCTCTACCGTACGCCGAGGGCATAAAGTACCTATTTCTTTATTCGGTACAAGTAGGTTATTATTTTTTTATACCTACTACTTTTGTATTTCCTGGTAATGTTTATTTGTTGATGTTTTTCTGGAACCGTTCTACACATAGCTGGAATGTTCTTGAATATTGGCGGTATAAAAGCAGAGAGCCGACACACGATGAGTCAGTCTGATTTAGGCGATACAACGAAGCGAATCGAAGTGAACTAGAAGTGCGATATCTAAGCGAATAGTGATCAGTAGTGTATTTGTGATTAAGTTTTGAGTGTTTCGTATTCAATAAAGTTATTTAATTGTCCGATTGGTAATAATTAATTTATCCCATACCCAGCTCGTAACAATTTGGTGTCAGAAGTGAGGGATAAATTATGCCAATTCTACCGAAGGACGACATGGACGGCATCCGTACCAGGAGTCAGCGACAGCAGGACATGGACCAAAGGCGGTTTGGACATTCTCCAACACAGACACCGGATGGTGTCCAGCCTACGTCAGTGCCAGTCGCTGGCCCATCCGCAGTTTCTACAGCATCAATGGCGCCAGACTTGTCAGCTTTAATGGCGCTGCTGCAGGAGCAGTCTCGCCGTCAAGAGGAGCAGGCTCGCCGGTTGGAAGAGCAGTTGCAGCGAGATAAAGAGGAGCAAGTCCGCCGCCAAGAGGAGCAGGTTCGCCGGTTGGAAGAGCAGTTGCAGCGAGACAAAGAGGAGCAGGTCCGCCGCCAAGACGAGCAGATGCTCCTCATAAAGGATCTTCATGCAACTTTTGGCAAAGACCTAAAGGTGATGAAGGATCAGGTACAGCAGCACGAGAATCGCCTCTCAGAAGCCGAAGTTCAGATCACTGGGGTGAAGAAGGCTTTGGGGGAACTGAAGACTGGAGACGTGACTGTAGCTTCAGTAGTTGCTGCACCTTTAGCGCGGGGCTTTAAGGTGCCTCCATTCGATGGCACATCTTCGTGGTCGGCTTATAAAATTCAATTTGAGGCCGTTATGAAGGCGAATGGATGGACAAAACCGCAAGCCATGACCGCGCTCACCTTGGGCCTCCGAGACCAGGCCCTAAACATTCTTGAGGCGCTCGGCAAGAATGTAACCTACGAGCAGCTGCTGGAGGCGTTAGAGTCCAGATACGGCGACGCGCACCTGGAGCACGTATTTCGTGCTAAGTTGAAGGATCGTGTTCAACGTAGTGCCGAGAACCTACAGCAGTGGGCCCTCGAAGTTGAAAAGCTGGTTCGGAAAGCATACCAGTCTGCCCCTGCACTTATCGATGGGAATCTGGTACAAGCGTTCGTTGATGGAATACGCGACCTAGAAGTTAGAGCCGCTGTGAGACTTGGGCATCATGAGACGCTGAAAGACGCCTTGGCCCATGCCTTAGAAGTAGAGGCAGTGAGGCAGGACCACCGAACGCACCGCGTCAGGGAGGTTGTAGCATCACCTGTACGCGACCGGCCGCAAGGGTACAGTCCTAGGTGCTACACTTGCGGAGAAAGGGGTCATCTTCGGTCAAGCTGTCCTAAGCGCAGCACCCCGAGAGAAGACCAGCAGGGAAGGGTGGCTGAAATGACTGCCCAGCCACAGCAGGGAAACGAGTAAATGCCAGGACTGGGGGGCGGGTGCTGGCTGGTATTGAAAGAGCCCCGAGAATCTTGATCTCGCAAGCACATGATGGGAACAGTCTGACCATCAAAGGCGAAGTCAACGGAACACCATGCAAACTGACGTTGTATACTGGAGCTTCTCACACGGTCGTCAATTCTCACCTAGCAAGTCGGTTTCTTGGGGACTACGTCGATAACCACGACCGTATACGATTACTAACAGCTACCGGTCAGCACATAATCGTCCGAGGCAAGAAGGAGGTGGAGTTAAAATTGGGTGATAGAACTTACCAGCATAATGTCATCGTGGCCGATATAGTGGACGATTGCATCTTGGGCTTGGACTTCATGCGGAAACATCGTTGCGAGATCGACGTTGATCAAGGAGTATTGAAATGTGGTTCAGATGAAGTCTTCATGGAAGGTGCACCATCAGGAAAAGTGTACTGCTTGAAAGATATTGTTCTTCCTCGCAGATCAGAAACAATTGCGCCAATTAGTTTACCACAGAATTCTAGATACAAAGATCGAAGTGTCGTGATAGAAAGGGTGAACAATGACTTCCCATGGAAGATGGCACGTACTCTGGTCAAGGCCACCAACGTCTCAGCAGTACGCATACTAAATCCAAGTGACAAGGAGCATGTGATCAAGAAGGGCACCTTGATCGGTACTTGCGAGGAAGTAGCTTGGATGCGTCAATTGCAGGATCCGCCTACCGGAAATAAAATTCGTAGTGCAAAATTTGACGTGTCAACGCTTTTGGAAAATTGCGATTTAACTAAAGGAGAAATGGACAAGGCTAAGAAGATGTTACTTCAGTACGCCGACACTTTCTCTTCAAACGATGCTGACATAGGGAGAACTGGACTTGTTCAGCATAAGATTAATACAGGCAACGAGTTACCAATCCGTCAGCGACCAAGAAGACTGCCAGTTGCACGAGAAAAAGAGGTGGAAACCATGATTGAGGGAATGGTGAAGGACGGTGTTATAGAACCTTCATCGAGTCCATGGTGTTCTCCTGTGGTCCTGGTAAAGAAAAAGGACGGCAGTATGCGCTTCTGTGTGGATTATCGACGACTGAACGACGTCACGAAGAAGGACAGCTACCCGCTGCCTAGGATCGATGACACACTGGATACGCTGACTGGTATGAAGTGGTTTACCACACTTGACCTGAAAAGTGGCTACTGGCAAGTAGAAATAGACCCCAAGGATAAGGAGAAAACTGCATTTTCAACAGGAAAAGGGTTGTGGCAGTTTAAAGTTATGCCATTCGGTTTGTGCAATGCTCCTGCGACGTTTGAAAGGTTGATGGAGCAAGTACTCGCCGGATTGATTGGAGACGCATGTCTTGTATATCTAGATGACATTATCATCGTGGGCCGTACATTTGAAGATCACCTTAAAAACCTCAACCGAGTGCTGTCGAAAATCCAAACAGCAAATCTCAAGTTAAGTCCGAAAAAGTGCTCGTTTTTCAGACAACAAGTAAACTTTTTAGGACACATAGTTTCGGGGGAAGGTGTTCGAACAGACCCAGAAAAGGTAATCGCCGTCAAGGATTGGCCAGTTCCGAAAGACAAGACACAGGTCAGAGCATTTCTGGGTTTGTGCTCCTACTATCGAAGGTTTGTCAAGAATTTTGCCGACATTGCGAAACCTCTGCACAAACTCACTGAGGAAAAGCGGCAATTCTGTTGGGACGAGAACTGCGACGTCGCATTTCAGGAATTAAAGAAACGTCTGTGCAATACACCTATTTTGGGATATCCTGACACTGAAAATGACTTCATAGTTGACACCGATGCAAGTAATACTGGAATTGGGGGCGTGCTGTCTCAACGGAAAGGAGACCAAGAGGTTGTGATAGCTTACTTCAGCAAGTCTTTATCCAAACCAGAAAGAAATTACTGCGTTACAAGACGGGAGCTACTCGCCGTAGTAAAGACATTGCAGCACTTCAGTAAATATTTGCTGGGACGTAAATTCCAATTACGAACTGACCATGCTGCATTGAAGTGGCTATTACAGTTTAAGAATCCAGAAGAGCAAGTGGCGAGATGGATTGAACTACTAAAAGAGTTTGACTTCATAACTGAACATCGCAGTGGGAGAACTCACGGTAACGCAGACGCCTTGTCAAGAAGACCTTGTCCTGAAGACTGTAAGCACTGTGCCAGGCAAGAGACTAAGGAAGTAGTGCCCGTGAGGATGCTTAGAACAGATCTCAGCGATGAATGGAAGGAAACCCTACAGCAGGCTCAGCAAAATGACTCGGACATCAAACCGATCTTCGAGTGGGTCAAAGCTGGTGCTCCTAAACCTAAGTGGAGTGATGTGGCTGCGATGAGTTCCATCACGAAGAGTTATTGGGCGCAATGGAACAGCTTGGTGATCCAGGATGGAGTCTTGTGCCGTAAATGGGAAAACGCTCGAGGGGACAGCTGTCATCTACAAATGGTTGTCCCTAAAGCTAAGGTACCGGATGTTCTACGGCTCTACCATGATGGATGTTCAGGAGGACATATGGGAGTAAAAAGGACTCTACTAAAAATTCGAGAACGCCTTTACTGGATCCACTGTCGAGATGATGTGGAGGACTGGTGTCGCAATTGTACCAGTTGTGCAGCCGTGAAAGGACCCCACACACGCAGCCGAGGTGCATTAAAAGTGTACAACGTTGGAGCCCCTTGGGAACGGATAGCACTAGACGTTGCGGGACCATTTCCAGAAAGTGAGAGCGGAAACAAGTACTTCCTGGTGGTCATGGATTACTTCACAAAGTGGCCAGAAGTCTTCGCCATTCCTAACCAAGAAGCTACAACCGTCGCAGATAAATTAGTTCAGGAAGTTTTCTGTCGTTTTGGAGTACCCTTAGAAATACACAGCGATCAAGGAAGGAATTTTGAATCGCAAGTATTTCAGGAAACTTGTCGATTGATGGGTACCTACAAAACCAGAACCACCTCTTACCACCCACAATCTGATGGAATGGTGGAACGATTCAACCAAACGTTGGAGAGATATCTGGCAAAAGTCGTGGAAAGCAGGCAGAGGGATTGGGACAAGCACATACAGCCGTTTCTGCTGTCCTACCGCAGCGCAGTCCACGAAAGTACGACTGTGACGCCAGCCTTCGCGAACTTTGGAAGGGAATTACGGTTGCCTGCAGATTTAATCACTGGAGCTCCCCCTGATGCTCCACGTAGTGTAACAGATTACGCAAATGATTTGCGTAACAAGTTGAATGATGTTTATGAGCATATCCGACAATCCGGCCAACAGATGTCTGAGAAGACGAAGACCCGTTATGACCGCAAGGCAAACAGTAGGGGTTTCGACGAGGGTTCACTGGTGTGGTTACATAATCCAGTGCGGAGCAAGGGGAAGTCTCCGAAATTGCAAGCAAAATGGGATGGACCATACCGAGTCGTGACTAGGATCAACGATGTCACCTACCGAATACAGAAGGGTCTACGAGGTGCGCCTAAGATTGTTCATGTAGACCGATTGGCCCGATACTACGGGGCTAATGATGCTCGGGACGAGCATGTCTAAGGAGGGGGCAGTGTTACGTCGTACGTACGAGATCTTTCGAGAAAGCACGGATTACAGTGTGTTTGCGCTAAAAACTTCGAGAAGCATTCCATTATTATTAGTTTGAAGTTAAGTAGGTAACTACTTATAAACAATATTAGAACTCGTCATTGTAATCTCGACCGTACGCCGAGGGCATAAAGTACCTATTTCTTTATTCGGTGCAAGTAGGTTATTATTTTTTTATACCTACTACTTTTGTATTTCCTGGTAATGTTTATTTGTTGATGTTTTTCTGGAACCGTTCTACACATAGCTGGAATGTTCTTGAATATTGGCGGTATAAAAGCAGAGAGCCGACACACGATGAGTCAGTCTGATTTAGGCGATACAACGAAGCGAATCGAAGTGAACTAGAAGTGCGATATCTAAGCGAATAGTGATCAGTAGTGTATTTGTGATTAAGTTTTGAGTGTTTCGTATTCAATAAAGTTATTTAATTGTCCGATTGGTAATAATTAATTTATCCCATACCCAGCTCGTAACAATAGATTAGATACGATGTTTAAAATTATTTTATCAATTTATTCTATAGAGTTCAATCAATCTCTCATCAGTGGTGACCGCCACCTGGGAGAACCAGAGACATAGCAAGTGGGCTGCCAGCCCTGAAATAAAGCTGAATGATTCATTCAGACCGAAACAGAGCAACGCTGCTTGGCGACTACAATAAAAACAGTGGTAAAATAGCTTACCAAAGACGGCTTACCATTCTTCTTAACAAAGACGTCCAGGTACTCAAAATCTGAAACCATAGAATTTAATTCAATTTATTATGTAAACCCAATGAAAAATAACCATACAAATTGCAGATACAATAAAGGTAGAAGTATTACATAGTGTTTTACAGATAACCTTTGGATGGATTTAAAGTACATAACAAGTACAGAAGGCGCACTCCGCATTTTCGGTATGAAGCTACAAGTACCTACGCGGCGGGCTCGTCTTGTCGGGCCAATTCAGTGAGCGTAACGTAATCAGCAGATATAAGACGATTACGCGATAGAAAGAGAGGCAACTTCTAGTTGAATATAACGTAAATTAATTAGCGCTGTGCGACCTGAATTGCACTTTGTTGTGTCGTAGCAAAAGTAGTTTTTTATTTAAATGACTTTGCGGAGTGAACTATCTGTACTGTGTTTAAAGGGATAAGGTGAGACAAAACTGCAGGTAGTCTACGGTGACTGAACGTCGTCTAGTCGCAATTCTGAAAGCCCATAACTGCAACACGAAATGACCTTTACATAATAGTAATGGCTTTAAAATACATTGTTGCATTAGCCACATATGTCACTCGTGCATTTACGGCTGGACAGACCACAGGGTTGTGCACTAAAAACACTTTGACCGCAAAATGACAACAGTTAGTACCTACGAGTAATTCGGCTAGCCTTATTCACTACATATGTTTGAAATCAGTTATAAGTAATTATTTACTGTTTTTGATGTATCCTGTTTCATCATTCACGGCAGTATGTGAACCCGAGCCTATCGTACCCATCCCCTTCAACCAAATACGCAGGTGGCTACAGGAGTTCACCCACACACAAGCGGGGAACTAGTGGACCTCGACACCGAGCTGCAGGCAGTCCAATCATCCTTCGATAGCAGGCTAACCGAGCGTTTATTACATCTGGACAGAAACGGCCTTCGCCTGGTGGGACGCTTTCACGGGACACTGCTCGCTAAACAAACACTTCCACACAATAGACATAATGGACAGTCCTCTGTGCAGAGCGTGCATGGAAGCTGAGGAAATCGTAGCGCACGTGCTCTTTGAATGCACAGGCGTCAACCAGATTAGAACAGATACCAGATTTTATACAGATGTTCTGAACAAACCCACAATGGTCCACCTTACGGACTAAGTGCGGAAACCAAACCCTATTACATAGAACGTACTGCTTCATGCGATTCGATGCTCCACCTAATACTATAGAAATAAAGACAAGGCCTGATAATGTAAATACGACCAAGGTTCACTGTACAACTCTTGGTTGCCACATTATTTCTACAAAAACAATATTTTATCAATAACAAATGCCAAAGTAATAATCCAACATAAGCACATACAACAGCTTTAATTAAATGCTCAACATTTTCCAAAAAGAAAATCCAATAAGTGAAGCAGTGTAGGAACAAAAATAAAATAAAAATACATTATTTCGTCGTAATATCATAATCTACCAACTTCCAATATCCTGTAATCCGATACAGTTATTATATTGAGTTAGTGTTATCCATTAATAATGAAGCAGAGGCCGTGGGCCGAGGGCCGTGGGGCGCTAGTGTCGCCATCTACCAGAACTATGGGGGCTTTATCTTAATTGCCTATATCTTTGTACATATAAGGACATTTTTGTCGAAAATGTCTATTTGCTACGTAAGGACTGATATCATGATCTTGTGAAAATTAAATGAAAACATTACATCCTGCATCTATATATTTTTTTTCGTGTTATTGGTAAGTAACCTGGTGTTAGAATTTTTATGCCGCCCATGAGCCTCTGACTTGGCTTAACATGCCGTCGAGAAATATCTCTCCGGTTTCCTCACGATATTCTCCTTCACCGTTTTTGAAGCAAGTGATATTTATACAATACACACATAAATCCTAAAAGTTAGAGGTGCGTGCCTTGGGTTCGTACTTGAGACCTATGACTTGGCAGTCCGACGATCACACCACCAGGCTATCACGCTTTCACTGCTGCTGCAATATATAATATTAGTAGCTGCCCGGCCCGGCTTCGCACGGGTATCATTAAGAACTTATTTACGGCGCACCTAACTACCTACCCTACCTACCCTACCTACCCTACCCACCCTACCTACCCTACCTACCCTACCTACCCTACCTACCCTACCTACCCTACCTACCCTACCTACCCTACCTACCCTACCTACCCTACCTACCCTACCTACCCTACCTACCCTACCTACCCTACCTACCTACCCTACTTACCCTACCTACCCTACCTATCCTACCTACCTACCCTACCTACCTACCCTACCTACCCTACCTATCCTACCTACCCTACCTACCTACCCTACTTACCCTACCTACCCTACCTATCCTACCTACCTACCCTACCTAAAACCTCACGGAGCCCGAGACCTTTCCAACGAATGCAAAACCATGGAAATCGGTTCGTGCGTTCTGGAGTTATAGCGTCAGGAAGGAAAACCCGACTTATTTTTATATAGTAAAAAAGAAGATTAATACCTAGTTCTGTAACAAGCTAGCTAAATAAAATATAGTTCATCTAGCCCCAATTTTCACACAAATGCACCCAAACTTGATATCTCTTCACGCATCTTACACAAACAAGTGTTTCCGTCATAAAACATGAAAGTAGCATCTGCATCGCGTCCGTACGTCCGTATTAAACTTACTAACTAATACAAATGTGTTTCGCTAAAATATCTGGAACGTAGGCCGCGCGACTTCGATACGAGAAAACAATGAAATATGACTACCGTTATTGTTTCACCAAGTTTCAACCACTTAGGTCGTATACAGACGCGCCACAACCACACCACAGCACAGCGACAAAAATGTCGCTGGACAGTGGCTAGTGTGAATGTGGTATCGCTGTTAGCTGTGTGAAGTTTCATTGTGACATCCACAAAGTCCGTGTGGTGGCGATGTCGTTTCACCTGGTTTCACCATTGTACAAGGCTTCTTAACTGTATCTTATTTCGGACAGTTAACATCTATCATCATTATCATTATCATCAGCTTATGGCTCAACTCAACAGCTTTGTGCTTGTGGCCACGACGTCGCCGTCGTCGGCATTAACCACGTCATATTTGTGACAGCCGTTTTCATACATTTTTCTGTTTTCGGCCACATTTTTGCAGCTGTGGTGTGGGTATAGATTTCGCTCGTCTGTACAGGCCTTGGGCTTAGTTCCCTGATATTGGGTTCGTGCAATTGTTTTCGGCTGAAATACAAACTTAAGTTTTGTATTTAGAATTGCAGTTTGTGTAAATCAATTTGTTGATTGTTTGCGCTGATTGGGGAAATGAAACGGCTTCGAGTTTTAAGTTTTTGTTTATGGTTGGTTTATTATTGAAATCTTGCAGATGAAAGTGAGCGGATAAGATACAACAATTTATTAAATGAAATGAGCACCTCGCTATAGCTTATGACATGTAAATATTGACCTACAAAAACATTATATACTTTGTTTTCATGAAGAAAAACTTAGTAAAGGAAACCGAACTTTTTACGTAACGCACTTAAATTTTTATTTACGTAACAGCAATAACCATACGAAATCCATTACCAAGACGTGTAAAACTCATCCCTAAAACCCGCTGAGAATGCAACGTATGCCAAACTCTGCCGACCTCCGATATTGGGGTCCTGCGGGACCACGTCATATTCCCGATATTCAATAAGGCGAACTAACACGTTTTTCCGTCGCCCGGACCTTTCAGAAATCCCTAGCGCATTACTATATAGCACCAATACCTTGGGCCCATCCTGTCTCCAATATTACGAAGACTTCCAAAGGTCGCGATATTTAAATCAGAATACGTTTGCCAGTTCACCACGTAGTTTTGGGTAGCGGTTTAGGTTATTTAGTTTCTTTTTTATTCGTTCGATGGAAGGACGCAGCCGTTTGAATTGTGGAGGACGTGTTATAGAAAATGTTCGTACTATTTGTGAAAGTGCTATTTTGAGTGCCTTTACAATATTGTATAACTGCGTGAGACTCGTGGCACAGTATAATTTAGTAACAGTATTATAATCTCGGCAGTGACCTTGAAATAATTACCTACGGCCGCTCGATAGTTAAACCTTCCGCGTCCGTCTGCCGCGCACTGGATACTGTTGCTTAGGTACTGATATACACTGAGATTTCGAAACGCTTCGTTTCGGCCGTTTTCTATGAAGATATACTTAATACTGTTACTTATTTATGCTGTGCTCAATCGCTTTTCCGAGACATGAACCGTGACTAGGGAAATTACATACCTACGTATATTCTTCGGTGGACCTTTTCTTCATAATTTTTCCGAAAATAAAATAAGCATTTTATTCATTATGATCCTAAGGAAAATGAATTTCCATCAAATTCCATTTATTTTGGTATTTTAATAACTTGATGTCTTCATTATTATTGTATGTTACGAGACAATGCCGTAAAATACGTGTAATTATATTTTGATATCCTTAAAATAAAAATAGGAACGCAGTTTTCTTAAAAGATTCTCGTAACAAATATTCTAAGTTAGGTCGATTTGAATGCCCTGAATGCCTGACAAGCGTCGAAAATGCTGTATTTTTATTTGATAGCTAGGTGGTCAATTCGCAGCGAAACGACTAATTGGAACCGTGTCCCTAGCTTCTAACATTTCATAAGTGCCCGTGTAGGTTTATGTAAAAAAATATACCTATTATGATTTTTTTTAAACGCACATCTGTACATTTGTCTATTCTAAAAGTTTTCAATGTAGTTGTAGGTACACCTCTGCCCAACCCTTCCGGGATTACAGGCGTTATGCTATGTTATGAAAATTTTAAAATAAATATATTATTTTAGTTTGTACCAAATATTACAAAATAGTTATGAAGAAAAATGTGACTTTAACCATTACCGTCTCCCGACATCTTTACCGCACAGGCTATTTTCCGAGCCACTGATCGTATTTATTTGACGTACCGTACGTACATAACTGGTAATTATATGGTTTTTACAATAGGACATGTATTAGAAAGGTGTGGTCATATTGAAGGGCGTCGTACAGACCATCAAACTGAGAAACTTTCTCCATCGGACCAACATCATAATCGCGAAAAAAAATTCAACTGCCCCATACAATTACTGACAAATGCTTGCTCTGACTGGACTCCACTCAAATCTGTGTAGTTCTTTCTTCAAAAGACCATTTCAGACACTAATCTACATGGTCCTCATATGGCCTGACCAAGATTATGTCTGGACTTTAAAAGAGACTGCGATCTCTGAGTTTGTTTCGGCCTTTCTTCTCAGAGTAGTCACATAAGAAACGCCAAACTCATTCAGCTTTTTTTTTTTAATATGACTTGTGAAAGAGATTCCGATATCCTATTTACAGAATAAACTATTTCATTTCATTTCATTACAAAACTTCAATACCAATTCGATCCAAATGTTGCTCGCCAAGATATTTTATGTACTGAGTAGTATTTCTATTTTCTTAATGTCCCTCAGGTATCATCGGATTTCCGAATACAAACGAATGCTAATGTCCATGTCCATCAATTATTAGATTTATCGTGTATAATAGTTTGAATTCAGATGTAGTATTTTATTTTTGTTTTGTTTTGATTTCCGTGTCAAGTATTCACACGGAATTCAAAAAACTATTTTCGTACCTGCTACTTTAGCAGTTTTCCTCCCATTTTTTAAAATAAGTTACATTAAGTGAAAAGAGTATTAACAACTATATCGATTGAGAGCATCCGGTCTGCACCAGGTGCAAACGGCAACTGATAGAATTCCGACAACTGACATAAAGGACAGAGGAGGAGGGACATTAAAAAATTGAACTACACTAACTGTGTATGTTAAAACGGACATCAAAGACTATAGAGATCACTGGTTACTACAAATCATTCCTTCCTTTGAACACTGACTTTCTTTGAACATAATGGCTCGTAGTTATAAATCAATTCGAACAGTTCAATTGGTTCAAAAAGATTCTACAGAATATAGAGTAAGAATTAAGAATGATAAAACATGAGTAATGTGAGTTCAGAAAACTGAAGTCAACAGAAATCTGTGTGTGTTAGGACTGGTTGGCAAAATATCCTCCAAATCCATTAATTACTGGGGAATACCCCAGTAATTAATGATTAATTAAATTAATTTAAAAAAATAATTACCCCAGTAATTAAGTAAAAAAAAAAAACTAATACAAAATATTGTATTAGTTTTTTTTTTAAGAGTGCAAACTTCTTAAATGAAATCAACTTGATTTTGCGTTTCGCGACACCATGACGACACCTCATTTTTGGAAACGCGATTGTACTCTTTATTTATAATTCGTTACGGATCAATGTTCTATGCATGTATTTTACTTTAAAGGTTTCGGAAGTATTATTTTTTGTAAACGCGATTGTGCTCTTTATTTAGATATTGTTACGGATCAATATTCTATACAAGTATTTTTCTTCCACCAAGGCGATCTCATTCAAGTTTTCACTTCTCTAGGCACTCACGTAGAGCCACCATTTTTTTTTGTACTTTTTTTTTGCAGTTTGGATT
Organism: Omphaloscelis lunosa; assembly: GCA_916610215.1. Taxonomy (NCBI): domain Eukaryota; kingdom Metazoa; phylum Arthropoda; class Insecta; order Lepidoptera; family Noctuidae; genus Omphaloscelis; species Omphaloscelis lunosa. The sequence continues at coordinate 2,128,239 of OU744250.1, read as the reverse complement.
TTAGGGGGATGGGATGGGATTAATGGGGTCTGCTTCCAGTCTAACTAGATACAGCTGAATACCACTACTTATCTGACCTCTATAACGTAGTTACCGGAAAACACAACACCCCTTAGTAAGATTGGTTGTCAGAATATTAAGGGCAGCGGCAGCGCACACTTATCCGAGCCAAACGCGTCAAACAAACCAAACGAAACGAATTTTAGATCTCTTTATATTGCATTCTATGAAACCTCGCACACATGCCCGCGTCGAAGATTCGACGCGTTCGGCTCGCAAATGTGTGCGTTCACCTTGAATCTTCTATGAATGACAGCCGGGATCTACGAATGATACCAACGGCTTAACGTGCTTTCAGAGACACAAAGGGTCTCGATATAATATATGATGGATGGCCACCCATCCACGAACCAACCGATACAAGCGTAGCTTAACCTTCGATCGACCAAGCCCCTCCAAACCTTCCAAAATATCCTCCAAATATGTATAACCACAAAAACAACCGTACATTAAAGACGACCATAATACATTTCATAATATCCATATGTAGTACACTTTAAGAGGGTCTTTATTTAAATGACACCATAAAGAACAACCCCGTAATATCGGCACATCTGTCGCCAAAAAGAAAAAAGTTGGAATGTGAGTTTTTATGGCAACACCGCACTTTCCAATGTTTAGTACTAAAATGTTTTTGATTGTTTACTTCGGGACGTCGTTTTTATTATTATAATGACGTATTATGATACTCCTGCGTTCCTAATAACAGCGTTTATGTGTTATACTGCTGTTTTTATGTGTGTTTCGTCATTACGTATCCTCAGTACCTACTCGATTTTCAGAAGCTGTTGTGAATTCTAAAGTCAAGTTTAAAAGTTTGATCATTACGTTCAATACTCACATTAGGATGTTTTCCGATGAGCGCTCACCTAGCAAACCTAGTTTTCGTAAATAAAATGAATCACCGAAATTATGTTGCATTCAGTGTCAGATGAAAGTCTGACACTTGATTTCGAACCCGATCTAAACTTAATAATTATTCTAAAGAGAAAAGATATGATTTTCTGTTTGTATATTTGTTTGTTACGCTTTCACGCTAAAACGGCTGAATAGATTTGGATGAAATTTGGCATATAGGTAGACCATGACCTGGGTTAGGATATAGGATACTTTTCATCCCGATATTCTCACAAGAACAAGACTTATGCGGGTGAAACCGCGGGGCGCAACTAGTTAATAATAATCACAAATTGTATGAAGTCTTTGACGGCTGTGCTAGGTGACCATTAATTATTTCGTTGCTATGCATAAAAACAAGAAGCCTCTGAAAATAGCTTACATCATAAACAAATTACTTTTATAAAACTTTCAACACCAGTTATCAATAATCAAGAAATTGTTTCAACCAACAAAGTGCACAACAAGATTACATCGGCAGTTTGAGGAACACAACAAACCGCTTGGCAACGCGAGCGATGCCGGGCACTAAACAATGAGTCCGCAAGATTTGCGCGGGAATTATTAATGAATAGCCGCCATATTGGATTTACTCACATGCAGAACTAAATTGGTTACCGACTGAAAAGCTAAGAAAAGTGGATCAATACGGTGATAATTACAGGTTATTAAAATTGAATTAATTACTTTCACATAAAATATGATTAGTTTTGCATGTCTTTCGGCCAAGTCTTTGTCCAAACTCGTCTTTGTATCCACAGGACCTGAAACGCCCATTTTTGAAATCACAATCAACCAAATTAATGTTTTATTCCACCCGTACCTCTGAAATATTTTAATTAGCCGGACACACAACCACATAATATCTAGGATTATTTCCCAGTAGCAGGTCTGAAATTTTCAAGGCCTAATCCTACACAAGACTTCCTATTCTGAATACAGAGAATGCTAGAACAATTAACGTTAATACAATACAGTTAATGGCAATTAATATCTCTAACTAATTTGAGAGCACATAATACGGAATATAGACCAGACTCCGTTCAGCCGCGTCTCGTTAAATTTGCTAAACTAAATGTTAATGGGGAGAGACTGGAAAATTATGATGTTGTAATTGTCTCCTAATTAGTGCAAAATGAACTTACGGTAGTACCGGTTCCCACTTACTGCTTTTGTTAGTAACAGGCCAGTCGCATCCACTAGAGCTGTTGTAATGTTTACCGCGCGATCAAGTCTTTTAAGATCATGATAGAACTTGTCAAACTTCTTTGACCATTAGACAGTATCGGACTTCTGTTTTTGTCCGCAAAGCAGCTTATAAATACCAATTATGCCTACCGCAAGAACCCAATTAACAACAAAAACAAAGAAAACCTCTCCGAAAAATAACAAGCTAATCCAATGTCCTTCCCAAATCCTGGCGGAAACAAAGATAAAAGATTAAATACGTTATATCCGCAATACATTTATGAATCTTTCGTACACAACAATAGAAAACATGATTGAACGCCAGGATCGCTAGTTTGTGTGGTATTAATATCGAAAGTTCGCGACCAATATGGCAGTTTTCGGAGCAGGGCTAATAAAAGATAAAAGTTTCGCCCAACTCCCTGCTAAGTCGACTCGTATTAGTTGCAATGTTATTAATTCTATTAACGTTGTTTTGGGGGTAAGGGAGTTTTATTTGATGGTTTATTAATTGATATTGCTGATCAAGTACCAGGTTAATCTCTGATCAACAGACAGTATTTTGTAAATATATGATATGTAAAAAAAACGGGCCAAGTGCGTGTCGGACCACGCATAACTAAGGTTTTCGTAGTTGGCATGGATCTATGCCAAATACAAACTTAACGTTGTAGTTGAAAAACATGTTATTCCTTAAATTCCAACTGAAAATGTAAGTTTATACGCACAAAATTGAGAGATTGACCATGTTTTTTTAAGACCATAGACTTCATATAGGTTTTCCTGTGATCTATGAGTAATGAACCATTCCCAGTATTTATTTTTACATTTTAGATTCAGTAGTTTTAGAGATAAGGGGTATATTTTCAAATATTTTCTGAAATATATTTATTTTAAAATTATAAGAAACAAAAATTGAGATACTCGCAACAAGGCCTTTCATTTGATATGTCACATGGTACAACTTGAAAAACTATTTTGTTAAAAATTACCTGATTGCCTAAAGTAACGCCCATATTTTAAATTCATTTATATACGTTACACATCCGTGTTTGGGTCATAGAAATACATTTGTGTACCAAAATATCAACTTTATTAGATTCGGAGCAAATTGGCTGTGACAGACGGACAGACAGAGACAAGAGTGATCCTATAAGGGTTCCGTTTTTTCTTTTGAGGTACGGAACCCTAAAAACAATAGACATTGTGTATCATATCGAAATAAACATTTTTGTATTGTATTGTATTTGTATTTTTATGTGTAAAATTTGATCACCGTAAAAATACCCCAATAAGAAATGTACAGGGTATTTACGGATTCATGTCATTCCTTTAAACTTCGTGAAAAGATTCGAATCTGACAGACTTGATACAAATCTAGTTTTCAAATCGATGTTCATGCTTGAGCAACGTTCTAGAAAAGGGACTTAGAGCTAAAAAAAACCCCGCATTTAATACAGAGGATCTATAAAGAGGGAATGCAAGCATTGGAAAGGTCCTCATTAACAGTCTGATGGTTCGAATAAATTCTACAAAATAGACCGAAGCGATTGCATAAAGAGAACCGTTTATGAAGGAAACTTTGTTTCGAGGCTTACCGTCTTGTTAGACAACGTATTAAACAGACGTTTTGAAGTCTTCCTGTTTGCAGATTAAGCAGACTTATTCGTACCGTTTGTTTTAGTTGCCGTAAGTTCTTTACTGTCAGTTGTGCATATGTCAAGGTATCTAAGGTATTAACGTTGTGAGCGTGTTTGCACTGTATAATTTCATTTTACTACTTTGTAACTAGTTTTTGCCAATAACCCTATGTTTTATGTCGACAACACAAAATCCAATCCTGTCGTGTATCTAGGTATATCGTCTGCATTAGCAAGCCAGTCTCTCGTTTCTGTACTCCAAGTGAAAAACTTTGATTAAAATATCTGTTTATGTTTAAAAATTCCTGAGTCCCTGATCCCTACAACCTGCGTAGTAATAAAATCTGCCGATACTTGTACTTCTTCATATTCTCATCATAATAAAGCGTACGGCGCGCGGACGCCGGCCGTTATCAGCGCGGTACAATCGTGCCCACTCTAAGTGGTTATCGAATAGCTCCCAGCGACCTTTCTGGATTAGGGGGCGGAATAGATCCCCCGGAACAGCGGCCATTGTGTTTCGTTACCGATCTGTGTTATTCCGGGCCGTATACGGATGACCGAAACGGGAATTCGGTCGTAATGCGTAGTGGTTATAACGGTGCGCCACGTCCACGGGTTCGATGTTTCAGTGGTTTTTCAATTTGTCCGCTTGGATTTGTTCACTGTTGCGTCGGCTTAAGATGCCTTTGTATGGCTATGGTGTTGTGTAGCCATCCGTCTGGCAGGCGGAACTGATGGGCGAGATGAAACGAGTGCGTCAAGAGATCTCGAAGAAAATGATGTGGCGAAACGACCATTATTACTTCCTTTATTTTTAACAGCCAATCAATGTTACCTAATAAAAATCACAATAAGATATCCTTATAATTAACACTTGCTTCAAAAACGGAGAAGGAAAACATCGTGAGGAAACCGGCATGCCTGAGAGATATATTTCTCGACGGCATGTGAAGCCAAGTCATGGGCGGCTTTAAAACTCTGACACCAGCTTAATCTCTAATCACACGAAAAGAAGAATGGTACCTACATTCCTTTTCTTACATTTTCTTAGACTAAGTATTGCCTGTTCAAATTAGGTTGATTGCTGAAAATTTTCAAAAATTATGACTACTTCAGGAAACGCAATAGAGTTTACAGCATTATAAAAATATACCAACATACAAATTCCACATCTAACTTCTGCCAGGCTTCTTGCTGCCTTAATTTCGAATAATTTAGAGACAATTTGGAAGGCCGAAATTATCTCAACAACAACCCGAGCCTGGAGGCTCTATTACACAAAGTTATTTCGGTAATGTTACAACGCACATCTCTTGAGCTGTCCAACTCAAATTCTATTTAGTATTAACCTAAAGCTATATTATAGGTACGGTTGGTGAGGTACTTGCTGCTTTAATATCTTGGAAAGTTGCGTCTCCACATCTCTATTTAATATTTTTCAGAAACGTAGTACCTGCGAGCATTGTCTGTAACTTTAGTAATTGACGTTCCTTCCTTGGACGAGATTAGGTAGGTTAGTTTGACAAAGTCAAAGTCAAATCATTTATTTCAAATAGGCCCATGTATGGCACTTTTGAACGTCAAAATTTACAGAATAATATAATTGATTCTAGTTTGACAATTAGGTAGACATTCCTTCTAATATCTTATAACAGTATACATATTTTATTTTGCAGTATATGTTGCGTGCCCATCAGTCAGTGCTAAATAAATGTATTTTCTTTCTTCCTTTAGACAGGTTTTTAAAGAAGCCAAAATTGGCTTTTTCAAGACAAAAAAAAACCAGCCTCGTGCAAGTCGGACTCGCACACCAAGGGTTCCGTACCGTATTAAGATCGAGCAAAAAACGCCAAAAAGAAACACGTTTCTTTTATGGAGACCCCTTTTTTAACTTTATTTAATTGATAAATTTTTGATTTTTACTTTCATTTAATTTTTATTAAATTTTTTACAGATTGGGTATTTCTATGACCTACTGGTAATACCCAATTTGTAAAAAATTTAACTGTCTACCTGTTACGATTCATGACATACAGCCCGCTGACAGACAGACAGAGGTTTAGTGATAGGGTTCCGTAAGAACCCTAAAAAGATTTCACTGAAACCAGACCTTAAAAATCTTTCTAAAATATGAAAATATTGAACCTGAAGCCTGAAATCCACCATTAAAAAATCCTCGTCTAAAACCACATGATTAATGCACCATTATGGAAGAAGGAGTCGCAAATACGACGGCATAGCATCGTGCCTAGCATCCAGCTTGAATTTTTTGCTTTCCCATATAAAACACGTTTTAAAATACTCCACACATGAGTTATGACCTGTAGATTAGCCGCTTTTAAAATATTGTTTAATACCTCACCCTTCCGTGGCGCCAGTTTCCTTAGTAAGGTGAATTAAAGGAAAAATTGTTCATTTGTGTAAGTAAGATTAGATGAAATGTATTTAGGCCAGATAGGATTGAAAATGATAAATGTAAGTTTTTAATCGACTTTCAAAAAGGATATGTGTTATATGTTCGTAGTGCATGTTTTTTTTTTTTCATGTATGTCCACCGATTTCTCCGTCAATTGAGGACCGATTTAGAAAATTATTTTTTTTTTGTTTGAAAGGGTGTGCTCTTGAGGTGATCCCATATAAATGATATTAACTGTGCTTGGATAGTTTTTGAGTTAGCAAAAAATTTGTATAAAAAAAAAACAACCGACTTCCAAAAACAAACAATACAAAGTGAAATATAACTTTAATATCGGAAGTTGGTGGCAAAAAATGAAAATTCAAAGCCGATTCAGAACCGACTTCCGAAATTGAAGTTATTTCTCATATTGTAGTGTTTTTGTTGGAAGTCGGTTGTTCTTTTTGTATTTTTTTTTAATTAATGTTCTATTTTAAATCTACACTAACATTATAAAGTGAAAAGATTTTTATTTTTGTTTGTAATTAATAAACTCAAAAACAATAGGACCGATTTTAAACATTCTTCACCAGCAGAATATATATTATCACTGAATATCAAGCTATTAGCAATAAAAAAGGCGAAAATGAAATGTTACACATATTCAGCAAAAAGAATCATACCTATGACTCGGTGAAGGTCTCGGGAATCCGCTGGATACAAAAAACACAGAACCCTTAGATGACTCAAAAACTCAAACTCAAAGCATTTATTTCAATTAAACGATTCTCGGGCACTTTCGAATTGTCAAAGAGTCGGTCAGTTAGTCAGAAAGTTGAAACTAGTTTGATTTAATTCCAAAACGTAGATCTCTATGGAGAAGAACGGGCAAGAAACTCCAAGGACACTCTTTTAAATATAGATATTACAAAATCCTGGGTACATTATTCTTGTTGCTTCTATATGTCAGAACAATGTACAAAAAATAATCAAAAGCAATTGAAAATATAAGATTAAAAATAAGCCCTGGCAGATAAGAGATGACCAGTCTCAACTGACAGCGCCCGTTCACGAACATGACGCGTGCATCAGCACCATCCAGCTCAACCATTTTGTAGGGAACCGAATGATCCAACATAAATGATGATTAATGATGATGTGGTCTAAATGTGGCGATGCTAGGAAGATGCCTGTGTCTAGCAGTGGACCTCTTGCGGCTAAATTATGATAAACTAGCATCCGCCGGCGACTTCGCCCGCGTGATATCTTAATATAATAAATTATAGCCTATGTTGTTACCCAGTGATAATATAGCATTCCACAGGTGAAACAATTTTTCGTCCAGTTGTTTTTACCCGACTGCGGCGAAGCCAAAAGTGTGTATGTCCGTCTCTATGTTTCCTTGTAACTACTAAATGGCTGAACCGATTTTGATGAATAATATGTCGTTAGAATCGTCTTAATTGCACGAGTGTCACTATATATTAAAAAAACCTATACCGGTACCTATCAAAATCAAGGGTTTTAAAAGGTGATTACAAAAATATATACAAATTATATATTCAAATGTAATTTGGAATGGGAAATGATAAAAAACTAAAAAGCTGAAAATAATAAAAGTTATTAAGAAAACTAAAGGATTGGTCGCCTACATCACTAAAATTCTTTTAATGCTTGTTTTTCTCTTTTCAGTTATTGTTTTTGCAGTCGGGTATTTTAGTTTTTTTTTTTATTACTTTTTTATTGAGTTAATTCATTAAAAATAAAATACAATATCTTTTCCCTTTAAAATATTAATGTAGACAAGGAAATTGCTAAACAAACACAAGTGTTTTTGATGGACCGGATTTTATTACAAAAATAATATAGAAGTTCTAAATTTGTTTCCCAATGAATTCTGAGTCAGCTCTATTCGTGACCCGTTATCTACTGCAGTAGTAAATAGAATATTAACTGGTTCCACAAAAAGAAAATTCTTATTTCCCACCGCGTGTGTATTTTTGCGGGATTAAACAAACTCCTAAAAACACTACCTATCTTATTTTTAGAAGTCCTGTTTGATCCCACTTTTTAGGATTCCGTACGTAAAAGTAAAGTAAGTAAATATTTTTTTATTTCGATATTAAAATTACGATAAGTATCGTTTTTTGTGTGTATGTTTATTATTACTATAGCGTTGGTCCCAAACTATGCACAGCCTGTATTTTGGGGCACCATTATAGAAAACATTTTAAAATAAAAGTTGAAATTTGCGACACTCGTTCTCGACCAATAATGCAAAAAAATAAACCAATCAAGGAAGCAAAATGTTAAAAAGGAACTCAATTCAATTAAAAATATTTCATTTCACATAAACCTACAAGGGCACTTATGAATCGTGAGAAGCTAGGTGCACGGTTTCAATTGATCGCTTCCTATGGAGAAGAGCCGGCATAAAACTCTCTTAAAAATAATTGGCTTTTACAATATTTTCAAATAACAGTGTTAATAGGTATGGGAGACAGTGTAGGTCTTTCAACAAGTACCAGAAACTTAAGAAAATAGAAAATAGTCAAAAAATCTACAGTTCACTAAGCCTACAGCGTCCTCACATGCACAAAATAGAAAAGCATCTATGCAAAAGATAAATATATTACTAAATAAAAATAAAAACCTATTTTAATTAAACTCTTCTGATAAGCTTTCGATGTCTGTCTACCTGTCACGGCCATTTTTCCCAGCGGCTTTCATTCATGGCTATTGACTTGAAAGAGGCATCGGCGGCATATCGACTTGTATGTAAAGTTGTCTATGAAATAATGGAGCTACGGTAATGAACATTTGGACAATGGACATAGTAGTTCTATTAGGTTTTACCTACATATCATTTATTGAAGTGAAAACTTCTTTAGGCGCGTTGGGCATTTTTGAGATGGGACCAAACCATTGATTTCGAAACACCGTGATGACACCAGCTTTTGACCATTAAAAAGACATCAACGCGTTGATTACCGCGGTGTAGATTTTTTTTCAAGTTTTCGCTTCTGCCGGCACCCGGAGTGCCACTGTTTTTTTATAGAACTTTCCGTCCTAAAATAAGACTTCACTCAGTTTTGTTCACAGTTCTGTTGATGCAGTGTCTTCAAACGAATCCTGTGTCCCCGAAAGCAATTAACCGCGAATACACGATTGTTTACCTAAATAATGACGTACATACGCGACTTGATCGATAGCGCGAGTTTGTTATATTTCATACTGATAGCCTATTCGCGCGACAGTCGATCGTGCTTACGCGACAATCGCTTTCCATAAGAACGCGACCTCGCACTCTCCTCTTCAGTCAGAAAGTCACGAAAAAAAGATACATTTCTTGTCAACGTACTTTTTGTTTCCAAACAAAGTCACAGAAATCAACTAGTTTTATACACGGGGAGCTTTAAGCTGCCCCACGTTTCCCCGAAAATAATCTTATTATAACCAAGAACCAACACCCAAAAAATCACCGCAAATAATAATAAACAGCCGTTGTCCAGCAAACGGACAGAATTCACCCCCGGGGACGAATAAAAATAATATACAGGGGATCGGCTTAATCCTGTATGATAAATGGGGGTTAACAGAGGCGCGGGCGGCGGCGACAACGCGGGCGGTGGCGGCGCGGCGCACTGTGGATCGAAAAAAGGCTCTCGAAGACATAAGAGCTTAAATTTTAAAGTGTCGATTATTACTTGAAATGGCTTCTAATAACCAATGTTATACATAAATATATCATAGGATACAATCTGGTAGGCAAATTGGCAACTTATATTTTATTTGCAAAAACGATGTATATCAAAAATATAGAATATTGTAGGTAAGTATCACCATGTGCAAGGATATTATACATTTTCTTTGCAAAAAAAATATACCTTGACAATTTGCATACCAGACTGTATCCTATGATATATGTATACATAACATTAGCTATTAGAAGCCATCATAAGCAAAAAAACCACACTTTAAAATTTAAACTTCTTTGTCTTTGAGAGCCTTTTTTCGATCCACTGTGCGGCGTGGCGGTGTGGACACAGCACTATCGATGCCGCGTTAATTAAAATGCTCTAGTTTTGGCTCGTAATGTAATGTGCTAGTGTTTCCCCGTATGTTGGTATTTACTGTGATAGTAATTATGATATAGGTACCTAGGTGTTTTATGTTAATAGTGGTCGTTCAACACATCCTTAACTTAATGTACAGTGTCTATTTGTGTATGTGTGTATATTCAATCCATCTATGTGTGTGTATGTGTATTCTAGCCGGTCTTAGAATACGTCCACCCGTCAAAATAAAAATAACTACTTTTAGAATAAACAAAGTAAGATAAAAGAAAGTGGTCAAACTGACAAACACCAATGTGCCAAACCCATTTCAGACCCCAGTCATAAACTCATAATAAACATTAAATAATTTTACAGCGCTGTAAAATTACCCAAAACTTAGGCATTAACCAATTCCCCACACTTCCACTATCTCCGCTAACAGTTCGTAATTCAGCCTTCACATCCCCAGACTGTCATAAAACAAAATTTACCCTTAATTACTGAAGCTCATGAAACTATTTGTGTACAGGACTTATCTTAAGTTATGTAACAACGCAGTTCCAAAACAATCCAGTTTGAACAATGACTTAGGAAATCTATTCACTGGAAGCCACCAGGCTAATCTCTATTGCGTTGTGTTAAGGGCTAGTTTAGTTTGTAATGTGCGTCAAAAGGTAATGTATCGGTTATAGTGCAGCGGCGCGGTATTTGTTAGAGCGGCAACAGTTGGAATGTTCTGTACACCACTGGTCCGAAGGCAATAATAGGGAATGCGATTGTAACATTTGTACTTAAGTGCGGGAACTCCAAACCGTATTTGCTATATGAAGTTTTAATTCTGTGTATAATGTTTGTTTCAATTATAGCTATAGCGCAGTATTCGGACATTTATGTAAACATATCCCGCACAAATTGGTATCAGAACGAAATTCGGTCGTTTCAAAGTAGTAAATTGAGCGGCGCGCAACATTTTAAACATTTTAAAGTAAATATTGGGCAAATTGGTATTTTCCGTTTTTCCGCGGAGCAGCAACACTTGAGCGACCATGTTCCGCGCAGTTGATCGCTAATGGCGCACTAAATTTAAACGATTGTTAAATGAAGTCTCTAATTTTGGTTTGAATTGTTTAACTCCTATTGTTCCGTAATGTATTGCGTTTAGTTAGTTTTGTTATTTTGCCAGCTATTTAACCGTGATTTAGGCGCGATAATGGTCGCTCGTTAGCACTAATATATTGACTTCGGTGTTGTAATTAATGATATTACGTGATTTTAATGCGTACATAAGAAAATTATGCTTCATTGTTGAACCACGTACGTTTCTCAAACTGACAAATGACTGGAAGAAAATAAATAATCGTGTTGGTGCTGCTTTGAAAATATACAAAATAATATTATACATTTTATTTCTCGGTAAGAGAATACGACTGCAATGTGCACATATCCAGCAGGAGTTGCGTCACTACCAGTTTCCTCTTATAGAATAAGCCAAGCGGGACCATTGCCGGACATTTCAATTGGATTGCTTTAGTCCTTGAGTCCATGAACAGACTGTAAAGATAAATACAAACACCCTCTTTATGTTCTTGTGGTCTGATCAGAACTCAATCGATTTTTATGCAGTTGCTTCTTTTTAACACCGTTGCTAGAATTTTCTTACAGGTTGCTGTGTTTTAATTTTTTCTATCTATATATATATAATTCTTCTGTAAATGTGCTTGTCACCTAACTCCTCCTAAACGTCTGTACCGATTTGGAAGAAATTTTCTGTGTATATTTGAGTGGGTCCCTGGATGGTTTGAAAATACAATTGGACCCGTTAGGTGGCACTATTCGGACAGGACAACGTCTGTCGTGTCCGCTAGTATCTATATACCCCTACCCTTATTTCCCTTGGTCACGGCATCACGCGTGAACGGCTGGACCGATTTCGCTAATTCTTTTTTTTTCTATTTTTATTGTCAGGAGAAGGTTTTTATAAAAGAAAAATCAAGAAAGTTGCGCAGAAAGTAGATTGCCCCCATGCGAAGCATGGCGGGTCGCTAGTAATTTACACCTACGTCAAAGGACTAATAGACTGCAGCAGACTAATAATTTAATACAAACAATAAAATACTTAGCTAGCAAACAGGTCAACCGACTACTTCATTGCACGTAGTTTTCCATTACAATACTTGCAAACATTAACGTCTGCACAGCTTCGTTTATTCTTATGTGCGTCCATAAATCATAATAGTTTAGACAACCTTAGTTTTTGTTTACACTAAACCTCTTAGGGGGTCATTGTACTCATCATTATGAACAACTTTCACTATAGAACCAACGCTGAAATCACTAAAAAAAATATCAGCGGTCCCCTACATTTTTCTGTACGTCCATAAGTCTGTGCATCCATAAGTCATATATAAATAAATAACAACAAATAATAAACAGCCCGCATCCAGTAACAGTCAAACAGATTACTCCATAAGTCAACCTTCACTTGCTTACAAAATCAAAGTCCTGGCAGGCTGCAAGCCCGGCCTGCAGTATTCCTCGCCACGTTGGTCCCCATTGTGTTTGCTCATCCACGTCCGTGAGAGGGCCCCTTGTCAAAGCGGAACTCCGGAACTCGTGTGAGCCGGATTTAAGACAATATGGCACACCACTTCGCTTCAAGTGACAACGCTCTTGGGTCAACATTTAAATAACTGCGGATTTCCAGTGATTTTAGGGAGGCATGTTGGATTGCGATGTAATTTGAAAGGAATGTTGACTTTCAAATGTTTTGGAAGAAACTTTTGATGAATTATTGTGTTGGAGTTGATTTGTTAATAATAATAGGTATGTATTTATTTAAAAGTACTGGTAAAATGGCGTACGTAGAAAGACCTGCTGGGGTGAATCGGGACAAAAAAAAAAAGAATTGTTAATGAAGATAGTTAAAGAAGAAAATTACGGATCAACTCCATAGCGATAAGAGAACAGGGTGGTAAGTTCACTCATCCTCCATAGAAAAGGATGGACATTCTGTTCACACGGGTGTTGTATCTGGTGGGCTACTGCCCGACGATTGTTATCGGGAAGTTGTATATATACAAGCCGCGTAATAAACTCTGCTACATATTTTGTGTGACGTCAGTGCGATGAGTTGTTCGCATGTGGCAATGTAGATGCCGCCACAACTCCAATTTTGCTATCTTTGTGATCATTTACGCGATCCTTAACATACTTCTATTTTTTTTTTAATGGTAAAACTACCTATAGTAAAAAAAACACAGCCATTCCAGAAAGTACACCCCTAATAGAATATTAACATAACAATGACAAATGACCGCGCGGCATCCCGGTAGCTATTAGTTCGCAGGTGGACACTGCCCATACTGTTCATGCTCTCGCTCATTAATCCACCTTTACCACCCCCATGGGACAACAACATAACCACCAAAACAATTTAAACGTGTCATGGCAAAACAGCGTAAACCATTAATCCAATAATATCCAAATACCATGAGATTAAACTGCCCTTCTGCTGAAAGACTCGTTGGTCTAGGGCACTCTAGGGTCTAGTGGTCGCAACTTCGTAGCCGATCCTAGAATCTTAGGTTCGATCCCCTGGTCTGGCAAAATGTTTTTGGGATTTTCAATGTAGTATGTCTCAAATTCGTTTTATTATTTGTACATGACAATATTAATTGAACGTAAGAAAATTAATATATGTAAATACAATATGTAAAATATTATAGTGGTTTTAAAAATTACGGTGTTCAAACTTGTCGCATAATTAAAACAATGATTGTCCGAGGATGGGTGACCATTCATTACATATCATACCCTTCTGTGCCTTGGAAAGCACGTTAAGCCGTTGGTCTCGGCTGTCATTTGTAGATCTTTGAGAGTCGTTGAGTCGGAAGCCCGAAAGTCTGATATCCAGTCTTGACAAGCGGTATCATTTACCCAGCAACTGGGTTGTGGAAGTCAGATAGGTAGTCGCTCCATGTAAAATACTGGTACTGGTAACTGCATCTGGTTAGACTGGAAGCCGACTCCAACATAGTTGGGAAACGCTAGGCAGATAATGATGATTTGATTAGAACACTAGCTTGATAATGAAAACTATTTCGAAAGTAAAATATTGTCGGACTAAGATCGCGCCTGTCATGTAGTTAGTAGGCAGTTGAGTCTACCAAAACAATTACAACATAACAAATCCCATAAATCATATTCCAATAGTGTCAAAAGTCCACAGCACCTCCACCAGATTTATTACAATAATAGTGGTCCAGTAAACTTTTAAATCAGTTGACACCGCCGGACATAAATACGGGCGGTAAATTGACAGGGGACCTGAGTTGTGTCCGCCATCTTATAGAAACTGAACCCCAATAACTCTCCGCACAGATTCACGGGTTTTCAAACAAGGCGTTTTAGTTATCGTTGCCATTTAACTGTGGCTCACGGCTTTTTGTTTATTGATTTCGTTCGTAGTTCGTGTAAATATGTTGTTCGCAATTAGTTTGTGTTTCTGTTTGTTAGATTGGTTGGGCGTTTGGCTTTATATTGTAGGGATTATTTGGCTATTTTTAACTGCTTTCCATTTTATTTATCTTCATGCGAAACTCATCGGTTTTTGGAAGCACCCGGTTAATGACCTCCGTTTGTTTCGTGAAACTTAACTTTATCATTGAACTTCGATATTAGTGATCAGATGATCGCGCTTTTTTTTTTGGGTGGGAAGTCGTCAAATATATTCACCCGCTCTAGGCGGAGCGGGAGGGCGTGTCAGACTCTTACTGACTAAATCCCACCCGTATTCCTTCAATAGCCTGTATTGCCAGGGTCCACGGTATCCCTTTCGGACTTTCCAGGTGATGACGCTAGCCTGTTGAAAATTATAATATTGATGTGCAACATCTAATGCGGCGGGTCAGCTGGTCTGACGGTGGCCTGTTGGCGTGGCGACGCGACCAACAGCCAACAGCAAACATCCAAAAGAAAAAAAACTTTAAAAAAAGAAAATGATTTTGGTTATGTCGTATTTTTTATTTTATTGTATGCCACATTTATTTCCTTTAATAAACCATCCATTCATGTATATTTTCTATAAAAAATTGTTTCTATGTTTCACATCTGCCAGGCGCTCTGCCGCTAGCTCAATATTTTAAACTTAGAAAGTTATAAAAGGAGAGCTTTTCAAATCGAAATCGGCAAAAACTTCCAATGACTAAAGCGACCAGTCTAAACTATCTTTGCATAAGGTTTTTATATCTAGTTGTTTTTAGATAATATTGAAGTCCAGAAAGGTAGAGAATAATCTTTAAACTCGCCCACTGTAAAAGGCAGCACTGCTATTACCGTAGAATGGGCCATACATTAATAATTCAGACAAATAGCACTTAATGTGACCGTTATCATAGTGTTTACGAGCCGGCCGCCATGCTGCTTTGCCAAATTTACTGTTCCCGCCAAAATTTTACAAGGCAATCTACACAGCATGAACGTAAGCTATGACAGATATGGTTTTGTGATAAGATAATGTAATTTAACTCTAATTATTGAAACATCGGGTAAGAGACTCCCTACTAAACCTTTTTAAGGTATTGAAGAAGGGATATAGAATAGAGGATCACAAAATATTCTCAATAATATAACTGACGTCTAGCAAAATCTTTCCATACCGTAATTACTCCAAAGTGATCCAAGCCAGCTAAGGAACACGGTATTTCAATTAAAATAAAGACAATAACAACAAACTTACAAGGAAACTAAGTGGGTGGGGCGACGATCATAGAAACAACGTGGATGCGTCGCCTTTTCTCCGAATAAATCACCATTCAAGGGTCATTTCTATCGAAGGACCGCTATCTGCTGGAGCATACAAGGACATAAGTGGACGCCGCGTATCTTCAAACATAGCGTGGGAAACCCACTGCATATCCTATAATATGCAAGGGTAAAAACAACAGTTGCACTCCGGGAGTGCCGGCAGAAGTGAAAACTTGAAAAAAAATCTGCACCGCGGTAATCAACGCGTTGATATCTTTTACTCCACGCACCGTGGCAATCAATGCGTTGATGTCTTTTTAATGGTCAAAAGGTGGTGTCATCATGGTGTCGCGAAATCAATGTTTTAATCCCATCTCAAAAATTCCCAACGCGCCTAAAGAAGTTCTCACTTCAAAATTATGCAAACAATAGAAACATCGAGACAAAGTAAGACTCTCAGACCAAATAAAAAACCAAGATAGAGCACTGCGAACAATACAGTGAAGCATGCCAAAACTACACCTTCGCTCTGTACAATGACACTACAATCAAACTACACCTCACTAAGTGCACACAATGTTTTCGAAACCAGCTTCACGTCAGTGTTGTTAGCGCTATGTCTTGGTTTTTATTTGTACTGAGGTAAGTCCCTTAAAATAACAGATAAAACGTGTTTGCACTATATGATTTTTTACAAACAAAAACAACGAGTTTCGTGTACCAACCGTGTCGTTTCTCGTTCCATTGATGGAGTTCCAGCATCGAACTCAAACAGAACTCGCGGTGAACATGTTTACGATACCCCCATACCGGCGACACGATCAAACATGCACGGAGACCACATACACGACTTACTTTAGGAAAAAACATTGAAATTGAATGAGGAACACGTGTGACGTCAGAGGGATTTTGTTTTAAAGTGGACACTATTCTGATGATAGGACTTTTTTTTGGTGGGAAATCATCAAATAACTTCTCCCGCTCTGGGCGGAGCGGGAGGCGTGTCAGACTCTTACTACCCGTGTTCCTTCAGTTGCCATGTTGCCGGAGGCCACGATCTTCCCTTTTGGACTTCTTCGCAACCCCGTGATGATAGGACTTGTGGTGCGGAGGAATGATGAACATACGACAAGAAAAGTAATAAGTATGAATGAAAGAAAAGAGGCAGCCCAAAGAAATGTATGGGTTGTGTGGGAATGTTACATAAATGCTGTAAAGGTATATCACAAGTTACCAGATGCTTTTAAAGATTTTTGACATACCTTTGATCTTTTTTTAATGTAATAAAAATAATAGTGTTAAATTGTGCAGGATAAAATTAAATATTTTCACACCATATGTAGGTAATGGTAGAATTTAAAAGGGCCATTTAAGTTTTAAGATCTTATACATTGTAAACCTACATTCCGGAAAATAAATGGATTAGATTTGATTTGAGAATAGAGACTTATGGAAGAAAAAGAACTGCTGTACCAATCCCAAATAAATTAGAACAAGGATGGTAGTTCGAAAACTATGGCTCAGGCAGTCAAACAGATCAATGATACTCGGCCGGGTAAGACATTATTAAACTTGACCCTGTAACTGAAGCCTCCAGGTTCCCAGGAACAAATAGGTACCTAATAAAAAGGGATTGACTATGTCTCTGATGAAATGCAATTTCCTAATTATTTAGTTCTCTTGTGCCAAACTACGTCTTTAGGGTCCCTTTTCGCCTCTCAAGATCAATTTCAGTAGTATGTTGTGTGATTACTTAATTCCACGGCTAGTGGGCAGGGACCCTCATAAAGATAAGACGGGAATGAGTGGGGCTCTTCTTAATTTATGAACAAGTGTCCTCTCGGGGGCCCCTTCATGTAGCCACGCTCTTACACGGATATCGCGACGTATATAAACTCTTGCTGATGTTTATCTTCGTTTTTTATCTAAATGCCTTACATTAGACCCTTAAAATAGATTTTGTTTTAAGTTGTGATGGTGGTAGTTTGGGTCAGGGATTTGGAAACTGTGACCGGAATATATTTTTATGAAAATATATTGGAATGGTTGTTATCAAGGGATGCGGATATGGTGTTTCCCCTTTTCAGTAAGCCTTCAGGGAACACATCTGGTGACTATATGGTGATTGTGTTTCTAAAAGTTTACCTCGACAACACCTCTTTTTAAAGACAAGAAAATCTGTTTTGACAAAAAAGAAATTTAATAAAAATGCCCACGATTCTTTACATGGTTGACACCTAGTTTCCAGAAGGCCTGCAGTCTAACTTATGTGTCTGCTGTGATTGGCTGAACGGAATAACAACAGCCAATCAAATTACGTTACATGAGTTTCATTTGAAATCTTTCAGTAAAAGGTACTTGTTGAAGTGAAAACTTCTTTAGGCACGTTGAGCGATTTTTGGTAGGGGATAAACTTATGGGTACGTCATCGACATGCTAATGTCAACAGTATATTGTCTTCTTACGAGTTGCGCGTTTCATAGTTTTAAGTTTTCACTTCTGTCATCAGTCCCCATGACTGTTTATTTTTTATATATTTTTTTTAGTTATCAACAACAATGCCAATCAGTTCTACAAAAGGGCAGCCATCTTTCGCAAAAAAAAACATGTTCTTCATAACATAACATAACATCACACATTCCCGAAGAGTTAGACAAAGGTTTACCTGTAATACACCCACGTTTTACCAGTTATGTTTAAGTCCTATGTAATAGGGGCGAGCCTATTGCCGGGCACAAATCCAGACTCCAGGCTGCTACTGAGATATTCCTGATGGAAAACTCCAATAACACTTTGCTCGACCTGAAAATCAAACCCAGGACCTCATACTCAACAATAGCACTTGCGACCACGAGACTAACGAGACAGTCAAATCATGTTCTATTTCTAGCTATAGTCGATTTTGTTTTGCTCAACCAAAGGGGCTAAATCTATATATTATACTAGCTGACCCGGCCACGCGTTGCTGTGGCTAAAGTTTTTGTTATATTACATTATAGTAAACAATCTAAGAGGAACAATAAGAGAACATCAGTCACGGAGTCCACTATGATTTTTCACACAGATGGTATTTGTAAAAAAATATGGTGATCTCCTTATTTGACTTTCTACTACTATAACCCTTTAGTACAATGAAATTATTTACGAACAAAGACGAAAATGTTGATGTTGGTATACAAATTCACTGGATTGAGATTTGAAGGGGAAGTACGTTGAACACAATTAATTAAAATGTTCTTACACTTGATATTAAGCAGAAATCAATAGGTACAAAATAAAAATTTATCAGATTTATTATTTCCATTTAATTTTATAACAAATATAAGTAAATTACAGTATAATACAGTAAATAACATGTGACGCTTAAACTCATGAATGAGGTAGGCAAGGCAGACAGTCTTAAACTTTTAAACATTAATATCTATTTTTTTGAATTATAAATACTTTCAATTTCAATTTAATTTAACACCAATCGGTGCACAATGTTTTTGGTTAACCTGTCTTTAGCTAACACAAATAGATTCGACGGTTTCCCAACACGTGAACACGCAACATATAGTTGCCCATGAGAAAAACATGGATTTTCCAAATCTAAACCACAAATGGACATTGTTTGACCTTGAGATTTATTTATAGACATGGCGAAAGCTAAACGAATTGGAAACTGTAGCCTTTTGAAGGGTATGGTAGAATCTGATGGTATCATCGGAATACGTGGCAGCAGGACCACTTTTCCTTTAAACTTCCCAGCCAAAATGGTTGCTTCAAGAATGTTTCCGGTGATCTTTTTGATGACCAAACGCGTACCGTTACATAATTGAGGTGGATTCAAATTACGGAGGAGAATAATAGGGGAACCAATCTTTAATCGAAGATTATGTGGTGGCATTCCAGGGATATCTAATGAATTTAAAAATTCAATCGGAAAATTTACACTTTCATTTTCATCAACAACAGTATCGATTGATTTAAAAGACATCAGATCGCCTGGTAACAACTGTTGTATCTGGAAGTTAATTTCGTCAACATCAACGTTTTTGGCTGCCAAAATCGCCCGTTGACTAATCCATTCATGATTCAAATAATTATTCTGTATATCCGGGAAAATACTCTGAATCAATTCATTTTTATCCTGAACAACAGTGCAAAAATTGTCTGGTAGTTTAATGCATTGCGTATTTGGTTGCAGTTCTGTTTTACCGTTACCAATATCTAGTAGTTGTTCGGAAAATATTTGTGCTGATGGATCATTTTGCAATTGTACTCGCATATTTATGGTCAATCGAAGTGTTTGAACACTTCGCCATAAGAATGATTGTTTCAAACATGCATTAATCTCATCCGCGAAAGTAGAGCGAGGTAAAACCGGTAAGGTCTGCCGGAAGTCACCAGACAAAAGTAAGATAGCACCACCGAAAAGTTTATTATTGCTGTTTAAATCTTGCATAGTTCTGTTTAATGCTTCAAGTGAATATTTTTGTGCCATTGTGCACTCATCCCAAATTATTATAGAACTCTTCCGCAACACTGCAGCTATTCCACTATTCTTTTTGATGTTACACATTGCATCTGGTTTATTATGAACGTCCAATGGCAGCTTGAATGTTGAATGTGCTGTTCGCCCACCATCCAGTAAAGTAGCCGCAATGCCTGACAAATTTAATTAATTTTATAGCGTCAACAACACGTGGTAATTATGCTGTTAAAATGTAGCCACAGACTAAGTAGTACTAATGTAGCTTATATGACACGTTCGTAGATTTACCATAGCAGCGCCAACTATTGATTACTTACTCAACCCAGTCGAAAGGTATCGACATCTGTTAGAATCATTTGGAGTTAACAGATAATTGTGACTGTCAAATAATAACAGACAAATAATTAGCAATAAATTAAAATTGCGACTATAATTTGAGATTTAAACTATCCTATCTCTCAAGTTGGATCGAACTGCACATGGTGTGCGAATTTTATTATAACCGGTTAAGTGGTTTAGGAGTCCATTGAGGACAAACATTGTGACACGAGATTTATATATATTAAGATATGTATACATAAAAGGAGAAACTGACTGACTGACGTATCAACACAGTGCCGAAACTACTGGGACGAGGAACGTGAAATTTTGCACACAGTTTTCTTTTATAATGTAGGGGAGCACTAAGAAGGGGTTTTTGAAAATTCCATCTTTAAGAAGGCGAAAAGGGGGGATTTCGTTTGTATGAAAAATCTTATTCCTTGAATAATAAACTTGAAATTTGGCATAAAAGGTACCGGCTTGCATGAATTCAAGACAATATTTCAATCATTAAACGTTGTGCACAAATTCTTAGTAATAACCTAACAAAAAGTATTAGGCTTGCATGAATTCACGAGAGTATTCAATCATTATGTTATGCTACTAATAGGATTTAGATGAGGCAGACAGATAGTTTATAACCTGTATTAACACACAGGATACTTTTTATCCCAGTAGTACGTTTCCATGAGATAATTTCCGACTTCCACGCGAGCTAAGCCGCGGGAAAAAGCTAGTCTTCTTATAATCTTCAACAATGTTCGGTGATAACAAGATATTTGAAACTAATGACCCGTGAAAAGTCGTAGGTACGCGTGTATGACTGAAACTTCAGCGAAAGTACAAGTTTGGAAGCATTATCACACAGTTCTGCTTCCAAGTTAAATCGGCAGAAAGTTAAAGTGTGCAGACGGATCGTAACACACAAGTCAGTGGTTCAGGTCTCAAATACGGCACGGTTGGCGTAGTTGTTAAGCGATTGACTGCTGCGCTGCGTGTCGCGGGTTCGATTCCCGCACGGAAAAAATATTTGTATGACCTAGAAGTAGTTGTTCCGAGTCTGGCTGTTTGTGTAAATGAGTTTAAATGTTTGTAAATGCACCCAACAATACAGGAGAAATTCCTAGTCTAGGGCAACATTTAAAAAAAAAATTGTCTTGTTCGTTTAGGTACATAACTTTTTATCAGTCATGCACCGTGGTAAAATAATTAAAGACCAATTCTTCAATTATTTACTCTTCTGGGATAATTTTTATAATGTAATTTTTAACGCATTCAGGGACACTGAACGAAACATTATATAAATTGTTTTGTTATAACCAGTAATCGGAGTAGGTAGATTGATTTTACGTACTCGCATCATGAATAATCATAGAAATCATAACATGGATAAGCCTTTTTTCCGGGATTTCATTTTGGTACTTATGGGATTGAATCAAATATAGTAAAGTAAGGATTTTTAAACTATACTACATTAGAAATTTATAGAATGGATGAACATTTAAAATTGATTTTTTTTTCTTATTTATCAAGTAATAAAGTGAAAGTAATAAAGTGAAGTGTTGTGCGTCCATTCGAAACTTACATAATATGACTAATTTAGTAGTTGTTTCTTGTAGAAGTGTCTTGTTTATCTGCTGCTTGTAATTCTTACTATTCTTAAATAAATAAATAAAAATATATTTTTATCAATATTTCTTCATATTTTTTCGCATTCAATGCAATAACAGCAAAAAGGTTAAACATTTCTTATTCATATTGATGTATTCTTTATTCTTCACATTACAACATTTGAAATTCCTTAAAAAATCTTAATAATTTCATAATCCCGGAATCCCGGAGGCATATCCATAGTAATATATACGTGCCAGTTCATTGACCCCAAATCAATCTACCTACTCCGATCACTGGTTATAACGCTTATGGGAGTTTAGTGTCCCACAAAGTGTTAAGAGGGTTGTAATTTTAACCCAGGTAGGGGTGCCAGAATCAGTTAAAAGCACAAGGGCTGTTACAATTTTCTGTCTAGGATGGCATTCTCTCAATGTGATGCCTGTAGTATTTTAGTAGATGTCCATAGGCTACGGCCGGTGGACATTTATCATCAGACCTGGATTGGCTTGTTAACCACCTAATAACTTAAACACGTTCAATGCCGGAAGCCCTCGCGGGGGTCTCATTTTAAATGTAGATTTTTCTTAGCGATTCCAGCATTATAAACCGTGAAAATAAAATCTGATGTATATTCTAACAAGATTTATTAGCATATGCGTTAGTTTTAAAATCAAAGCATTTTTTTTTTTTGTTTCAAACATTCACAAAAAAAATTAAAAAGTTTGGAAACTACGTATAGTGACAAGACCCCACTACATTACTTCGTTTTATAGTGTTTTATAACACGGTTTTAAACCTAATGCCGTTCGTTGCCCGTCCGCGATGGTTAACTTTAGCGCAAGCGTAATTCCGGTAACCCTCCCGGAGGGTTCACTTCCAATATGTATGGCGGCATGGTGTATGAGTTCTATTAAAAGTGGGTGCAGTCGAAATTGTTAAAATAACAAAAATAAAACCAGTTTTCGATGAAGCAGGCAAGCATCCATCACAACTTTAAACAAACAGCAGTTTTACCTAGGAAATGAACTTATCTTCTCGCAGTGATAGCTCGAATCCTTTCAGTGATTTCAATCCAAGAAGTCTGCAAGTAAACAGTGAGTGAAGTTTCATATGTTATGTAGGACGGTATGTTAAGATTAAAGGGGGATTGGATTCCTGGGCTAATTAATTACTTTTTCATTCTACAGTTTGTTTTTGTCTTATTCATTATTTATTACACATTCTCCATAGGAAACAATCAATTGGAACCCCCCTAGCTTCTGACGTTTCAAGTCTTCTTCTTTTCGTGTGGCTAGTGCTTAACGTGGTGTCAGAGTTTTAAAGCCACCAATGGGCCTCTGACTTGGCTTCACATGCCGTCGAGAAATATCTCTCAGGCATGCCGTTTCCTCACGATGTTTTCCTTCACCATTTTTGAAGCAAGTGATAATTACACAATACGCATATGAATCCGAAAAGTCAGAGGTGCATGCTTTAGGTTCGAACTCGAGACCTATGATTTGGCAGTCCGACGGTCACACCATTAGGCTATCAGTACTAACTGGTAGTATTTCATAAGTGCATTGCATATGCACTTATGAAATACTTACTATCAGTTACCAGTTTATGTGAAATAAAATATTTTGATTTTGATTTATTAGTGCCGACTAAGCCTACATTCTAGAATGGAGACCGCGTACCAGGAAAAAAAATTCGTTTATTATTTAGCGAAGACATACTATTTTGCTGAGTGGAATTACGAACTTCGCTGGGTGGCAGCTAGAAAAGAGTCGATCGAAGATCGTATTGGTACTTCCTTCATATCAGCTGACGTGTATTACTGGACGCCTTTGCCACACAACACAAGCCTGAAAACCAATCCAAAAACAAGCGATCATCGTACAAGAACGTCAAAAAACCAAATTAATAACATTTTCTCAAGGTGCACACTTAATTCCGTCCTCTAATTAGCGAGTGGATGTCATCTTTCGCGTCTCATTTATCCGGATTAGGCTTGTCGAGGGCGGCCGGGGCCGGTTACAGCCGGTTATAGCCGGTTATTGCCAGTAAAGCGCGTCTTGCCGGCTAATAGAGGTAGTGCTCTTAATTGAAGCCCTTCGCTTCTATGTATGTTATCATTGTGCACAATATTCTCTAAGCTCGTTGTTTTCCAAGTGACTTTTATGCGAACAATGTAATTAGGTAACAATTTTTTTTTTTGATACCTTGTTTTCGATATTATTTTACATACATGCCTATGTTATTCGTGTAGTAAATATTTGCTATTTTTGATTTATTAAAACTTAATCTTACCAGTCGTCGAACCACTACTAACCAGCAGTCACCATTTAATTTTTCATGAAATTGCACTTTCATTGGCACTTGTCAATCTGCCCAGCCTTTTCCCAACTATGTTGGGATCAGCTTCCAGTCTAACCGGGTGCATTTGAATACCAGTGTTTTTTATAGAGCGACTATCTACCTGACCTCCACAACCCAGTAACTGGATAATACGATACCCCTTGATAAGACTGGTTGTCAGACTTTCGGGCTTCTGACGACCCGTAACGACTGTCAAAGATACACGAATAACAGCTGGGACCAACAGCTTAACGTGCTTTTCGAGGCACGAAGGAGTCTCGATATGTAAAGATGGTCACCTATCGACGGACCAGCCACGGCAAGCGTAGGTTAACCTGATGGATAGACCCTTGCGTCTGTTATTATGTAGCCACGAGCTTTCATTGGCACTTGTTAAAAATTAAAATCATTTATTATGAAACTGTAATAATAATGATCATGCCCACAATAAAATCTGCTCGAACCGCAAACTGAAAGACGAGTAATTAAATATTGATTTGCATTCACTGAAAACTGTAAAGCTTAAACCGTGATCAAATTATTCCACCTATCGGTGACCAAAGTCCCGGTAAAGCGATTTTTACAGCGAGTGCAGCACAGCACTCTTTAAATAAAATTAACTGGACCACGTTTAATATTAAATTAAAATGACAGTAATTTCGGATACAAAGCGTCGTTTAATGCAAATGTTGCAACTATTGTGCTTGTGATTTATACCTGCAACCACTAGACATTATTTAAAATGCTCGTAAAAACCGTCCCAGATTACAGCGACTAGCATTTGTGTCACATAAAAGGCCAGTAATAGCCGCTGTAAATATTGTTAGTATTCGTACGCGATGTCTCGGTCATTTCTCTTGAATTGTGGCCGCACATATGCCACGTACCTCGCGAACTATCATTTTTTTGCGGGCATTACCGGCTTTTTGTTGTAATAAAAGTCAGCTTACATTATTTTAATGGAAGACTCACAGGACGAGATTGAACTTTTTGGCTTGTCCCATTTTTTTATTTTTTTTTGGAAGTGGACACGTTTCTGACAACGTAACATATCTTACGTGTAAGCACCCGTTGAACTCACTCCAGTGTGTGATGAGTTATGACAGTATCAATTGTAGAAGACAGTGACAAATCATTGCTATCCAGAACATTGAAACTAGAGATTTCTAAGTGACACAGGTAGAATGAGGTCCATTAAGTTGGTATAACATACAGCGATAGGGTCTATCCTTTTGAGCAAACGGCATATTAAGCGACTAAGCAAGTATCTGCTGACTATACAATGATTATTATGATAAGTTACGTTAAGTTAGACGAAGTGAAAACTTCTTTAGGCGCGTTGGGCATTTTTGAGATGGGACTAAGCCATTGATTTCGCGACACCATGACGACACCTCATTTTTGTAATCGCGATTGAGCTCTTTATTTATATTAAGTTACGGATCAATGTTCTATGCAAGTATTTTTACTTTAAAGGTTTAGTAAACGCGATTATGCTCTTTATTTATATTTTGTTACGGATCAATGTTCTATGTAAGTATTTTTCTTCCACCAAGGCGATCTTGTTTCAGTTTTCACTTCTGTCGGCACTCCCGAAGTGCCACCACTTTTTTATTCAGTAACTTTCTTTCAAATGTCGTTTTGAAGAAAGAAGGTTCACATTTTTATAAGTTGGAAATAAATAAATAAATAAATTTTAGTATTTACCTAACAGATAGGGTAGGTTTCTTAAAATAAGTAAGAAAAACCGGCCATGTGCGTGTCGGACCACGCACAATGAAGGGTTCCGTAGTTGAGATGAATTTATCTCAAGAACAAACTTAACATTGTATTTGAAAAACATGTTTTTGGACCTGCAAATGGAAGTTGGTAGATTATTACTCGTTAAATTATAGACCCTACTTCGCTGTGATAGTTTTCCTTTTAATTTAATTATGTATACTACTGCTGTGAATTTTTTCACATATCCAAAACTAACCATTTATCTGGCAGAGGGCGTGACACTTGACTCCAATAAAAATTTGCACTTTAAAGCTTAATAGTTCGCTAACGGATCCCTAAACCCAAAAATGGTATCGACATACTCACAATATTTTTGAACGTCCTTTCCAACGAAACTCCACTTTACGTGTAGGTACCCTAAAAATTTTTTACCTTTTTTTTTCATAATTTTAGTTTACCACTTTGTCGGCGTGATTAATTTGTCAGGTATATTACCCATGCCAAATTACAGCTTTCTAGAACTAAGAATCTCTGAGCTAAGCCGCGGACAGATAGACGGGCATGGCGAAACTATAAGGGTTCCTTGTTGACTACGGAACCCTAAAAAGGATAAGAGAATCGTATTAAAATTACACGTTCAACAAACGCTATCCCAACAATTTCTAAGACCGTAATCTGGAAGCTCACACCGCGATTGATACTAAAACTGGCGATAATATCTTCTATGACAGTTTGTGTGGCCATAAACGAAGCGATAACCACTCCACAAATACCGTTCTGAAGGGGATGATCATCGAATGAGAACCACCCGACGGACGGACGATAGCGGAACTGACCGCTTAAAATCTACTAATAGTATTGTCTCTGGTCTAACAAGCTAATTGGTCGTTTTCAGTAATAGAGCGACAGAATTTTCAATTTGATTGAAATGAAATGATTTGTTCTGTAAATGATATCGGAATCACTAAGCTAGATGGAGTCGACATTTCTTTAAGACTACCTGATCTGAGAAGAAATGGCGAAACAAACTCAGGGGTCAAAGTCTCTTTTAAAATCCAAACATACTCTTGGTCAGATCATGTGAGGATCATGTGGAGTAGTGTCTGAAATGGTCTTTTTAGGAAAGAACCACACATATAAGAGTGGACCAGTCCAAACAGTGCAATCATTTATCAGTAATCGTGTAGCTCAACTCAGAACTTAAGGAACTCAACGACTCGACGAACAATACCAAAGAAAGGACATTTGGGTAGGCCGCATAAAGTACTCAAACTGCCAGACCATCATTGAAACTAGCTGACAAAGAAAAAAATGGGACATTACGATTACCTACGTCTAGTTTGGCAATCATTCCTGAATGCAGAATCTAAAAAATTTTTAATAGTTAAATTTCTTGCTAATCTGACAATTCAAATAATCTGGAAACAGTACAATACGAATCTATCCTAACTAATAATATTAATATAAATCTAAAAACACTACAAAGTGAAAATTAACTTTAATTTCTTTCGGAAGTCGGTGTCTTTGAAACTTGAATAGATCATAACCTGGGTTAGGACAAAATATTTTTTTTCCCGATATTCTCATGGGATGAATGTTAACTTACGCAGGTGAAACCACAGCGCGCAGCTAGTTCCCAATAAACCGTCTTATGGTCCCACTTCGACAACTAGTTTGAACCGAACAATTGTATTTTAAAATGTAACCCTTTAACAAACTAAAGGAGGTTTAACCCGAACTCCGTTGTTTCGCTCCCAGCTGCCGCTTGCAACATTGTTCCGCATTCAAACATCGTGTAATTTAATTTATATTAACGCAGTAATAAGATTAGCTCTCATTTAAGCGTCCTGTGTAAATACTTTGATCTCGTTAGTATTGTCGCGGCGCTGTGATTATTAAGCCAGTTATAATAGAAGACGGAAATCTCCGGCTAGCGGGGAGTTAGTCATAGTTGGAAACAAAAGGTAAATTGTTATTACATTTTGCCGTTTATAAGCCAATTATTATCATCAGCTAATTTAATTTGACTTCCCAACAGACAAAAATTAAAAGCCTGACAAAAATTAAAAGCCTGATTAAAGCTATTTATTGGTGTTACATTGACAGAAATTGTTGCTGATTACTTATGTGTCTTCAGACGGCTTTAAATCCACTGGCAAGAAAATAAACAATCAGTCACTTTTATTACCAAAATCGGAAAGCTTCTACGTCATCATCTCGCGGCGGCATCTAAATCGCCAATTTATGCGAACTACGCATCATAGACGTCACACAAAATCCTGACGTCACACAAAATTCTGACGTCACACAAAATCCTGACGTCACACAAAATCCTGACGTCACACAAAATCCTGACGTCGCACAATCCTGACGTCACACAAAATCCTGACGTCACACAAAATCTTGAATCGCGCAAACAGAGTACACTGCGCGATCAGCATATATACATGTATATTTTCCCCGACATTAATAGTTGAGCAGTTGCCCACCAGACACAACACCCGTCTGTATGGTTAATATGACCACAATAGGGTTTTTTCGACGGAAGAAAAGACAAACTGACAGATGAACAATATGTCATTTTGTCAATTCTTCCGTCGACAAAACCCGTAGAAAACCCGTTTCTATGGTTTTCATGCTACGCGTGCTGTTCGGAGAATCCTCTCTTTTCAATAGAGGATGAGTGAACTTTATGGAGCGACTGCCTATTTGTCCTCCATGGCCCAGTTACTGGGTAACACGATACCCGTTGGTAAGACTGGTAAAACCAACGGTTTCGCGTATTTTCCGAAGCACGGAGGGGTCTCGGTGTGTAAAGATGGTAACCCATCCTTGAATCAACCTCGGAAAGCGTAGCTTAACCTGATCGATTGATTCGTGCGGCTATTATTATTTAGGCACAATCAACTCCAAAGCCTACCGAACTTCCACGTCTCACTTTAGAAATAAGAAATCTGGAATTTCACTGTCTATACAGTTAGTCACACAGAAATCAATCTAAAATCACTCAAAAAACCAGTCAAGTGCGTGTCGGACCATGAAGGGTTCCGTAGTAGGGATGAATTTGTCCCAAGAAGAAACTTAACATAGTAGTAAAGATTACATGTTCTCCATTCCATCTACATTCCAACGACAAATGTAAATTCGTACGCACGATATTGGGAGATTTACCATGTTATTTTAAGACCATTGACTTCTTATAGGTTTTTCGGTTATCTATAGGTATAGAAACATTTTCTGTATTTTTTTCATTTAGGCTCAGTAGTTTCGGAGATGGTAATTTAGCAACTATTTTCTTAAATATCTTTAAAAGTATTTACTCTTAAATTGTATTTTTTTAAATTGAGAATCTCATAGCAAGCCCTTTCATTCGATACGTCACACAGTACAGTTTGCAAAACTTTTATTTTTCAATTTGACCCCGAACAGTGACCCCCCATATTCAAAATTCATTTATTTTCGTTACACGTCCATGTTTGGGTCTCAGAAATGATTTGTGTGATATGTGTTGGTACCAAAATTCAACTTAGTCGTTTCATTAAATTCGGAGCAAATTGGCCGTGACAGACGGACAGACAGACAGACACACGAGTGATCCTATTAATAAGAGTTCCGTTTTTTCCTTACGGAACCCTAAAAAGCCTACTATTTCAGTATTCCGCAATGAGGACTCATTCTAAAGTCTCGGCGGGGCCATATGTTGGCGGCAACTGGGCGTGTAAATGTAGCCAGTGTAGCAGAGTTACCTGTCTGGTCCACTTAGAGTACATCGGCCGTGAAGCGCTGTGTCGCTGTAAAGCACTCATAAATTATTTACGCGGGAATTAAAAAGGAGGTTTTAATGTTGGATAATATTGTTTATAGTGGTAATTGCAGTACCTCTTACAAATGAGAAAAGTGTTTGGATATTCCGGACTCCAGATCCGGAATAAGAAAGAAAGAAAGACAAATATTTTGTTGGGGCCACGCACAGGAAATACAAAATGTAAAGAATAAACATTTAAAACAATTAACATTATAATTAAGTAATTAGGTACACTTTTTTTCTGTGACATTTCTGAAAAATCTCATGTGGTGATATATGTGTGTGTGTGTGTGTGTGAATTACTTGGTGGCAGAAATATGAATAACTAGTTGCACCCTGCGGTTTCACCCGCATAAGTCTCGATCTCTTAAGAATATCAGGATAAAAAGTATCCTATGCCCAGGCCATGGTCTACCTATGTGCCAAATTTCATCCAAATCTGTTCAGCCGTTTTAGCGTGAAAGCGAAACAAACAAAAAAACTCACTTTCGCATTTATAATGCAACACAAAACATGGCAACACAAAAATGAGTTAACAGTCTAACAAATTTCATGGGTTGTGAATTTGTGATTGACTAACTGGAATAAAAACAGCCAATCAAATCACTTGACATGTGTCTGACAGTTTGATTTGATTTAGACCATAGACATAGAGAATGGCCTGAGCGTTAGTAAAGTCCGGTTAAGCAGCCAAGACCTTCGTGGTCAAAACTGCGAGATGCCATTAAAAAAAAAAACAGTGGCACTCCGGGAGTGCTGACAGAAGTGAAAACTTGAAAAAAAATCGGCACCGCGGTAATCAACGCGTTGATGTCTTTTTAACCATCTTACGAATTTTCGATCAGGTCACGTGTCCTGACGCGAGTTTAACATTGTTTACCCATTACAAAAAAAGTGCACAACGCCGCTAAAGAAGTTTTCACTTCAAAAAAAAACTGAGCGTTAGCCTCACAAAAGTGACCACTCTCAGTAAGAGACAAAGTGACTGCGCGACCAATACCTGTCCCTCTTCAGCAAGCTTAAAGGCGCAGTGCCACGAAAGAATATTTTTCAAAGAATTCTTAACTGACCACTGGCCGCACATTCGCTTTGTCTCTCTCATACTTTTCGGTCTATATTCACTGCTTGACTGAATACGGAACGCTCAGTCCTTTATCGAAGTCTATGGATTTGGACAATATTTATTTCATCGCCAGCCTAGTCTATTTGTTTTCAATCGCTTTTTAAACCGATTAAAACCAAGAGGAAGTTCTCAATTCGCCCTCAGTGTTGTTTTTTTTTGGCATTACATTTTGAGGGACACTAAACGCTCATAGGCGTAATAGCAATTAAACTTCTATTTTGTCTCGTTCAGGGTCCTTCAACCGATTAAATCCTTTTACTACACGGTACGTTAAAATTGAAAAAGCTTTACTCAAGTGTTATGTTATGTCATGTAGAAACTTAATAACATTACGCTTAAGAACTAAAGTGGAGATAATACATGTCTTTACACGTGAGACAATAAAACACTTAGTGTAAGTATTACTTCGACATGGAACTTGAATTTAGTGAGCGGATGGCGGTGATCAAATCCAAACGCAAGATTCTAGGATATTAGAATCGTATTTTAGACTAGCTTCTGCCTGCGACTTCTTCCGCGATAACCTTCCTTAAGAATTGGGCTATCTAATGCAAAAAGAATTTTTCAAACCCGACTGGTAGTTCCGGAGATTACTCCATACAAACAAACAAACAAACAAATTTTACCTCTTTATAATATTAGTATAGATTTAGTTATAATTTATTTTCTGTTTTGTTTACAAGTAGATATGTATTACTTAGCTTTGAAAATAGTCTAAACTAGTAGAGTCTTTTATAAAGGAGTCCGTCGTATACAGGGTGTTTAAAATCCTACATCGGAATTTAAAAAAAAATGATCTAGTTTTTATTTATTTATTTATTTTATTATTTATGTACACACAGTAAAATACAAACAGAAACGACATAATTATAATTTAGAGTACAAAGGTACCTACTGCTTATTTCTTAAGAAATTTCTTCCAGCGAAAGGAGAAATGAGAAAGAAATGTAGACAATTGTGTGTGAGAACAAGAAGAGAAAATATGGTTATGCAAAGTCTTAAACTAAAATATTCCTACACATATAAACGTAATACAAATACATTTTACACAGATGCTCTCATTGAAAAGTTTAAATCAGTCTGTAAAATGCATTACTTTAACATAATGAGTAGGCTCATTCGACGGCCACGCCGTTTACGCTCTTTCATAGCTCCATTCCACTGAAATGATTTCACAGTTCGGATACACGCACTAATAACCGTAGATATTTTAATTAACCATTTGGTGTAATGTGACCCCGTATCCAGTCGCCAAATAGCGGTGCCCGCCGTTAGTTTGACAATGGTGGCGCAATCGAGCGCCAACGATTACTTAGCTGGTACACATTATAGCGTATCTGCCATGTACCTAACTTGTTTATACCTTTTATCTATTTTGTGTAACTAGGTACCTATTGTGAGTCTGCAATTAGAACCAGAGGAGAAAAAATACTTAGGTAGAGATCGTCTGAGATTAACATATTAATCTCAGACGAAATAAATAACCAAGACATCGCAGCGCTAGCGAAGAATACAGTGAAACATGCCAAAACTACACCTCCGCTCTGTGCATACACGCTCACACGCACACATTTATAACCATTTAAAAACAAACTACACCTCACTAAGTTCACACGTGTTTACGAAACCGGCCTCACGTCACTGATAGCGCTATGTCTTGGTTTCTTAATTGGTCTGAGATTTTAATCAAGTATTTAGGGAGGCAAATAAACGTAAAACTTTTGCATCAAAATAAACAAAAAAGTGATAAGTTCGAACCTTAAAAATCTACAAATAGGTTGCCAAAACAATTAATGCAGACTAAGCAGAATCCAAAAAAAACATGTTTAATTGGCAACATTATCGCTTGCCAAAACACCTCTAAATCTAACCAGATTACCTTCTCGTTCAATTCGATGAAACAGCTTAGCACGACACAGCTGAAAATATGTAAATTTTATGTAGGTACGTAATTAATTTCATCATCCGAATAATAGCGCATAATGAGATCATTTGAAATGCTCACACCCTCTTCGAGATTATTAATTTTGTCAGCGGCCATTACACACTTCATGAACCTTTCAATATACAGGGTAAGTTATTTGACTGACGATTGACGATACTGAAGGCTCTTTACCTACACTACTGTCGGAAATAGGGAAATACTCAAAAAATATCCTAAATTAAAAACTTCATTTGTTCCTTTTGTGAATGTTTTACACATCCCCTGTATTTTTTTGTAAATACTGAGAAAATACATTGATAAAAAATATTTTAAGGCCTACGTTGAATCTTCAAATGCAGTTTTAATATTAAAAACCGCATGCTTTTTTTATTTTAATTCGAGTTCATATAAAATTTTAAATCTATGTCCTTTGAAATTCTACTATGTTTTTTTTTTTCTACTGACTCCGGTTATTACAATTGCATTGACATTTTATTTTATTTTATACTAATCAATAATATGTATTTGAGGTAATATGGGATTTACCTGAATTAAATGTATTATTTTTATTTTATTTTAATAATCTTGAAAATGTAGTCACCACTGAAATGGCTTGAGAAATTTACAGCTAAGTAGCTGCCAATGCTACCATGCGATCCCCTTTTAAAAACCTCACCCTGTATAATATAGCTTAATTAATTAATTCGGTGAGGCACTCCAGTATAAGTTTAATGTCTTTTAATATAAAGGTAGCGCAAGCTTTGTATTCTTGGTTGATAATAGAGAATAAGTATTAAAATTATATTTTATTATTCTGTAATATTTATTTGAAGCTTTAAGGTAGCCCGCGAAATTCAAATTTCCTAAGGATTTTTGCAATTTGCATGTCAGTGTGTATGTAGATTAAAATATGATTTGCGACCGTAACACGTATGTCTATAAATGATAATCAATAGAATCAACAATACAATAATTTCGCAGGCCACCCTGGCGGTTTCTCCTTTATTTACACTTTCCGGGACACTCAACGGCCATAGACGTCATAACAATAAAACTTCTATTGTGTCTCGTTCAGTCTCCCGGACAGTGTTAAGCTAGAGAGAACTTTTATCTTCGTTGACTAGAGGCCAACGTGAAAACACTTCAATTCGTTATAAGCTTATCAAAGAATAATGTCCCCTAATTTCAACATAATTCAATAAAAATACAAAGTTCTCCTCTAATTTCTTCTGGAAACTAATCTTATTTTCGTACACAACATGAACACTCAAACACCCGACGAATGTGCCGCGGCCAACAATGAAATCCGTGCTTAACAAACAAAGTCGACAAAGTCGACAAACTACACAATTAGATTAAAGTACCTACCTAATAACAGCACAAGTCGGACGAATGTTAAATAAAAACCGGTCAAGTGCGTGTCGAACCACACATTGTGAAGGATTCCGTACTTACTCCATATTTACGCTAGCACAGTGTTGATTAGATAGGACGCAAAATTAAGATTGTATTTCATAGTACAAATTTAATTTAATCGAAAAAACTATAAAACACAAAGTTAGGTATTTCTGCAGTTGTTACCAAAAATATCCTATAACTCAAAAACTATTGACTTAAATAGCAAAGTCACTAAGAAACATAAAACATAATAATTTTAAGGGATCTCACATGCTAATTATGTGCATTGAATTATATTTTTCATGTTACATATCATGTTTCATGTTACAAGGGTTCCGTTTTAACCATTTGGCTTTCAAACCTAAAAATACAGGAGTTAGAATTGCCACACACCTTTCAGCTTTTGGCTGCCGTATGTGGCATCCCTTGTTTTCACTCTTGAAGATCAGCTGAAAGCCGGCTCGTTATAATATTCTCACTACCCACCACAGTGAACAGCTTTATAACATAGCCCTGCTGACCGTGTTTGTCATGGTCAAGTCAAGTCAAGTCAAGTCAAGCCAGGTCAAGTCATGGCGGCCAATCTCAGCGGAGACTGCCCTCGATGCGGGAGATTTCATAGTGTACAAGTGTGTGCGTAAACACAGGTGCATCCTTCTCTTCCCCCACCTCATAGTCCGAAGGGATTTATGAATACGACAGTACCTAATCCAAAACAATAATTTGAATAATTGCATCGGGACC
The DNA here is from genome assembly GCA_916610215.1 of Omphaloscelis lunosa. Taxonomy (NCBI): domain Eukaryota; kingdom Metazoa; phylum Arthropoda; class Insecta; order Lepidoptera; family Noctuidae; genus Omphaloscelis; species Omphaloscelis lunosa. Next base: position 2,092,785 of record OU744250.1, on the reverse strand, counting down.
CATCAGCTCCATTAATTTTGTGATACGAATTAATCCTGGTGCTACGATAGTAAAACCAGTGTCCTAATTGCGTAATACGCGATCAATCATAATCTGAATCATTTTAAAGGATAATCCATTGCTTCATATGTTTGAAAAATTTAACTGCACAACAACGTAAATAACGCAATGTATGTTGTTGAACTGTCAAAATGAAACCAATCGTAATGGATCGTGTATCACGCAATATAGGGTGGCGTTCCTTCTTAAAAAGAAAAGTAGAAAACAATGAATGCACCATTGTTTTTTAGCTCTTTTAAAATTGTCTCAAGTCTATATTTTTGCATCAAGCTTTTCTTGCATAATTTATCAATTAATCGTAACGGAGCTACTTTACCAGCAGTGTATGTTCAGTTTAGAGGTCCTTTGATATTGAAATCACATTCATCCAGTAACGCAGTCAGTTTGCCTGTGGTGGCATCACGGCTGACACTAATTTGCACAAAGTGTGACACGGCTGTCGGCCATTGACAGCTACTGTTGGATATTGTCGGGCCAAGTTTACGTGCTTGCGTGTTTTACACCTCGCTAGTACTGTCAGAACTTGCATTAAAAGGGTTTTTAATTTTAAATAGGTACCATCCGACCTATAACGCCTTTGACCATACAGAGTTTTCTACCATTATTTAACAAAGGCTTTTATGAATAGGATGCCGATTTTTCTCGATTAATTCTGAAAGCCTGATCATCAGTGAGGCATGCCACAGTCATACTGACCCAAACATGTTGCCAAACTTCATATTATTAATTTGATTGATTGACCAAAATAACATGGGACGCTCAGCAAATCATATGAAACATGGCCGAGAGAGGGCATGACGGCATAAGAGAACGTCTTGCCGTTTGCCGCCACGCCTCAAATTCAAAGTATTTATTTCAAATAAACTAATTACAGGCACTTTTAAATGATCAAGGAGACGGTCAGTCAGAAAGATGAAGCTAGTTGCCCATTCCAAAGCGTAGTAGGTACACACGGCTACACATCAAGCTATACATTTCCAGTTTAAGCTCACCTCGCATTGAACGGAAATCCTATACAATGCGATCAGCATAAACTGGAAATGTATAGCTTGATGTGTATCCGTGTGTACCTACATAATGTACCTATGGAAAAGAACGGGTAAGAAACTCCGCGAAACGCCATACCTACGAGTCGAAATTATTATCCCAAGGAGCGCCAATAGATGTTTCACATCAGAAGTAAACATTAACTTTAACTGTTTTTATTTGATATATTTTTCTGTAGGTATCAAAATCAAGTCATTTATTCAAACTAGACTGAGAATCAGCACTTTCCGAACGTTAAAATTACATAAGACGACAGTCCCCCAAAACGCCCGCCCGTCACTACTTACTGGTATTTTAGCTGGAAAGAACAAGAAGTATCTAAAATGGAAAACGCTTTCAGAAACCAGGGATGACTTTGGATCTTATTCTATCCAAATTATTTGCATTCTCTAAAATCCAAATCAAAAGCTAAACTATTCATTGGCAGTGTTGGAACAAGTTTAACATTAACAGCGGCAAATCGCGCTGCGGCTGCATTGAATAGTGCGGTGCTTAGTTGTTATTGTTGGTGATCGAGGATCGAGTCAATTTTGCAGCGAGCCAAATCCAAATAACCACTATTTACTTAGTACTTTACTGTACTGTTCTATACGAACATCGCATGTTGTGGAGATAATTGAGCGCTTATAGCGCTTAGTATGTTTTGGTGCAGTAATCGTTATTGTTTCGGGAAGGTATTTTGGAATGTTGCTTAGCTGGCATTTATGTAGGTAATAGTGGTAGAGCTCCTTTTGAAACATCTTAGGTAGGTAGGCAGGTACTCGAGTAAAATACCAGATCAATGCAAGTATGCTAATTATTTAGCTACCTACAGTAAGCACTAGCCTTTACAGTATCAAATAAGCCAGCGAAACTTGAGAGACATAATGAGTTTAAATATCTAAACATATCTAACAAGTGGACTTCCGGCGCATATCATCCAGCTGAAGGTTGGTGTCCCGACTATGCTCCTTCGGAACACAACCAGTGTTTCTTTCAGGTACTTACTAGCCGCCGTACTAAAAACAGAAAGAAGAATGTGAAGCTGGACCATCCGTTCATCCTAATGAACCACACGTGCTAAATACGGATTCTGGGTCGTCTAGTCTGAGACCATCCGATAAAGGAGAACGGCACTATAATAAACAATGGGAACAGAAATATAGTTGGCTAGTTTACAATAGGTACCGAAAGTGGAGGTGCATTTTTAAACTATGCCAATTTTTTATGAAAAGTGAGCAAAAAGTTTTGCAGAAGACAGGTGGAATGTTCATAACAGTTCCATTCAAATCATTCAAAAAGCCTTTAGGAAAGGACGGAAAATTACAAAAGCATGAGCATTCATCAGCTCATATTATAAGTGTAGAAATGGAAAATCTCAGAAGGCAGGCCAAGAAAAAACCCATTCATGCTCAAATAATTCAACAGAGTGATAGTGAAAAAGGGTTGAATAGGAAGGGCTTAAAATACTTACTTAATTTTTTTATAAAAGAAGAAATAGCTCACACTACTAAATACGAGAGTTTGATTGAAAGTATTCTTGACTAAATGAATGGCGAATTTAAAGCATGGAGACACGCGCTAAGTGAGCGGTCTAATTATAGTAGTAAGGAAACAGCTTGTGAACTACTAGAATGTGCGGGTGAAGTTTTAAGGGATGAGTTGAAAGAAACATTAAAAAACAAGAAGTTCTCCGTTTTAGCTGATTAAAGTACTTTTTTAAGAAACAAAATGGAGCTAAGTATGATATTCAGAGTAATGGAAGTAAAGTCCCTGTGGAAAAGTTCATGGCAATTGTCAAAATCCGCGATGGAAAGGCAGAAACTATTGCAAATGCTATTGACAAGGAACTCACTGCTCTTAATTTAGATTGCAACGATATTATTGCTTTTGGATTTGATGGTGCTTCGAATATGGCTGGAAACGTTGGTGGTGTGAGAAGAAAGCTATCAGAAAAGGCAAATAAAGAAGTTCTTTACATACACTGTGAAGCAAATATATTGGCTCTGGCAGCAGCTTCCTGCAGAAATGAAAATAAAAAGGTTAAGAGGTTTAATGTTTTAAAAGACATATACAAGCTGCAGCAATATTCTACATAAAATTCAAGCACTAATAATAATTAACGATCCCAAGATTCCAGAATGTATTGAAGTAAGATGGTTATCACACTACAGGGTAGTAAATGCTGTTTTTAGGACTCTTAAGTCAATTATAATGGCTTGTGAACATATTCACAAAGAAGGCGCAGATCTTGCATCACTGGCAGGGGGGAAAACTGGAAATAAGAAATTTCATGGTCACCTGTCACGTAATGAATGAACTTCTCAGTGCACTTTCTTACCTCAGCAATGCTTTGCAAAAGAAAGACGTGAAAATAATTCCTCTAATTACTACCACAAAATTACACTTGCATGATATTACAAAGCAGTGCGAAGATGTCAACAGGAGGGCTATTGATATCTTCGCACTGCTTTGTAATAATGCAAATAAAACTTCAGCTCGAAATAGAGAAATTAAAATCTGAAGTGCACCTGGTTGCTGATGAAAATGCAACTGAAACATTTAAAGGGATTAAAATATATTGTGAAAGCATAATTAATGAAATACAAGACAGACTCAATGACAAATCAATTGATATCATGACATTTTCAAGTACTTTTGAGACCTTTCAAGTCATTAATAGCTTTACAAGACACAGAAGTAAGAAAGTTTTGTGACAAATTTCCTACGGTTTATGCGGAAAATGTGATAGCAGACCTTAAATCATTTAAATTTTACATCAAGTCAATGCTAGAAAGCAGAATGTACAAGGAGACAGATGAAAATCCAATCACAAAAATCTTAGAAGCAGACTTAGGGTACAGCGAATTACAAAAACTTTGTGAAATCCTTCTTGTCATTCCCGTAACCACTGCCTCCGTCGAAAGATCGTTTAGTACGATGAACAGAATACTAAATAAGGCAAGAAATAGAATGCTACCTGAAACTTTGATGCATTGTATGATGATTACCATCTAGGGACCAGAGAATCCAGAAGAATTTCTAAAAAAAGTTGTTGTACGCAAGAAAAAAGCCACGAAGATTAAGATTTTTGTAAAGAATATTATTCTTCGTGGCTTTTTATAATGTTACATTGACAATTTTGGTTCAGCTTATAGCATCTTTAATTCATTAAAATATTAATAATAATTGGAATTGATTTTAAATATTACTTTGTTTCCTTTATTTACTCCGCCCCCCCAGATTCGTTAACCGCCCCCTGGAGAATTTTGCCTGAAAGAAACACTGAACTTAACCCGCCGAAGTTGTGTAATGGAACCCGGCTCAAGGTTGTGTCTTTGCAGAGAAACGTCATCGAGGCGGAAATTCTAACAGGTTGTGGCGTTGGCGAGACAGTGTTTGTACCGTGTATATCACAAATTCTCCACAATTACCAGTTTAAGCGCGTGCAGTTCCCTGTAAGCGTATGCTTTGCGATGATTATCACTTCGCGTGTCGACCTCGGGATGAGCTGCTTCTCACACGGACAGCTGTGAGTCATTTGCTCCCGAGTTACCAGTCCTGACTCTCTGTATATTTTGTCTGCTGAGAGCAACAAAACCACAAACGTAGTATATTGTGGTGTCTTAGGACTTCCACGCCCACGACTTAGTCGTCAACGACCCCTTTTTGTTTTATAGTGTTTAGATATCAATACCCATTACGTTTGTGAAGTTTACACAAAATAATAACTTATTTTTAAACTGATATTTCAAGTAACTACCAGCGATGGGCCGAATGTGGTTTGAAACGAATACGAATTTCGGCCGAACATTCGGCGAAAATCAACAACGAACATTGGTTATGTATATTGGTTATGTATAACAGAACTCCAAATGCATCAGAACTAGATAGATATCTGAATGATGTTTTGTTGCTTAAAGGCCAATGTCCTTAAGACTGGTGGGCTAAGCATATTTACACGTTCCCTTGCATGAGTTTTTTTGACATGAATATTTTTATTGCCTCCTGGAAGTTCCATATATTCTGAGCGACTTTTCTCAAAGGCAGGAAATGTTTAAGTTAATATTTTGAACAAAAACGAAACGGGACTTTTGCCAGATAACGCAGACGCAAAATTCTTGACGTTTTTGCAATATAACCTGCCCTTGGTAAAATTTTAAAAAGCTGCAGCAGGTAATAAGATTTCATTAACACTATAAAAAAAATTAATAATACCCCTACCTACTTAGTGATTTTGGCGATATTTATTTCAATGTTTACATGTCAAAATTATTAAATAAGTACAAACTAACAAACAATAAATAAATCCTTACGATTTTATTTTACTGGTTTAGTCTTATTATTTTAGTCAAAACGGTTGAGTTATTTTAATATTTTCTTGTATTTTTAATGTTCGGCTGAAGTTCTGTTAACCGAATTTGAAACGAATTTCGGCCCATCCCTAGTAACCCATAGTACACTACCTACGGTCGTAAAACACAATTTTTTTTTTTTTTTTTTTGTTTTATCATATTTAGATATCGATAGGTACCCATCGCGTCTGCGTAGTTTCGCTAGTTCATTTGATTTAACCCTGTAGATCTCACGTTCCTAACGTGTTAATAGTGTGTAACCTCGCACAGCCAAAACTACTGAACCAATTTCAATAAAACCAAAAAAATCCAATGTATCTCACATTGGATTTTTTTGGTTTTAGACAATGTTGACCTGAATCTCGAAAATGAGTACCTACGGTGCCTGTGAATTTCGTGTAACTAGCGCCATCTCGTAGATTAATGATGTACAATTATGGATTATGAACTGACCAAAATTCTTAAGAAATCGATTAAAGTAATCAAATAATAACAAAAAAATGTTTCTGTTTTTTAAACAGTAGTCGTGTGAATAAATCATGCTGCTGTGACCCAGTGTGTGAGTGCCAAATCAACAAAGACAAATAAATACGATATGATTACGGAGGCTTGCGACTATGGCTATAATTTCAGACAAGAGTGTTTTTATCTTCTCAGTTAGTAATTATCTCATTCGTATTTTACTTTTTCATTTGTTTGTTAATTTTTTTAAGTCCGAAACAAACTTTCTGAACTGGCAACACTGTTGCGTTTGTTGATCTCTCAAACCATCTCAAACTCATTGTCTGAGAAATTGTTAGCCCTAACCAAAATTCATAAAAAGAATTAAAAAGTTATTTCCTGGTCAATAATTAAGACGAAAATTCAGCCTGATGATTTTTAATAGTGCCTTATTTAATTTACGTCCTAAACAAGTTAGTGTCAAAGTGAAATAAATACATGAAAGATTGGACGATTGATATGCATTTGTTTTCATTATGACAAAACGCCGAAGAATACTTCACGCGGACAAAATAATTCAAAATATTATGAATGTGTTTTGTTTGTTAATGTTCCTGCAGCTAAAAGGTTAGTTCATAATTATTGTTATTGCTTTTTATATATTATACAACGAATACGAATTGCATTGCATACTTATCACCAAAGATGTGAACTTCTTGACTTATTGTTGAAAGATAAATAATTCGTGATATAACAAAGATTTTCCTTGTTTCTACAAGACATCATAATAATAATTTACAAATAAGTATGTTGTTTATTCGTTGATATTACCTACTTTGTTTATAATTGACATGATAACATTCCTTCCTGCGACTTTTGAGAATTAAACCATCAAGTGGGATTTAAAGATAACTTGCCACTGCTAGATTCTTGTGTTGTTCTTTTATTAATTATTAACATGTTTTTCACACATACAATTAAGATTATTGTATTATTCAACTGTAATTTAACATTTATTTTTAACAAATTGCCTGATTTTTTATAAACATTCCATAACATTTAATATAAACTATTTATGTAATGTGCAGAACTGCATTGATGAGATTTATGAAACCAATTTTACTACATCCATATATGGTTTCAGTGGTTTAAAGTTTAGCTTGATTAAACTTTGAAACCATTTAGGACCATAATCATAAACCACTTAACCATAAAAATATGTTTCAGGTTTCTATGCAGTAGTTATTAACCCTATATTATTATACTCAACGGCATCAGATATACGTGTAGTGAACACATCAAAACTGAGTAAAGTGAACACTATAGTTAAGGACCTGGAGCAAGGATCAGCCGTAGACTTCCTTCACAGAAAAGATCTTATATGCTGGTCAGATCAGACTGCAGAATTGATACAATGTATGAGTTATAATGAGACTCATGTAGGGGATAAGGTAAGAAAATAAATGGAATTGATAATAATAAATAGCCAGAAGTGAGGCCAGTAAAATTTAGCCTGCTGAATAGTTTATGGACATGATAAACAATATGGTAAAAGCGAAAAAGAATGTCCATGTCCGAACTGCAGACTTGTATCTACAATGTGCCGCTACAATGGCGACATTAATTGAATACACAGTTAGGGCTAGTGGCTAGTAATCATAAAAAAACAATTTGTTTTTTTTTTTTTTTTTTTTCTAACCCTCGCCAATGTAGGGCTCTCCCTTTCCTTCAATTGGCCTTCCTTTTTGCAAGTTATTTATTTCATTTTCATTATTACAATGTTATGATCTGTGACCCCGGTAAATGACATCTGCACTACAGTTGTTAAGTACAGGTTGCACCAAGATGCTATTTTAGAAAATTGTAAATAAATCAATAAATAATAATGTTTAATAAAATATCTTCATTTAAAGAAAACGCTAATCCGTAAATGTGTGTTAAATTAATGTTAAAATTAAAACGCCACGCTGTATATTGACGTGTCTTGTTTAGAAATTTTATGAGTTTTGCAAAGCCCTTGATGAAGAAAAATTAATCAAAATTGGAAAAGTCCACTGATAAATATTTAAAAAATAGTCTATCAAGAGTTTTATAAGTCAAATATTTTTTCTCCTTCTCTATTTTTCTTTTCTATTTTTTCTCCCTCTAACTCGTGTTGATTTACTACCAAATTTTACCTAATCAACAATCCATAAGCAGGTGCTCAAGCTGGTTTTTTTTTTTTTTTTTTCATAATATTAGAATACTACACAATATGTATTGATGTAGGTACAGTAAGCGTTCAAAAGTGCATAGGCACGTTAAGAGTCGTATTGCTGTGAACACGCGGTATAGTCCGTATATCTGTATGTGTAAACAACACGGCACACACCGTCGTATCGTCACGTACTTGCGCCGCACTACCGAAACAAATATATATTTCCGTCGCTTTTGTTAAGACACGGTAACACACACGCATCATGCGCTTGAGCTTGGCCAGTTTATCGCATTGCTAAAATTCGAACAAAACTTATATGTGCAGATAGCAGAACGCGTTAAGCGTTGGTCTAAGATTCAAACTGGCTTAGGTTCTGATCTCGTAAAACACAGCGCGGTTTTTTGCTAAAATTATTATTTTTGTTTGCAATAATAATATATTTTAACTATTGCTGTCTTTTTATTAATGCTGTTATTACAATAAAGGGTTTAGAATTAAAAATGCGTGATATGTGATAACAAAATTAAAAAATATTTATTCGTTATATTTATTTTACTTATAGCTAACAAATTGCTACAATTATTTGTCATTACGTCAGCTAACTAAGATGTGAAATAGATGTCAAGAAACTTAGAAGCAATTTGTATTATTTTGACATATTTGTATTATGAAATGTTTTAAATTTTAAATGGTTTTTTTTCACCATAAATATTAGCTAGCTTATTACTAGTAGGCTTTGAACATGGTCGAATTAATTAAGCAATAAATAAGAATATTAGACTACTTAAAATGAAAAAAAAAAACTACTTACAAAATAGGTGATTTTAAGGTTAAGTATGGGCAGTTTGTTTACATTATTTATTTCACATTTTATTTGGCTTTAGTAAATATTGGTTGGTATTGAGGTTATAGCTTAAGAATTCATTTTCTTTACGAAAAGAGGATTGAAACTAAACCTCAAATTTTAATCGTAAAATAATAATATTACTAAAATAATCTCAAACATTTTCAGTCTATCTGCGAGAAATACGAGAAACACCATATTAAAACGTGTTTTATTTTTCTTTTTTTTGCGTCATGTTTACCGCAAATAAACGTTTTTTCTTTCTTTCTTTCTTTCTTTCTTTTCTTTCTTTAAAAAATAGTTACCACAAATTCATGCAATAACGAAGCTGATGTTTATTAAGTTGGTACGGTAAATATTTTAAGGTTAAAATATAGCAGTGTCCGTCCCACTTGAAGTCTTAATATTATCGTGCGAAACTTAAACGTTCTTGCCTTTCTGTCGAAAACGGCTTCCTAGCTGGTCTTCAGTGATGCAAGCCTTCAGAGTGCACAGCGAACGGTTCATAATGACGTGTTTAATAATTCAGCAAAATATCTCGTTGGTATGAAACCATTTGTTTCATATTCATTCACCACTTGACGTCGCTGCTCCTCGATAATAAGCCTCTTCCTTATACCTCTTAACCCTCACAGTATTTCTCTAGAACAAAGAATAACATTGTATTTATTACACATCATAATTATTTATCATTTACTAATCGAATTAAATCTCATAATGAATTTAAAACTTTAAAGGCATCTTCTGTCTCAACAATACCTCTGTTCTATCAACAATACCTTTGATTAAGATTTATGTTTAGTAAAATATGAAATATTTAGAATGATAACACTCACACTTAGTCCGGTTTCATTAGATATTTGTGTAAATTACATTCACTTTTACGCAGCGCAGTAATATTTGATCTCCATTCAATATTTATATTTGACTGCATTTTGAAAATAATAACCACAACACCGCTAATACCTAAATACTCGTCACCAACAATAACCACGAACCAACAAAGTTTTATTAAGCGAATACGCGTAACGAACTGCGTCTGTCTACCCCACAGAAATCGAAATAAATTACTTAGTTTTCTGTGGTCTACCTGCTAAACTTTTAATAGTAACTATTAGAAAATTACAAGCTAACCGCAGATGAGATTTGAACCCTCGCTCCGCTCGCCATAATCGCACATATCAAAGCACGTTATCCACTGAGCTAGCATGCCATATACTGTATTGACAGAAATTATGAACTACTATTAGTTGCAGACAAAGTGAATGTGTGTGTATCTCTATAGTATTGTAACATCTTATAGAAGAAGGTCGTAAGTCAAACCGAAGCGTCAGTCTATTGCTTTGTGCGATTGCCTATGGACTTTTGGTCGGTACTGTACGTAATTTTTACTTGAAATGAGAATTATTAGTTTTGAAAATAACTTGCGTTGTTCTTTTCCGTTTAAAAATACAACAAGTAAAACATTATTGACGCTTAGTAAAATACCTAATTATTTTCATGTATTTTACTACGGCCCGACTCAGCTACCCTAGAATTGTCCAGGAAATAATAAGCATTCAAGACTCTTAACTCTACCCCAAATTCCAACTAATGTTACTACATTCATCTAGTCTAATGACTAGGTGAACCCCTGTTTACCACTCACTTTCGTTAAGACTTTGGAAATACAGGAGTAATGATGTTAAGTTTATAGAAATAATAAATTCATTCAAAAGAAATATTGAACCGTGCTTTCTACATTGTTTACCATTGTTTATTTGCAGGTTAGAATAGTATCAGAGGGACTAATAACACCAACTGGTATTGCAATAGACTGGTACACAGATAAAATATACTGGACAGATGGGGAGACCAATAAAATTGAAGTCATTAGCATAGATCAGAGGTATAGGAAAGTACTGTTCTGGTCAGAGGTAGACCTTGCTCGGGCTATTGCCGTTGTTCCTAAAGAAGGGTAAGATAGCAAATTTATTCATTTTCTGATTTCTACAAATTATTCTCCATTCTTCCAAACCGATATACAAGGTTCTTGGTTATACATATGTCAGCAATCCGTTAAGGGGATGTAGGAGAGGTCATTTGCAACCAAATTACCCCTGAAATTACTTGAAAATACACGGAAAACAAGACCAAGATGAGACATCTCTTGTCTCATCTTGGTCTTGTTCTTCTCTGTATGATTAAAAAAAATGTGTATTGATTCGTTTCAATATCTTGTTCTCACTTGTCAAACTTCATTGTATTGGTTCGTCAGTATTTTTCCCAGTTCTTGCAAACTTACTTGTAATTGTGTAGCCTCTGAGATCCAATAAATAAATAAATATCTCTATTTTCAGTCTCATGTTCTGGACAGACTGGGGCGAAGTACCCAAAATAGAGAGAGCTGGCATGAACGGTGATCCAGCTACACGTAAAATTTTAGTCAAAGATCATATATTCTGGCCAAACGGTATCACAGTAGATTATGACAACAACCTGATATACTGGGTGGATGCAAAGCTACATTTTGTTGATGTTATTGATTTTAATGGAGAGAAGAGGAAAAGTGTTGTTAAAGAGGATCTTGTGTATCCGTATGCACTTGCGTTTTTTAACTATAAGCTTTATTGGACTGATTGGAAAACATGGTAAGGTTTTACTTAATATAGTAATTATACAGCTATAATTTGACCAAAACCACTGTACCGCGCCTTATGCGAGCCATCGACCATAGACGTTCAAGGAATTTGATCAAACAGCCAGCCTGTTTGATCAAACAGCCAGCCTGTTTGATCAAATTCAAGATCAATCCAAACAGTTTTATCAAATTGGCATGAATGTCTGTGGGAAAATTTGATCTAATGAGTCGTCAAATGGCATGAAGAAATATTAATTTTCGTATTTCTATTTGATCTAATTATTTGAACGTCTATGTGCGCGGCGAGTCGAGGGGCAGTGCAGGTCGCTCCGCTCTGTCAGTCCGCAATTAACGCTTACGGTGCCCCACCCCCCATTTCGCCGCGCATTCCTAAGGGGTGGTAGTACAGCGATTTCGGTCAAACTATAGTAACGTAAATAGATATCTAACAATTTGCTATCACTTGATTGCCAGTCTGTCTTATCAATTGCTATTGTTTTTTCATAAATAAGTGTTCTTTACTAATCCAGATTTAATCACTTATTTGCTTCATTGAGAATAATTGTTTAAGCTATATTATTAATTCCCATTTAAGGTCAATTCACTCCTGGGACATATCCACAACGGGCCCAATGAAGGAGATAATAAAATCAGACCCAGTGCCTGTAGATTTAAAGGTATATGATGGAAGCAGACAAGTGATGCCCTCTGGTGACTATCCATGCAAGGGAAATAATGGAGGGTGCTCACATTTGTGCCTTTTAGCACCTACTCCACCAGGTAATATTTCATCTACCATTGATAGAAAATTCACATTTTTTTTTAAAATGAATACTTTAGGCGCGTTGCGCATTTTTTAGATGGGACTAAACTATTGATTTCGCGACACTGTTAACTACACCAGCTTTAAAAAGACATTAACGCGCGATACATTATTTCCTGACAGTAAAATTGTTCAATTTTTCACTTCTGTCGTCTCTCTCAGAGTGCCACTGTTTTTTTTTTTTTACCGCCATTGGGAACGTCTTGGCCTGCATCTCACCTCATCAGGTGAGATGCAGGCCAAGACGTTTCGACGTTCTGATCGTCACTTACCATCGTAAGTGACGATCACCCGGAATCCTCAACCACAGAGGAACTTGCTATCTTACCTCAACTGCCGAAACACAACAAAGCTGTTAACATTGTTGTTATGGCGACAGACTTAGATAAGATGGTGGTAGCCAGACTAACTAGCCAGGCGGACTTAGAACAAGCCCTACCTCCAACAAAACTGAGCAAAAAAATTTCCCCCATTGGGAATCGAACCTGGGATCTCTGGGTCGGAGACAAGTGGTCACCACTAGACCACAAAGGCGGTTAAAATATAACATTCTTCTACTGCTTAGCATGTCCTTTGTCCATGGCAATTATTAACATTTTTAAGAGCTACAACTAATGCATAGTAAATATTCAGTAGTACAGTTTAAAATAAATTTATGTACTCAGGAATAATTTTTGAGACTATCCATAACATGATATTCGTGTTTTATTTATTTATTTTATTTTTATTTAAATACATTGGAGACTTACAGCTAAAACAAACAGATCAAGTACAGTACATTAGTCTAAAAGCAAACAGGTCTCCACTTATAAAATACAGAAAAAAAGTAAATTCTAAGGACATTCACACCAAGTTAACATAGACTACAGCATAATTATTATGTTGCTCGCACTCCATAACAACCATTATAACAAAATGAACTACATGAAAAAGTTACGGCTTAAGCACTTCCTGGCTGACGACACACTAGGAACGGATCTATATTGTACTGTTTAGCACTTGTAAAAAATGTGAATGTGTGAACTTATGTTTCACGTATATTAAAGGATAATCCTAAGTCAGCCAAGTATGCTAAAAGCTGTGATGTGTGTACGTTTATACAATAAAATACCAAAAGAACAAAAATGATTAAATAATCCTAACTCATTTAAAAACGTAACTATATAAATGGCTTAATGGATATAATTTTTATGACATTAATAATTTCTATAACTTGAAAATATAAAATTTGTATGTACAGGTATTAATGAAAATGTTTGTGATGACTATTATTGTATTACCAATTATTAATTATTTTGCATGCAATTGATACAATTATTCTGTATAACTGAACATGTGGAGATTATATCAAACCAGGCTGTAACCACTTAATACCATATTTAAGGCAAATAAAGACTTACCTTATTTTATCTTATCACTCCAAAAACGTTTTTGATTTTTTGATCATGACATTATTATTATATGCGACTAGGTTACCAGTGCGCCTGTCCAACGGGCTCTAAACTCCGCGAGAGCAGCAACACAACCTGCTACAACAGTCCTCAGTCACTTCTAGTCGTGGCGCAACGCTCCGCCATATCCAAGATATCACTCGACTCGCCCGACTTCACGCCCTACACGCTGCCGCTCAAAGATCTGAAGAGGGCACTCACTGTGGACTTTGATCCTAAGTTTGAGTATATCTACTGGGCTGATAGTTTGGTAAGTGATTTATGCCAATTATAAGGTACTAGCTTCTGCCTGTGACTTCGTACGCAAACCTATAACCATCCTCAAGAATTGAGCTATCCAATGCAAAAATATTTTTTCAAATCCGACTGGTAATTCCGGAGATTACCCCCTACCACCCCCTACATACAAACTTTATTATATAATTAATTAAGTATAGAAGAGAAGAGTGCAAAGTAGCTTTTTCTCTGGACGCTTTAGGAATTATTTTTATTTTAATATTTGTTGTTGGAAATTTAATTTTTATATCTAAACTTAAACATTTATTAATTGTTTTATTAAGATTAGAGTTTATTGTTTTGAGAATGTTTTTTTTTATTAATTAATCTATTTTAGTTTGGCACGTCTTTTAAAATCGTTCTCACATGTAATAATTATAAATTCCTATGTAAAAATATTATTTATAATTAAAGGAGCGCCCGTGGTGTTTCTTGCTCGTTCTTCTCCATGGGAACCTACTACGCTTTAGAATGGGCAAATAGCTATATCTTTCTGAATGACCGACCCCTTTGACAATTCAAAAGCTTTGAGTTTGAGCTAACTTTGAATAATAAACCTTAATGAAGTGGTTTAAAGAAAAAAATTGTACGAACAGCGAACAAAAATGGAATAACGCTTAAGATGGCTATTTCATGATCGATTAGATATTGAATTATAAACTTTGTTATAAGTGCTTTAAAGTGCAAACGAAAGAGCGCCTGCAAATGTTCGAGGCGCCGTTTCATGACTGCGTTGTGCTTACAACTTTGCACTTTATTATGGCACTCACACACAAAGTGTATTATTTAATTTTATCAGCTCATCCTCTGTTTTGTGCTCTTTTTTGGATTTTTTCACCATTTCTACTTTTAGCATAATCACCCTATAGTGTCCCCACTGCTGGGACACAGGCCTCCTCTCTTCGAGGACTGTAATCTTGGTCCTAGGACATGGTTCTTTCACAATATTTTCCTTCACCGTTTTGAGAGCATTGGTGATGAAAGTATTTACACCAAGTTTAGCGCCTGCCTAAGTTCGAACCTACGACAAATCGTACGTCGCGTAACTTATTGGTAAATAATTCAATCTTTATTTATTCAGGCAAAGACGATATCAAGAGCGCGTTTAGATGGCAGCGAACAAACAGTAGTAATACACAGCAGTGGAGTGCCTGACAGCATTGCTATCGACCCTCTGGCTAGGAACATCTACTGGACAGACCCCGTCACTGACACCATCAACGTGGCCCGTCTCGATGGCACCTCTAAAAAGGTATAGTTATCAAAATGACCACTAAGAACAATCGAAAATGCCACGTATCTTTTTGGACCATCGTCGCATAGGGTCACAGGTGGTTCGATTGAATTTATGACTACCCGTAGTAATAAGGTCATTCTCAAACGAGGTGACCAAAATAAAACCAGTTTTCAACGCCGACGCAACCAATCTCGTTAGCACATATACATTTATATGGCGGTTCTCACACGATGCAACTTGTCGATAACTAATTGTCAACGGCAACGCAACCAGTCACGTGCGACTGGCAGTGCAGGTCGCTCGGTCGTGGCCAACGCAATTTTTTCATAAAATTGGCGCGTAATCGTGTGTCATGTCGTCGGAACAAAAAATAACATTAAAATTGATACAAGTTGATAGTTTGTTGAGTTGTGTCATGTGAGAGTACCAGTTGCATCGCAGTTGGCAACGCCCGTGCCAACCAGTGTAGGTTGAGTTGTCGTCACCCCGTGTGAGAATAGCCGAAGTGTTCGCAAGTGTGACAGCCAAGGATCCAAGGGCCAAGGGTCCTGGCTTCGATCCTCAAATTGAGTACCTAGTGTTCTCGGACTGCTACTGAAAATTCCTGAATGCTTGATTGATTGAAAAGACTGGGCACAAATCCACAAATTTGTTCCCGGTTGAAGATAATAGGCCAGGGGGCGTGCTTATATTAACATAAGGGATTTCGTGCACTAAACGGCCACGACTCCGGCCAGTCGTGGCCGTGTAGTGGTATTGTATGGTGTGCGGGGCTAGTTGGCCGTTGCAAGTAAATGCACGATTCGTATCGGTTTCTATAGTTTACCTGGTCGTGGTCGTGGCCGTCTAGTGCACAAGATCCCTAATTCTGTTGATGGTTATAGACTAGGTTCCCTATTACATACGTCAGACTAAAGCGCAAATGACACAATATGAGTGTACCAACAAATTGACTGCCCCTTCAGAGAAAACAACCTTGACGTTATGTTACGTAATTCTAGGTGATAATCCACGACGAACTTTACGACCCTCGAGCCATAGCTCTCCACCCAACTGCCGGCTGGATGTTCTGGTCAGATTGGAACGACAAGAAGCCGAAGATAGAACGAGCCAACTTGGACGGCAGTGGGCGAGTGCTGCTAGTCTATGAGAAGCTCACGTGGCCCAACGGCATTGCACTTGACACAGTGAAGAACAAGCTTTACTGGGGAGATGCGAGGACGCATAAAATTGAGGTAATATTATAGAAAACAAGCTTGTGTCCTAGACTTAGTCCGCGTGAAATTTTTGAAGTAAAAACTTTTTTAGGCGCGTTGGGCATTTTTGAGATGGGAAAAAACAATTGAACTGGCGACACCGTTACCGACACCTCATTTTTGTAAACGCGATTATGCTCTTTATTTATATTATGTTACGGATCAATGTTCTATGCAAGTATTACTTCAAAGGTTTCGGAAGTTTTTTTTTTTGTAAACGTGATTATGCTCTTTATTTACATAAGGTTACGAGCCAATGTTCTGCATGTTGTATATTCTGCTGCATCCGGTTAGACTGGAAGCCGACCCCAACTAATTGGAAAAACACTAGGCTGTGATTCTGAACGCGTTCGGAGCGTATGATACGTTATTAACTGTGCTAAATTAGGAAAGTTTTCAATAGATTATGAAACACTTCACTTGGTGTATTTGTCCAAATATTTGTGGTATGTGGCCAATGTAAAATATACCCTATTTTTATATAAATAAAGTTGATTATGCATTAACAAAATAAATCAAAAATATGTACAAATAGCCAATTCAGCTGTCTTGGAAATGTCTTTTAATTGGTAAATTGTCCCATTCCTACAGGTATGCAACATGGATGGCACTGAGAGGAAAGAACTTCACAGCAGCGAGATCTTACACATCTTCGGTCTAACCTTACTGGGCGAACACCTCTACTGGACGGATATGCAGAAACGGACGTTAGACAGGATTAACAAAAATACAGGTAAACGCATCTTTCATGTTAATTAACCGACAAAAAAAAGCGTTTATGTATTCTAGCGAGCCTTGTATGTATGACCACGATTTTGCACTAAGGATTTTTCTATCCTAGCTAGCTTAGCTTTAGCTTTATGATCCGATTTTGTGCTAAAATATAAATTGAAATGCTGTGAAAAATGGCAAACAAATAAGTAGCAACCGACCAAGGCAGTTAGAAATTACAACACTTTCCTGTTTAGCATTTACACTCATTTTATTTTTTATTAAGAACATATTTGTACTGTACATTCTTATGAATAATCGACTACCTAATTATTTACAATTTTAGCCTGAAAGCAATATTTCTTTCTATATCAGAGCACAGATAAACAATGGTTCACTCCGCAAAATCATTTAAATAAAAAGCGACTCTTGCTACGACACAATAAAGTGCAATTCAGGTCGCATAGCGCTAATTACCTACAGTTATATTCAGCTAGAAGTTGCCTCTCTTTCTATCGCGTAACTCATATCTTCTGACTACGTTACGATCAGTGAAATTGCCGGACAAGACGAGCCCGCCGCGTACTTGTAGCTTCATATCTAAAATGTGGAATGTGCCTTCTGTACTATTCTGTGCTCAGAGTCACCAACTAGACATTGTGTAAGTACAATTATTGCATGCCAAATGGTAAAATGTACCTAAAACCAACTATTAATTTGTATAACTCACCTTTATACCTACATTCTATGCCAGGGATTCCCGGTCATTCGAGTGAACAATTCAATGGGGGGGGGGGGGCGCAGCGGCTCCAACAATAAAGTATAGATTTATTACAATTTTTGTTTTTGGTATAAGAAAAGGAGACTAGTTTCCAAACCCCAAACGTTTCATAATACTTACTTAGGTGCTGTAAAGTGAGGTTCAACTTTTGTGCATTAGTCGGACTAAAGAAAACCGAACCTTTCCGAAGTGGCGTGCTCCAATTTTTGAGCTCGCTTCGTTCGCTCTTCCATTCTATATTCTCTTGATTCTGTAACTTTTCTGTATAAGTTGACAAAGTAACTTCTATTTCTGTTGGAATGATCAAAAGAAAATCTAACCTATCCAAGGGGGTGCAAACACTTTTCACCTCACTTTCGTACGCTTTACATTCTTATGCTTTTCTGCTTATGTCGACAAAGTAACTCAGGGGCAAAGTGATTCTAAAAGAGAGTTAGGAGGGCGCGTATGTTAAAAGTTTGGGAACTCCTGTTCTATGCAAATAAACATATTCTATTCACATTCCCTAGGTCTTGAACGTCAGCCCGTCGTAGAGCAGATGGCAAACATGATGGGAGTGAAAGCGTTCCGCCTGGGCGAGTCGCTCGGGTGGAACCAGTGCGCCGACAGCAACGGCGGGTGCTCACATCTCTGCCTCAACACGCCCGACCACTATGTGTGCAGTTGTCCTGTTGGTAAGTAGTACACTAGTAAGATTATTGCCAAAAAAGAAGCAAGGAATAAATATAAAATCTACAGAAATAAAAATGTGAAAAATTAACGTAAGGTTACTTAGCAATATAAGTAAAACAATAAAAAGTCTTTACTAACTCTTAGAAACTGAATAATAAAATGTAGTGGTTACCAAAATGTTACAGAATTTGTTTGAAATTATCTACCAGATATCAGAAAATAAACAGAACATAATATCTGAAAATGATAAAACAGGCTATAAATTGATTACTTTTTCTTTTAGTGTAGGTTACAAGACGCAGCCCTTAAATTATCTCACCTTTTCGTCACTTTCAGGTTTGGAACTAAGCAAGGACAGGAAGACTTGTGTAGAACCTGAAGCGTTCCTTGTGTACAGTCGCAAGAATGTCATCGGTCACATAAGTATTGAGAACGAGGAGAATGACGTCATACTGCCTCTCAAAGACTTGAAAGAAGTCAGGTGAGCGCCTCATACGTGATTTATTTTGGTCATTTCATTTGGACTCACTACCTGCCACTTAGGACTTCTTTAGAATTCTCTCGCCCTTACGCAAAATCTCAGGGACTTACTACAAAGTTTTTTTTTTTTAAATACTATTCTTGTTTTTTACATAGTTCACACCGTTCAACTTACGTGGTAGCGAGTTCATTATTACGGTGTCAAAGTTAGTAATCGCGGGCAAATTGTATTTTAAATTGTTCACCTTTTTCACTAATCTACCTGATTTGTGAAAAATTTAATTTAATATTTATGTTTCATTGGGAAAGTTCTTCAGCATGACAGGTCAGAGTCAACCCCAATAACGATTGTGGGTGAGTTTATCAATAGTTTGTACAATATATATAAATATTGTTGTTGTTTCAGTGCCTTAGCAGTGCATGTATCTGGCAACAAGCTGTACTGGTCAGACAGCAAAACTAAGACTATCAACCGATGTTCTGTAAACGGATCCAACATGGAGAAAGTATTGGAGTGGATGGGGTTGGTTGAAGGTATGTGGAACATTGTTCACAAAACTTTTTAATGTTTGGGATAAAACGTACAGAGTTTTAAGTTATAATTATGAAAGTAGTGACAGTTGATTTCAGCTGGAAAACCAAATTTATGGCGAATTTTTTAGTTAAAACCATTATTCGATTACTTAAAATAAATAAATTACTTGTTCAAATAATGGAAAGAAATAGTACATTACTGCCGAGGTCTGTAATGACTGCGTTGCTGGCAGCGCTGATGATGGTCGAAAGCGCAGCTCCAGGCGAACAGCGCGGTCAGCATTGCAGCCCTTGATGGACAAGCTGGAATAAGAGCCGAGATTGAAGATCGACGCCGTCATAGCGTGGCCAGCAACCCAGTCTTGTATAGTGCTTTACTCAAACAATGCGAGTAATTTAAATAAACTCACTATAATCACTGCGCCGCTCTTTTATTTTTTCCCGCGCTTTTGTTTTTATTTTTGAATGAGGCAACAATTATTGTACTGCCTGTAGCTATACAGCCAAAATCTGAATAAAATCTTTTTACACCTGACATTTTTTAAACAAAACTCACTTCAAAGGAACTCATTTTCAAAGGAAATTACTGGTGGCTAAAACTCCACACAACTTTTCTGGCGCATATTCAAGTAGCGCGGAAAGGTTGACTATGCTCAAAGAAGTTTGTCAAAATAATGACCACATTACAAGCATTTTTTAGTAAATACATAAGACGCAAAAAGAAAAACAATGGGGGAAATATGCTTCGCATCCACGCAAAACGGCCATCGCTCAGCATAATGCTGTGACACTACTAAATGGCAATACCTTGGTAATTTTTGTTGGAGGTCCGTAGAGTAAAATGATTTAAACTATTATTTTCCATACTAGGTATAGCAATAGACTGGTCGGGTCAGAACATTTACTGGACGGACACGGCGACCCAACGTATTGAAGTGGCGCGACTCGACGGTTCCAGTCGAAGGGCCCTCGTCTGGCAGGGACTCAAGAAACCTAAGAGCATCGCTCTGGATCCTAAGAAAGGGTAAGTTGAACAACTTACTCTCGAATTTTCAATCGAAAATTAACCACGTTCTAGGCAGTAATTATTGTCTCTAAAATGCACTTAATAGTCAAAGTATAACTATAACCTAGAAGTCGAACCAATGGTATGTACAGTCACCAACGAAACTCAGTTAAAACAATAGTTTTTAAAGCAAAATTGATTGAATTGACATTTGACTTGATATGAAAATAACGGAATGATGTAGGCCGCAAGTCAGTGGTAATAAAACCAGTAGAAACTGGCCTCTTGTTATATTGATTTAGATTTTGTCAATGTGAGAATGTTGCAGGCTGTATATTTGTACTGAAGATTTGTGGACAATTTTCTATTTTGCTAAGTACCTGGTACTTTTTGATAGGTCTACACTGTCCTGTCATACCTATTAACACTGTAATTAAAAACATTGTACAAACTATTTATTTTTAAAAGAATAACGGTGGAATTTCTTGCCGTATCTTCTCCATAGGAAACGACCAATTGGAACCGTGCACCTAGCTTCTGACGTTCCATAAGTGCCCCTGTAGGTTTATGAGAAATAAAATATTTTGAATTTTAAATTGAATTTTAAATCCGTACTACGCTAGGCCAGCTCAAGGTCAAATTGGTACCAACGACGTGCAGTCGACTGTACTTAGAACACGAAATAGTGAAAACCAAAATATAGAAAAGAATAAAAAACTCAAAGCATTTATTTCAAATAAACCAATTACAGGCACTTTTGAATTGTCAAGGGGTCGATCAGTCAGAAAGATGAAGCTAGTTGCCCATTCCAAAGCGTAATAGGTACCTATGGAGAAGAACGGGCAAGAAACTCTTTTAAATCACAAGATGTTTACAAAATATTGGTTACATCATTCATGTTAAAGTTATAAATGTGAGAACGATGCAGAACGACAAAAGCGTCCGTAATAAAAAATAAAACAATTCAAAAATCAAATTAAAATAAGACATGGCAGCTAGAAGATGACCAGTCCCTACTGACAGCGCCCGTTCACGAACATGACGCATGGATTAGCACCATTCAGCTCAACCATTTTGAAGGGAGCTAAATGATCCAACACACACGCCGCCGTCAGCGAGACATTAGAGTGAGCATGACATATTCTAAGCCGCAAGGGCATATTCAAGTCGTATGAAAAACGTACCTAGTTAATGGTAGCTTTAAAGTAGGTACATAGTTCTCACGCATGTTATAATTATACAATGCTAAGGGATTGAATTTATACAATGCAAAGATGAGTACTTTTTAAATCTTCAGCAACTCCAACAGTATTTTCAAATGCTAATCAATTAGTTTATGCGCTCTTGTGGAGCAGGACCAGCGTTTAGCCAAGCATTTATATCAGCGATGTAATCCCCCAACTTATAATATGCTTGGCTGCATAGTGTGCGTTTTATATAAGATTTAAATTTCTTTTCATTCAGTTGAAGTATGTGGGGAGGTATTTTATTGTAACATTTTAAACAGTACCCCATGAAAGATGAGTCCACTTTAGCCAATCTGAAACCTGATTGAACTAATGGGCCCTATTTCTAGTGATATAATTGTGTCTTGCACCTCTTTTACTAAAAAGATGTATATTTTTCCTTACGTACATAATGTTTTCATAGATATATTGACAAGGTACCGTCATGATGTTAATATCTTTAAACAGTTCCCTTAGAGAGTCGTGCCTGCGGAGGCCATATATGGCTCTGATGGCTCTTTTCTGCAGAATAAAAATAGACTCGATGTCTGCAGCTTGACTCCATAGTAAAATACTGTTACATCGTACGTACGAGATCTTTCGAGAAAGCACATGATTACAGTGTGTTTGCGCTAAAAAGTTCGAGAAGCATGCCATTATTATTAGTTTGAAGTTAAGTAGGTAACTACTTATAAAAAATATTAGGACTTGTCATTATAATTTCGACCGTACGCCGAGGGCATAAAGTACCTATTTCTTTATTCGGTACAAGTAGGTTATTATTTTTTATACCTACTACTTTTGTATTTCCTGGTAATGTTTTTCTGGAACCGTTCTACACATAGCCAGAATGTTCGTGAATATTGGCGGTATAAAAGCAGAGCGCCGACCCACGATGTAGTCAGTCTGATTTAGGCGATACAACGAAGCGAATCGAAGTGAACTAGAAGTGCGATATCTAAGCGAATAGTGATCAGTAGTGTATTTGTGATTAAGTGTTTTGTGTTTCATAAAGTTATTTAATTGTCTGATTGGTAATAATTGATTTATCCCATACCCAGCTCGTAACAATACCATACGACATAATACTATGAAAGTAACTGAAATAGACTAGCCTCACGGTATCTACATCAGTAAATTGACGAATTTTTCTCACAGCATATGCTGCTGAACTTAGCCGTCTATGATTCATTTAACATCCTCATTTAACATCGGATGTTAAATGAGGACCCCATTGAAACCTTGAGTCGAGCGTGATCCCCAGGAAAACAGTTTTATCGACAAATTCTAGTTTCTCTTGATTCAGTACTATCTCACAATTACTACTTTTGACATTTGGTAAAGAAAATCTTATGCATTTCGTTTTTTTATCATTTAATACTAAATTATTAGCAGTGAACCAATTTTGGACTTGCAGCAGGGCGTTATTTACGTCGTCAAGATTTGATGCACGCCTATTAATTTTAAAAATTAAGGAAGTATCATCAGCAAATAACACCATTTGTGGTTGGGTTTTTAACAAATGGGGCAGATCGTTAATATATACTAAAAAGAGGAAAGGACCTAATATCGATCCTTGTGGTACACCCATTTTTACTTTTAAAGCAAGCGAATTGACACCATTTATTTGAACTTGCTGCTGTCTACCATTTAAATAAGATTGTACTAAACTAAGCGCCAGTTTTCCAAGTCCGTAATGCTCAAGTTTCGAGATTAAGGTTTCGTGGACGACGCAATCAAATGCCTTGGAGAGGTCACAAAAAAATCCTATAGCGTCTTGGGCCCTTCCCACGCCGTAAATATGTGCTTTAATAAGGTGACACCGGCGTCAGTCGTACAACGACCCTTGGTGAAACCATACTGTTGATTATGTAAGATTTTATTGGTGTTAAAATGATTGAGCATTTGATTAGGCATTACTTTTTCAAACAACTTGCTGAAAACCGGCAATACGGATACGGGTCTATAATTATTGGTGTCTTTACTGTCCCCGGATTTGAAAAGTGGTATTACCTTACTATATTACATTAGATCAGAGAAGACTCCTTGATCCACACACAAATTAAATATTAAGGCTAAGTACGGCGCTATAGTCTCAATAATGGAGGTACAAACTTTGATAGACATTCCCCATAGATCTTCGGTTAATTTGACCTTTATTTGCTTGAAAGCTTTTATTACTGTTATGGGGTTTATATGTTTGAATTTAAATTCAATCGCACAGAATTAAACGTTTGCTCTTAATAAATCAATAGAACACGAGGGCTAGCAATTTAAGGTTTCAGTAGTTATAAGTGGAATACTGGTAAAGAAATTTACGAATTCTTGAGCAACTTCTTTGTTAGTGCTTATGAGACCACTTGAAGTTTCTAGTGTGAAATCATTGTTATGTATTTTATTCCTGTTAGTCTCGTCATTGATAATTTTTCAAACAGTCTTTATTTTATTATCGGCTGATTTGATCTTGTTGCTAATGTATAAGGCCTTAGCTTCCTTGCAGGTATTTTTATAAGTTTTAGAGTAAGTAGCAACATATTTATTAAAAGTTTCAGAGTTAATATAAGGCTTAAGGCCATACAGCTCAAACAATTTTTCCCTACTTTTCCTAATACCCTTGGTTGAAAATCACTGAACAAAAAATTTGGGCAAATAGTTTTAGTTTTATTTTTTAAAGTATTATTGAAGTCGGTGCGCACTACCGAAAAGAATTCCTCATATAATTCATTTGCATTTTTTATAATATGACCCGGTATACTTAACTTACTAATTAAGTTATTATTAAATCTACTTAGATTGCTGGTTGTTATTTGTCTAGATTTTATCTGAATTCTTTGTAATGGTGTATTGACTTGAAAGTAACTGTTTGACCACTATGATCAGAAGGGATACTATATAGGGAATATTATTATTTGCATTAAAACATGGTACATAGGGTCTTATTAACAGAATTCATGATATTACATGTTTAATAATTTTGTATCAATTTAGATATTAATTACAAGACCTAATTTAAAAAAAGAACTATATCTACTTATTAAATGTCATTTATATAATTTTTTTTGTCTTTGACACATCTCGGGACCCTGGGGTCCCGGACCTTTGGAAGGCGTACGAGGGACCGAAGCCAACTCGCAGAGATATATATTTTATTATTATTATTTATTTAATAAATAAATATTTATTTATTTATTTATTTATTTATATATACTTTATTGTACACCACAAAAATACATAACAAAAAAATAATCAAACACTACAAAATATACAATGGGCGGCCTTATCGCTTTCCGCGATCTCTTATTTATTCCTCAATTCTCGCTATTGCAGCTACCACTGTTTGTTTCTGCATCAGCCAAAGGTTGACTGGTAGAAAAAGTCCATGGCATTAAGTCCGCCTCTGTACATTTGTGTGCTTGAAGTATTAAATAAATAAATAATTTCTACAAGACCTGAAGGGGCCACTGCACAAACAATACTAAACTTATCCATTATTTCAGCTACATGTACTGGTCAGAACTAGGCTCTAAAACCATCAAACGAGCCGGCATGGATGGCTCATCACCTACCATACTCTTCGAACAAGTGGGCAAGGTGCACTCCATAGCCTTAGACTATGAACGACGCGCTATCTATTGGGCAGCATTGGACCCGCCCGCTATTGAGTTCGCTTTTCTCAATGGAACGGGAAGAAAGGTGCTAGTGAACAATGTATCCATGCCCTATACGCTGGCGCTGCATAATGACAGGATATTCTGGGGTGATTGGAATACAGGTAAGTGCCGACTTTGATTTAACTATTTTTTATACATCTTGTTCCAAGGAATTTCTCTAGTATCTTCGGTGTGCTTACAAACAAAATGTCCACATACACTAACAGCTCGACTCAACATCAACTCGACTCAAAGTTTCTCAACAGCAGTCAAATGTGGGCTCTATGATGTGTGACGTGAAGTAACATTTAAAGTGAACACACGCCGAGGCGGCTCGTAGTCAATGCTTCTTCGATGCGTCGTCAACTACGCTACTGTCATATTTTTATTTTATAGAATATCAAAAGCAATGAAAATTAACTTCACATAATATTATTTAAAAAAAAGTATTATTTCAAAAAGCAGGTGTAACCTCGATCTCGCAAACAAGATGTTGTCTGCTTGCCGGGCGAGATCTCGAATGGCCAATCTCGACACCAGACTTAGCACACCAGCTCTCAGTTGCCAATCTGGGCTCGAGATTGCATTACCTAGTCAAACGTGCCTTCAAAACTTTAATTTTTACAGGCATCGTAGAATCAGCATCAAAAACCTTAGGGGAATCTCGCAAGGTGATCCACTCGGGCGTCGAATACATCTCCGAGCTGAAGGTGTTCGGGCGCGGCGCGCGCGGCGCGGGCAGCCAGTGCGCGGCCGACAACGGCGGCTGCGCGCACGTGTGCCTGGCCGCGCCCGCCGACTACCGCTGCGCCTGCCCGCAGCACTACCGGCTTAACAAGGATAACTTGACTTGTACAGGTACGGACCATAATTAACTCATGTACTTGTACGTACTATAGCCGCATCACAAAAATCGGGAATAGTCTTGTGGCGACATCTACATTGCCACATGCGAACTACACATCAAAGACCTAACGTCACACAAAAATCCTATAATATACAAATGCTGCATCGCGCAATTAGAGTTTACCGCGTGAACACCATATACATATAACTTCCCCGACATCAATCGTTGGGCAATTACCGGCCAGACACGAAACCCGTCTGAACCTACTCTTTATATGTCTGTGGTCTGGATGGAGGATCCTACCTTTTTTATAGAGTGAACTTTACACCCTGTTCATCATACCTCTAAAGTGTCGCCTTTGAAAATTGGAAGCTCTATTGGTAAACCAAAAATAGAATTTTGAATCACAGTCTCTTGACATTATAATAATCGTATCGTAGTACTACAAGAATGCCGGGGTTGCGAAGAAAACCGAAAGGGAGATCGTGGCCCCCGGCGACAGGGCAACCGAAGGAACACGGGTGGGTTTTAGTCAGTAAGAGTCTGACACGCCCTCCCGCTCCGCCCAGAGCGGGAGAAGTTATTTGATGATTTCCCACCCTCAAAAAAAAAAAAAAAAAAAAGTACTACAAGAATCTTTTGGCGCTTGAATGACATTGAGAGGGGGGCATTGTTGGTAAACATTTGTGAAATCGTTTCGTGAAAATGTATTGAATAAATAAGATGGCGGTGTTAGTTCCGATTTTAGCCACGCGTCAAAAGATCCTTGTTCCACTATAGCCGAATATTTTTGGTTTCTCGCTTGAGTATGATAACGCAGTAGGATGTAGATGTGAAGAATGGTAGTTACCCTTCCAAACGCAGTATTATAACTTTTTATATAATTATTTACCTGTTCACAGAGCCCGAGGAATTTCTGATATTCGCACAAAAAAATGCAATTGGACGGATAGTTGTTGCAAACGGCGAATGCAACGATGCTTACATACCTTTGACCGGATTGAAAAACGTGAAAGCCATCGAATACGATCCTGTAAACAAGTAAGTATTGGACAAATTAGTTTATTGACGTACACTTGTGTCCATTTCCATGTATAAGAATACAAACTATGGTTTCTAGATTTGTATTGGGAAAATGTAGATTCAAATCAAATACATTTTATTGCTACTTCCTTTATATCAAAATATCACCTATATTTTATTTGTTTTACATATTATGCCTTGTTACCCTAGGCCGAGCATCAGAAACAATCAGAAATTACATTAGGTATTTGTGTTTTAAATAAGGAAATGCTCTGAAGCCAACATTCGTGATGCGGTCACGTCAACACCACGTGGGAGCGAGATGACACAAGACTATAGAATTACCACACAAAATATTCACCGTCCTACTCGTTTTAACGAGCCTTGGAGTTTATTACCTAATCAAGATTTTTCGATACATCAAGTCTAAGATACCAACTTAGTTATTTCTCGTATCTTCCCCAGACATTTCTACTGGATGGACGAAGACTCTCACTCAATCCGTCGAGTTCCGATCTCTTATTCCGTCACCTCCGCCATCACAGAATCAATAACAGTGATCTCAGGACTCAGTCGTCCATTCCACATGGTTCTCGACATACTAGGACGAGCTTTATACTGGACCTGCGCTGATACGGACTCGATCAATGCAACCTCTATTGATAATAACTCGTCGTCCGGAGTGATACTGAGAGGAGATAATATGATGCCACGGTTTTTGGCTTTTCATCAGACTAAGAGGTGAGGTGCATTTGTATTTATTTTGACGATTCGTGATTTACTTTTTGTCTTTTTGAAGTGGTGTTTTATTTCCGCCAGTAAGCAGAAATTAATAGCAGCAAACGTGTTTATGATTTTGTAGAAGTTGCACCGCCACATACGAACTAGGTATCAAAAGACATGACGTCACACAAATCCTGCATCGAGCAATTAGAGTTTACCGCGCGAACGACATATATAGACTAGACTATTCGAAATGAACCATCGAGCAGTTGCCCGCCAGACCCGACACCCGTCTGGTCGGTGGATCCTCCCAATAGAGGATGAGTGAACTTTACACCGTGTACCTCTAAATTGTAAAATTCACATCACAATTGCCATTTTTTGCCAGTTGTATAAAATGGCTATAGCACCGCTTTACGATTATATCAACTCCTAGCTAAACCATACGTTTCCCTGTACATATTAAATAGTAATCAAATATGTATTTTTTCGTAGGTTCCTGATCTGGAACGACGCAGCCCTAGGTGTGATTATGCGCGCGAACGTGGACGGTACATCACGAGTGGAACTGGCGCGAGCGAGCAATGTCACCGCGCTCACAGTGGACCATACTACTGGCACAGTGTACTGGGCCGTTAGCAGACAGATTCATGCCGTCGATCTGGATGGCTCCAACAAGTTAGTAATTTTTCTACCATAATTGTTTGCAGGGCAGGTCGGGATTGGGTCGTTGGACGTTAAAGAGCACGATCGTTCCCAATTATAATCCATCAGCACACCACACACCACATATTGCAAGTTTAAGCTACAAGCCGTGCGTCGAAATCAAAATGTTTTTTTTTTTTCGCTCTTTATGTCTCTGTGATTGTGAGTTGATATCGCCAAAATATACGTTAAAACAGTACAAAGTGGGTGGAGTAAGCGTTCCTGATCTCAGGCGAGCGGTCCAGTGCATACGATGAATAACTGCCGCAGGATCCAGTAAACCCTTGCAAGCTAATCTGGTGAGATCTTTCCATATCTTTCAGAGATTTGCTGAAGACGTCCGCCTAAAGTCATGAGTGGATCTCATTATAAATACAGACAATTTATGCTGTATAAGTAATTATGTGCAGTGCAGTGCCCCAAAATTGTTTGTTTTTTTTTTTTTTTGCAAGTGTGCATTCTTTTTTTTAGACATTTGAACCGAGTCAAGTGTCGCAAGTAGTTGTTGACCAACAAACCATTCATTTTAAATTTTATTGTTCTTTACTCTGACATTGGATTTTGAACCCTATAACTTCGAATCCAAATGTATTCAATTCATTTATTAATTTTGTGAATATAGGGTAAAAATTATACAGATGTTTTACAAAGAAATATTGGTCCATCCTACGTCCCGCCAGAAGGCATACAAAAATGTTGAGGTAATCAAATGTCGCAGTAACTAAATAAAAATATAAAGTCAAGAAAATCACATTTCACAATTTCATGCCAAACACTAATGGTTAATAAAATGTCAATAAATTAAGAATACACACAAACAAAAAGGTAGTATTTAGTCACAATTTCCTATACAATAATAAATTAAATAGGAACATTGAAATTATACAGACAGATATAAAATTATATAAATATTATTTTAATTTATCATTAAGATATTCATTAACAGAATAATACGCCTTATCATTTAACTAGCTTTTACCCGCGGGTTCGCCCGCGTTGATGTCGGAAAATATTCCACGGGAACGTACTAACGATACTGGGATTACATACCTAATAGCCAAGGAAAAGGTCATTGACTCCTACCACTGCGCCCATGTTGCCGTCAACCATAATTATTTTGTTACGCGTAATTTTGAATCTGTGATATTTTTTAAACCATTCATTTAAATGAAATGATGTCAAGGCTTAATTTAATATCGGTCAAAATAGCTTCGGAAATAACAATGAACTTTGTATCAAATTCTGAAAGATAAAAATGGTTATTGTGGGTCATCCTTAGAAGATAGACATATGCCATCGCGGACTTTTTTGTTGAACTTTTTAAGAAGAACAATATAATGTAGAATATCAATTTTATGTAAGTTTTACGATTTCCGCGGCGCACGCTAATAAAGTTCCCAGTTGGCATGATTTTTTCCGACATCTTCAACAATAATCAAATTTCAACCAATACACAAAATCATGTACTTCCACATAAATCACTCCGTCCATTGGTGAAAACCGTTTGAAAATCCGTTCGGTAGTTTTTGAATTTTGGTAGACGCGGCGGGGGACTTTGTTTTATAATATGTAAGGATAATTTTAAAAGCTTACGTTTTAACTCATTAATGCCCTTGCTTGATACAATTTGATCAGGTAATTTGTTATAAAGTTTTGGAGCCATTGCATATATACTATTGTATAGAAATTTGGTTTTAGTGCCTAACGGGTGCAACTTTTTTGAGTATCGTTGACTTTCGACAGCTTTAAAGAAATACATGTTGTTTTTTACAAAGATACAGGCTTCATAGACATAAAGTACGCAGTCAATATTTTTAAATTTTGGAAATGTGGCTTGCCTGAATCCGTTCATTTTATTTTACATATAGCTCGAATACATTTTTTCTGTGCTAAGAATATCTCCTCAACCTCAGTATTATTAGCATTGCCCCAAAATATAAGGCCATATCGCAAAGTGGAGGCGACATATCCATGATACACTGTTAGGAGCGCTGTCTTATTAGCAATTTTTGCCTAGTATACTACTAACTTACTTAGCTTCCTACATACATTATCGATCTAACTCCTTCATGAAATATCGTTATAAGCAGTCCAAGAAATTTTGCTATATTAGTTTCAAATATTTGGTCTCCTTTGTAGTTTACCTGAGCGTGTGATAGTATTTTATGTCTAATTTTAAAATTCATAATTTTCGTTTTAGTGAGGTTAATTTTAAAGCTATTATCATTCAGCCAGTCAACAATAGTAATACGACTAGTGTTTATGTCACCATCTATTTCTCTATTATTATCAGTGTTATATATAACTGAACTGTCGTCTGCAAATAAAGACATTTGATGCCTGATTACTAGGGGAAAGTCATTAATGTAGCAAATGAACAGCAAGGGTCCCACCACAGAACCTTGCGGAACACCGTAACAAAGAACTTTAGAGCTAGGCGAAAAAACTATTTCAGTTTTGGACTTAATATCCACTTGACTTATCTGAGTAATTTGTTTTCTGTCCTCCAAATAAGATTGTATGAGCTTAAGCACGTTACCTCTGATGATCATATCTATATTATAATTGTAGTTTTGTTTTTATTTGGGTGGTAAAGTTATTTTTTGTGAAGAGAAGTGTTTAAGTTTACCTATTTAAATAATTGTGACAATATTTGTGAGTGTAAGTTGAAGACGGCTGAAAAGGCTGCAAGCGAAATTTACAAGAAACCTGTAACATGTAACACAGCATAGCAGTCACATAGAAAAGATCGAGAAAACAGTTAACTCCGCCAAAAGATGCACCGGAGAAGCTTGACATGACCCAATCTGGCGGCAACGTCGTTAAAAGATATCCATCTATAGATAAATATCACCCGTCTCTCCACTAGTCCATTGCTTACTCAAGGATACATATCCGGTATGACTCGCAAATCCTTCCATATCCTAGGGGTACGTTTTGCTTACCATTAATTACCGCGCCACCCGGTCTACTCCTTGATATGCAATGACCTCTGTAGACCCATGCAACATGAGGCTCCAGGAGCTAGCGCAAATCTTGGGATTCATTCGATCTATCGAGTCTGGTTAAACCACGCTGGGATCGGTGCATTTCATTTATTAATTCATTCATAGTTAATTGATTCAGGTGTGCAGTAATCCATTATAAAATACAATAGAAGTGGATATATTTAGTAACCTGTTCCGCTTAGCTATTTCTAAAGAGTCTTAAAAAAAACCTAAAAGAAACCTCTAAAATCAAAATCAAAATATTTTTATTTCACATAGACCTACATGGGCACTTATGAAACGTCAGAAGCTAGGTGCACGGTTCCAATTGGTCGTTTCCTATGGAGAAGAGCCGGCAAGAAACTCCACGGTTACTCTTTTAAAAATAATTGGCTTTTACAATTTTTTCAAATAACAGTGTGACAAGGTATGGGAGGACAGTGTAGGTATTTCAATAAGTACCAGGTACTTAAGAAAATAGAAATGGTCAACAAATCTACAGTCCACTAAGCCTACAGTGTTGTCACATTCACAAAATAGAAAAGAATCTATACAAAAAATATATAAATTAATAAAAATAAAAACCTCTTTTAATTAAACGCAATTACATTAGTGCTATTACAACTGTAATAAATCTGAATAATTATCATGTGCACAAAAGCCACTAATAAAGAGTTGAAATTAACTCGTAGCTATATAATGTCAAATAATACGATGAATATGTCAAGGATGAATGTAAAAAAATAATATAATAATAAATATGGTAATTTGGGAGCAGTTAATAGACTCTTACATAATTATGCCGTTAATGATATACCAGGGAAGCCACATGTGCAGAAGGAATTATTGCCAAATTTCCTTGTCTTCAACATAGTCTTTAATTTTGTAATATGCTTTCTTGATAAGAACACGTTTGATGTGGGTTTTGAACTTCCCATCGCTAAGTTCTGTAACAGACTTTGGCAACTTGTTATAAAAGCGGATACTGTTTATAAGAAATGACTTGCTTGTTTTAGTTAATCTAAATTTGGGTATCACAATTTCATGTCTGCTACGTGTATTTATATTATGGAAATCGCTTCTTATTTTGAAAAGTCCTAAGTTTTTGCGAACATGCAAAATACTTTCTAAGATATAAAGAGAAGGCAGAGTCAGTATGTTAATTTCTTTAAATTTGTCTCTAAGGGACTCGCGAGGACCCATTTTATAGATCGCGCGGATTGCCCTCTTTTGTAGAATGAAAATTGAATCTACGTCAGCTGCCGATCCCCACAGCAGAACGCCATAAGACATAATACTGTGGAAATAAGCAAAGTATACTAACCTAGCTGTGGCTATATCAGTCAACTGCCTTATTTTTCTAACTGCATATGCAGCTGAACTTAACCTACCTGAAATAGTTCTAATGTGGGCACCCCATTGCAATTTTGTTCGCATTAAGTAAAAGATTATTAGCTGCGAACCATTTTGAAAGAACAGCCAGACTATCATTGACATGTAAGACATCTGTATCTTTCCTGTCTATTTTAAAAATAAGAGAAGTATCGTCAGCAAATAAAATTATATCCGATAAGTTAGCCATCATGTAAGGAAGATCATTTATATAAACTGCATGTAGCCGAGGTTGCTGTTATTCTAGTTGCTACATTAAATATACATTTTAAATTGAAAGATTTAAACAATGAGATAAGCTTATATTTATCCGGTGAATTTACTAATAGATCAATATTTAGGTCACCACAAACAAAAACTATTTTATTATCTCTAATAAGTTTAGTTAGTATTTCTTCCATTATGATTAAAAATGATGACAAGTTTGAGGCTGGTGGTCTATAAACACATAAGAAAGTATGGCCTTCAACCTCTGCAAATGCTACCTCACATAAGCGATCAACAGAGCAAGCAGTGATATCCTTCCTTTCCTTATATTTGAGAAAACTATTACATAATATCAAGGTACCACCCCCTAATGAAGACCGGTTGTACGCACTGGCAACTGAAAAATTATTTACATTAAACGACATTCTATCTGGTTTTAACCAGGTTTCACAAAAACATAAGATATCCTTAAAATATTTGTCTATTAACATTTCCACGTCTAGGATTTTGCCAGAGATGCGATTTATATTTTGGTGATAGAGTAAAATATTCTTATTATGCTTCTCTTTTGTCGATCTCTCAACGAGGCATCCTCAGGATGACGATTGACTTGTCGCGAACTCGAACACGGCGTGTTGCCACACCAAGTTAACCCTCAAGTTCTATTTGAAATATCATTGTACGGGTACGGTACATTTAAATGATAAACTGATTTGAGTTCAACTTGTGTATTGAAAGTTAGAACAAACACCCAAAACTAATAAATGATCGACTCGCGGCGAATGAGTCCTTCTGCTTTTACACTTTTTACCCAAACGATTCATGCGACTACTGATCGCCAACTCAAACATGTATATTTTATTCATTCGGTGCGCGTCGATGTCAGCATAAATTTCGATATTGACAGCGTAATTTTGAACTTGTTCAGAGCGAAAACTTTACGCCCAATCGGAGTCTGAGGGTGACTGAATCAATATGAAAGTTTAATCCAAGTATTATAAGCGTGTTTTCTCCCACAGACGCGTAATATGGCAAGGCGGCTGGGCCACGGCGCTGTCCGTGTGGGGCGGCTGGGCATACTTCTCGGGCGCGGGCGGCGCCATGCGCGTGGCGCTGACGCGGCGCGACGCGCCCGCCGCGCCCGTGCCGCACGTGCCGCGCCTCGTCGCCGCGCGCGCCGTGCACAAGGTATGTGCCGCCACAGCCGCGCATGTAATAACTGAGGTTCATCGTCCATACAATTGACAGGACTTGAGAAAGATCAAAATTGAGGGCTATCACAAATTTTATTAGTTTACAAGTGTGTGATATTGGATTTTGGTAGCTTTTTATTTTATTTTGTTAATTGACATTATTTTCCGGTTTACCGTGAACGATAATGGCTCGCGCAGCTTTCACGTGGTATACCGCTACAAGGTTATTATGGCGCGTAGCAAAAATCTAAACTAACGCTGCCATCTTTTTTTATGCAACACATTTCAAGTAAATTCACAAAACGTTTACACAAATGTTTACAACCAGCGCTGTCAATGTCAATGAAGTGCCAAAAGATCGTTGTAGCGGTGTAATCGATATTTTACTTAAATGGAGGCTCCCTAAATTGTATGTTAATTTTCATTAATATTCAGAAAAAGTCACGCATACAATCAAAATGGAACTTTAGTATATGAGACTTACGACATTTAGTTCCGTGCTTAAACACGACCAAAGAGCGCAGGCGATATGCAACTTTATTACTGATGTGTTAGCGTTTCGCACATAGTGGAGTGGTGGGGGTGCATTGGGGCAGACTTTGCGTGGAAATTGTTTTTGGAGTGCCTGGTCTTAAAGATCTGTTGTGTGTGCAGATAGCGCGCACGCACCCGTGCTGGCACGGCGGCACGTGCGGCGGCGCGCCGGGCGCGTGCGGCGCCAGCGGCGCGTGCGGCTGCGCGCTGCGCTGCGGCCTGCCCGCGCCCTGCCACCCGCAGCGCTTCCTGTGCGACCCCGCCGCGCCCGAGCCACGCTGCATTCCGCACCACTGGAAGTTAGTACCAACACAACTTTATTCAAAGAGTGTACCCGATGAGATTTCTCATAGGCAAAAATTACGAACTTACATAAAAATTTCATTCGGTATTTGAGGAACCCCTTTGATATCGTGTTACCCAGTAACTGGGTTGTGGAGGTCAGATAGGCAGTCGCTCCATGTAAAATATTGGTATTCAGCTGCATCCGGTTAGACCGGAAGTCGATTCCAACATTGGGAAAAGGTTAGGCAAATTGATTTGAGGAACTCCTTAATATGAGACTTTTGAGCAAAATTTCATGCTTTTACACCCAGTGGTTTAGGTTGTACGTTGTGTGTCAGTGAAGTAATTCAAATGGACATATCATTTTTGGTATCAGACCCCCAAATATTTTGAAAACGAAATATCCATAATTAAAAATGCAATGATTTGTTTTTCGCCATTTTTATATCAACCAATTTTTATTGTATCTTTTTCTTAAATTTTGATGTCGACCTGTTTGTTATCATTATCCCAGAAAACCAAAAAAATGATATCCATGACAAAAAAGTTTCAAGGTCGCGTCTTAAATTTTAATGCTATGTCTGCTGTGGTACAGATGTGACGGGCAAAAGGACTGCGAGAACGGCGCGGACGAGGCGTCGTGCGGCGCGTGCGCGGCGGGGCTGCGCTGCGCCGACGGCGCGTGCGGCGCGGCGCTGGGCGCGTGCGACGCCGGCGCCTACTGCGAGCGCGCGCCGCTGCCCGACGCCTTCCGGTACGTGCACGGACTCCAACTCTAATCGTTTACAGTTTGACCGAAACCGCTGTACCGCGCCTTAGGTATGTACGCGGCGAGACAAGGGACAGTGCAGCCAGCTCGTTCGTCAACGCTCACGGCGTCTCGTCGCTCATTCGTCAACGCTGCCCCCCGCCTCGCCCCGCATTCCTAAGGCGTAATACAGCGGTGTCAGTCAAACTATAGGTCGTTAAATGATACTTTTTAGAAAGAATTCAAGAATTTGTATGAAAAGTGGTCTATTAACCAATAGCGCTACGATTGTTTCTTTTTTTTTTTTGTATATACGTTTTCATTTTTACAATAAACTCCCGACGAAGCTGACACACTGGCCATCATTTCGGTATCCTTGTTCTAAATTTGAATTCACAAATTTGAAAAAGAGAATTAAATCGGAGCTTGGTC
The DNA here is from genome assembly GCA_916610215.1 of Omphaloscelis lunosa. NCBI lineage: Eukaryota > Metazoa > Arthropoda > Insecta > Lepidoptera > Noctuidae > Omphaloscelis > Omphaloscelis lunosa. The sequence continues at coordinate 2,056,063 of OU744250.1, read as the reverse complement.
GCTCTCAATAATAATCAATAATAATATCTTACACGTAAAATTAAGCCGTGTATGGTCAATACCGGCGTCAAGCAAATTTACGCAAGCCTTTTGCTCAAGTAAATCGTTACGTGTGTGGCTACCAATACCACACAACACACCTGGATGGTCACTAAACAGAAACAATGTTGGTAATTCATCCCAACATTCAATTGATGGATATTGCACGCAGCAGCATGAAGTAGCCGCGCAAGCAATGGTACTTCTTCAGCCTGGGCTTAATCAGCGAAACGTTAGTGGACAACTTCATGTAAGTCGTTCTGCCGTTCAAAGAATTTACCATCGATACCTGGAGACTGGTCGCTTCGTGCTCGTCCAGGAGGACCACGAAACCGAGATACTACAGCACGTCAAGATCGGTTTATCTTTATCACAAGCCTGCGTAATCGTCACCTCACCCCAGTACAGGTCCAAGAACAGCTTCGAGACTTTCATGGCCTGACTGTTAAGAGATTCGAAGAACGTGGCCTGAAACCTCTTAAGCCAGCCAATAGTTCCCAACTGACACGAGGTCACAGAATGGCGCGCGTCTATAGTCTCCGCCAGATAAGAAAAAATAAAAGTCATTGATCCGACTTGTACCAAAAAGTCCACAAAACTTCATTAAAGATCGCTCGTCATTCAAAACTGTCGCTAATACTGCACCGGTCGAGTTTCATAATACCAAACACTTATCCCAACGGAAATAAGTAAGAAATACCTAAATTTGAAGAATAATTGTGGTATTTTTTTAAGTTTCAAAAATACATATTCAAACAATGAAATATGTAATTGCTATGGTTTATGCATTTCAAAAATAATTTTCTTGGTGTATTTTTATTTTTCGAGATTACTTATGTTTTCAACTTATATTTCAATAACGGAACATGCAATAATTGGATTTATTTATCTAGCTTTAACTCATATTCATAGAAGTATACAATGAATTTAAATAACCGAATTTTAAAGTTCATACCAAAAAAAATAGATTTTTTGGGTTATGCCCTCATACTCGGCGCTGATTGTGACGTCAGAGCGAGTCAGGGGCGCATTACCTGTCCGCCATTTTGTAATTATGTACCTATCGCGTCCTTCGTCTCGAGTGTCATTCCAAATCTGGTTTGCGCATGGGATTGACTGAGCGTACTCCATACTCGGAAAGTTTTCAAGCATTTGTTATTATTATCTTACTGTTAATTGTTTTAGTGTTTTGTTTTGTTAGTTTGATACTGTTTTGTTTTATTTTTGCATGTGACTGTACCTGAATTACCCTAGGCTGATAAAATTTTCGTTTTTCCTAATTATGCTAATATTAGTGGTTAGGTAGGTTCTCCCCTTAGGGGAAGGGCCGCACTCCACCCCGTACGGCCCTGTAGAGCTCGTCTCCAGACTGGTCACTCTCCCACCGATATAAGAAATGAATTCCTAAATAAGAAGAACTCCGATACCTTGTCCCATTAATAAAACAAGGAAAGGATTGAAGGAGATTGTAAATAAGACAAGAATTCATAGTTATGAAAATACATTGGATGTGATTTTAGAAAGCTATTTAAAAATAATAGAGGGATGCAAAGTATGTCGTTATAATAATATAAACTTGTGAGTAACCTTTACGTTAGCGTAACAGGTATTTGGTCAGTCATTACTCACACGATACCTCACATCTGCACTCGGAATGCTCAGAGCAACACTTCCATAAGTGACGCATTGCGTCGGCATCATGCTCTTTTGCAGTTCTTTCGAACTGATAAACGTGACCCAGCGGCTTTCCCTGCGGCAACGTGTGACCGTCCTTGTCTACAACGGGCGGCTAGTTCCAGCGGCATGCGTCGGCATCATGCTCTTAAGGAGACATGGCCCTATCAGTCCTTGGACTGAATATGAGATAGATATGTTCACCCAATCCCCTGGAAGGTCGCCCTTTGCACAACAAGCACATCTGCAAGACACGCGTTCATGTCAGTCTGACCGAATTATTGGTCTGAGATATCGAATACAACATTCAAGAATTACTAGCTAATAGAGTTGAGAATCGAAACTCAAGAATCATTATTTATTTAACAGAGTTTTGGATAATCTCGCTTAAAGCCCTTTTAATTGGTCAGAGGCAATGGATACATAATCCAAGATTTAGGTACTAGATAATAGAGTAGAGAATCACAATTCAAGTATCATTAATTAATAGAGTTGTGGATCAACTCTCCTAAAGATCTAAAGACAGTCCCAAAGCGCCCACCCTTCACCACTTCCTAGTGTTTGAGCTGGGGCGAAGAAGTGGCGAAACAAACTCCCCAGCAACACGTCTCCGTCTGTTTAGTTACAAGAACTTCAAATATATTACCAGCCTTGGATAATTATTATAATGAAACACTCACCCAGTCGCACCAACATACACACACACACACACATATTACATTAATTACTAAATTAGTCTAATCTGGGCCTTAACCCAACTATATGTAACTTAATAACTAATACTCGTTATCTCGCGACAGCCCACTCGGACATGGCCTCTTGGTATTCACCACGTCTACTAATTTTAACTAGCCTAGATTCGGACGTCCGTACCCTATCGTGGTCTCAAGCCAATTGCCCATTGGTATTCACCAATCCTTCCAAATTCCTAAAAACACCACGTTTATCTCAGCCCCTTTTCTGAGTGTTTCTCACAAAGACTTAAAACGCTTTTTGCTTGCTTTGCCTCAATAGTTTTTTTAACGGCCTGAGTAGGTCGGCTCTCGAGGCTTTATGATTAGCAGATGTGGCTTCAATAATGTCCGTTGCTCGGGGTCCAGGGACTGCCAAGCTTTTGAGACGGTATAGCCAAAAGTTACAATTTATATATATTCCATTATTAAACATTCAATTATGTTTTAGCGCTAAGTCGATCAGAGTAGCTATAATTCTAGCTAGCCGCTAGAATAATAAAATAATAAATCTAATAATATAACTACAGTTATTGGGTATTAAATAGTAACATCAATGGCTTATCATGCCTTTTGAAAGTTTGGTTAAATCTGACTCATAAGTTGTTGTTTTAAATATCAAATATGATTCTAGATTTCTATTTGTTAGTTGATTTCTATACCTTACTTTTTATTATATTCATGCAAGACTACGCTTGCTCGCACTTTGAGAGCCGCGTGTTGTTTAGCCCTGCTTTGGTTTAAGTCCTTAGAATTGGCAGCGGTATGTTTCCCATAAAATATAAATGAATAGGTTTCTAAGAGGTTCAATATTTTTTTCAATTTTAAAGTAAAAGGATATTTTGTTATTAATTAGGGTAACGTGTCAAACTGTCAGACCATAAAATATAGATTTAATGTGTTTCTGAGAAGCCCGAACCATGTGCCGATTTTAAAATAAATATAATATTTAGTTATTAAATAGGAGCAAATGGCAGACAATCACATTATCATTGTTTATTATGAGTGAAGAATGAGAATGGATCCACCAACAACCCAAAAAGGAAGGAAGGCGTTTTCTACATAAGGAGACCATTCAGGTTTCATATAAAGTTGGGCCCGAAATGGAACCGTGGCTGTGCATGGCTGTTGTGTGTTCCAATATTATTAAATAATATGTAATTCATTACGAAACTATGTGCCTATTTTTTGTTTTTTATTTGAAATAAATGATTTGACTTTAAATTTGGTTTAAGGGTTTCATTAAGTACTACATATTAGGTACCTTCCAAAATAAATACGATTGAATATGGTTTTGGCCAAAAGGTTTGTAACTCATGCCCAGTGAACACGTCAAGGACGCCCCGTACCGCGATACGTTTGTTTTGATCGTGTTAGCGACACTTCCTTTACATTTTTTCGTATCGTTTTGAAGTATTGGAATACATTGGTACACGGGTGTTAACGACTTTTATTTTTTCTTATCTGGCGGAGACTATAGTGTGCACGCGAAAATTTGCATTAGACTCGACGTCAATGGAGCCATGTTCTTTTTATGCTGTATCAGCTGTATAGTAATGATGGAAGTAGGAAATTCTACCGAAGACAGGGAGAACGTTTTCAGCAATTTTGCATTGAAGAGAAGGTGAGTCATGGACAGTCTGGGGCGGAATTTCCACCGAAAGAAAAACTGGCCTGAGATTGTGTCGGGACCTCGGTTGTCATAATTTATTAAATTATAACGATATGAAGTGCTACCATAAACAGCAGGGTGACGCGATTCAGATGTCCGGAAGTATAATGAAACTTTTACAAAAATAATGTCTTCAACTGCAGATGCGACGAACGCCTCTGCCTCGCGCCGCGGCTGCTATGCGACGGTCACCAGCACTGCGAGGACGGCTCCGACGAGTCCGCGGCCACCTGCGGCTTCGCGGGCGCCAAGGAGCACGTCGCGCCCGGCGCGCGCCGCTCCAACGCCTTCGTGGTGTGCGGCTGTGTCGTGGGCGGCGCGGCCGGCCTGGGCGCCGCCTGGGCCGCGCTGCGCCGCGTGCGCCGGGCGGCCCGGGGCCCCGCGCCGCGGCCCCGCGCCCCCGGCCCCGCCGCCCTGCAGCCCGACCTGGCGCCCGCGCTCGTGCCTCTGCACAAGCGCGACCTCACCGCTCTCGTCGCCCTCACCACCACTTACACCGAGTCAGTATACCTACTTCGTTTCATTTACACAAATATACAAATCACACTAGTACTAAACATAAAGTTCATTATTGCAGCACGTTGGACAGCAACTGCGCGCGCTACCCGCGGCCCACGGCCAACCCGCCGCCGTCGCCGGCCACGGGCAGCGACGACGCCGCCCCGCGCCGCCGCGCCTACCGCCACTACCGCGCCTCCAACCGCCCCCCCCCCGCCCACGCCGGCCTCCACCGACGCCTGCGAGTCCGAGCCCGAGCCCGCCGCGCGCGCCCCCCCTCCCTCGCCCGCGCCGCCCCTCTACTGACGGCAGTAGTGCCACTCGCCCGAGTTAACCTAACCTCGCACGCGGTATAAGCCTCACGGGATAACGGGGTAAACACTCATACGCGTAAAGTGTGGAGAAGCGTCATGTTCGTCGTGCGAGCCACGTCGTTACCTTCAAGTGGCGGCCTCACCCGTAAGTATGGTCACTCCCGAAAGCGCCAATTAATTTCGGGAGTAGCCACACTTACGCGAAATCGACTTAAGCCGGTCAGTAAGAGCTTTATGTTCATGCAATAAAAGTGAAAAGACACCATTTGCCTAGATTCGGTTCGGAACTTCAGACGACGCGACTCGACACCGATCGTTTACATCTTGCTGAATTTCCGATGACCGAAGTGACCGACGTTACGTGATCGGCTGATAACAATTTCACGTCGATAAGTGTGGTAACTCTTCTCCGCCGCCCCGTCCGTCCCCGCCGCGCCCCCGCCCCTGACGTGTACTGATGTGTCACTACCAAAACACTATCGATCTCCCTCCCTCTTGCATCTACTCAAGTCCCGCCTCTACCTGCTACTATACAGCTTCAACACAAACATTGGCCGCTTCAAATTATTTGATAATCGCCAAGGTTGGTATACGCCTAAGACATAGTGAATGGCTAATTAATTGGCCTAGCTGTTATTGTAATATCGCTGTATGTACCATACTACAACAGTTGTTTCACATTATCATTTATAGACGCAACTGACATAGGTCATTTTTGAATATTAAAAAGTGTACACCCCATACAGATAGTGTCCTCCACACAGACGCTCCCCACTTTTATTCCTAATCGCTCACAGTACTGTAATTGCGTTTAGGAAGAAGAGTGGGGCGCGTCCTCGTGGATGACCCTATGGCACTGATTCATTTTTCTAGTCTCCATATCCTAAATAAAACAATACAGGTGAAATATAAAACGCACATTAAAATGGTGCATATAATTACTTGACGTAATTAACACTGATCTGGAAGTTTTGTTATTAGAGTGTGAAATAACTACTTGGTGCTATTTCACTGTTCGTGCCTCAATAATCGTTATAAGAATAAAATCTCTATTATTTGTATGATATAGTATTAAACAAAATAAGTTGAGCAGAAACGCATAAAGGTGCTCGTGTAGAAATAAAAGAAAGTGTATTAAAAATAAATCTGAACTACAGGGTCAATTTAAATTACCTAGCGAAACTCCGCAGACGTTATGGGTATCGATTATAATTTATCATGACTAACTTCTGCCCGCGGCTTCATCCGCGTGTTTCGGCCCCCGAACCACCGCATCGCATCCCATCGCCCGCCCGCAGTATTACTTCGTTTTCGCTTGGCGTTCTTTCTGACTTTGCTCGGCTCCTATGCGTCGTAGCGTGATGTTACATAGCCTATAACTTTCCTTAAGAATTAAACTATCCGATGCAAAAAACAATCCGACCGGTAGTTCTGCAAATTACCCCCATATACAAACTTACAAACTAACAAATTTTATCTCAATATTGTCATCAAGTATATTAAATATAGATGGTATTTTTGGGGTCAACGACCGCTTGTAGTGTTGTTATTTGAAGTATATGTATGTGTTGATAAAATCTGTTTTTTTATTTTTATTTATCGTGTTAAGATATCGAAACCCATCGCGTCTATAAAGTTTACACAATAAAAAAAAAGATTTTTTTAAACTGATATTTCGCGTGACTACACTAACTGCGGTTAATGGCCCCAAAAAAAGCTCATCAAATCAATTTTTTTTTAAATCATATTTAGGTATCGATACCTATCACGTCTGCAGAGTTTCGCTAGCTAATTTAATTCGACCCTGTATATGCAGAATGAAAGAAAGAAACAAAATACATTTAGAATGATGATTTAGTTACCTGCAACTCAAACCTATCTACACAAATTATACATAAACACCTCCAGGCTCACACACATCACTTACAATCGGTTGATATCACAATCATCCTATAATGTTCCCACTGCTGGGAACAGGCATCCTCTCTGTGAGAGGGAGTGCGCGTTAAACATTTTAACCCTACGTAAATGAGCAGTGCTACAGCCGTATCGTGTACAAAACGTTTTATTTTAAAAGTTAGGTGCACATCCCAAATTAGTCGTTTCTTATGAAGAGGAGTCTGCGAGAAACCCCACACGACTAATAACGAAGGGACAGTTGTGTTTTTAATATAGGGACGATTTAAGTTTATAGTCAACTAGATGTCCCGACAGACGTCCTGTCCAATTTTCAATGGTTCATACAGAAATCCCATAGAAAATATGACGTTCAGTTCTTCCCGCATTTGAATTTTTCCGAGAAACTTCAAATTTTTCTTTCCATAAAAACCTAATTCGGGCTTCAAACGTTTTTAAACAAAAAATTGCCAAATCGGTCTAGGCGTTCTCAAGTGATGCGCTGATCAACAAACAGCATTTCCATTTTATTTATATTCAATAAATCTGCCTAGCTTTTTCCAACTGTATTGGAGCCGGCCTCCACAACCCAGTAACTAGGTAATAAGATACTCCTTGGTAAGACTGGTTGTCAGACTTTCGGGCTTCCGTACTAATTTCAAAGATCTTCCTTTTTATTTATATACGGGGTCAAATTAAATTAGCTAGCGAAACTGCAGACATGATGGGTATCAATATCTAAACACGATAAAATAAAAAATTATTTGATGTTTTTTTTGGGATCAACGAACGCTGATGTTTTCTTTTGTTTTATCATGTTTTTCTCAAACATGCTTGGAAATTCGAACATTATTTTGACAACCTTCTTCGAGATAAATCTAAATTGCTGTACTGGTAAAAAACAAGCGAACGCCCACCCGGCAAATGTTACTATGAAAATACATATCTGTTGTATTTAGCGGTCAAATAAATTACTGTGAAAACTCATATATGTCTTGTTATTTAAAAATGGAACTAACTTTTTACTTCAACATAATGGCAACCAAAGAGTTAACTTATCAAAGATTTTATTTAAATTTCGAAGTGGCTTAGTAAATAGAGCTGTTTAAAGTAAAGAAGAAACAAATGATCATACTGGCGCGTGGAAAATTTTCTTTGTTTGTTATATAATTACTTGTTTGAATTTCCGTGCATTGTTTGAGAAAAGTACTATACAAGCCTTGGCCGCAATCAGGGACTCGCGTATGTGTGCTTCGGCTTCGTGACGGCCCACATATTCACAATCGTCCATCAATTGCTGGCCGCGACAGTAATGTACTATAGATTTAGACCCATCACGTCTGCGGGTTTTTTTTTTTATTGTCCCTGTAGTTTTATTAAACAATCCAGTTCCCTGGCTGCACTCACGCTCGCAACTACATACGACACGCTGCAACACTTCTACCACCAACTTACACATAAGAAAATTTTGCTTTCTTTCATTCTAACGGCCGTTTAATTTATATGTTTCTCCTTAAGCTGTAAATAAAATATTGTAACAAGTTTTTATTAGTTATTATACATATTATAAATTAGCTATATATATTACTATCAGTAGGTTACAGTGCACCTACTTACATATGTTCTTTGTTAACGTGCTTAGTAAAATTTTGTCGTTATCGAACTACTTAGTTCAAAACTTAAAACGTTGGAATTGATGAAAACCAAACGTAACCTGAAAATGTTTATTTGCCACAATTTATACTGTAACTAGAAAAAATTACGGAATCAAAAAGAAACTAGACCTGTATTGCAGCTAAATAAGGCAGCTATTTCTGCCCTATTATTGACTGTTTTAAAAATGAACAAAAAAAATTAGAAGTGTTTCCAACCTCGTTCCAATATGTACGTAATGCTGGGGCTACATTGTCGCGATAACGCTAACTTTAATAATACTTACTCGATAATACTTCACGCGGTCTCTTTTGCTCAGCGAAACGCCGAGTTGAGTGCGAAAGAGAGCGTGCGAAATTTAGTTCGCCTTATCGCGACAATGTGGCCCCAGCATAACATTACATTCCCACCGTCAGCGTCGAGAGAATGCATTCTTGACACCTGTCAGTTCCATACTAACGATTTATGTATTTTGCTAATTTGATCCTTATTACTACTAGAAATTGTCTAAATGACAGGTGTCAGGAACGCACTCTCGACGGCCGGACTGTAGAAATAAAGTAAAACCTGAAACACGCTGACGTTGAATATGTAAACTAGTTTGGCAGCTCTGAACTGTTTACTTACGTTTTCTATTATTCAAAGATAGATTGTACTCTAATTTTAGTTTATTGGTAAACAAAAAAATCAGCTCTATTGTTTAATAACTTAAGTGTTTCCAAAGTGGTTAATTCCTTTAACCCGTTGATGTTCGACTCTGATATTAAAATGTGTTTATTTTTAAATAATTCAACGAATTCTGAAATACCCTGTAGATAAATCAAGTCAACGAGAGGCGATATTTTATATTACTCAATGTAGAACAAAATTAATTTACAATCGGGGAATCAAAATGTTAAGTCAATTTTTACTTGCATCGTGCATGAGATTATAGGTATATTTTAGACTTCGTACTGCCATCTGCTGACGGACTTAGCGGGGGTCGGCAGATACAATACGCCCCGGGCCCCCGCTCTTGGGGGGACCTACAAATCTCGAGTGTAGGCCCAAACAAGTCCAAATATGCTAAATAAAAACGTAGTGCTATAATTTTTGAGCTTTAAAATTTTGCGATCGCTTTGATCACTCTTATACAGGGTGGCAGGGACATCGACGCGAAAACTGTTGCCATGGATTCAGTATATGATTCTGAACGCAGGGACGTTGGAGTTTTTCGTCGGATATTTAAAAAAAAAATCTGCCGTTTCATAGAAAACTGCAATATACGGTCAAAATGTATGGAACAGCAGATTTTTTTTTAATTACCCGACGAAAAATTTCAACGCATAGGTGTTCAGAATCATATAGGTACTGAATACATGGTTACAGTTTTCGCGTCGATGTCCTGCCATCCTGTATACTAATTCTCAAAAAAAACCTGGGTGGGAGCCTCCATTAAATTTTGCCGCCGCGGGCCCCCAGTCTTAGTCCGCCACTGCTGCCAACATGATCAATGAAAATAATTATTTTAACTTAGAGGTGACAATTGCTCGTAAGTACTCGTAAAATGTTTTATGAAAATTGCTTAGCTTTTTCATTCCGTGAGTGTAACTGTCGCAAGCGTTTATAATAATAAAGAGTATAACGGTTTACCGACCGAAAATAACTAAACATTACACGATATAAATGTGATGTATAAAACCAGAATACCCACGAAATTTCGCGTTGTTGCATAACTTTTTAGTTAGCCAAGAGTTTTAATTCATATTCTTTATGGCACCTCTTTAGTTAACCGAATATCAAAAACTATTTAGCCTAGATCTTAAGGGGAGGCGTGAAAATTGATTCTCTGTTACAATGTATAGTAAATATAATACAGAATACCAGTATTCCCTCTTCGAAGGCTTTTTTCGTCTCCAATAAAACAATTTACTCTATACGCCTGTGACAAACCGAAATGTAAAATAATTTATAAAGAGGAAATTATTTGTGATTATTTGCAGTTGCCATTTATATTTGCATTTATATTATTTTATGTAAAAAAAAGCTTGATTAGTTAATTTTATTTCGATTCGTATTAAATCTAAAACTGACTGATTGTGAGATTTTTGTAATAAACTTTTGTACCTGTTACGTTTTTTTTTTTTTTTTTTCATATTCCTAACGTCACCATATTTCGATGATTTAAATAACAGTGATAGCCAAGTAGTGTGACCGTCGGACTGCCAAGTCATAGGTCTCGAACTTTGAACGCAAAGCACGCACGCACCTCTGAATTCTCGGATTCATGTGCGTATTGTATAAATATCACTTGCTTCAAAAACGGTGAAGAAAAACATCGTGAGGAAAGCGGCATGCCTGACAGATATTTCTGATCTCGATGTCTGTGAAGCCAAGCCAGAGGCCCTTGGACGATATTAAAAACTCTGACATCAATCATCAAGAAATGATGAACGAAAGAAGATGATTTGAATAGTACAAGGGGCTTAAAACGGCCGCTTTGGCAGAATCATAATATGATAATATTAGGAATCATACAAACTGACAATTCATAATATTATCTGCGTTTAATTAATATTACGCAATTCATCTGACAGTTTTGTATTTTAATGAAATAATATTTAAATTAGAATGAATTTATTTATCCCAAAAACAAACTTAACGTCGTAGTTGAAAAACATGTTCTCCCATACAGTCCAACTGCAAATGTAAGTTTGTACGCACAATATTGAGAGATTTATCAAGTTATTTTAAGACCATAAACTTCTTATTGGTTTTCCAATATCTTCTTTTTTAAATATCTTCAAAAGCATTTGTTTTAAAATACATAAAAAATATGTTTAAGATTCTCGCAACAAGCGCTTTTCATTTGATATGTCACACGGTACTGTTAGCATTTTTTTTTTCTTGTTTGCTCCCAAAAGTGACCATTGTACTCAAAATTCATGTACTATGTTCATGTATTACTCTAAATTCATGTACATTGTACTCAAACACGTTCGTGTTTGGGTCACAGATGTGTACCAAATTCGGTCCATTACATTCGGAACAAATTGGCTGTGACAGACGGACAGACAGACAGACAGACACACGAGTGATCCTATAACGGTTCCATTTTTTCCTTTTGAGGTGACCCTAAAAACTGTAAAGACTGTACGGTCTTCATTTTTTTCATGCATCGAGGCTATAATTTACACCATATATGATTCTGATATGAATTGAATATGATTCAGCTAAAATATGTGTCACCATAGAGAAATTGCTGGGAATTCAGAAAATGAATTGCTTTTAGATGAATTGCTTAATGTGGCCGTTTTAGGCCCCCAGATGGGTAAATATTGATGTTGGTAACTGTCCCACTTCAGGGCAAAAGTCGCGAGAAGAAACGAGCATTGATTTGTCCTGCTCTTCGTGTTGCGTGCTTTTTCGATTCCCACATGATGTTTTCTTGAACCACGCTTAAAATATAAACATTTAAATCGAGCTAGAAATAAAAAACCGGCCAAGTGCTAGTCGGACTCGGGCACGAAGGGTTCCGTACCATTAACTATAAAAACGAGCAAAAAAATCACGTTTGTTGTATGGGAGCCCCCTTAAATATATATTTTATTCTGTTTTTTAGTATTTGTTGTTATAGCGGCAACAGAAATACATCATCTGTGAATTTCAACTGTAACTATCACGGTTCATGAGATACAGGCTGGTGACAGACGGACAGACAGACAGACGGACGGACGGACAGCGGAGTCTTAGTAATAGTGTCCCGTTTTACCCTTTGGGTACGGAACCCTAAAAAGGTGAGAAACATTTCATGATTTCAGAGTAGCAAAGTTGTACAAAATGATTAAAATTCATTGTTTTCAGATTCGAAACAAACATTTCGCCATATACTAGTTATGTCCCAAGTATTAAAGGATAAAGCCTGGAACTCTTGGAAGACCGCAAAGGAGACGCGCCACATGTGTTTGTATCCTCTACAGTTGGGGAAAAAGATGAAAACAGGGTGAGTCTTTGAATAGATACATTTATGTAGTTAAATTTTACATAAAACGACCATCGACAACCAGCCACCAACAAGTGAACAACCACAAACAGAGAGTCTGACAACCAGTCTTACCGCGTGGTATCGTGTTACCCAATAACTGGGTTGTGGTCAGATAGGCAGTCGCTCCAAAATACAGAGCTGCATACAGTTAGACTGGAAGCTGACCCCACCATATTTGGGAAAAGGCTAGGCAGATGATGATAAAACAGAGGATAAGATTATTATCACACATATTATTTTTATTTTTTAAATATTCTTATTAAAAAAAACTGGGCAACTAGAATTCTATATTTTTTTTATTTTTTTTTTTGTCAAATTTGACGGTCAAAGGTGCCATAAAAGGGCCTATTTGAAATAAATGATTTGACTTTGGCAAAAAATAAATAAAAATATACAAAATAGTAGCCCGCCAGTATCGGGTCCAAGCTACCAGTGGTCATGGCTCCTGAGAGAGGAACCTCCTCACGATATGCGCCGTTTCCAGAAGTATCGCTTTCTGGATCAAGCCCTTGATCCAACTGCCTAACGAGAGCCTCCTCAGGTTTTGGTCGAGGCTCTTGGCTATTATGCCATTGGCCGTCACGACTATCAGCATAATGACTGCTGTATCCACATCCCACATGTCGACAACCTCGCGAGCCAGGTCAAGATACTTAATCTGCTTATCTTTTCAGCTTTCACGAGGTTAGTTTTATTTTCTTTTATTTCATTTAAATACTTATAAATTATACTTTAAAATATTAGAACACATAAATATTAGAAAACATTAAAAAATATAAAAAATAGTAGTAGCCCACAGGGTATCGGGAACAGGGACCAAACTAGCAGCGGTTAGGGCTCCAGAGAGAGGAACGTCCTGACAATGTGAGCCGTGTCCAGGAGTACCGCTTTCTGAATCAAACCCTTGATCCAGCTGCCCAACCTTAGGTGTTGGTCGAGGCTATTGGCGATTGAGCCATTGGCTGTCACGACTATTGGCACAATGTCCCTGAGTCCACATCCCACATGTCGACAATTTCGCGAGCCAAGTCAAGATACTTGATTTGTTTGTCTTTCTTGGCTTTCACGAGGTTCCCGTCATGCGGGATCGTTATGTCAATAATCATTGTGCGCTGCTCTACTCGATCCACAACCACTATAACAGGTTTATTGGCAACAATAGTTCTGTCAGTGATGATGGGATCAACCCCAGTACAATGTGATATTTCCATTTTCGAGAACTGGGTCGGGCACATACTTGTAGTACAGCACTTCCGATTCCACAAGGCTGTATGTCAGAGCAAGTTGCTGATGGATAATCCTGGCTACAAGATTGAATCTGTGCATGTACTCTTTGTTAGCTAGATGAGAACATCCGGAGATAATATGTCGGATTGATGCTACCGGACGGTGGCATGCCCGACAGATGTCAACCGTGCCGTCCTTCACAATGAATCCCCGGTAATTGTACGTCATTAGAACTTCGTCCATAATTGCACAGACAAAACTTTCGGTTTCCCCAGAGTTCACTAAAACGCAGCCAGGCTACGGACGCTAGTAAATCTACATCGAGCCCATGTAGGGCCCGGAAGTAGCGTCCGTGTAACTCCTTACTCTGCCATACCTTCATGCGATCGTTAGTATCAAGTTCTACAGGCTTGCGCCAGTTCTCTTTAGCCAAGGAGAGCGGGGTAAGGCCCTTGTCTACCGCGACCATATCTCGATGCATCCCCACGTCGGCTTCTAGGAAATATTCCCTGAGACTGCATATCTCGCGATCCCCCCGACCCTCCTACCCAGAGCGTCGATTTCGGTCTGAGTCCAATTGAGTATGCCGAAAGAGTACCTACATCAAAACCGGCATGACCCAACCGTTGAAGGCACACCTTGTTCCCACCTGATAGAAGACTATTAAATACTTCCTTCAGGCGGCCAAAGAAGCAATCCTTCAACGATTGCTTCATGTCAGTAACATTGATGCCCAACGCTTCCGACATACCCAAATACTTATAGGTTTCGGATGCAGAGCGGGCTTTAAGGTTTATGGAATCCGAGAATTGGGTTCCCACGGATTCCACAACCTCCCCTTTTTTTTGGGTTGGGAAATTATCAAATAACTTCTCCCGCTCTGGACGGAGTGGGAGGGCGTGTCAGACTCTTACTGATTAAAACCCACCCGTGTTCCTTCGGTTGTCCTGTTGCCGGGGGTCACGATCTCCCTTTCGGTTTTCTTCGCACCCCCGGCAGGCATCGACCCTAACGGGGGTCCGTTAGGGCCGATGCCTGCCAATTCTGCTGACATCTCTTTGAGCGCCGTCGACCCGGGCCTGGACCTTATCGGAGGGTGAGCTACCCATTGCTCACCGTCCGCAAGCCCGCGCGTACGGTGGCCGGAAATCGGTTTGCGATTCCCGACGCCCTGGGCGTTTCCTCCTGCGGTGGTTAGGAGCGTGAGGGCGCGAATTTTGCCTCTCCCTCACGCGTTCCGCCTCCTCCTTCGCGAGCATTACCGCTTCGCAGAAGGAAGTGACGGCCTCCCATTTACTCTCGCTTCGTACCATGGCCTGAACCAGGGCCGGACGCGAGAGATCACCGTGTCCTCCGGGCGATCCATACAATGGTAACACCCGGGCGTTTCCTCCCGCCTTATCCTGTGCACGAACCTTCCGAAACAGCCGTGTCCGGTGAGGACCTACGTCAGGCGGAAGGTGAGGACGCCGTGGCGCCTTTCTAGCCACTCCTCAAAGAGGGTCCACAACCTCCCCTGCCGTATCACTACGCGCGACAGCTTATTTTGATCTGAACATTACGAACCGTTCTTTCCTTCGTCGGAAGCGCGCAGACACGCATGCGGTTCTAGTAGTACCTACGTTATGTCTAGTGGCTATGATTTTTTCTCACGCTTTCAAGTTTATGCATATTTTTTTGAATAATTTGAAAACAAAAACATTTTTTTTTTTTTATGTTTAACTCTGATTCAATAGTACTTCTAAGGGCAAATCGTTCTACCGCGGGAAAACAACTATTAAAATTTCAGCGTGTATTATAAATATTAAATATAATATTATAAATGTGAAAGTTTGTGAGGATGGATGGATGTTTGTTACTCTTTCACGCATATACTACTGAACGGACTTGGATGAAATTTGGCACACAGATAGTGGATAACTTGAATTAACACATACTTTTTATCCCGATATTCTCACGGGATCGAGATTTATGCGGGTGAAACCATGGGGCAGCTAGTATAGTAAGCACACATATGTCGCCGCAAAAAATTGCCGTTCTTATACACATATAAAAACGGCAATTTTTGCGGCTTACGGTAGAAGTAAATTGGTAGATATTATCACGTAATAAAAAAGCGCTAAAAGAAAGAGAGCGCACCATGCGCTAAAGTCGCATGGTGCTCCATGCGACTTTCTCTCTTTTAGCGAGACAACGTGTGAATTTGGCCAAAATGTAAATTTAAGATAGCGGCTGCGAAAATTTTCAATTTTTTCATCATGAGTGTCGTTTTCATAGTTTTCGAAGGTACTAAAGTCGATAGTGAGGTCAAAATGTAAATCCAAGATGGCGGCAGCGAAAATGTAAACATTTTTCTCGTGGGTATCCTAGGATTTCATGGTTTTCGCGGGTGTTAAAGCCGATAGTGACGTTAAAATGTAAATGCAATGCAAAGATATTGTTTTTGTTTTAAATCATACGTAAAAAGGAACTTCGTATCTGACGGGCACATGTTTTTTTTTTCTACATTTTGTTAAACTATTTTATGATAGTACGTTGAACTTACACAGAAAAACGTGAAGTTTGGATCTTTTTTGTGATCAAATAAAAAAACGATGGTTAGGTGAATGTTAATAAATAAATGAGAAATTCCGTTTGTTTACATAGGTTGTAAACAAACGGAATTTCTGTTTAGTTATTTTAGTGAAAGTCGTTCGTCAGGAATAATGCTTAATCTGTAAGAATGCATCAGTCAATGTATCATTGTTGTGCCTTTAGGCAGTATGTACTATTCTGCCAGGGTTGTGAAGAAAACCGAAAGGGAGATCGTGGCCCCCAGCAACAGGGCACCTGAAGGAACATGGGTGGGTTTTAGTCAGTAAGAGTCTGACACACCCTCTCGCTCCACCCAGAGCGCGAGAAGTTATTTGATAATTTCCCACCCAAAAAAAAGCCCGTCGCTTGCTCACGCGACACCAGTCCTGACTTTCTGTATATTTTGGCTGCTTAGACCAAAACTACAAACGTTCCACGTGAAAGTCACTGGCAGAAGCTATGTATTCAATCAAAATGAGATGTAAAAAGCTGTCGTTGGTAACCACAAAAACCACAACCCGATATCGATTTAAATTCATAATCATACAAAGTAATATAATATTATGATATCTATTCTATATCTTCACCGACGGATCCAAAACAGGTAGTGGCACAGGTGCTGAAATCCTCTCGGAGGACTTCAACATACACATAGCCACACATTTGGGAGTCCATAACACAGTGTTCCAGGCCGAATGCATGAGTATATCTCTTGCCGCTTCAGCCATCATGGCTAGAGAAGTTAAGGACCACTCGATACGAATACTCTCAGACGGCATGGCTGTTCTGCAAGCGCTAAACAGTCACACTATTGACTCTGGGCTGATATAAAAGTGCCAGGTGGGTAGCCTCAATAATATAACCATTCAATGGATCAAAGGACACAGCGGTTTTCGGAGCAACGACGCAGCTGACGAACTTGCCAGAAGGGGGTTGAGCATGGCACCAGTGGTCTTGAACCCCTTGCGCCACTCCCCTTCGGATACCTATGCACTCTGGTAAACAAACGAACCAGGGACCAACATCACAAACTATGGTTGGACCACGGTGAATGCAGGCAGGCCATGGAGGAACTCTCTATAATCGATGGCCGTCTCACAAAACAGGTTCTCCGACTAACGAAACAGCAGCTGCGTACAGTTACAGCAGCTGAAACTGGCCATAGTTCATTTAATAAACACCTCTTTGTCATAGGAGTCACAGACAGTCCGCTGTCCAGAGCCTGCATGTAGGACGACGAGACAGTAGCTCATATGCTGTTAAACTGCCCGGTGGGCGACACATACAGGGCAATGTACTTCAGTAACCCAGGTACCTTACGTGAGATTGTCAGTGACACAAAGGCGTTGCTGGCCTTCTTTGAGGAGCTGGGGTGCGTCGAATAACCGATTTTCCCACTCGTACGCAAAATACGCGGTTTGACGTGGAGTTGCGGATACCAGCTCGTAATACCTACCTACCTATGATACCTATTATAGAAAATACAATATCTGATCACGAAACTGGACAAACTATATCTTTTGATGCAAAGGTAGACACAATGACTATAAAAAAATAATTTTGATTTGAATTTAATTTTCTTTTTCTGAAATATATTAAACGCAAGACACGAACACTGCATGTAATTACTTTCATGACATTTTAACTTTATTTTATAATCTGTGTTTCAATATAAAAAAGGTATTAAGCCCCTAAAACATAAATGGATGACTAAAGGTATACAAAATGTTGTGTAAACAAGCGGCGTCTATACCAATAATATCGTCAATTGACATCTGTCCTAATCCAGTAACAGATGTAAAGCTGCCTGGAAATAATCAAAAGTAACAGTAGTGACACAAAAAACGCACAAGACATAAATGAAATTAAATTGGACCAAATACAAATAAAACCATACCTTGACTTCACGCCACCGGTAGCTGACCTTCCAAATACTATTTTTATTTGACCCCAACCAATGACAGTACTGTTTTCAAAACAATTAATTCTTTAAAATCTACCAACTCTATAGGTTATGATGACATAAACACCAACATTCCCAAATTATGCTCAAAATGTTTAGCTATTATGAATTTAAGGCTTATTCCCCCTCGCGTTTAAAGCTCTCTATTGTTAAACCGATCCACAAGAAGAATGGGACGATAGTTGTTCATATCATTGGTGTCACCCCCAAAGATATGAACAACTACCGTCCTCATACCGATAATTTCAAAAGTGTTTGAAAAAGTAATGCATGAAAAACTTCGTATCAAAGTACGACATCTTTAATGAAGAATAATTTGGTTTTAGGAAAAATAAATCTAGCACATTGGCTTGTTTTGCTCTATTAAAATTGATAACCAAAAGTTTTTAGTGATAAAAAAATCTCTAATTTCCTAGATATGTCGAAGGCTTTGATTTCATCAAACATAAATTGCTTCTTCTCAAATTGGATCGAAACGGGTTTAGAGGAAATGCGCTGAAATGGCTCGACAGCTACATCACCCATCGATAACAATATGTTGAGATCTCGAGACAAACAGGGCAAAAAAAATCGTCTGTAGATATCTCTATCGGGAAACACCACAAATATTTTTGTTTCTGCTGTATGCTAATGACATATCTAAAATAACCTCCCGCAACTGCATACTACATATATATGCTAACGATATGACCCTCAGCATTCTTAACGACAATTATGACGTAAATGCGAGTACCAGACCGAAATTGATGAGACAGTGAATGAAAGTATCGCATGGGTCAAACAAAATAATCTCCACATTAATATTAGCGAAACCAAAATGATCCAGTTCCAAAACTACAACAGTAAGCGTCCACAGTTAAAAATACAGCATAATAATGATACAATTGAAGAGTTTGAGAGTACAAAGTTCCTAAAAATAGCAATAGACAAACACTGTAACTGGAAAACTCATATTGACGAACTCTGCGAAAAGGTAGATAGATTTGTATTGGTTTTATACAGATTGACACGTGTGGTTAGTGTTGATGCGGCACTATGTGTATACCATAGCTATGTCGCATCAATTTTGCGTTATGGCATTATATAAGCTATATATTTCCAGTATAAGCTGACCTCTCGTTGTACAGAAATACTATACAATGTGAGATCAGCTTATACTGGAATAGTATAGCTTGATATGTAGCCATGTGTACCTAGATGAAATAATAAACTATTTTCTAATTATGTAATTTATAAGGCGACCAAATCACCAAAGTTTATAATAAACTACCAGATTGTCTTAAAACTCTAAACTTTAGGATTTAAATGTAAATGATTCCATTACCTCGTTAAATAAATACTACTTACTTCTACTACTAATGATTTTATGAATGAAAAGAAGATATAAATATAAGGAAATAATTATTATAATATTTTTCTCTTCTTACTATCTGTTTGACGAAATTAAATCTTTTTAACATCTCTATAGCTAATATTTGACTAATTTGCAATTTTAATGTTATCCTAATTCATTTAATTCAATGTCAATTCAATGTGTGATATAATAAACTAACTAAAACCCTGAAAGTGTATTTGTACACCAGAAACAGCAGAATACAATGAACTTTAAAAACTATGTAACATCTCTGAAACAATATTCTCACAAATAAATGGACTACTATTATTAATAAAGCCGATTTCACCAGATGGCCCGAATTGGTTAATCATAAACAAGTAATCATCGCTGGGGGCGTACGGCAATACGCCCCCTTTGATAATACTTACTATAGTGGCACTCGAAACACCAGTGTAGCACACAGTGCGAACACAACCGTCTACCTAGACACATGGACCATGTCCAGCACACTCGGAAAATGTCTCTTCCTGCTAAGCGTACTTTGTTTTGTTCCTCTTGATTGTAAAATCTACCAGGACCGTCCAAAAATCAAGACTTCGGGTGGTGATCTAATTCTAGAACCAGCATTTGATAAAAATATATATCTACGCCCAAATGGACCGAAATCGAGCATCTTTGTTGGTGATACTAACGTACTCAAACCAAACATCCCGAGTGAGGGAACGCAGTACCTGCCATCGAGAAATGAAAATACCGACAAAAACATAAATGGTATATTAGAAAGACTTGAGAAATTGGAGAACAAGGATTCTGCGCTTCCGAATGACTTACTTTTCAATATATCAATGCTTTGGCGGAAAGTTAACAACATTCACAGGAAAGTGCTCAATCTACAAATTCAATTAAATAATAGAGAAAAAGACGAATGTCAATCTCAACCGTGCGAGCATGGTGGAACTTGTCTCAACTTAGTAAACGGCTACCATTGTCTTTGTCCTTCAAATTGGGAAGGCAGAGATTGTGACATCGATGTAAACGAATGCCGGAACTTCGCTGGTACGGACCTTGGGTGTCAAAACGGAGCTACGTGCATCAACAGACCAGGATTTTATGAGTGTTTGTGTAAATCTGGCTGGTTTGGCTTACATTGCACTAGGAAGGAAAAGGATTGTTCCGGTGGTAACTTTGAAATGTGTGGCCATGGAACCTGTATACAAGTGACTTCAGGAGAGGGCGTTCAATGCATATGCAACCAGGGATGGACAACGAATGGTACCGGTGTAGCTTGCTTAACCGATATTAACGAATGTGAATCATATCAAGGTCCTCGATGTTCTGTGAACCCCAAGGTTGAATGTATCAATCTGCCGGGCTCATTCCGATGTGGACAGTGTCCTTCTGGTTACGAAGGCGACGGTCACAGCTGTTACGATATCGATGAATGCACAACTATTCCCAACGGAGGCTGCAGTCCTTTAGTGACATGTCACAACACCATCGGCTCCCGAATGTGTGGTTCATGTCCACCTGGCTACCAAGGTGACGGAATGACATGCTCTTGGAGAGGTACGTGCAACATTGGTCATGGAGGGTGCCACCCATCTGCGCAGTGCATAGAAAGCGTATCGCCAACTGGCCAATCAGCACAATGTATATGTCCCGACGGTATGGAAGGTGACGGAGTAGGAATCAGTGGCTGCTACGTTGCTGCAGGCAAGGGCAACTACACTGATGGTTGTGAAACTCATCCATGTGGCATCCACGGACAATGCCATTCCCTTCGTACCGGCTACACCTGTATCTGTTTCAAGGGCTACGGCGGCGCTCACTGTGAAATGTCCATCGCCGTTTGCGGAGTGAATCCTTGCCACAACGGAGGAATCTGTAGACCAGACGACAGTGCAATTGGAGGCTTCCGTTGTGAGTGCGCGGCACAATATTCGGGCGCCTTGTGTCAGGTAAGGACAAAATCTTGTGGTGGTGTTTTAGATAACGAAGAAGGCAGCATTGTTTATCCTTTGACTAATACAACATATAATCATAATTCTCAATGCGCTTGGGTAATACACACAGCTCCTGATAAAGTAATTAATGTTACGTTCAGTAAATTTAATTTAGAAGGAAGTCCCGAATGTATGTACGATTTCCTACAAATTCACGATGGTCGAAAATCTTCTAGTCAACTTATAGGAAGATTTTGTGGTAATAATTATCCTAAAGGCGGTAACATTATATCAAGTCATAACAATTTATATTTCTGGTTCCATTCAGACAAAACTGTAGCTAAAGACGGGTTTGCACTACACTGGACTAGTATAAACCCAGTGTGCGGGGGTGAGGTGGACGCCACTACGCACGGTCATATCAGCTCCCCAGGCTCTCCCGGCCCGTACCCTCCTAATCGGGATTGCTATTGGCGCTTAACGACCACTCTCGGTAAAAGGATTAACTTACATTTCTTTGCTCTCGATATTGAATCACATTCAAACTGTAGTTTCGACTATTTAGCAATTTATGACGGTGAACATATGACGGATCCGCTTATCAATCGGTATTGTAACACTACACAGCCCGCGCCCGTGCAGTCGGCAGGCTCTGATATGTTAATTCACTTTCATTCAGACGCATATGGTGCGGGACTTGGATTCCAAATTGCTTACGCGCCTGTCGAAGGCATTCCTGGCTGCGGAGGTTACTACACTGCCGATAAGGGAGAACTTGTTTCTCCTACTTATAATGGGCTTTACCTAAGTAATTTATTATGCGAGTATAAAATTAAAACTAGCTTGGATACCAAGATAAAAATCGACTTCAAATTATTCAAGCTTGAACGGTCTTCTAGATGTCAATACGATTATTTAAAAATTTATGACGGTTCATCTCCAGATTCACGACTCGTCGGGAAATTTTGTGGAACTACTTTTCCGAAATCATATACGTCATCTTCGAATGAACTATATTTTAAATTTAAAACTGATAGAAGTATGCCCGCCGATGGTTTTCGAATCACGTACGAGGCATTATGCGAAAAAATTATCGAAGGTGATAGTGGAATTATAAAATCACCCGGTTATCCGTTCAGTTATCCAGAGAACAAATTGTGTGTTTATATCATCAAAACAGTTCCCGGCAAAGCAATAGAATTAACATTTCAAGATTTTGATATTGAAGACAACCGGTACTACGACTGCCGGTACGATAGCGTTGAGGTCAGGGACGGCCACGATCAGAACTCTACTTTACTAGGCCGATACTGCGGCGGTGCCGCGCACACGCCGCCTGTTCAAACATCCACTCTTAATTATATGTACATAAGATTCAAATCTGATTTAAGTCTTTCGGGCACGGGATTCTATGCTAACTATACTACTATCGATACAGATTGCGGAGGTATTCACAGAGATACCACTGGATTAATAAATCATCCGTCCGGAGATGCTACTACTTACAAAAACTATCAGACCTGCAAATGGTTACTAATTGCTCCTGAAGGAATGCACATAAAGTTAACATGGAACAGGTTTGACATTGAGGACATGCCCAGCTGTGGCAGCGATTACCTGGAGCTGCTAGAGATTGACGATAACAATGAAAATACTGTATTGGGCAAATTCTGTGGCACGCACGCGCCTCCTGCCTTGACCACATCCACTAACCGGCTCATGTTAAATTTTGAGTCTGATGGCAGTATTCGTTCTTCTGGTTTTTCTGTATCGTATACATTTTTAGATGAAAAATCTCATTGCGGTGGAGCGTATATTAAAACTCATGGCTTCATATACTCTCCCGGCTGGCCTCGGTCCTACGAACCAAATCGCGACTGCACATGGGTCATCACAGTGCCGGTTGGCCAACAAATCATGCTCAACATTTCACAGTTTAATCTAGAACGACCTGTTCAAGACAAATGTAGCTTCGGTGACTTTTTAGAAATAAGAAATGGTGGCGACGAAAATTCACCATTGATTGGTCAATATTGTGGGATGTTCCAATCAAAACGAATTGTGTCATTATCTAATGCCATACATCTCCATTTTCATTCTGATTTCTATTTAACTGGAACTGGGTTCAAAATTGAATGGGATGGTACTATAACAGGATGCGGTGGAACACTGACGAGCCCTTCTGGCTCTGTATCATCGCCGAACTATCCAAATGATTACAATGAAAACGCCGAATGTTTCTATAGAATAGTTACCAGTGAAGGTTCACGGATCCGTATTACATTCACAGAGCTTGATCTTGAAAGAACTCCTAATTGTAGAGACGATTATGTTGAAATATTTGACGGTCGCGATACGAGTGGCTCCGTATTAGGAAAACATTGTTACATGTCACCGGAACTAGCAAGCATCGAAACATCAACTAATTATGCGTACGTTAAATTTAGATCTGATATATACCAGGGCGGTAAAGGATTTCTGTTTAATTATCAAACAATATGTAATAACAATATAACCGGAAGATACGGAGTAATTGAGAGTCCGGGTTATCCAAGTAATTACCCGTTGAACTTAAATTGTATATGGAATATCACAGCTCCCAAAGGAAATAAAATTAATGTGACCTTTACACACTTTGATGTTTACCAAGCCGGCCGATTTTATGGGTATTGGATGAGACCTCGGACATATATACACAACGACGACTGCCATCGAGATTACTTGCAAACAAAAGAGTTATCTGATCCAAATTATTCTAGTAAAATCTGTGGTAGTACAACTCCGCGTCCAATTAGTACAAAGAGTAATACATTGCAAATAAAATTTGCCTCTGGTATTAATATGCCCCGCACCGGGTTCCGTTTAGAATGGATCAGTTATGGATGTGGAGGACATATTAAAAAACCCACAGGCTCCATAATCCTCGATAAAAGTAAAACTAACGACCAGGAACTTGATTGTGAGTGGCTAATAGAAACACAAGTAGGTAAGAGTATAACAATCTCATTTACAGACGTTTATATGACAGATACCGCTAATTGTTCTACCGACGCTATTGAAATATATAACGGTCAAAATACACTGGCTCCGCTTCTTACAAAAATTTGCCATCGAGAATTCGTGTCTGTGCAATCTGATAGCAATTTCATGTTGGTGCGCTTGTCCAAACGGTCAACGCTCAGGGATGTTCACTTCTCATCACAATTTCGATCTGCCAATTCGAAATGTGGAGGTGCTATGAATTCCAAATCTGGGCTCATATACTCTAAGAACTACCCAAAGAATTACGACAGTAATTTGGATTGTTTTTGGTATATTTCCGTCCCCGCATATCATCGTGTTGAACTCAACTTTATGGATCTTGATCTTTATTCTGTTTTTGAATTCGACGATGGTGAACGTGGTTGTGGAGATTCGATTCAAATCTACGATTATGATAAAAATTATAGACCTTCTTCAAATTACACGTACCGTATATGTCCAAATTCAAATCAGACACAATTTGTTAGCAAATACAATAGGGTAGTTGTGCAGTTCAAAACCGATGCTCATGGAACGGCCAAAGGTTTCAAAGCTAACTTTACTGTTACGTGTGGCGCACTTATAAGTGCTGTACATGAGGGTATCATACATAGCGATAACTTTGTTCAACATATTAACCAAAGCTGTATTTGGACTATTCTTGCGGATTCACCCGATCAAAAAATATATTTAACATTAACTCTACTGTCGTTGCCAAAAGACAGTAATGTAGTTACAAATAGAACATGCCCCTCCTCTTTCCTACGAGTTCTCGACGGAGATGACAGAAATGCTCCGCTAATCGGGGAATATTGTGGACGCAAAGTTCCACCTATGATTGTCAGCCGCGGCAGTGCCTTGACGATAGAATTCGGCAGTTACACCGGTAGAACTACTGGAATGTTCGCAGCTCACTATTCACCACTTAGTAACGCCTGCGGAGGTGCATTAACTTCAGAAGAAGGAACAATCGCGTCTCCAAACTACCCTGGCCCATATCCTGTAAATACCGATTGCGAATGGATACTAAAATCATCCCCTGGAAATACTGCATATGTTCAATTCGAGCAATTTGACTTAGAATTCTCTGAAGGTTGTAACGACGACTACGTAGAAGTTCGCGAAAACAACGGTGCAGGTCGGCTATTGGGTGTATATTGTAGTAGTGAAACTCCTAGCAATCATAGCACAGCATCACAAATATATATTAAGTTCCACAGTAATTCCGAAACCAGTGGTCAAGGTTTTCTCTTACATTATGGATTCCAACGAGAAAATGATATCACGGGAGATAGTGGCGAGGTATCTTCACCATTGTACCCCACTCGATATTTAGGATCTGGCGAATATAGTTGGCGCGTGCTCGTTACTGGTTCAGATACTATATCTATTAGACTTGATGTTTTGGAAATTTATTCACACACCGACGTAAAGTATAACAAATTAACTGTCTATGATGGATACGATTCAACTGGTCCAATTTTAGAAGAACTAAATGGTGTACTCGTTGAATCAAAAATCATTCAGAGCTCCTCCAGTGTAGTTTTCATGACCCTTACAACGGATGAATCGAATACGGGTTCGAAGTTTCATATGAGTTGGACAAAAACTTCTAGAAATTCTGAACTTGAAACTAGAGATGGAATAAACTGCGGTTCGAATGAAACTGTAACAGTTTTTCCAGAAAATGGTACGATTATTTTAACGTCACCGAATTATCCAAAGGACTATTCAAATAATTTAAATTGTGAATGGATTTACAAATCACAAATTGGTAGGCATTTAAGATTAGATTTCATAGACTTTAATATCGAAGATATCCACTCTTGTTTTGCAGATTCTGTTTCCATTTATTCCTCTGACACTCCTGGAAATTGGAAGCCTGTCAATGAAAATATATGCACTACAGAATCATCCAAAATAGGCTTTAATTCATCCACTTACATGAAAATTAAATTCAAAACAGATTCATCCATTACTAAGAAAGGATTTCTTGCTCGAGTCAAGTCTAAGTGCGGAGGACTCGTGACTAGTTTGTCCGGTGAAGTCGGTCCGACTTGGTGGGATGTACAGCCGGAGTACCGGTATTTATCCAAAATTAAATGTAACTGGATCATTAAAGTGCGCCCCGGCAGGACTATCAAATTACAATTAAATCATTTTAATATTACAAATAAAAATGACGATTGCGCAACATACGTTGTTTTACGGAATGGTGATTCTGAGGAAGCACCCCTTTTGGCAAGTGGAAAGTACTGCGGTTACGATCACGAAAATAAAGCAGATATAATTACGTCTAGTAATACTTTATTTATAAGTTACACGAAGGGATCTTTCATATATCAAAGTTTTGTGGTTAATTACGAAGAGAACAATTATGAATGTGGTTCAACATCATCTCTTACTTCTGACCACAATTGGGAAATAATAAATTCACCAAATTATCCATTAGTGCCAGTTCCGTATTCAGAATGTAAGTGGATCTTTACCGGCCCACCTGGAGAAATTATTAGAATAGATTTTATTGATAGATTTGACTTGGATCACGTAGATGATTGCGGAACTGAAGCCGTCGAAATACGATTTGGATCATCGGAATATTCTCCTTTACACGGCCAATATTGTGGCAATGATAGACCTGGAACCATTAAGAGTACTGGCAATACAATGTATATTAAATACATAACTCAGTTGGCAGAACCGCGAAATGGATTCAAAGCCAACGTGTCCATCGATACGTGTGGTGGAACCATTGTCACTGATGCTGGTGAACTGACATCGCCTGGGTACCCGCACCTGCAAATGCTCCCATACGGGACAGTCTGTGAGTGGCACATTATAGGACCTCCAAGACACGTTTTTAGAATTAAACCCGATGATATTGAGCTACCTCAATCTGAGTTATCTTGTGGAACCAAAATAACAATTGAAGAAACTATGCTTACCAATAACACTATCACTGTACTAAAAAATTTATGTAATGATGATTATCGCTCCCATGAGCTAATTGAAACTTCGAGAAATGAGTTTAGTATTAAACTTCATATCGGTAAGCCGGATTCATGGGATCAAATATCGGACAATAGAGGATTTCGAATCAGCTTTAATTCTTCTCGACCTATGTGTGGTGGGATAGTTACAGCTTCAGACGGTTACTTAACTTCTCCAAGTTATCCTCAAGAAACCACATTAAGGTACTGTCAATGGCTAGTAAAAGTACCAAATAAGTCTCGAAGAGTGCGTTTAGAGCTTATAGACATGGACGCAGAAAAGCAAAGAATTGGTATTTTCAATGACGTTGCCTTTCATACTGCTATACAATCAATTCCCGGCGACGGTTATATTCCTGGAACAAACGTTTTTGAGTCTTCCGGGAACACATTGGCACTTTATGTATTGCGCAACCGTACGTTTTCCTCTCACCGTTTCAAAGCTAGATTTAGCTCTGACGAACAAGCACTATGCGGCGGAGATCTATCTGATATGAACCAGGTTCTCGTATCACCAGACTTAAATCGATCTTATACTTGTGAATGGCATTATAACAGTCAAGCAAACACAAATAATAATTATAATGCTCTTATAAGAAATCTTACTTACAATTCTATATTTTTAACGGCCAAAATAAATTCGTCAATAGCCAGAACACGTTGTAAATTCTTTGATCCTCGAGTCGTTATTAGGTCACCTTTTAAAAATAGATTTTCTCTGGAAATTTGTGGGAACACTGGAGTATTTGAATACAGAATTCCATCACCAATAATTGATGTCACAGCAACAAAAAGTGCATTGAGTTCGTTTTCCTTCCACATAGACTTGAAACCTCAACCATGTGGTGGTGTTATTCAAGTAGGAGAAGATCCCATAAATATTTTAAACTTACCTGATTCTTATAACGATACCATAGATTGTGCTTGGATTCTTGCAGGCCCGACTAATAGAGTTGAAATTAAAATGGAAGGGCATTTCACGTTAAATTGTGATGACGAGTATTTGAAAATAAGTTCAAACACAAGACAAAACACACCTTTAATTGGTGAATATTGCAAAGAAACACTTTTAGATAGCCCATTAGTTACGCTATTCAGTAACATGTACATTCAGTATCACTCGAATGTGAAAAACAATACAAATATAAAACTCATGGTGAGAACTGTTACTGACCAATGTGGTGGATATCTTAGTTCATATCAAACTACATTTGTATCGCCAAATTATCCTAAAAGTTATTTACCTAACCAGGAATGCTCCTGGGAAATACAGGCTGATTTAGGCTTCAGAGTATCTCTTAAATTTGTAGAACGATTTTTTGTTGAGGAAACAACTAATTGCACTAAAGATGCTGTCATTATTTATGACTGGAAAGACGAAGATTATACGGAGATAGCAAGGGTATGTGGTCGAAACACACCACCTGTATATAATTCAACCTTCAATCGCATGAAAGTTGTCTTTCGTACAGATGCTGATAAAAATCTCGATGGATTCAAAGTAGAATGGGATTCTATATGCGGTGGAAATTATGTAGCAACTCTAAAAGAACAATTTTTATATAGTCCAGGATTTCCATTTTACCGACCACGTATGAGTTGCCAATATGAAATATCTGCTCCAAACAACAAAGTTGTACTCAAGTTCCTTGATTTTGAGCTTGAAGGCTCTATTCCTGACTGTTTGTCTGATAATTTAACAATATCAGGCCAGTCAGATTACAACTATCTCTACGAAGTTTACTGCGGTAGCATAATTCCTCCCGCCACAACTCAGTCTGAAAAAGTATCATTGAGTTTTAATAGTGATAGATATATACAGAGGAAAGGATTTAGAATTGCGTATTTTATATATTCATGTGGAGGTAGAGTAAACGAGAGTGTTGTACTAACATCATCGCTTTCTGAATATTACGAATTAAATATGAACTGCACGTGGTTCATTGAAGCACCACCTACCAAAATTGTTGTACTTAAATTCCTTTATATTGACTTAGAAAGCCAAAGAGATTGTTATAATGATTATATTGCAGTGTATGATGGACTCAAAATTGATGATGATAAGCGTTTAGCGCTAATGTGTGGTAATATCAACTCAACGACAACACTTAGAAGCAAAGGGAACACAGCGTTGTTACAGTTTGTATCAGACGCTAGTGTAAATCTTAAAGGCTTCAAAGTTCAAGTTTACTTTAGCTATTCTGAAGCAGCTAAATGTGGTGGACTTATTAATATAACAACCGCGTCATCGCAAACTCTGAAATCTCCTTTCATGAATCATACTGTATACGAAGAATTCTTAGATTGTCATTGGTCAATAATATCACCACCTGACACTGTTATAAAAATCAAATTTACCTCGTTCCACGTAGCCCCTTGCCAAAATGGTATCAACCAAACTGCTATAGGGTACAGTAAATGTGATTGCGACTTAGTTGAAATAATGGATGGTTTAAATCCTAATGCCTTAGTAATAGGAACCTATTGTGGTGACAGCCTTCCGCCGGAATTAATTTCATCTGGAAATGTGATGAGCGTCAGGCTGTCCACGGATGGTGAAATAGGAAGTCAAGGCTTTGTGTCCACACTAACAGCTCAGCCGGCAGTATGTGGGACTTCGGTCATTTCAGTGAGCAATACGCCACAACGCTTGAAATCTCCCGGTTATGAAACAGGCTCCATTCCTCGGGGACTTCATTGCGTATATCGCTTGGATGTTAGTGCGTCTCCTTACGTTTTACTACGTATCACTGTTAAAGATTTAGACATACAGCCCCCCGTCACTGACAGTACAGGCGTAAAGCGCTGCAATAGAGACAAGCTGCTGATATCTAGCAATCCAGGCGTTCAAAATACTACGCTCGGGAAAGATTTTATCTTTAACCAACATACGGATGACTTCTTTAGCCGTAGTTCCTTTTATGACAGCTCTTTGCGCTTTCCCAATAGGTTTGAGCTATGCGGGCGTAAGGAGCCTACGGAGTTTTATGTTTATGGAACTACGTCTATAAACTTAATCACATCAGCAGACTCAGATTCTAATGTGTATAAAGGTATGGAAATAGAAGCAGTGTTCACAGGATTTTGTGGCAGAAATTATACAGAGCCTCACGGACGAGTCCAGGCTACTTATATAAATGACTTTGATAGTAACCCCAACAATGACTGTTACACGCTGATCACTGCTCCAGTTAACTATACGATATCCGCGTATTTCTTGAACGCCATTCCAAATTACTGGAACGCAAATTGTTATCTGGAAATTTTTGACGGTAATAACGCTAGTGCGCCAACACTTTCTAAAATTCTCACAGAATATGAGAATAATAACCCTGTCTTCTCCACTGGTAGATATTTGTTATTGCACAATCATGAAAATGCTGGTGATCGTGTCATGTTCGATTTGGTTTACGTGATATCCGATAAAGGTCGTGGATGTGGTGGAAAACTGCAAAGTGTGGTGGGTAAAGTCACCAGTCCCCTGTACCCGAACGTTTACAGGCGGGTATCGAGCTGCGAGTGGGAGCTTGAGACTCCCTTAGGGACACGTCTACTGCTACATTTCCCTACGTTCGACTTGGGTATTAGTTGCGATCAGAATTATGTGCAGCTGGTGGACAGTAAAGGTGTAGTAGTGCGAACGTTCTGTGAGGACGTACCTGCCGACTACACGAGTGAGGATAACTTTGTGAAGATAGTGTTTGTAACCACCATGAATAATGGTGGCACGGGGTGGGTTGCTGAATTTATTGGAATTCTTTAAAGTTAAACTGCCACTTAAGAATTTGTCTTTTGGAGCGCGGTGGAGTGGAGCGAAGAAGTACAAACATTAACCAAAAGAATTCCACTAAATTAAGGTATACATTTTTTTGTATCGAGAAAATTTCATTGTATTGTGTATTCCTTTTTCAGGATACTAGGTCATATAGTCAAAAATCATACACCAAAATGTTAAATCCCTATTCCATAGACTTAAAAAGGTACACTATAAAGAAAAAGCTTCTTTTTTTCTCAATATATCACCTTAAGGCGTTGCTTGAGTTGCTCCAGCTCCGGACACCATGGTCTATCCTGTCCTGTTTCACGTTAGCGTTATCTGACCAGTTCGTTCTTTGACCAAAAAACTGGCAGTACTGCGTCTTGAGATCACGCTAGTGAGGTGGAGGAGCACTTCGATGATATTAGCCTTTTTGATATTGTTTAATTACTATTGTTTATAATATTGCTTTATACAATTAGGTTATATTGTAAATCATAACATATGTCACCTAGTAAGACTACACGGTGCGTTGTAAAGTACATTTTCAACAGTTTTCGATTACATATCTTAGTTTTTGTTCCCCATAGTAGATAGCAACCTCCTATGTTATAAGTTATTTGTAAAGTGTATTGTTGTTTTGGTTTTTTGGTTTTTTGTAGATAATGTGCCAGAAAATTGTTAGTTTTGTTTTACGGACCTGTAGATCATACGATGGATTATCAGTGGCATCGGTGTTAAAATTACAGTAGAATGAAAATGATGTAGTTTTATTATTATATTATTTTTAGATTACTGCTCATAAACTTATTTGAAGAGCCTTTCCGCCAGTATATGTTATAATTATTATTTATTTTATCTTTATTACTTAAGTGTTCTATTTTTTTATAAAAATAAAAAGAATTCAAATTAAAATTGAGCTTCATATGAATTAATAAAATATATGAAACCAACCAAATCAAAAGTGTTTTGAATACCTTTTATGCCTTCCAACCAAAATTAAATTGCTTATCAAAGTAGGTAAGTGCTTCCAGAAAACACATATCAGCACCCTAATTACGTAACACTCGATCAATCACAATCTGTTTCATTTTGACAGTTCAACAATATTTATTGCGTTATTTACGTTGCTGAGCAGACAAATTTTTCGAACATGAAGCAATCGATTAACATTATCATACAAAATTATTCAGATTGTGAGTGATCGTATGTTACGCAATTAGGGTGCTGATTCTTTCTCAGTGGTCGATAGCCGACGAAGGTTGACTATTGAACATCCAGTACCGGGTTCGATCCCCAGGTCGGACCGTGTTATTCAAAGAGCTATTCTGCCTAACATTTATTTCTGTAATAGCAAGCATAGCATAATCAGTCTATTACGCTCCCACACTTCCCATTGCTGGGGCACCGACAGTCCTCCTCTCGATAATAATAGGCTCGCCCCCTATTCAATGGGACTTGAAAGTAAAGTTACTAATTATTAATAACTGGCAAAATAATAAGCGTGTAGGTAACCTTTGGCTGGCTACCCTTCTGATAGAGTCCGTCTCACGAAAGAAGTCTCGCGGCAATAAGTGGAACGAATTATAACCGCTTAAGTCTTAATCCCGTGGGAATATCGGGATAAAAAGTATCCTGTTTCCTAACCTAGGTCATGGTCTACTCTTGTCCCAAATTTCATCGTAATCCGTTCAGCCGTTTTAGCGTGAAAGCGTAACAAGCAAACTCACTTTCGCATTTATATTATACTAGCTTTTGCCCGCGGCTTCGTCTGCGTGTTTGTCGGAAAATATCCCACAAGAAAGTGCTACCGGGATTCACAGTATCCTATGTCTTAACCCAGGTCATGGCCTATCCGTATGCCTTCCATCTGAATCCGTTCAGGCGTTACGGCATGAAAGGTAACAGGCAGATAATAAATCTGTTTTAGGGTTCCGTACATAAAATCAAAAATTTAAACCCTTAAAAAGACTTCGTTGTCTGTCAAGATCTTTTTCTCAGGAACGCGTGGAGGCATCAAGTTGAAATAAATATCTAAAACTTAGATCAACGGTCTCTTAGAGCTGTAACGAAAATTAAACTTCAAGTTGTAGTCAATGCCATATATTTTGACACTCGCAAGCGAGAAGCAAGGTCAGGTAAGGAGGAAAATCCGGAAATTGGTTATTTATAGTTATAAAATATATGAACTGCAACGTTAAGTTTGTTCTTCAATCTGGGATCAAAAATTCATAGAATGTCTTGCAGTGGCGGACTAAGCCTGTCCAGGGCCCGTAGCGGCAAAGCTAAATAAAATTTAATGATTTTTTTATTCTGTAAATAGGATATTGGAATCACTTTTAGGATTAAAAATGTTTTTTATTAAAGTAAATTACACAAAACAACATAATTTTATTGACCCTGAAACAGGACAAGCTTATTATATATTTGTCTCTTCGTAGAAGTGATTTTGAAATTATTAGTCAAATAATGTAATCGAACATATCAGCTACATGGCGCCGATTCTCTTGTCACAAATGCCTCTAAAATAGACTAAAAATCAACAAAATTAAGTTTATTCCTGTCAAACGACGATTTCCTATTCCCATGACATAGACCAGTGACACAACTATATTTTAGTTTGACAGCACTAAGATAGCACTGAGTTGTCAGTTTAGTGAAACTGGAAATTTTAGTATTCTGAATTTGACGTTTTTCACCTAAAATTTTGATTGTTTAACTAAATCTAACTATTTTTCAATCGCGATTAAAAAGGTTTTGTATAAAAGTTGTAATGAACTAAAATTCACACCAACACCTCGAGTTCAAGTGCAAAAACAGTACTGTATCTTTTTTTCTTTTGCTTATATCTCAAAAATGGTGTGTCCAATAGCAAAAATAATGAAAATTTCGACCCCCTTAAAAATCTCTAAATCCCCAAAACTCTACATGTAGGTATTTTCTTTTTATCCATACAAAAAGTGAAAAATTTCACATAAAACACGTCGAGGCTGCCGATACACGCAACTCGGGCTCAAAAAAAAATTACGGGGTAGGGCAAACAAGTACCACGTGGAGTCGCGATTGTCAAATTCGATTTTAGTTGTCTCAAAATAATTTTTAAGTTTAGAGAAATATTTTTGCAGCATAGCTTTAAGATTCTGATAGCCAAAAGTAAGGAATTTTAGTGATAGTTTAGTTAGTTTAGTTCGGTCATGGGGTCTCAACTCGAACAAATTATAATTAGTCTTGAAAAAAAATCATAGATGGTAGCAAAGGTAACAATTATAAAATTAATAATCACTAAAAACTGATGAACGGCAGAATTTGGCTGAAGTAAGATTAGTAAACATTAAAACTTCCTTTTTCAATGCTGATTTATCAATTTAAACTCATAAATCACGTATCCAACAAAAATGATAAGTGAAACCTTTTACTTGAATTCGAACCCATAGAATGATAATGTTAATCATGAGCTCTTTGCAATAGATGGCGTTTTACTCAATTTGTCATCACATATTGTATAAACGTTTAGTTGGAAAATCAAACAACATAATTTTATAATCTAGTACCTACTTTACATAGAAATAAAGGAATTGAAAGAAATCTATTAACATGTCTTTGGACAAATACCTACCTACTTAATTATATTATTTTTTTCATTTTACCAATGTCTTTCTATGAAAAACCGGCTAAGTGCGAGTTTGACTCGCTCACGAAGAGTTCCGTATCGTTATCTATAAAAAACAGCAAAAAAAATCACTTTGTTGTATGGGAGCCCCGTTAAATATTTATTTTATCCTGTTGTTTTAGTATTTGTTGTTATCGCGGCAACAGAAATATATCATCTGTGAAAATTTAAACCGTCTTACTATCACAGTTCATGAGATAGAGCCTGGTGACAGACGGACAGATGGACGGACAGCGGAATCCTAGTAATAGGGTCCCTTTTTACCCTTTGGGTACGGACCCTAAAAAGGATTGTATAAAACGTTTTAAAAGTAGATAGGTAGCTAATGGTGCCGATTCTCTCACAAATGCCTGTAAATTAGACTAAAAATCACCAAAATTTAGTTTATTCCTGTCAACACAACGATTTCCCATTCTGAAATAGATTAAAGTGACACAACACTATATTTTAGTTTGGCAGCACTAAGATGGCACCGAGTTATTAATATAGTAAAAATGGCAATTTTGCTATTCTGAATTTGACGTTTTTCACCAAAAATTTAGATTGTCTAACTGAATTTGACTATTTTTAATCGCGATTAAAAAGGTGTGGAATAAAATTAGTTGTCATGAACTAAAATTCTCACCAATATCTCGACTTCAGGTGCAAAAAATATTTTTTTCTGTTCTTTTGCTTATATCTCGAAAATGGTGTGTCCTATCGAAAAAATAATAAAAATTTCAACCCCCTTTTTAAAACCATTTAACTCAACATTTTGGTAATAATTTTACATATTTTCCATACAAAAACTGAAAAAAAAACACGGCGAGGCTGCACTGCCTATGCGCCTACGGCTGTAAAAAAATCACGGGGTAGGACAAACAAGTACCACGTGGAATCGCGATTGTTAAATTCGATTTTGGTGTGTCAAAATTATTTTTAAATTTAGATTTTTTTTTTGCAAAATAGTTTAAGATTCTCATAGCCAGGAATTTTTGTGATAGTTTAGTTCGGTGTACAAGAAAATCGGCACCATTAAGCTTTGAAAAGCTAATTTTTATTAGAGTCAAGTGTTCCCCCCCACCCTGCCAGCTAAATGGTTGGTTTTTGTGAAAAAAGATCACAGGAGGAGTAATTATTACGGAATTTAAAGGAAAACTATGACAGCTAAGTGGGCTCTATAAGTTAACGAGTAATAATCAACCAACTTAAAGCGGTTGCAAAAACATGTTCTTTCATACATTCCGTATGGGAGAACATGTTTTTCAACTACAAAGTTAAGTTTGTTCTTGGGATAAATTCATCCCAACTAAGGAACCCATCATTATGATTGGTCCAAAACATACTTGGCCGGTTTTATTTGATATTTTTAAAAACATTAAGCCGTCGTTCTCACGGACGTAATTAAATTGCAACGGGATTTTATCGCGCACTGGATTTCAACTCTCGGTGCGTTGAGAATCCAACGCGCTGGGACGCACTCTCGTCCCAGCGCGTTGAAAAAACACACTTGAATTTTCAACTCTCGGTTTCTTGGCAGAGCGTTGAATATCAAGTGCACGAAAAAAAAATCGCCGCAATTTTATTACATCCGTGCGAACGTGGGCTTACTCTCAAAATGAGTTCGGACGAAGAACGTGTGATTTCAGTTTTAGGGTTTTAGCAATAGTAGATTTGGTAACGAGGATTCGCTGCCGCGTGAAAATTGCTAGCTCACTCACAAAAATGAAACTATTCCGCCAACTCGAGATATTTTTGCTGTATTGTTATTACCTATACTTGTCCTTGAACGTGTCGTGCGAAGTAGAGAATCTATCTTTATGCCATAAGTATCTAAGTTGACTTCTAGATGGCGTTATAAAACTACAGTCTCTGGCAATTTGTGAGTCGCTGATGCTACCATCTATTGAAAAAATGGAGGAAAAAAAATAGCCAGCTCAATAGCCAGACTTAGAGAGGTAACATTTCTGTGTATGGGATTGGGTATCTGTACTAGTATTATATCATCTGTGGTTCGGTGTACAAGAGAATCGGCACCATTTACGTGAAACGAAAGTTTTTAACAAAAACTGTGGTTCCTAAAATAGGTACCTCTGTTAATTTTCTCTTTTTAATATTTTCATTCGTTGATGGTTGGTAGTATATATTCTGTAAAATTTAATAATATTATAATCTCAGAATTACTTTAAATTGGTAGATAATACATGTCATCATCTTAGAAAACTTATTTACTTACTTCTCCATTAGTTATCATAGAATAAAAATTGTCGGATATTAATATGCTGTTTCACATCTGCACTTTTTGGCTATTAAAAAATCAACATTTTAAAAATATATATAGCAAAATAATTATACTATATTTTCGAAGGAAACCAGTCTATTTTACTCGTCGCTTCAATCCATTTTTCTTTACAAAGGATTACGCGTAAAACTGAAACATGAAATTCAAATTCAAAATACTTATATTCCAAACTGCATTATTTATTCCAAAATGCAATTCTCATAATTTTGTCAATTTGTTAAAATCGATTTTCGATTAATCAAATTCGATTTAAAAGTATCAAGTAGTACATCACTACTATCACCATTTGACAGAAAAATGACAAAAGCCTCTGTACCGCGAAACTTACACTGTTTGTTGTTTACATTGTGTCATTGTTATGTTGCGTATACACAAAGCACCCAATGATGATCCCTCAAAGCAATGCCAGCAATGTAAAATAAATAGTGCGAAGTAGGAATTTGTCTTATCTTTTTTATCTTAGTAGTGTTACTTGATTATCACAATAAATGATTTTAAAATTAATGACAGCTATTTGAGCAATAAAATTACTTACTGATGGTAGGTTCGACCTCCATTAACTCCCCTAGAAGAGTTTTGACAGTTTATAACATATAATATAATAACAATTGCACGTCTAGGATTTAGCCAGAGAAGCGATTAATATTTTGGTGCACAGTCAAAATATTTAAGCTTATGTCATTGTTTAAATCATTCAATGTTTAATGTAGATTTAATCTAGCGACTAGAATAACAGCAACCTCAGCTTCATGCATAGACAATGTATTTTCTATTTGTAAAATACAAGACTCATCCTTAATTAGTGGCGTCAGGTCTGACCATACTGGTCAACTTGTATCATTTGACTTAGATAAAAAGTTACATTGAGATAAAACCATTGAATTAATACCTCTCACTTAAAATTAAATTGAAAATATTTAATAATAATGTTCTTAGCAATCTTTCAACTGCTAGTTTTGATTCACAAGACCCTAATATAAACGACTGTCTACAGTATTATTTTCTACAGCATGTCAAGAATTCAATAAAGCGTGTTGTTTATGATAAATTAAACAAAGATTTCTTGAGGTTTACTAAGATTTTTTACAAGATTTAATAATTTTTGTACTACGTATGAACAGTGAGTATTTTGCAAGATGATTTTGAACGAACGTAGGAAATGAGTATAAGAATGAAAGTTAAATAGAATGAAGATTATTGAGCGAATGTGTCGTAGACATCCTCGGGGGCCTTGAAACGGAGGAAACGGTGGATCATACGGTGGAGGTCTGCCCAGCTTGGGCGGAGCATCGGCGGCGGAGATCTCTCGCGTCCGGCCCTGGTTCAGGCCATGGTACGGAGCGAGAGGAAATGGAAGGCCGTCACCTCCTTCTGCGAAGCGGTAATGCTCGCGAAAGAGGAGGCGGAACGCGTGAGGGAGAGGCAAATTTCGCGCCTTCACGCCCCTAACTGCCGCAGGAGGAGACGCCCAGGCGTCGGGAATCGCGAAGCGATTTCCAGCCACCGTAGGCGCGGGCTTGCGGACGGTAAGAAATGGGTAGGTCACCGTCCGATAAGGACCAGGCCCGGGTCGACGGCGCGGTGTGTTCCACGCGCGCCTCAACGAGATGTCAGCATACTCGACGGGGTCCGCTAGGGCTGATGCCTGCCGGGGTTGCGAAGAAAACCGAAAGGGAGATCGTGGCCCCAGGCAACAGGGCAATAAGAGTCTGACACGCCCTCCCGCTCCGCCTAGAGCGGGAGAAGTTAATTGATGATTTCCCACAAAAAAAAAAAAAAGATCATTTGATCATTTATCCGTGTTGTTATTCGGCGACTCGTGGCACACCACCAGTGCCGAAAAATAGCTTCGAGACTCTTCCAAGGCGCCAGCATAGTGGAGGAGTCCTATCATCTTTGATTAGAACTAGGTCGTCTATCTTTAATTCTTGGCACCTCACCTTCCACTTTGTGCGCTGCTGGAACTCCGTGACGTACTCTGTCAACCACCGCTTCCAAAACTGTTGATAACCTTGTTCCAATCCGTGAAAACGATCAAGACGGTTTGTGCTATAGTCCAGCAGGTACGGCGATGGTAAAGTCGTCAGCGGCCTACCAATTATAAAGTGGCCCGGGGTGAATGGAGATAGGTCTTGAGGTGAAGAACTTAAAGGACATAAAGGTCGGCTCTTAAGTATCGCCTCGATCTGGGCAAACAACGAACTCAGCTCCTCGAACCTCAAGTGAATATTTTTAAGTATTCTGTATAAGTGAAATTTCGCGGACTTGACCCCGGCTTCCCAAAGACCACCAAAGTGAGGAGTGGTAAGAAGCGGAATTCAATGCCTTCGCGAGATGCAGAGGCAATTCTATAGAGTCTGCAGTACAGGCGGGCCAGGCATCCTCGGATTCTAAAAGAAACGATGGACCACTCCACCATATAGAGATCTACCTGGTCTGGATCGATACCACGCGAGACTAAATCAGCCGGGTTGATAGAAGTGGGTACATAACGCCAGTCTGTGGGATTTGACAGCTCATTTATAGCAGCTACTCGGTGGGCAACAAACGTCTTAGTTTTATTAGAATTGAGCCAACCTAATACTACTTTAGAGTCTTTCCAATACACCTGACGTTCAATGCGGCTAAAACGGTAGCAGTTAGTTGAGCTCCTAATAGAGCAGCGCAGAGTTCGAGCCGTGGTATTGTAGTGGGTTTAATAGGTCCAACCCGTGATTTTGCACATACCAGACTAACTTGAGTAGCGTCGCTAGTAGAAACAGACCTCAAATATATACAGCTGCCGTAGGCACGCTGCGAAGCGTCACAAAAACAATGTATTTGTACAGAGGAATTATTGTCAGTTAAAATGTATCTAGGAATTCTTAAAGAAGACAAACATGAAGATTTTCTAGAAAAATTTAACCAAGAAGACCTTGTTTCTGGAGGAACAGGTTCATCCCAATCAATTTTGTGACTCCATAGTTCTTGTAGTATAATTTTAGGTTTAATTGTGAAAATAGATAGAAGACCAAGAGGATCAAATATTTTAAATGTTGAGGACAGTACAGTTCTCTTCGTTACATTTTCAGAAGCCGAGATCATCATGCTGAAAGTGCAGTTCATCCGACGACGGCGTCCAATCTATACCCAGAGTACTAGTCGCATTACTAATCATGAGATTACAACTTTCCAGGTTAACGGAGTCTGCGAGTAACTCAGGTAAGTTTGAACGATATTTACGCAGATGAAAACTTCCCTTTGCTAACTCAGAAGAAACTGAAAGACGGATATGACGTAACTCCTCATCACTGCTTGCACCGGTTAGTAGATCATCACAATATAGATCATTTTGTATTATAGTTTTGATCCTGTCTGCCAAAGAGAACGAGTAGTGAGAAAAGAGGCACTAGCGAACCCGTAAGTAACCGTATTTAAACGAAGCTTCCTTTAAGGTTTATCTTCACTATCACGCCACAGTATCAATTGAAGATTGCGATCAGATTCTTTGAGAAGCACTGACCGAAACATCTTCTTTATGTCTCCTGTTAAAACATACTTATGTTGTCTAAAACGAACTAATATATTAAACAATGGTTCTTGCACTACTGGTCCCACCATTTGTAGGTCGTTAACAGAAACGCTAGAAGAAGTACGAGCCGAGGCGTCAAACACGACGCGTAACTTAATCGATTCGCTTTGTTCCCGTATCACTGTGTGGTGGGGCAAGAAGTAGGCATTTAACGGTCTAGGCTCCGGAGATTCGGATAGATGACCTAATTCTTCGTATTCGTTAATGAATTGACAGTATTGTTGTTTCAATTCTGGTTGTTTTCGGAAACGAGCCTCTAAATTAAAAAAAACCTCTTTTTGGCTAGATTATAGGAATTGCCTAAACATTTTGTGTAGGGTTGCCACTTCGTGATAGCATAGCTATCCCGAAGTGGCAACCCTACACAAAATTGACCATTACTAGTGCGAGTAGTGTTGGTGAGATAATGTTGCTCACACAATTTTTCTTCACTACTCGGGGGCTTCTTTGATCTTCTTTAATGATCCCCTAACGAGCCATCCTAACTTTGACGCCTGCAGCTTAGGATAACCATGTCCTAATGAATGCTGCTGGGCGCTTATGATGTCCCAGAATAAGTCAGCACCCACAGAACATATAAAGGAGGTTAGAATTTTTTTTTTTTTTTTTTCTTTTTTTTTTTTTTTTTTTTTTTTTTTTTTTTTTTCTGTTGGGCATCTCGTAGCTGACCTCTGAGGTCATGACTACTTAACCGGTCAATCCTGTGGTTGCCTTAAGCTGCTACACTCAAAGCCTCCAGCCAGGGGCATACAAAACTAAGCTAAAAAGCTAGGTGAACGCTCGCTAAGGGCACCCCCTGTGGGGTACGAGCCTCGGCTTAGGGCGTCACCGGAGGGAGGACATCAAAGATGGGACGGGCTGGGGAGGTTAGAAAGGAAATAGTTTCGGATTTGCATCAGAACGCGTGTCGCCGTTTGTCTCCCACTCTTTAACTTCACTACAAGCAAGAGACCAATGCCTACGCGGATTACGCACACAAATAAACAACACGCACTTAGATCGTGAGTTTGCTATTGGTTTTCACACTAACGCAATCTCTGCGTTTGACGTACACTCATACATGCGTAAAAGCTCATGTATGGCAGGGCGACTAAACTGTTGATTATTGATATCGATAAAATTAATGTAATCTTGCTTCTTTCTTTACAAGTATTGTGGACTATGTGGACTTCTGTAATGCATGTTGTAAACATGTATTCATGAGAATATAGAAACAAATAAAAACACAAAACTGAATTTTTAAACCAATTTAATTATTAACATGGACTGATGACTTTTTTTTATTGTGGTATAATCATCAAATGAGTCCTCCCAATGGACTGATGACTTTCTCTAATAAACAAATAATAAAAGCAAAAATGACGGGGCCCCCCTCTAGAGGGCCAAAGCCTGCATGTCGGGGTCGCGGGACTTATGATTTACCGTGACCCCGGTACGTAAAGGGCTATTGAAGGACACTGTGGATTTTAGTCAGTACGAGTCTGACAGTCCCTCCCGCTCTGCCCTGGGTGGGAGGACTCATTTGATGATTTTACCACGTTAAAAAAAAAGTAATCAAAGAAGTATAAAAAAAAACGTAAGGAAAAAGGCATAATTTTCAATTTCCTTCGTTTTCAACCAGAAGTTTTATAAAAATTAATATAAAAGCTGATTTTGATGTCGACATTTTTAGACAAAAAACTGATTAATTGACGAGACTAAAATAAAATTTTCTATAACATAAAATCAGTTTACTTACTGAACAACACATAACGATATATTTTTGCGGATAAGCGCCTGATTTTAAGTTTCTTTTCCCTGACTTTGTTGTTATGTAATTATCATCATCGAAATGTTGCGAACAAATTGTGCTACAGGCTATTTAGTAGGGATCCAATCAATTCTACCAGTTGTCTCAATCCACAGTTTTCTTATACCTGGATCTGTTGGAAACCTAAAACATATTACATCATAATATGACAGTTTCAATTGAAAAATTACATAAAACTTAAATACAAAAAATATACAAAAACCTCATAATATTGGTCGTAATAAATAATATTATTTTAGTTATAAAATGTACTATTGATAATAATCATTTGTATCATAGTAATTATCGACATTGTTTACAAATTGGCACAGCACTATCGATATGCCTAGATTTCGTGGAGTTGAACCTTTGGTTCGGTACTCGGGACTCTCGCAGTGAACGTAATACATTGCGCGATCGCTCACGTAGTGCAAAATGGTACCCATCTATTGCAAGCAATGTATTACTATTCGTCTGCTTGCGATTATATCGTTTTTGTCTACAAACTTTATAATGCTAATGTTAAAATTACAAATATCACACGTATTTTAATTTTTTTGGACTTACCGGTGGAAAGAAATCCCTTCTCGTGCTACACTACACACCTGACTTCTTTTCCGACACGTTATAATAGCGCAAGACGGCATAATTTAATATTTTTGCGGAGCTTACGTACGCTGTCAAAACAAGAGCGCGATTGCTGGCCGGTAAAGTAAATTTCGGTTGATATTGAGCATTTGCTCATAACCGCGGCGCGCGTGCCCCGCCCACAAGGCCCTTCTAACCTCTTTTATATGTTCTGTGTCAGCACCGATCAAACTAATTATTGGGGATGGTTCATTTAAAGTGGGATCTGCTAACTGAAATCCATGAATATTTAATTTTTATAAATCAAAATGTGATTTAGGTAAGTTGCCGGTTGAGGCAAAACTAAACATGAAACTGTCACATTAAAAGAACTTGTTTCAGAATGAATGCGTAGAATACAGCGTTCTGTGTTAATATTTAACTTAGTGTTACCAATGCCTACCATGGTAGTATCTGATGGCTGAGGAATCAGGTTTAGATAGCACTTTACGGCCTGTGTGATAATTGTCGACTGACTCCCGCTGTCGAGCAAAGCTCGCACTATCATAGTGTCGTTGGTGGCTGGGTTGGTAACCTTTACTCGAGCCGTACACAAAAGTACTTCAGAGGAGCACATTAAGGACATAGTGACGGAATTAACTAAATTTGAATTGTCACTTTCTTCCGGTTTATGAAGAAGAGAATTATGTCGTAATTTGCAATGACGACATTTAGCTGACAGACCACAACGTTTAGCTATGTGACCAGATCTTAAACAATTCTCACATAATTTATTAGAAGCAACAAAGGCTAACCTATCCTCTATTGAGC
Source organism: Omphaloscelis lunosa (assembly GCA_916610215.1). Classification (NCBI taxonomy): domain Eukaryota; kingdom Metazoa; phylum Arthropoda; class Insecta; order Lepidoptera; family Noctuidae; genus Omphaloscelis; species Omphaloscelis lunosa. Next base: position 2,012,042 of record OU744250.1, on the reverse strand, counting down.
TCGACTTAAAAAACGGACACTCATACATGCGATGACTATTCTTACAGAACAAACATTCCGGTGTTTTAGCAGTAGAAGTGTTGCTTTCGTCTGGTACAGCCACTAAAGACTTGGAATTATTATATTTGTTTTGATTATTAGAGAACTGGTTTTGTTTATTGTCATGATTATCATGTTTATGGCGATAAACGGTCTCCAATACATCAGCGCGACATTTAAGGAAACTGAAGAAATCATTAAGCGAAGGTATATCACTCAAACTATTTCTATGTTCTTCCCACTTGAAATATGTACTATTATTTAATTTACCTGCAATAATATATTTAAGTAAAACATCCCATTTGTCAGTAGGCAGCCCCAGTGAATTGAGTGCGCGTAAGTTTTTAGTGACGTGGTCAATAACATATCTTAAAGACTTGTCATTTTCTTGAACGGAGTTAATGTTGAACAAAGACTTAAGATGGTTATTTATCAATTGACGCTTATTGTCGTAACGTTCGCATAAAAGTTTCCATGCTTCGGAATAATTACTATGAGAAACCTCCAAATTAGCGATCACTCGAGTGGCTTCTCCATTAGGATAGGATTGTAAATAGTGATATTTATGAATACTTTTGATCTTATCATTATTGTGAACTAGCGAAACAAATGTTTCCTTAAACTCCAACCACTTAAAATACGTACCGTCGAAATTTGGAATTTTAATCACAGGTAATTTAAAACTTAACGCATTACAACTGTGATCGTTATGATGACACGTAGCCATAGAAGATTTATTTTGAGAATTATCCTCATTACCCTAAATTATTGAATTATTCTTAATTAAATTTTGAGCTAATTTAATACAATGGTAGAAATCGTTTTCTATTAAGTCTCTAGTAACCAACTCGCTACTTTGACTGTCTGTGTTGTTAATTTCTATCAGATTCTGCACCTCATCAAATTCAATGAACAATGCCTTAATTTTTGATAGCTTCAATGCGAGTTTACTTGTTTCTAATTCTGAAATGGATTCTAATAAAGCTAAACTATCGAGACTTAACTTGCATTTCGTTACGCGTCCTCGAATAGAACCGCGTTTGCTTATTAGTTCCTTTAGCTTTAAAGGTTCGGACATTGTAATTAACTCGTAATGAGCTAACACAAATAGATGTTAATAGAACTATACGAAATAGGTATATAGCATACGATACGCTCCTCGCTTTGCTGATCAGCTGATGCCTGCGGTTCACGTAGACTGCATACAATGGTGAGTTATGCAGGTGGGGCGCCGGCAGTCAGGTAACAGCGATGCGCAAGCGATGCCGTGTCACAAGGCACAACGCACGATCACTGGAATAGATTAATTCCGTGCGTCTTAGTAAACTGATAATAACTAATTACTCGTATGACGAAACGACGACGGTTCGTAAGTTACAGTTAACTCGAGAAATATTTAGTATGTAAGTGATATAAAGGTTGAATTGAGTGATAAAAAGGATAAAGAATCGATAATCGTGAAATAGTTTTATAAATATTGCTTGGTTTGAGTAACGGTAAGAGAATTATTAAATGTAGGTAGTTAAACGTGCATTAATTTAAGACGGCGGGACGGCGCGGCGGCGGTAAGTCTACAAATAAGTAAAATTAATTAGGCTAATTTGTGCTTTACCTATCCTATTTAGATCTCTTTCGAGAATAATATATGGTTAGGCACAATAGACACAAATAGTATTACTAAGATTTTTTACAAGATTTAATAATTTTTGTACTACGTATGAACAGTGAGTATTTTGCAAGATGATTTTGAACGAACGTAGGAAATGAAAGTTAAATTGAATGAAGATTATTGAGCGAATGTGTAAAAATCAATACTAAACCAAAACTTAAAAAAACAGAGATATTTCAGATAATTTGTACCACTAGAAATCATTGATTTCTGATCAAGCCCTTCATAATTATGTCAGAAACTATTCTAAGATATTCAAAAGAATTAATAAGTAAGAAAATTAGTAACAATAAAATAAACCCTGTGTGGCAGGTATATGAACAAAGAAACTGGAAATACAAAACAGCGAGATCAGAATGAAATTATTATTACTCGAGTTTTCTTTTAGAATGTCTTCTAAAAGAAAACTCCAGTAAGGACATTCCAAGTTTTGAATTCAAGCCCATTTCTATTGTCACAATTAAAAAACCATTCAAAATTCTATATGGTCACCTTATTAGAAATGGGCACACCACAGAGCAGTTTTCTCTATCACTTTTTAGTGCTTGTCAAGGAAGTGCCAAGGCAGCTGCCCCCTTAGCCTCCCTAAGGAGGCAGCTGCCTAGAGATATTTGTAAAATCAAGGCATTTTAATGTAAAGAAAATACATACTTATCTATAAAGCCAATTTTGTTTATTTGGACTACTTTTACTTTAACTTTTACTTTTTTCCATATCTCCTAAACGGGGTCTAATCCGGAGTCCGGATACGTAATACTCGTATCTATGTGCTGGTGGTAGACCCAGTCATAAAACCTATTATGTTTCAGCTCTTAGGCAAAACGCCGTTTCCAATTAATACATTGAACAGTATTTTTTTTTTTTTTTTTTCAATACTTATTGGGAGTTCGGAAAGGACTACCGAGTTGAAACTGATTTATCAAAAGTCAAATGTCTACCAGAGTCGATTTTAGCGCCATTGTGCGCCTTTAGGTAATAAGACTCGCACTACAACTGTAAAGCTTCATATGTTTTTGACTTTTGACTGTACCTACAAAACATACTTTTCCCAATCTCCACAGGCATATTAACTTGATTTTTTTATGATGATCCTTGATTGTGAAAAGTATTTAAAGAGTTTTTATAACAAGTAGCCCTTTTATGTCCTGAAAACTATCAAGACGGCAGCCGTGAAATGTGAACTTGTTTGCGATATCCACAACCTATGGGAATTAGAAATTTCACGACAGACGTACGTTTGAATTTACACCCCTAGAACTTTCAGGGAACCTAGATGTGGTGGAATATTTATCGTAAAATCATGCAAAAGTTGTACGTACCTATAACTGCGTGTGTACGTACCTATAAATGAAGGGTTCCGTATTTGAGATGAATTTATCCCAAGAACAAACTTAACATTGTAGTTGAAAAACATGTTCTCCCATACATCCCAACCGCAAATGTAAGTTAGTCGATTATTACTCGTTTACTTGTAAAGCCTACTAGCTGTGACAGTTTTCCTTTTAACTTCGTTTTATGCTATGAATTTAGATGGCAGGCACTTGACTCTAACAAAAATTAGCGCTTGAAAGCTTAATATTTCGCAAACGGATCGCTAAATCAAAAAATTATTTCCTCACACCCATTATATTTTTGAACGACCTTTCAAACGACCCACACAAGCCAAAAAAATGATTTTATTTTACCACTTTGTCGGCGTGATTTGGCATGGGTATACATACATGTTATGTATACCCATGCCAAATTACAGCGAGTCTCTGAGCTACAGCGCGGACAGACAGACAGACAAACAGATGGACATGGCGAAACTATAAGGGTTACTTGTTGACTACGGAACCCTAAAAAAAAATTGTTTTTCTTAACATAAAACTCTAAAGTGGGGAAAAATAAAAGACATGGGAAAAAACAATCTCTTGTTGAATAAATTGCATATTTTTAAACTGCCACGTGTATTTGGAAATGCACACAGGTGAAATTTATGTAATTTATGACCATTATTTATTGCTAAAAATGAAGTTACTGAGATTAAAAGTAGTAACCTAAATTAGCAAGATATTATGGCACCACCTTTTGATGTACAGTAAAAACTTAACATAAACAACACTGAAGACTTATGGGGTGTCTAATATTCCATATGCTCATAAGTTTACCTGACGCTTCCCTAGATGACGTTGGGATCGAAAAAGATAGCGTTATGGTTTCGTTACCGAGCAAACCATATGTAGTTTAAGTATTTTTTTTTTTAGTTGATTGACCGGTTAAATAGTCAGAAACTCAGAGGTCAGCCATGAGATGCCCTACAGGCAGGAAAAAGAAAAAAAAAAAGTTTTGGTACATCCCGCTTGGTACAGCAGCACGACAGTCGACAACTCTACCAGAGGTAGAATTGTGTTCAACTTAGAACAACTTATAATTCGACAAAGTCTGGCACAACGGCTTAGTACCTATATAAGCTGTACCAACTCAGAGTGCCTGACCGTCTCGTCCTCATCTTACGACACTTTTTGTCGAATCGTACTTTCCGCTATCGCATAGAGGGTGCACTCTCCTCCCCTCACCCCATTCGCGCGGGAGTCTCTCAGGGCTCCGTGCTATTTCCCCTCATCTTCACGCTGTTCACCAGCGACATTCCCAAAAGTAAATAGGCTCAGTTGGCTTTATTCGCCGACTACACTGCCATTTACTTTATTACACTGGTCGATGTCAGAACGCTATCGCTTGCTAAATTATTATTGTTTATTTTATAAGCTGTCAATGGCCAGTGTTGTAACACTCGTCGGTAATATTCATTGAGATAGAAAAAACGTAATAGACAATCTTGACATGTTTTCTATTACTTGGCTACGAGGCTTTTGGCTAATTTGTGAAAGTACATTATAAGTAAAGGGTCTTTCAAACAGGCGCCTGTGTGGTGTCTTTGTGTCGCGTCGCGTGTCGCGCCTGTTTGAAAGAGCCTTCATATTTTTGGCATGTGCGTTTAGTTTGTGCAGAATAAACATTTTTTCTTTCTTTCTTTCTTCTCCAGACCTCCGTAAACGTCTTAGGCGCTTGGTTCCGGAAATGGAGAATCGAGGTTAACCTCGGGGTTAACCTCGATTCTCCATTTTCTTTCTTTCTTAAGAGTCTGGCGGTTCTCTTTTCGAGACCGCGTCGTCTCCCTCCCCCCCCTATCCAGCCCGGTCCGTACCCCACAGGGCACCCCCTGTGGGGTACGGACCTCGGCTTGTAATCGCTTGCTTATTATAGCGTGTAATCGCTTAGTTTCTAAGTTTTATGCCTTGGCTGGAGGCCTTAATTTATTGAGGCAGCCACAGGAAAGTCCGGTTAAGCAGCCAACAACCTAGGTTGACCTGCAAGCTGCCACTTATAAAAATAAAAATAAAATTTGGTGTGTGTGACCTGTGAACTATTCCTAGTGAATTAAATTGTCCTAAATTGAAACAGTGTGAGTATTTTCATTGGGCGTTCTCGCTGATTATCACCCCGCAACGTAAGTACTGGGCAGTGGATTGCTGTCCAGAGCATCCCTACAGCGAGGCGTCAGCGGTGACGTCATCGAAGCAGAGGATCCGGCTGGGTGCCGGGGCAGTGACGTTGCGTGGAGGAGCCAGGCAGAGGAGTTAGCGGAGTGGCCACCAGAGGGCGCCACAAGTGCGGCGTGATATGTCGAGTATCAGTGTCAGTGAATGTATAGTAGAGAAATCGTGAGTATATTTTCAACCTTATTAATAGAAAGAATTTAACTTCAACATTCAAGAAAGTGATTTAAACCTTAAATTCACTAGATAATTAATTTAGTCGTTGGTAATATTAGTTTGGAGTTGTACTAATTTTAAGCAAAAAGTGGTTGAAACGGGGAATCCATACCCGATTATACTCAGAAAAATACAAGTTGTAAACACTTGTAACATTTTAACCGTTATTTTGTGGTTATCGAATGTGTTTACTGGAAAATATGTTTTTTTTTTTGTGTTGTAAGTTGTAAAACAATAGTTTATTTTAAATTTGCGAAACTTACTTGTGTTTTTTTTTATTAAGAATGACACATTCAGGAAGACATTAAAGCTAAAATGCCCAAGTCATAATCTAATTATTTTTACAGTCCTAAAGTGCGTCTAACTGTTTGTTATATAGAAATTAGGATTGAAAACTTAGAACAGCAATGGCAATTGTTCGACCAAACACAAGTAAAAATAATTAGTGAAGTACGAACATCTGATTTATTTAGTTCAAATTATCATAAGAATGGCTTATATGAGGAGGTCGAAAAGTTTTATATACAGTTTAAAAACTAGCTGTAGTACAGCATTTAGAAACTTCAAGTTACCTGAGGTTAAGATAACTGGAAATTATAATGAGTGGCAGACGTTTAGGGATTTATTTGGAGGGTTAATACATAATAATAAAACTCTGGACGATGCGCAAAAATTATATTACCTTAAAGGGTACTTAACCGGAGTACTTAGCCGGGTACTGAATGTAACATCGGATAATTATATGGCTAGTTGGGCAAAATTAGAGGCAATGTAAAAAATATTTAGCTAATGGAATTTTGAAACGTTCATTCAATCAAAAGGGTTTAACAGTAGAATCAGCCACTGAAATAAAAGATTACTTAGCACCACATCTGATTGTTTAGGCTGTATCAAAAACTTAGGGATAGATGTTACTTCTTGGAACATCCTAATAATACACATTGTTAGTGCTAAATGAGATAAGGACACCAGGAAAGACTGAGAATTAAAAGTAGCTTCGGATGCAACGGATGATTTGCCTACTTTTACTCAATTATTTTTTAACTGGCCGCTTTCGAGGTTTAGAAAAAAATAGAAAATAAACCTCATGTTCAGAAGAGTTCGCAATCATTACATGTGGTAGGAAAAGCGAAGTTCTGCCGCTCATAAGGTAACTGCTTGTAAAAGTTTTGTTAAACAAAATAACGATACTCGACGTGATTTCGCACAGAAAAATGGGCTATGTTTCATTTGTTTGGATAGTAACTACTCTGATTTTGTAGAAACACCATCAAATGCCATTTATGTAAAAGATGCCACCATACTTTACTCCACCCTAGCGGTGGTTCTGGGACTGTTGGTGAGGACACGGGCGTTGTTCAGAAGGAAGCAGCGTCAGCTGCTACTAGGAATAGTACCTCAATGGAGGAAACTCAAAACGCCGCTGTAGAAGCGGATGGATCTACTAAGCCAATAGTTTCATGCCTTTCGACAAGAAATTGTAAGGATACGGTTTTAATACCTACGGCTTTAGTTAAAGCCAAGTCAAAGGATGGAACATATCGGGTGGTTCCCGCACTAGTAGATCAAGGGTCACAAGGATCTTTTATTACTGAGTTTATGGCTCAATATTTAGGGTTAAAGAAAACCTTAACAAAACACCGTGTTACAGTTGTAGTAATAAATCAGTTATGTCCAATTCTTCAGTAGTTGTTCATATACATTCTCGAATGAATCCAGACTACAGCGTTCAAATAAACGCATACGTTTTGAAGTCCATCACATCCCTTCTCCCAGTTGTAACAGCAACCAGGGTAGAATGGGTAAAGTTGAGTGTAGACGATTTGGCAGATCCTGAGTATCACAGGCCTAACAAAATTGACGTTTTATTAGGTGCTGAGATATTCAGCCAAATTATCCAAGATGGAATCAAAAGGAGTACCAGTGGATCGCTCGTAACACAAACACGTCACAACAAACAGAATTCGGATTGATTTTTTCGGGTGTTGTCGGTACAGAAAAGATTTCCGACATCAATTCATATCCTTGTTTCACTGTCATGCATTCCAATGGGCAGGCTGATGACCTTTTACGTAAATTCTGGGAACTAGAAGCGGAGCCATCGGGAACTGAAAAAAATACTTAGTAAAGAGGAAGTGGAATGTGAGAATATTTTTACAAATACCACAAAGCGAGACGAAACCGGACGTTACATTGTAAAGTTGCCGTTCCGGGATGGTAACCAAAGTTATAAGGATGGTGAATCTAGGTTCATATCTGAAAAAAGGTTAAAGAGCTTAGAATTTAAACTTTCAAAGAATCACAAATTAAAGGCGGATTACACTGCGGTGATGCAGGAGTATATAGAACTTAACTTAATTAACTATATGGTGAAGGTATCTCCAGAAGAAAAGAAAAAAGGGTTGTACTTACCTCATCACGCAATACTCCGGGAGGATAAGCAGACAACTGAGGTGCGTGTGGTATTTAACGCTTCCTGCAAGAGAATAAATGAGTATCATTAAACGATGTCTTGATGGTTGGCCCGACATTGCAAGCAGAATTACGACATATGGTTAGGCGTTGGAGAACACATCCAATTTGTATAGGTGCTGATATAATTAAAATGTATAGACAAGTTCTTGTCAATAGAGATGATACAATGTTTCAGAGGGTTCTTTGAAGGGATAGTCCTGGAAAAGAAATTGAAGAATTTAAGTTAGTGACATTTGGTACTTGATCGGCGCCATTTCTAGCAGTGCGTTGTTTACATCAGGTTGCTTATGATGAAGGGAAGGATCATCCATTAGCAGCAAAAATCATTCTTTATGATGTCTACAAGGATGATTTAATGTCAGGGGCAGAAAGTGTAGAGGAAGGATAAAAAATTCATACAGAAATAAACAATATTCTAGCTAAAGGGATGGTTTCCATTGCAAAAATGGATAAGTAACAGCGAAGAATTACTACATAAGAGAAAGCAAAAGAGATAAGGCTGAGGAAGTAAAAATAAAAATAGATAATATTACAAAAATACTCGGATTTACCTGAGATCCTCGCGCTGATGTTTTCCAGTACTCTGTAGAACTGCCTCCCCGACGGAACCTGTAAGTAACAGGAAAGTTATATCGGATATTTCTAGGCTTTTCGACCCGTTAAGTTGATTGTCACCTAGTATAATTTTAGCTAAAATTTTGATACAAAAGCTATGGTTAGCAACTATAGGTTGGGACAAAGAATTGCCCAGAAGTTTATGAAAAGAATGGATTACTTACTGTAAGGATTTATCTTCTTTAGTGAATGTTAAAATCCCACGTTGTTTTAACATTAAATCCAGTAATGTAAAGACGGAGCTACACGGGTTTTCGCATGCCTCAAAAATGGCCTACGTTGCAGTACATTAGAGTTATAGATGCAGAGGGTAACATAAAGGTTGCGTTAGTTACCTCGAAAACCAAAGTGTCTCCCATCAAACAGGTGTCAATACCTAGGTGGGAACTATGTGGAGCCATTCTATTAGCCAAGTTGATGGTGTGTAACGGCTAGGGCTGCACAGGGTAGGCTGCGCAGGCCGTTAACGGATAGATAGTAGAGGTAGAAGTAGGCAATTAAAACAGCTAGTAAAGTTAATACATATAATTACATAGCACACTAGATGTACATAAGTGTCCACAGCTAGGTCGGTAAGATTGCACTGTTCTGTTCCGAGCGCTATCACAATAAAATAGGAAGGGTACCGTCCTTGGTAGCACGTGTTATATGTGGGGGCCTGCTCAGCACAGGCTCCGCAGTAGGCCGGAACGGCCCTCATAAGCCGCAGGTAGTCAGCGTCGGCAGCACGTGGAGATCGCCTATCAGCACAGGCTCGCGGCGGCAGACCGCAGGTAGGCAAACCTTCGTCAGACCTTGGTAGCGTGCAGTATTAGGCAAGGGGTCTTTCCCTCAGCCCGTACAGAGAGCCCTGGAAGCGCCATAGGGAGCACATGTTAGATGCGGTGCAAATATCAGCAAACCGCATGCGATGTGCTACCTTCTTCCCCTTTTTAAGCTAAGGAACGGTGTGGGAAGCATGGTAGGTGAAAGCTCAATACATCGCAGCGGCAGAGAGTTTGCAAACAGCGTGGCTCATTGACAGATGCAAAATGAGGTTAAGTTTGGTGAACACGCAAGCAAAAAACACGATGCAAATATAATCAGGATAAACTTTCCATTATGGACCATTGATTTCGAAGTTCATATTTTTTTTGTAGATAGTACTCGTAAATAGAAAGCTTTTTACAAATTTTCAAGTTTCGGACGTTCACAGTTTACGAGATTAATTTGTTTAAAGTTTCCATACAAATTGGAAAATAGCACTCCACTTTTGTCATGGTAGATGTCAAAGTTGACATTTCACGTTCCGTTGACGACTTCGAGGTATTCAATTTATGTCACGTTTTACTTAAATATAATTTTGTATACGATATACTAATTTGGTGTGTAATAAGTGTGCACAATAATTGTAGTATTATGCAATTACATTAACTTTTTTACACACAAATTAACGAATTTTTGTGTTTACATTAGGTGGAACGAAACGTGTAGCGACGCGTTAAGAATACGCGCACGCACGCGCACCGGCCCGCACGACGCACCGTGGGAAGGGTTACGTGCGTGGTACCAAAGACGCGTGCGTCGCGGTGCGTCGTGGTGCGTCCGAGTTTGGATACATTCCCTTTGAAGTTACCGACTCGCCACGGATCAGCCCGCACGGACACGCACCATGGGAAGGGTACCGTGCGTGGTAGCGCAGACGCGTGCGTGGCGGTGCGCCCGATCCGCGGCGAGTCGGTAAACTTCAAAGGTGCGCGCGTATGCCCGGTTCCTATAAACTACAATGAATCGTTTTGCTTACCAATGGTAACGTTTTTATTGCCCAAGTTGGCATATATAAATAAAAAATAAAAATATACTTTAAATATGTATGTAAATTCGTAAGCAAATTTTTAGACATGGCCGTTTTTGTATTTTTACGCAAACGGTTAAATATTTGATATCAGATTATGAAATCGTTTTCAAAATTCGTTTTTAGAAATCAATTTCTGGAGCGGCTCTGACGCCTCTGGCTCGCAGTTTCGATCGTCTCTAGTAATATTATAATTCGGTTGTAAGTTCATCGATCAAAACTACCTAAACATAAACAAATACTTGCTTACGCAATTTACTCTTGCCGTGGTTTTGTGAAATCGGTTTGTCTAGTTCGGATTATCGATACGATACAATTTGTGACTGAAATCGGATTTTAGATACGTTTAGTTTCGATATATCTGATGCATGTCTACTAATTTTACCTTTGATAGCTAGTTCCATAATAATTGCATAGTAGATGTAAAGCTATGAGGTCTTTGCTTCCGGTTAGTCCCCCTATACTCTATTCCCTCTATGCTCGACCTAAAAAATACCTACTAAAAAGTATCGCTATGCACGCAATTCTTCGATTCTACGTAAACAATGGAAGGTATAGTTGGAAAGAAAAGTGTTTAAATTAAGGTAAAAAAAATTATAGCGTTATTCGTATAAGCGTAAGCGTCTGTAAGTTAAAATTTGTTTTGTCTCGTTCTGACAGTCAAAAAGTCAAAATGACAGACAAAGACAAACGAATTTCAGAGCAATTCTAAGTTAAGAAATGTTTATGATTAGAGCTGTATTCAATACTGGATCCACAAGATTTAACGAAGTCTGTAGACAGAAAATTAAAAAAATATAAAAGAGCGTAAATAAAAAGTCCGTTCTCAAAGTCAAATCACCTGTATTCATAATATTTCTTATGAATAACACAAATAAAATAAAAAATAATCAATTACTTAAAAAAAACAAATAGATAATAATGAGATGTAAGTATTACTATTTCAATCACAGAATGAGATATGACTATTTTAAATCACAGACTTTAATACGAATCAAATTATTAGTACTAATTTAAAATTAACATTTATTTCTCGATAATTGGGTTTTGGTTTCATTATTCTTTGCTTTATCAAAGAGAACCCTAATTACGTAAATTATTTTCTTAATTGATTATGACTAATTTGTTTCATTTTGACAGTTCAACAACATTCATTGCGTTATTTACGTTGTTGAGCAGATTTTTTTTCCAGCTTATGAAGCAATTGATTAGCAATCTGTTTCAAATCGAAACAGATTGTAATTGATCGTGTATTACATAATTAGGGTACTGGTAATGATTCGCGGAAGGGCTCATTGTTATAGTCACCCTGAAAAAACCAGTTCGACACATGCCTCATCAAGCGCAAAGCTTGACCCGTTTTATTATAATAAATTTTCTTCTTATCGTGTGGTTAGTGACTAACCTGGTGTCAGAGTTTTAAAGCCGTCTAAGGGCCTTTGACTTGGCTTCACATGCCGTCGAGAAATATAACTCAGGTATGGCCGGTTTCTTCACAAATATAATTAATGATGATTAAGAATAGGAAAACATAATATATTTACATACTAGGTTTTCTTCATCACTGCCCACGAATATTATTTCGTGTATAGCGAAACTTTTTAGTAGGTATTTTACGAGTCGAGCATAGCAGGTAGAGCATAGGGGACTAATCGTTTGCTTCATTATTGGTAAAAATACAAACAAGTGGTGATGTATCTTTTGGCATATTTGATCTTTTCGTCGAATTTGAAAAAATCTTTTTTTTTTTAAAGGTATACTTTACGGTATACTTTCTAGTTGGTCTCATTGTCATTTGGTCACAATCTGATGATGGGATTTTGGAGAAATCGAAGGAACTCTTTAAATATTATAGGCACATCTATAGCGATTTTGGTATTTTCATAGTAATTAACTGGTGCATTTGCTCTCGGAAAGCAGCATTTGGTAAAGTGGAACTGATGATGAAGGCCACAGATGGCCAACGGAACTTCTCAATAATAAGTAGGCAATTGCTGACTCTCTAAAAAGCGAGAAATAAAAACTTTTTTACAAAAAAAAAACAAACGACTTCCAAACTACAAAGTGAATAAATAACTTTAAATTTCAGAACACGGTGGTAAAAACTAAAATACTGATCCAAAGACACCAACTTCCGAAATTAAAGTTATTTTTCATTTTGTAGTGTTTTTCGCGTTGGTTGTTTTTTTTTTTTTGTTAGGTTTATAATAATAATATTTGTTTATATGTCTATTGTAAAACAGCCCAAAATACTGGTTCTTTATTAAACTTCAACAAATTATAACGTTGCTAAATTGAAAAGTATAACTGTGACGTAGCATGACAACTGAAGTGACAGGTATTTTGTTTAGTCAGTTAACTAAGCCTCCGCTGTCCGTCCGTCCGTCTGTCTGTCTGTTAGCGGGCTGTATCTCATGAACCGTAATAGGTAGACAGATACAATTCTCACAGGTTGTGTATTTCTATTCCCGCTATAACAACAAATAAAAAAAATAGAACAAACTAAAAAAAACCGGCCAAGTGCGTGTCGAACCACATACTATGAAAGGTTCCGTAGATGGGATGAATTTATCCCAAAAAGAAACTTATAGTTTAAAAACATGTTCTCACATACATCGATATACGCCACGGTCAATTCTCAAACTGAAAATGTACATAAGTTTGTAATCGCTATTTTTTTTTTTTTATTGTAAATTAACAATTTTCGGTCATTTTCCTTTACTTGTGCTAAGACACCTTGCTTCTTGCCAAATTTCATGATTCTAGGTCAACGGAAAGTATCCTATAGGTTTTTGATTTATTTTCAAGTATCAAAATATATCGCATAAATGGCCGTATTTCATCCTGCTCAATAAGCGAAATTATTTTGCCATACTACAGGGCCATCGGTTAAAAAATATTCTGCAAATTTATCTGTTACGGTCTTAGCAAAAAGATTAGAAAGAAAGCAAGAACAAAAAGTTTTTTTTTTTGGGACACGCACAGGAAATACAACATGAAAACTAGGGCACGCTATCCGGATATCTGGATATCCAAATTATCCTAAACCTTCGAAAATATTATCCGGATATCATTTGTTTTACTATCCGGATAAAAAGAGTATTACCGATAGTTTCTTTTATTCGTTTTCAATATTTTATTACATCAAAGTCAGTAATAATATAACATTGAACGTTGTGTTTTAATAAAATAGGTATTCGCAATCATTACAATTCATGGTATATCATCTAAAATCCATCTGATGACACAATTACTAGATTCATCATAAAGATAATTCAAAAATGCTTTTGCTGAGAGCTCGACTTCAGTTGTCGACAGCGATGATGATGACGTAGTGCTCAGTGATTACCAACAGCAGAAACTGAAAAATCATTTACTATAACAAAGAAAATAAGCATAAAAAATTTATTTCGATATATTTTGATCAAAAGGACCATGCCAAAAACCTTTCAACGTCCACTGGAACTGATCTCAGTTGCAGGGAACGTAGTGATGTTAAAGTAAATAATTTTTTGAAGTAATGACCATGTTATACCTAGCCACAAAGAAATAATAAATCTACTAGATTCTGATCATTGCGGGCAGAGGATTACTATCCCAAACCAAAACAACAAAGTGGCTAAAAAGGATATCACTGTTAACCCCAAAACTGCAAGTCGCTTGGAAAATTTTAAAGTTAAACTCATGAATAAATTACCAGTTTTGTCTATTCATGCTGATCCTAATTATCTTTATGATGATTTTTTTCATATATACTGTAAGCAATTTAATTCCATCTTTATTCCCAAGACTATCTCGGTTAATAGTAACTCATCTTTTAGTGATTGGGCTACCTTTGGTATACATAAAAGTAGAACACGGCTTTATGAACTGTACTATGAAAGGACTTATGTAAACACAACTGAATTTAATTTATATGTTAGAAATTATTCAAAATTATTTAAAAAAGTTTGTTGTATGGCCAAGTCGCGTTATTTGAGTTCGAAGATTAAAAATAGTAATAATGTAATTAAAACGACTTGGAATATTATAAATAGTGAAACGGGAAGGTCTAATAACCGAAATACTAACTACAGCCTGTCTATTAATGACAACATAATAAAATCAGACTCCCAAGTCGCCGCGGCCTTTGAAAATTTCTTTTCAGATATTCCCGTTTCAACTACTAAATCCCTAAACTCATCACCTTCTGTTGCTGAGTCTTTGCTAAAGGAAAATGTTAATGTTTGTGATTCGGAATTTCTTTTTGAACATATTACCTGTAGAGACATAATTAAAACTTTTCATACTTTAAATGTAAAAAAGACTGCAGATCTGTGGGGTAACTCTGTAGAAGTTGCCAAGTCTATTATTGACATTGTAGCACCTACTTTAGCTCTTATCTTTAATAATTGTATCGACTGTGGGGAGTTTCCTGACCTAATGAAAAAGAGTAAAATTATACCTTTGTTTAAATCAGGTAGTACATCAGACCCCACTAATTATAGACCTATTTCAGTACTACCTACCTTTAGTAAAATTTTTGAGAAATTAATTTTAGAGCAATTGCAAAGATTTTTTAATAGACATAAATTATTACACAGCAAACAGTTCGGTTTTACAAGGGGTCGTTCAACTACTGACGCCGGTGTTGAACTTTTAGGTCACATTTATAATGCATGGGAAGATAAATGTGATGCCTTGGGCATCTTTTGTGATTTGTCCAAGGCATTTGATTGCGTTCTTCATGACACGTTAATCAGGAAACTCCGCCACTATGGGATCCGGAACAGCGCTCTGGATCTTCTTACTTCATACTTGAGTAATAGGATGCAGAGCGTTGACATTAATGGAAAAAGATCTCCCGGATCTTTAGTAACAATGGGAGTCCCACAGGGCTCAATTCTTGGTCCTTTCTTGTTTCTTATTTATATTAATGACTTGCCTTACCTCATAAAGGATAACCATGATATAGTGTTGTTTGCAGATGACACTTCACTTTTGTTTAAACTTAAACGTCAGCAGCTAGTTACTGACGATGTAAATACGGCAATCTCAAAAGTAGTTCACTGGTTCAATGTTAACAATTTACTTCTGAATGAAAAAAAAACTAAGTGCATTAAGTTTACCCTACCTCATGTTAGGCAGGTGAAAACTAAATTGTTGATAAAGGACGAAGAATTGAATCCTGAAGATAGCACAGTATTCTTGGGCTTAACTTTGGATGCTAAGCTTCAGTGGGGCCCACATATAGATAAATTGTCAAAAAAGCTAAGCTCCGCAGCATATGCTGTTAGAAAAATTCGTAATTTAACTAACATAGAGACAGCCCGTTTAGTGTACTTTAGTTATTTTCATAGTGTAATGTCGTACGGTATTCTGTTGTGGGGAAATGCCGCCGACATTCAAACTATCTTTGTTTTGCAGAAAAGAGCTGTTCGATCTATTTATAAATTAAGTCCTAGACACTCTCTCAGAGATAAATTTAAGGAGATAAATATAATGACTGTGCCTTCTCAGTATATTTTTGATAATCTTTTATATGCCCATAAAAACAAAAAATTGTTTAAAAAATACAGTGATATCCATAACATAAATACTAGGAACAAACACAAATTTGTTGTACCTACAACAAGGCTCAAGAAAATAGGTAGCTCCTTTAGATGTCAATGTATACGCTTTTATAATAAACTTCCAAGCCACGTACAAGATCTAAGCCTTAATAAATTCAAATCATTTACTAAACGCAAGTTGTGCCAGAAGGCTTTTTATGCCGTTAAAGATTACATTGAGGACAAAAAGGCATGGGATTGAGCTGCTCCAATTTTATAATTTTTTATGTTTTACTTTCGGAACTTTTTTTTTTTTTTTTGCTAACTTTAAAATTATATACACAATCACATGAATATTTACTTTGTGAAGTATAATATTTTTTTATTATTTTTTATTATTGTGAATGTGAGGACTATGTGGGTCATATATATATATTTATTTTTCTCAGTTACTTTTAATGATCATCTGGCAGTTGTGAGTACTTTATGCGGCCTACCCAAATGTCCTTTCTTTGGTATTGTTCGTCGAATCATTGAGCTCCTTTTAAGTTCTGAGTTGAGCTACACGATTACTGACAAATGCGTGCGTGGAATGGACAGGTCCACTCACATCTGTATGGTTCTTTCCTCAAAAGACCATTTCAGACACAAATCTACATGGTCCTCAAATAAAATGCTCTGACCAAGATTATTTCCTGGTTTTTATATACACATTGACATTAATGAATTTTATATACTTTTAAAGTATTATATTATTTAAATTATTGTGAATGTGAAGACTATGTGGGTCATTCCTTTTTCTTTTTGTTTTTAATTTTTTCTCACTTAGTTCTAATTATAGTCTGACAGTTTTGAGTAATTTATGCGGCCTACCCAAATGTCCTTTCTTTGGTATTGTTCGTCGAATCGTTGAGCTCCTTAATTCTGAGTTGAGCTGCACGATAACTGACAAATGCGTGCACTGACTGGACAGGCCCTCTCAATCTGTGTGATGCTTTCCTCAAAAGACCACTCCAGACACCAATCTACATGGTCTTCACATGATCTGACCAAGATTATGTCTGGACTTTAAAAGAGACTGTGACCTCTGAGTTTGTTTCGGCCTTTCTTCTCAGAGTAGTCAGTTAGGAAACGCCGACCTCATCTAGTTTTTAAAATATGATTGACGTGTAAAAGTGTTTGTACAAACCTATTTACAGAAATAAAATCATTTATCATTTATCATTTATCATCATCGCTCATCAACTGAAGTCAAGTGTGAGTCAAAGAAGATTTAGAAACTCTTTGCTGAGCACAGATGGCATACATCAAGAAAAATTCATCTTCGTCAAATAAACAACCTCCTAATCACATTCCTCCAACCACCATCGAAGCTAAAAAGGTTTTTCCTCCACTGGTTACATCCAAGTGTAACAAGATTATATATAATTATATATTATTATTATATGTAATATAATACGTATATAAAAGCGTTACATCCACGATAAAGTTGCGAATGTGTAATTTTCGCATAAAACTGTTTTTTGTCACAACCCGCTCCCAATGTAGTACATACCGTGGCAAAGTTTCAATCGTGTCTGTAATATTATAGTTTACAAGATATCATAGTAGTAAATGTGCGAATCACAGATTTTACGAATTGCAGGTTTTCACGCCTGCATATTTTTTAAATACTTATCCTATTTCGTTTAAACCATTTCATTGTTTACAGCCCTATTTGATTACCGGCAGTCAATTTTATTCGAATCTTTTGGAGTTTTGAATTGTTCGGTTGACGTTAATTTTTCTTTCTTGCGACTCATGTCATTGTAGTTTTTTTTTTAGAATGGACGATATTTTTTAGACTATGAAAACACCGAAATTTATTTATCCAATGCTATATTGCTTTCATTTCATTGTTAATTATAAATGTGCTCACTGTGATTCGGTGATTTATGAACCCAGTGTAGTTAAAAGTTGTCGTGCTCTGAACTGGGTACGTATTCCTTCTTTCTCATGTCACTGGCAGGTTCTCGAATTACTGGTGATAGCTCCTTGGTATTAGGACATCGTTACATAATTTTAGTAGATCTGTCTTTTTCACCTTCGAAATAGGCAATCGGCTACTATAAACAGATTTAGGTATTATAATTGTACTTTCCCTTTCTTCGCTTTTAATTTAAACTCAATGAAGCTTTCACTATTATAATCTATTTTGATGATAATGGATTTTGGAATTTCTTTGCAATATTGCACACACACAGAATCTTAAAACTTTGGAACATCATTTTCAGTAAGGGTTTAAAATGTCCATTGGAAACTTAAATAAGTTTGATTTACCTTTTTACAGTGGTGTCCAAAATATCCGTACTATCCGGATATATCCGGATAGTTCTCTAGAAGTATCCGAAATATCCGGGTAGTCAAATGTGGCGGATAATTGCATTCCCTTATTAAAACTAAGAAAATTATAAAAACAATATCAATTTCAGAAAAGAATATTAAATTTTTAAAAATAATGTATTAAAAAAAGTTGCTCTTCTTGGTACATTCCTCATAGATATCAAGGAAGTATTTCCTTAAGGATCATTTGGCCATGAGCCTGGATGACTCCACCTTCATTTTTAGTATCAAAAGTACCAGGGGGTGTACATATTTGTGGTGAATTTTTAGATCGCCTTAAAAAGTTGTGCAATAAACAACACTTCATAACAATATTGGATACCTTCTTTGGTTCTAATAAAAATGGTTTATAAAAATGGTGTATAAAAATGGTACCCTAAAAATATCCGACATTATGCCGAAAACGTTCTCAACTATTCTCAGACCACGAGACAAACGATACTTAAAAATTCTTTCTTTTGTTCCCGTGGCGTGGAGACGGCTTCAACGTATTTTCAGTGAGAGCAAATGCACTATCTCCCACAAACACGTAGGGAAGTGGTTCCTCCTTGAAGGGCAAATTAGTTGATGCTGGAAAATCCAGTTCATTTCTGTTTTTTTTTTTATACATCTCTGTATTTCTATAAACACCGCCATCATTTATTATACCTTGACATCCGCAATCCACAAATGTGAAGTTATAGTCAGCATTTACCAAAGCTAACAGAACAATGCTAAAAGTGGCTTCGAATCTCAAGGCCCACACAGACCGACACGCAACGTCGGAAAAAGCCAGGTGTGTGATGTGTAGGTCGTCGGCCGTGTGGGCTGGTGCGCGTTCGTGCGCAATATCGCGCACCGTGGGAAGGCCCTCGGTGCGCGGTGCGTGGTCGTGCGCCGTGTGGCCCGGTGCGCGTGCGTGCGCAATATCGCGCACCGTGGGAACCCGCCTAGAAGTCATATTTTATTAGAAGCTAGCTTCTAAGGTTTCATAAGTGCCCATGTAAGTTTAAGTGAAATAAAAGTTAAAGAACTTTAGCGGTGGAAAGTTTAAAACCCACATCATTATGTCCTTATCAAAAAAGCATAATATTAGATTAAAGACTACGCTGAAGACAAGGAAGTTTGTCAATAATTTCTTCTGCATATATGACTTCCATGGTACCTACCTTATTAACGGCATAATTATTTAAATGTCTATTAACTGCTCCACAATTACAAAGTTTATTTAATTGTACTTTATTTTTACATACTTGCTTGACATAATCTTTTTACTATTTGACATTTTAAACCTATAATTCTAATTTCAACATTTATTAGTGGCCTTTGTGACAGGATAAGTTGTAATGGCAACCATGTCATTTGGTTTAAATAGGTTTTTATTTTTATTATTTAATTTAATTTTTGTATAGATTCTTTTATATTTTGTGAATGTAAGAATGTTGTAGGCTTAACGGACTGTAGATTTAGACCATTTTCTATTTTGTTAAGTACCTGGTACATGTTGACATTATTTCTTACATTAACACTGTAATTTGAAAACATTGTAAAAGACGTTTTTTTCTTAAAAGAATAACCGTGGAGTTTCTTGCCCACTTTTCTCAATAAAATATGACCAATTGGTCATATTTCATTAGAAGCTAGCTTCTAACGTTTCATAAGTGTCCATGTAAGTTTATTTGAAATAAAGTATTTTGATATTGGTTTTTTTTTCCTGTATTAAGCTGCTTAGACCAAAACCACAAAACTATAGGTTTATAAAAATGTCCACAAACGTTCCACGCGGACGAAGTCGCGGGAAGAAGTTACTTAGTATTCAATCAAAATGAGGTGTGACAAAGTTGTCGTTGGTTACCACAAAAACTACAGCCCGATATCGATTTAAATTCTAATCATACAAAGTAATATAATCTGATGATATTCTAGAAAACACATATCATCGATTACACCAGATGGCCCGAATTAGTTAATTATAAACAAGTAATCATCGCTAGGGGCGTACAACAATACGCCCCCTTCGATAATACTTACTAGTTATATTGGCACTCGAAACACCAGTGTAGCACACAGTGCGAGCACAACCGTCTAATTAGACAAATGGACCATGTCCAGCACACTCGGAAAATGTCTCTTTCTGCTAGGCCTACTTTGTTTTGTTCCTCTTGATTGTGAAATCTACCAGGACCGTCCAAAAATCAAGACTTCGGGTGGTGATCTAATTCTAGAACCAGCATTTGATAAAAATATATATCTACGCCCAAATGGACCGAAATCGAACATCTTTGTTGGTGATACTAATGTACTCAAACCAAACATCCCGAGTGAGGGAACGCAATACCTGCCATCGAATAACGAAAACACCGACAGGAATATAAATGACATATTAGAAAGACTCGAGAGATTGGAGAACAAGGATTCTACGCTTCCGAATGACTTACTTTTCAATATATCAATGCTTTGGCGGAAAGTTAACAATATTCACAGGAAAGTGCTAAATCTACAAATTCAATTAAATAATAGAGAAAAAGACGAATGTCAATCTCAACCATGCGAGCATGGTGGAACTTGTCTCAACTTAGTAAACGGCTACCATTGTCTTTGTCCTTCAAATTGGGAAGGCAGAGATTGTGACGTCGATGTAAACGAATGCCGGAACTTCGCTGGTACGGACCTTGGGTGTCAAAACGGAGCTACGTGCATCAACAGACCAGGATTCTATGAGTGTTTGTGCAAATCTAGCTGGTTTGGCTTACATTGTACTAGGAAGGAAAAGGATTGTTCCGGTGGTAACTTTGAAATGTGTGGCCATGGTACCTGTACACAAGTGACTTCAGGAGAGGGCGTTCAATGCATATGCAACCAGGGATGGACAACGAATGGTACCGGTGTCGCTTGCTTAACCGATATTAACGAATGTGAATCATATCAAGGTCCTCGGTGTTCTGTGAACCCCAAGGTTGACTGTATCAATCTGCCGGGCTCATTCCAATGCGGACAGTGTCCTTCGGGTTACGAAGGCGACGGTCACAGCTGTTACGATATCGACGAATGCACAACTATTCCCAACGGAGGCTGCAGTCCTTTAGTGACATGTCACAATACCATCGGCTCCCGAATATGTAGCTCATGTCCACCTGGCTACCAAGGTGACGGAATTACGTGCTCTTGGAGAGGTACGTGCAACATCGGTCATGGAGGATGCCACCCATCAGCACAGTGCATAGAAAGCGTATCGCCAACTGGCCAATCAGCACAATGCATATGCCCCGACGGTATGGAAGGTGACGGAGTAGGAATCAGTGGCTGCTACGTTGCTGCAGGCGAGGGCAACTACACTGATGGTTGTGAAACTCATCCATGTGGCATCCACGGACAATGCCATTCCCTTCGTACCGGCTACACCTGTATCTGTTTCAAGGGCTACGGCGGCGCTCACTGTGAAATGCCCACTGCCGTTTGCGGAGTGAATCCTTGCCACAACGGAGGAATCTGCAGACCAGACGACAGTGCAATTGGAGGCTTCCGTTGTGAGTGCGCGGCACAATACTCGGGCGCCTTGTGTCAGGTAAGGACAAAGTCTTGTGGTGGTGTTTTAGATAACGAAGAAGGCAGCATTGTTTATCCTTTGACTAATACAACATATAATCATAATTCTCAATGCGCTTGGGTAATACACACAGCTCCTGATAAAGTAATTAATGTTACGTTCAGTAAATTTAATTTAGAAGGAAGTCCCGAATGTATGTACGATTTCCTACAAATTCACGATGGTCGAAAATCTTCTAGTCAACTTATAGGAAGATTTTGTGGTAATAATTATCCTAAAGGCGGTAACATTATATCAAGTCAGAACAATTTATATTTATGGTTCCATTCAGACAAAACTGTAGCTAAAGACGGGTTTGCACTACACTGGACTAGTATAAACCCAGTGTGCGGGGGTGAGGTGGACGCCACTACGCACGGTCATATCAGCTCCCCAGGCTCTCCCGGCCCGTACCCTCCTAATCGGGATTGCTATTGGCGCTTAACGACCAGTCTCGGTAAAAGGATTAACTTACATTTCTTTGCTCTCGATATTGAATCACATTCAAACTGTAGTTTCGACTATTTAGCAATTTATGACGGTGAACATATGACGGATCCGCTTATCAATCAGTATTGTAACACTACACAGCCCGCGCCCGTGCAGTCGGCAGGCTCCGATATTTTAATACACTTTCATTCAGACGCATATGGTGCGGGACTTGGATTCCAAATTGCTTATGCGCCTGTCGAAGGCATTCCTGGCTGCGGAGGTTACTACACTGCCGATAAGGGAGAACTTGTTTCTCCTACTTATAATGGGCTTTACCTAAGTAATTTACTATGCGAGTATAAAATTAAAACTAGCTTGGATACCAAGATAAAAATCGACTTCAAATTATTCAAGCTTGAACGGTCTTCTAGATGTCAATACGATTATTTAAAAATTTATGACGGTCCATCTCCAGATTCACGACTCGTCGGGAAATTTTGTGGAATTACTTTTCCGAAATCATATACGTCATCTTCGAATGAACTATATTTCAAATTTAAAACTGATAGAAGTATGCCCGCCGATGGTTTTCGAATCACGTACGAGGCATTATGCGAGAAAACGATCGAAGGTGATAGTGGAATTATAAAATCACCCGGTTATCCGTTCAGTTATCCAGAGAACAAATTGTGTGTTTATATCATCAAAACAGTTCCCGGAAAAGCAATAGAATTAACATTTCAAGATTTTGATATCGAAGACAACCGCTACTATGACTGCCGGTACGATAGCGTTGAGGTCAGGGACGGCCTCGATCAGAACTCTACTTTACTAGGCCGATACTGCGGCGGTGCCGCGCACACGCCGCCTGTTCAAACATCCACTCTTAATTATATGTACATAAGATTCAAATCTGATTTAAGTCTTTCGGGCACGGGATTCTATGCTAACTATACTACTATCGATACAGAGTGCGGGGGTATTCACAGAGATACCACTGGATTAATAAATCATCCGTCCGGAGATGCTGCTACTTACAAAAACTATCAGACCTGCAAGTGGTTACTAATTGCTCCTGAAGGAATGCACATAAAGTTAACATGGAACAGGTTTGACATTGAGGACATGCACAGCTGTGGCAGCGATTACCTGGAGCTGCTAGAGATTGACGATAACAATGAAAATACTGTATTGGGAAAATTCTGTGGCACGCACGCGCCTCCTGCCTTGACCACATCCACTAACCGGCTCATGTTAAATTTTGAGTCTGATGGCAGTATTCGTTCTTCTGGTTTTTCTGTATCGTATACATTTTTAGATGAAAAATCTCATTGCGGTGGAGCGTATATTAAAACTCATGGCTTCATATACTCCCCCGGCTGGCCTCGGTCCTACGAACCCAATCGCGACTGCACATGGGTCATCACGGTTTCGGCTGGCCAACAGATCATGCTCAACATTTCACAATTTAATCTAGAACGACCTATACGAGACAAATGTAACCTCGGTGACTTTTTAGAAATAAGAAATGGTGGCAACGAAAATTCACCATTGATTGGTCAGTATTGTGGGATGTTCCAATCAAAACGAATCGTGTCATTATCTAATGCCATACATCTCCATTTTCATTCTGATTTCTATTTAACCGGAACTGGGTTCAAAATTGAATGGGATGGTACTATAACAGGATGCGGTGGAACACTGACGAGCCCTTCTGGCTCTGTATCATCGCCGAACTATCCGAATGATTACAACGAAAACGCCGAATGTTTCTATAGAATAGTTACCAGTGAAGGTTCACGGATCCGTATTACATTCACAGAGCTTGATCTTGAAAGAACTCCTAATTGTAGAGACGATTATGTTGAAATATTTGATGGTCGCGATACGAGTGGCTCCGTATTAGGAAAACATTGTTACATGTCACCGGAACTAGCAAGCATCGAAACATCAACTAATTATGCGTACGTTAAATTTAGATCTGATATATACCAGGGCGGTAAAGGATTTCTGTTTAATTATCAAACAATATGTAATAACAATATAACCGGAAGATACGGAGTAATTGAGAGTCCGGGTTATCCAAGTAATTACCCGTTGAACTTAAATTGTGTATGGAGCATCACAGTTCCCAAAGGAAATAAAATTAATGTAACCTTTACACACTTTGATGTTTACAAAACCCATCGATTTTATCGTAATTGGATGAGATCTCGAATAAATACGTACAACGACGATTGCCATCTAGATTACTTGCAAACAAAAGAGTTATCTGATCCAAATTATTCTAGTAAAATCTGTGGTAGTACAACTCCGCATCCAATTAGTACAAAGAGTAATACATTGCAAATAAAATTTGCCTCTGGTATTAATATGCCCCGCACAGGGTTCCGTTTAGAATGGATCAGTTATGGATGTGGAGGACATATTAAAAAACCCACAGGCTCCATAATCCTCGATAAAAGTAAAACTAACGACCAGGAAATTGATTGTGAGTGGCTAATAGAAACACAAGTAGGTAAGAGTATTACAATCGCATTTACAGACGTTTATATGACAGATACCGCTAATTGTTCTACCGACGCTATTGAAATATATAACGGTCAAAATACAATGGCTCCGC
The DNA here is from genome assembly GCA_916610215.1 of Omphaloscelis lunosa. Lineage (NCBI taxonomy): Eukaryota > Metazoa > Arthropoda > Insecta > Lepidoptera > Noctuidae > Omphaloscelis > Omphaloscelis lunosa. The sequence goes on along the minus strand of OU744250.1, from coordinate 1,987,122 downwards.
TTCTTACAAAAATTTGCCATCGAGACTTCGTGTCTGTTAAATCTGATAGTAATTTCATGTTAGTGCGCTTGTCGAAACGGTCAACGCTCAGGGATGTTCATTTCTCATCACAATTTCGATCTGACAATTTGAAATGTGGAGGTGCTATGAATTCCAAATCTGGGTTCATATACTCTAAGAACTACCCAAAGAATTACGGCAATAATTTGGATTGTTTTTGGTATATTTCCGTCCCCGCATATCATCGTGTTGAACTCAACTTTATGGATCTTGATCTTTATTCTGTTTATGAATTTGATAATCTGATCTGTGGAGATTCGATTCAAATCTACGATTATGATAAAAACTTTAGTCCTTCCTCAAATTACACGTACCGTCTATGTCCAAATTCAAATCAAACACAATTTATTAGCAAATACAATAGCGTAGTTGTGCAATTCAAAACCGATGCTTTTGGAACGGCCAAAGGTTTCAAAGCTAACTTTACTGTTACGTGTGGCGCTCTTATAAGTGCTGCACATGAGGGTATTCTTTATAGCGATAACTTTGTTCAACATACTAACAAAAGCTGTATTTGGACTATTCTTGCGGATTCACCCGATCAAAAAATATATTTAACATTATTTCTAATGTCGTTGCCAAAAGACAATAATGTAGTTACAAATAGAACATGCCCTTCCTCATTCCTACGAGTTCTCGACGGAGATGACAGTAATGCTCCGCTAATCGGGGAATATTGTGGACGCAAAGTTCCACCTATGATTGTCAGCCGCGGCAGTGCCTTGACGATAGAGTTCGGCAGTTACACCGGTAGAACTATTGGAATATTTGCAGCTCACTATTCACCACTTAGTAACGACTGCGGTGGTGCATTAATTTCAGAAGAAGGAACAATCGCGTCTCCGAACTACCCTGGCCCGTATCCTGTAAATGCTGATTGTGAATGGATACTAAAATCATCCCCTGGAAATACTGCATACGTTCAATTCGAGCAATTTGACCTAGAATTCTCTGAAGGTTGTAACGACGACTACGTAGAAGTTCGCGAAAACAACGGTGCAGGTCGGCTATTGGGTGTATATTGTAGTAGTGAAACTCCTAGCAATCATAGCACAGCATCACAAATATATATTAAGTTCCACAGTAATTCTGAAACCAGTGGTCAAGGTTTTCTCTTACATTATGGATTCCAACGAGAAAATGATATCACGGGAGATAGTGGCGAGGTATCTTCACCATTGTACCCCACTCGATATTTAGGATCTGGCGAATATAGTTGGCGTGTGCTCGTTACTGGTTCAGATACTATATCTATTAGACTTGATGTTTTGGAAATTTATTCACACACCGACGTAAACTATAACAAATTAACTGTCTATGATGGATACGATTCAACTGCTCCAATTTTAGAAGAACTAAATGGTGTACTCGTTGAATCAAAAATCATTCAGAGCTCCTCCAGTGTAGTTTTCATGACCCTTACAACGGATGAATCGAATACGGGTTCGAAGTTTCATATGAGTTGGACAAAAACTTCTAGAAATTCTGAACTTGAAACTAGAGATGGAATAAACTGCGGTTCGAATGATACTGTAACAGTTTTTCCAGAAAACGGTACGATCATTTTAACATCACCGAATTATCCAAAGGACTATTCAGATAATTTAAATTGTGAATGGGTTTACAAATCACAAATGGGTAGACATTTAAGATTAGATTTCATAGATTTTAATATCGAAGATATCCAATCTTGTTTTGCAGATTCTGTTTCTATTTATTCCTCTGACACTCCTGGAAATTGGAAGCCTGTCAATGAAAATATATGCACTACAGAATCATCCAAAATAGGCTTTAATTCATCCACTTACATGAAAATTAAATTCAAAACAGATTCATCCATTACTAAGAAAGGATTTCTTGCTCGAGTCAAGTCTAAGTGCGGAGGACTCGTGACTAGTTTGTCCGGTGAAGTCGGTCCGACTTGGTGGGATGTACAGCCGGAGCATGGGGATTTGGCCAAAATTAAATGCAACTGGGTCATCAAAGTGCGCTCCGGCAGGACTATCAAATTACAATTAAATCATTTTAATATTACAAATAAAAATGACGATTGCGCAACATATGTTGTTTTACGGAATGGCAATTCTGAGGAAGCGCCCCTTTTGGCAAGTGGAAAGTATTGCGGTTACGATCACGAAAATAGAGCAGAAATAATTACTTCTAGTAATACTTTATTTATAAGTTACACGAGAGGATCATTCATATATCAAAGTTTTGTGGTTAATTACGAAGAGAACAATTATGAATGTGGTTCAACATCATCTCTTACTTCTGACCACAATTGGGAAATAATAAATTCACCAAATTATCCATTAGTGCCAGTTCCGTATTCAGAATGTGAGTGGGTCTTTACCGGCCCACCTGGAGAAATTATTAGAATAGATTTTATTGATAGGTTTGACTTGAATCCCGTAGATGATTGCGGAACTGAAGCAGTTGAAATACGATTTGGATCATCGAAATATTCTCCTCTAAACGGTCAATATTGTGGCAATGATAGACCTGGAACCATTAAGAGTACTGGTAATACAATGTATATTAAATACATAACTCAGTTGGCAGAACCGCGAAATGGATTCAAAGCCAACGTGTCCATCGATACATGTGGTGGAACCATTGTCACCGATGCTGGTGAACTGACATCGCCTGGGTATCCGCACCTGCACATGCTCCCTTACGGGACAGTCTGTGAGTGGCACATTATAGGACCTCCTAGACACGTTTTTAAAATTAAAACCGATGATATTGAGTTACCTCAATCTGAGTTATCTTGTGGAACCAAAGTAACAATTGAAGAAACTGTGCTTGCCAATAACACTATCACCGTACTAAAAAGCTTATGTAATGATAATGATCGCTCCCATGAGCTGATCGAAACTTCAAGAAATGAGTTTAGTATTAAACTTCATATCGGTAAGTCGGATTCGTGGAATCAAATATCGGACAATAGAGGATTTCGAATCAGCTTTAATTCTTCCCGACCTATGTGCGGTGGGGTGATTACGACTTCAGACGGTTACATAACTTCTCCAAGTTATCCTCAAGAAACAACATTAAGATACTGCCAATGGCTAGTAAAAGTACCAAATAAGTCTCGAAGAGTGCGCTTAGAGCTTATAGACATGGACGCAGAAAAGCACAGAATTGGTATTTTCAATGACGTTGCCTTTCATACTGCTATACAATCAATTCCTGGAGACGATTATATTCCTGGAACAAAAGTTTTTGAATCTTCCGGGAATACATTGGCACTTTATGTATTTCGCAACCGTACGTTTTCCTCTCACCGCTTCAAAGCTAGATTTAGCTCTGACGAACAAGCACTATGCGGCGGAGATCTATCTGATATGAACCAGGTTCTTGTATCACCAGACTTAAACCGATCTTATACTTGTGAATGGCATTATAACAGTCAAGCAAACACAAATAATGATTATAATGCTCTTATAACAAATCTTACTTACAATTCCATATTTTTAACGGCCAAGATAAATTCTTCAATAACCAGAACACGTTGTAAATACTTTGATCCTCGAGTCGTTATTAGGTCACCTTTTAAAAATAGATTTTCTCTGGAAATTTGTGGGAACACTGATGAATCTGAATACAGAATTCCATCACCAATAATTGATGTCACTGCAACAAAAAGTGCATTGAGTTCATTTTCCTTCCATATAGAATTGAAACCTCAACCATGTGGTGGTGTTATTCAAGTAGGAGAAGATCCTGTAAATATTTTAAACTTACCTGATTCTTATAACGATACCATAGATTGTGCTTGGATTCTTGCAGGCCCGACTAATAGAGTTGAAATTAAAATGGAAGGGCATTTCACGTTAAATTGTGATGACGAGTATTTGAAAATAAGCTCAAACACCAGACAAAACACACCTCTAATTGGTAAATATTGCAAAGAAAAACTTTTAGATAGCCCATTAGTTACGCTATTCAGTAACATGTACATTCAGTATCACTCGAATGTGAAAAACAATACAAATATAAAACTTATGGTGAGAACTGTTACTGACCAATGTGGTGGATATCTTAGTTCATATCAAACTACATTTGTATCGCCAAATTATCCTAAAAGTTATTTACCTAACCAGGAATGCTCCTGGGAAATACAGGCTGATTTAGGCTTCAGAGTATCTCTTAAGTTTGTAGAACGATTTTTTGTTGAGGAAACAACTAATTGCACTAAAGATGCTGTCATCATTTATGACTGGAAAGACGAAGATTATACGGAGATAGCAAGGGTATGTGGACGAAACACACCACCTGTATATAATTCAACGTTCAATCGCATGAAAGTTGTCTTACGTACAGATGCTGATAAAAATCTCGATGGATTCAAAGCTGAATGGGATACTATATGCGGTGGAAACTATGTAGCAACTCCAAAAGAACAATTTTTATACAGTCCAGGTTTTCCTTTATACCGACCACGTATGAGTTGCCAATATGAAATATCTGCTCCAAACAACAAAGTTGTACTCAAGTTCCTTGATTTTGAACTAGAAGGCTCTACTCCTGACTGTTTGGCTGATAATTTAACAGTATCAGGCCAGTCAGATTATGACTATCTCTACGAAGTTTACTGCGGTGACATAATTCCTCCCGTCACAACTCGGTCTGAAAAAGTATCATTGAGTTTTAATAGTGATAGATACATACAGAGGAAAGGATTTAGAATTGCGTATTTTATATATTCATGTGGAGGCAGAGTAAACGAGAGTGTTGTACTAACATCATCGCTTTCTGAATATTACGAATTAAATATGAACTGCACGTGGTTCATTGAAGCACCACCTACCAAGATTGTTGTACTTAAATTCCTTTATATTGACTTAGAAAGCCATATAGATTGTTATAATGATTATATTGCAGTGTATGATGGACTCAAAATAGATGATGATAAGCGTTTAGCGCTAATGTGTGGTAATATCAACTCAACGACAACACTTAGAAGCAAAGGGACCACAGCGTTGTTACAGTTTGTATCAGACTCTAGTATAAATCTTAAAGGCTTCAAAGTTCAAGTTTACTTTAGCTATTCTGAAGCAGCTAAATGTGGTGGACTTATTAATTTAACAACCGCATCATCGCAAACTCTGAAATCTCCTTTCATGAATCATACTGTATACGAAGAATTCTTAGATTGTCATTGGTCAATAATATCACCACCTGACACTGTTATAAAAATCAAATTCATCTCGTTCCACGTAGCCCCTTGCCAAAATGTTATCAACCAAACTGCTATAGGGTACAGTAAATGTGATTGCGACTTAGTTGAAATAATGGATGGCTTAAATCCTAATGCCTTAGTAATAGGAATCTATTGTGGTCACAGCCTTCCACCGGAATTAGTCTCATCTGGAAATGTGATGAGAGTCAGGCTGTCCACGGATGGTGAAATAGGAAGTCAAGGCTTTGTGTCCACACTAACAGCTCAGCCGGCAGTATGTGGGACTTCGGTCATTTCAGTGAGCAATACGCCACAACGCTTGAAATCTCCCGGTTATGAAACAGGCTCCATTCCTCGGGGACTTCATTGCGTATATCGCTTGGATGTTAGTGCGTCTCCTTACAGTTTACTACGTATCACTGTTAAAGATTTAGACATACAGCCCCCCGTCACTGACAGTACAAGCGTAAAGCGCTGCAATAGAGACAAGCTGCTGATATCTAGCAATCCAGGCGTTCAACATACTACGCTCGGGAAAGATTTTATCTTGAACCAACACACGGATGACTTCTTTAGCCGTAGTTCCTTTTACGACAGCACTTTACGCTTTCCCAATCGGTTTGAGCTATGCGGGCGTAAGGAGCCTACGGAGTTTTATGTTTATGGAACTACATCTATAAACTTAATCACATCAGCAGACTCAGATTCTAATGTGTATAAAGGTATGGAAATAGAAGCAGTGTTCACAGGATTTTGTGGCAGAAATTATACAGAGCCTCACGGACGAGTCCAGGCTGCTTATATGAATGACTTTGATAGTAACCCCAACCATGACTGTTACACGCTGATCACTGCTCCAGTTAACTATACGATATCCGTGTATTTCTTGAACGTCTTTCCAAGTTACGCAGATTGTTATCTCGACATTCTTGACGGTAATAACGCTAGTGCGCCAACACTTTCTAAAATTCTCACAGAATATGATAACAATAACCCTGTCTTCTCCACTGGTAGATATTTGTTATTGCACAATCATGAAAATGCTGGTGATCGTGTAATTTTCGATTTGGTTTACGTGATATCCGATAAGGGTCGTGGATGCGGTGGAAAACTGCAAAGTGTGGTGGGTAAAGTCACCAGTCCCCTGTACCCGAACGTTTACAGGCGGGTATCGAGCTGCGAGTGGGAGCTTGAGACTCCCTTAGGGACACGTCTACTGCTACATTTCCCTACGTTCGACTTGGGTATTAGTTGCGATCAGAATTATGTGCAGCTGGTGGACAGTAAAGGTGTAGTAGTGCGAACGTTCTGTGAGGACGTACCTGCCGACTACACGAGTGAGGATAACTTTGTGAAGATAGTGTTTGTAACCACCATGAATAATGGTGGCACGGGGTGGGTTGTTGAATTTATTGGAATTCTTTAAAGTTAAACTGCCTCTTAAGAATCAGTATTTGCCAGCCAATGGGATTCAAATGACGTAATATTAATAATTAATTAGAATTAACTTCGTAGTGCCTTTGTTTAGGTGCTTCTTGAGTTGCTCCAGCCTCGGACACCATGATTTATCCTGTCCTGTTACACGTTAGCATTGTCTGACCAGTTCGTTCTGCCAGTTTTTAAGACCTTTTTTGTATTGTTTAATTTCTATTGTTTATAATATTGTTTTATACAATTAGTTTATATTGTAAATCATAACATATGTCACCTAGTAACACTACACGGTGCGTTGTGATGTACATTTTTCACAAAGTTACAACAGTTTTCGATTACATTTCTTAGTTTTTAGGGTTCCGTACCTCAACAGCAAAAAACGGAATCCTTATAGGACCACTCGTGTGTCTTTCTGTCTGTATGTCCGTCTGTCACAGCCAATTTGCTTCGTATCTAATGGACCGATTAAGTTGAAATTTGGTACACCTATGTATTTGTGACCTGTGACCCAAACCCGAACTTGTAACGTAAATAAATGAATTTTGAATATAGGGGTCACTTTTGGCGGGCAAACAAGAAAATTAAAAAAAAAACAGTGGCACTCCAGGAGTGCCGACAGAAGTAAAAACTTGAAAAAAAAATCGGCACCGCGGTAATCAACGCGTTAATGTCTTTTTAATGGTCAAAAGCTGGTGTCATCACGGTGGCGCGAAATCAATGGTTTAGTCCCATCTCAAAAATGCTCAACGCACCTAAAGAAGTTTTCATTTCAAAAAGTTTTGCTAACAGTACCGTGTGACATATCAAATGAAAGGGCTTGTTGCGAAGATCTTAAACATATTTTTTTATGTAATTTTAAAATAAACACTTTTAAAGATATTTAAGAAATTCGATGAAAATTGAACATTCCCCCTTATCTCCGAAACTACTGGACCTAAACTAAAAAAAAAAACAAAATATGGCTCTTTACTCATAGATTATAGGAAAACCTATAAGAAGTCTATGTTCTTAAAATAACATGGTAAATCTCTCAATATTTTGCGTACAAACTTACATTTGCAGTTGGAATGTATGAGAGAACCTGTAATTCACTAATGTTTAGTTTGTATTTGGGATAAATTCATCCCATTAAATATTACACCACAGTAGATAGCAACCTCCTATTTTATAAGTTATTTAAAGTGTATTGTTGTTTTAGTTTTTTGTTGATAATTGTGCCAGAAAATTATTAGACTTTTGTTTTACGGAACAGTATTTATTTATTTATTTATAGAACAGTACCTAGATTTGTAGAACATACCATGGATTGTCAGTGGCATCGGTGTTAAAATTACAGTAGAATGAAAATTATGTAGTTTTATTATTATGTTATTTTTACATTACTGCTCATAAACTTATTTGAAGAGCCTTTCCGCGAGTATATGTTATAATAATTACTTATTACTTAAGTGTTCTAGTGTTTGAAAAAAATAAAGGAATTCAAATTAAAATTGAGCTTCATATGAATTAATAAAATATATGAAACCAACCAAATCAAAAGTGTTTTGAATACCTTTTATGCCTTCCAACCAAAATTGAATTGCTTATCAAAGTAGGTAAGTGCTTCCAGAAAACACAGATCAGCACCCTAATTGCGTAACACACGATCAATCACAATTCATTTTGACAGTTCAACAATATTCATTGCGTTATTTACGTTGTTGAGCGGACAAATTTTTTGAACATATGAAGCAATCGATTAGCAATATCATTCAAAATGATTCAAATTGTGAGTGATCGTAAACGCAATTAGGGTGCTGATTTATCCTCAGTGGTCGATAGCCGACGAAGGTCGACTGGTGACCATGCAGTACTGGGTTCGATCCCCAGATTGAACCGTGTTATTCAAAGAGGAATATCTCAAAAGCAGTCGGAATCTGAATTTCTGCATAACATTCATTTCTGTAATAGCAAGCATAACATAATCAGTCTATTACGCACCCACACTTCCCATTGCTGGGGCACAGACAGGCCTCCTCTCGGTGGTAAAAGGCTCGCCCCCTATTGAATGGGACTTGAAAGTAATAATTACTTATAAATAATTAGTTTTTGCCCGCGGCTTCGCCCGTGTGGATGTGGGAAAATATCCCACAAGAACATGCTACCGGAATTCAGAGTATCCTATGTCCTAAGTGTCCTAACCCAACTTATGGCCTATCCGAACGTACTTAGATGAAAGGCATACCCTTTCATCTAAGTACGTTCAGCCGTTACGGCATGAAAAGGTAACAAATCAGGCAGATAATAAATCTGTTTTAGGGTTCCGTACTCAAAATGAAAAATTGAAACCATTAAAGGATGACTTCGTTGTCTGTCAAGCCCCTTTTTCTCAGAAACGCGTGAAGGCATCAAGTTGAAATATATATCAAAACTTAAATCTACGGTCCCTTGGAGCTGTAAAGAAAATCAAAGTCAAATTCAAAGTCAAAAATTTATTTCAAATAGGCCCATGTATAGCACTTTTAAACGTCGAAATTTACAAAATAATATAATTGATTCTAGTCGCACCTTCCAAAAGGTAGTTTTCGTATGGAGAAGAATGAGCAAGAAACTCCACCGTTACTCTTTTAAAATCTTTTACAATAGTTTGTATAAGTACGTACATTAGTTAAATAATTATATGTGAAGACGATGCACCTAGAATAAAATTACTATACCACAATAGGTAAAAAGAAATTCAACGCAATAAAAAAATACGGCCATTTAATTATACTGCATATTTGTGTTGACATTCGCTAATAAAACAAAGCCTATATGGTAATTTCCGTTGACCTAGCAGCAAGAAGTTTGGCGAGAAAACTTTCATCCCCTATATATCACCCCCTTTAGGATTATTTTTGAGACAAAAAGTAGCCTATGTCCTAACCATTTTTTTTTTCGGGTAGGAAGTTTTCAAATAACTTCTCCCGCTCTGGGCGGAGCGGGAGGGCGTGTCGGACTCTTAGTGACTAAAACACACCCGTGTATCTTCGGTTGCCCTGTTGCCGGGGGCCACGATTTCCCTTTCGGTTTTCTTTTTCTTCGCACCCCCGGCAGGCATTGGTCCTAACGGATCCCGTCAATTCTGCTGACATCTCTTTGAGGCGCGCGTGGAACACAACGCGCCGTCGACCCGGGCCTGGTCCTTATCGGACGGTGAGCTACCCATTGCTCACCGTCCGCAAGCCCGCGCCTACGGTGGCCGGAAATCGGCCTGTGATTCCCGACGTCCAAGGCGTCTCCTCCTGCGGCGGTTAGGGGCGCGAGGGCGCGAAATTTGCCTCTCCCTCACGCGTTCCGCCTCCTCCTTTGCGAGCATTACCGCTTCGCAGAAAGAGGTGACGGCCTCCCATTTCCTCTCGCTCCGTAACATGGCCTGAACCAGGGCCGGACGCGACAGATCACCGCCGCCAATCGCCTCCACGAGGACGCGGCGATGCTCCGCCCAAGCCGAGCAGAGCTCCACCGTATGCTCCACCGTGTCCTCCGGGCGATCCACACAATGGTGACACCCGGGCATTTCCTCCCGCCTTATCCTGTACAGGGCTCCCGAAACAGTAATGTCCGGTGAGGACCTGCGTCAGGCGGAAGGTGAGGACGCCGTGGCGCCTCTTTAGCCACTCCTCAAAGTGGTGTCTTATCGCCGCAATTGTGGCGTACCCAGACGTGGGTTGCGACAATCGCACTCTCCATGACGCCATGAGATCCCGCCAGAGCTCTGTCCGCTGTGCCATGATTTCTCGCGACAGCGGACTTAATCCCCGACGTTTCGCCTCCTCGGGCCACTCCCAAATGTGCGCGAGGATCTTTTCCTCCAGATCCCATGGCGGTAATCTGACAGGGAGGCTCGCCGCCTCACAGGAGACCATAAGGCATCCTCGGGCCAGCCGGATGGCCACAACCCTCTGGGACGCGTTCAACCGGCGAGCTGGCCGCAGCCTTAGTGAACGCGCCCACACCGATGCCCCGCAAAGGGCCATGGACCGCACGACCCCCGCGCAGAGCCTCCGGCAGGAGGCACTTGGACCCCTCAGATTGGGCAGGAGCCGCTTCAACGCAGCCCCGGCCCGCTCCAGTCTGGGAGCCAAACGTTGGAAGTGTTTGACGAAATTCCACCGGCTGTCGAGGACGAGTCCCAGATACTTCATCGTCGACTCGACGCCGATGTGAACACCTCCCGCCATTACCTGGGAACCCGACGGTGGCGCATTCCGAGGTCCATGAAAACCCATGGCCTCGGACTTGTGCAGGGCCACCTTCAGTCCCAACTACCAGATCCTGTCGACGATTATCTCAACCCCGCGTGTCGCTAAGTCGGCCGCCGCCTGGTACGACCTCCCCAGCGTCAGGACCAATGTGTCATCAGCGTAACAAACGACGCTGACGCCACTAGGGAGGTCAGCGCGCAGCACCCAGTCGTATCCGATGTCCCACAGATGCGGTCCCAAGACCGAACCCTGTGAGACACCGCACGACACCTCTCACCGGTTCCACTCTCCTTGGTGACCTTGGTGACCGGTCGAGGACTATTTGACGGACAGGGCCGTCATCTATGACAAATAGTCCTCGACCATACGACAGAGGTAGGTCCCGGCCCCACCCGCACCAGCTGCTCGACGAGGCGGTCTGCAATGACTCTTTCAAAGAGCTTGCCTATCTCGTCGAGCAGCACGATGGGCCGGTAGCTGGACGGAGAGTCCGCTGGGCGCCCCGGCTTCCTGATGAGGACCAGTTTCCCCGTCTTCCAAGGAAGTGAGAACTGGCCCCTCCCTACCTGCATGCGCTTAGGAGCCCCCTTAGGCGAGGCCGAGAGCCCCCAAGGCCAGTACCCAGGCTTTTCCAGGTATGCCATCGGGTCCTGGGGCAGTATTTTTCGCATTCATCTTGCGTACCGCCACTCTAATTTCTACCTCGGTCACCTCCGGAGCATCGTCGTCGTCGTCGGCGGTGTGATCGCATCGGCATCGGGCACCGCAGTAGGCGGAGCCATGGGCGGAGGGGTATGTTCCCCCTTGAAGAAAACAGAGCACTCACCACGTCCTCCACAAGCTGGGGCTGGAGACTCTGCATCAGCAGGGGAGCCCATGGGCGGAGTTTCTCCCCCACCATCTTATATGGGCCTCGGGTCTCCAGCAACTGTACCCTAGCCCGCAAGATTTTCGCTTGGAGGGCGGTCTTCGCCGCTCTGTACCCCTCGTATGGCTTCCGTATCCGGAGGGCGGATACGGAGTCTGCGGTGCCTGGCGTACCGGCGTCGCGCAGCAACGCACGCCCTGCGCAGGGTCTCCAACTCCCGCGACTACCAGTACACCTGGCGCGAAGCACGTCCGGGCCGGAGCCGGGGCATTGTCACGTCACATATATTGGACATGGCCTCCCGGAACCACTCCACCTCGTCATTGATGTCAGCAGGCCTGTCCGGTGATGACACCCAGGCTTGCACGATCGCGGCTTCCAGGAGGAGCTTCCGGTCCAGCTGGTTCAGCGCCCACCGTAAACCACTCGGGGCCTGTCGGACCGGCGCGCTCGATGTCTAACCTAGGATGCCATTTATGTCCTTGCCAAATTTTATCGAAATCCGTTCAGTTGTTTAGACGTGAAAAGGTACAGACAGACATTCTTGTACTCAAACCTCAGTTGACCTGATATGGTTTTTACCCGACTGCCGCAGAAGGAGGGTAATGTTTTTCGAGAGTATGTATATATATATGTTTGTTTATTTCTTTGGCACGCTCTGTAGCCTAAACGGCTTGATGGATTTTACCATGTGAGGTGTTGTTAGATTTGTCTTGTGACTTGTGGGAGTGACATAGGTTATATAATATTTATATATTGCATTTGCAAATTAAAAAAGGGAGGAGTATGTATAAAAAAAATACTACATTATTGGTATCAAATAAAAGCTAGTAATGAGTCAATACATAGGGAACCGATCACTATTCCGATTTTTTTTGTTCGAATTTGATTTTACCGAAAAATATTGACTGACGTCTTTTTTGCTATATTCATTCTTTGACATATTTTTAGATCATCGAAGTGTCATGTGTCAAAGATATTATTATATTAGTTTTGCCGATTTACAAAATAACTTTTTGCTATTGGCTGAAGCCTCTTTTGAACTTTTTTCTTTTACCAAATGATTTATTTATTTATTATGCCATATTTTCACCATACCGAAACAACATTTTACGGAATATTACTTGGTTAAAAATAGAGTCGGATGTTTTGTTTTTTTTTTTTTTTTAATCATTTGCTTTATTTGACCCTAGCAATAAGAAATAGGATCAACTGGCATCAAAAAAGTTTTTATGAAAATTGGCAATTTTTTGCTGACTGTACATTTTCTTCGAAATCTGTGAATGCAGATCAACATGTTTTAAAAAGTTAAGGACAGTCTCCTAAGACTGTTTTCTTGTAGCGAAAATGCCCTTATTTCCCCATCTCAAAATCCATCCTGTATATGTTATGATTGACTGCTTAGATCCATAAAGCTACAGCGTGATGATAATCTTTTAAAAGGTTAAATCCGTAACTAGTTGCAATATCTAACCTTTTGGCTAGCGTTTTTACAATTTGCGGTAAACGAACGATACGAACTTATTGTAATATTGCTCATCCCCTATAACAAATAGCGTGGTAATAATTTTTGAAAAGTCTATTGTGACGTTTCCATTGTTTGACTTATTGATTATTTATACCAATTTTCAAGTTAACCAAGCCACACAGTAAAATCCTCCTCTGTAAACATGAATACCCGTTTTCGTGATGAAGGAGTGAGTGAGTGAGTGAGTGAGTGACCTTTCGCTTTTATATATTTAGAAGATAACTGGCAAAATAATGAGCTTTGGCTGGTTACCCTTCGGGTAGAGTCCGTCTCACGAAAGAAGTCCCACGGCAATAAGTGGAACTAATGTGCCCGGAAAAAGGTCGGAAGTGGCTTTTTTTAACTGGTTCTACACCCACGACAAATAAAATACGGTATTACACCAAAGAAAAACAACCGACTTCCAAAAAAAACACTACAAAGTGAAAAATAACTTAAATTTCGGAAGTCGATGGCAAATAATTAAAATACAAACCAAAGACACTGACTTCCAAAAATTTAAGTTATTTTTCACTTTGAAGATTTTTTTTTTTTTCTGGAAAAATGTTTTTATTTCTCGCTTTTTACTGGGTAGTTTGTAATTTATTTAAGTTACAATAGTCTAATCTCATCTGTTAATCACCTTTTACAAAATATTGCTTTTCCCGATGCAGGGACGTTAATCGTTGAGGAGTTCTCCTGGTACTTCACCATCAGCTACACTTCTCCATATGCATTGTGACGAGCATAAATTGCATTGCAACCATATTAAATTAATCGATTCGCAACCCGTGAAATACTTATTATTAATTCTTGTGGCTATTTGTGGTCTTCATCATTTCACTTCACCAAATGTTGCTTTCCAAGAGCAACTGCATGAGTTACTATAAAACATACCCAAATCGAAGAGAAGAATAATAAAGAGAAGAATTTGAAGAGTTCCCTCGATTTCTCCATGATCCCATCATCAGATCCTGGTTTCCTTATCATGGTGCCACCCTTGGGATATCTCCTTTCTAACAAAAAAAAAGAATCATCAAAATTGGTGTGGTTCTAAACCTCCTCCTTTTTTTGAAGTCGGTTAAAAAGGCTACAACTTCCGTTGAGAGAGCAAATAACGGAGAATACATACCAAAGCAGAACTCAACAATATAACTTGGTTGACTACAGATAACACAACATAATAACTTGTAACTCGATTAAGAATCTAGGTGAAGTGTATAATAAAATTGTAGCAAAGTCAAAACTGTACGTACATGGAATATTTTTGAAAAAAATGTAATTGCTACGAGGTCTGGGATCGATTCTAATGCCGAAAATATAGTTTTTAGAATTTTTGTCTGTTTTTCTGTATGTATGTTCCAGCATGACGCAAATACTACTAGACAAATTCTGTTAAAATTTTACATAGAATATCCCTATAGGTCTGGTCAAACTGTAGGAGTTTGACCGGACTTTTTAAACTATCATGCTATTTGCTATGGGGGATTAGCAATATTATATTATGTTCGTATTATTTAGAAAAAAACGCGCTAAAAGATAGGATATTGTAGATGTTTATCAATTTAACTTTTTAAATGATTATCATCACGCTATACCTTTATGGAATTAAGCAGTCAATCATGAAATATATTGGAAGGGCTATTTTAGGTAACTTTCAACGAAACAATAAACTCAGCGGTTGGACGATTGCTTTGCAAACATGGGGTTGTAAGTTCGATTTCCAACTATGGTGATTTTTTTTGGTTTTCTTTTTTTGCGTTTTGTAATACATTTTTTTTTATTTTTTTTTTGATGATGTATATCTATACATTTAATAAAATCGTAGCGAAGTTAAAACTGTACATTGAAAATTTTTGAAAAAATTTATTGATACGAGGTCTGGGATCGATTCTTCGGTGGAAGTTTGCCCAACTTGGGCGGAGCATCGCCGTGTCCTCGTGGAGGCGATCGGCGCCGGTGATCGCTCGTCCGGCCCTGGTTCAGGCCATGGTAGTGAGCGAGAGGAAATGGGAGACCGTCACCTTCTTCTACGGTAATGCTCGCGAAGGAGCAAGGGTTTTGTTTTTGACACTCTTACTTCTATGTTTGTTTATAATTTTCCAAACACCTTTTGAGATGTTCGTTGATTTTGCTAATTCTGATTGTACTGTTAGCCTTTTGGCTATATTTAATACTTTCCTGTACAGAGTGATGTATTTTTGCCTATAATCTATCACAGCATCATTTTGTCTATTCCCTTTGCCAGCATAAAGAAATCGTTTCATTTCACTAAAAACCTTTACTCCCTTAGTAATAAAGGACAATATAGATGTACTAGCGGAACCTTTAAGCATTTTTTATAATAAGTGTTTTGACAAAGGAATTTTTCCAGATCAACTGAAGATAGCCAAAATAATACCCGTACACAAAAAGGATCTAAAACAGACACAAAGATGTATAGACCATTTTCATTACTACCTATTCACTCAAAAATTCGTGAAAAGCTAATTAAAACTAGATTACTCAGATATTTCAACCTAAATGGAGTGTTAAGTAGAATACCAATTTGATTATCAGAAAAACGTTGGGACACAAGACGCAATATCGACTCTAATTAAGGACGTAGTTAGCAGGATGGACGACAAACAGAAAGTAGTAGGGCTTTTCTTAGACTTGAGTTCAGCATTTGACACGGTAGAAAAACTTGAGCACTACGGTGTCAGGGGTAAAGTATTGGCACTTCTCACGTCTTATTTAAAAAAAAAAACAGGAAGGTGTTCGTGGAGATCAAAACAGTGGAGTCACAGACAAATTTCTCAGGGAAATATTGTCCAAGTGAAGAAACATATAGGTCCCAATTGTCTTCTGTGCACACTGGCGTACCACAACACTCCATACTGGGTCCGATATTTTTTATCGCGTTTGTTAATGACCTTATACAACACATGAGTGTAAAAGCTGCGGGATCTATTCAGCTTGTGGTATTTGCCGACGATACCAATGCAGTTGTTTCGGCTGACAATATACACGTTCTTAATTCTATAGTTAATAAAACCTTAAATATCTTCCACAGCTGGTTTTGTGTTAACAGTCTTAAAATTAATGCCAGTAAAACCAATGTAATGCTTTTTCGTTCTACTTCCAAAAATAAAGATAGCATTGACTGCGTCATAAATGGAGAAACAGTGAACGTGGTCCCAATGGTTAAGTTTCTGGGAGTTCATATCGATAGCCAGTTAAAGTGGAAACAAGAGAAAACATACCTAGAGAAAGCAATCAGCTCTGCCTGTTACGTACTAAGAAGTCTAAGAAAGGAGGTAACCATAAAACATTTAAAAATGGTCTAATTACACATTAGTTGAGTCAAACCTGAGATATAGTATACTTTTCTGTGAAGGAAGTTATGATTACAATACTCAAAAAGCCTTTGTAATTCGGAAAAGAGCAGTCAGAACCATAGCTATAATTCAACAGCAAGAATTATGCAAGCCACATTTTAATGACTTAAATATATTGACAGTCCCAAGCTTGTAGCTTTTTGCCCTACTTAGTTACTTATAAAAATATATCTATGAATATGAGATTGAAGATGAAAGTCAAAAAAGGGAGAGTACAAGAAGAAAAGGTCTCCAGATGAAGTTGAACGTTGTAAAGCATAGCGCCTACCACAAGTCATTAAAAAGGTTCAATAAACTGCCGACAGAAATAAAAAGTCTAGTATATACAAATGGGTTTCAGAATAAGCTTAAACGGTTCTTGTTAAATAAGTGTCTATATTCTATTGATGAATTATAAATTAATACAAAAGTCGAAAGCAACATAATTTTATGGATTTGAAATGGAAATATTAATTGAACTTTATGAATTGACTTATGATTTTTTTTTTTTTTTGTTTTTATGTAGTTTGGATAATTGTAATGATTTAAACATAGATTGCATGCATGATGTTTCTTATATATTTAGTTATAGAAATTCAGACATGATGTCAAAATTGTCATTGAATAAATGAATTGAATTGAATTGAAGGAACAACTTGAGGAAGTAAAGACGGTCAGTAATAAGTCGTTCACATACGACTTTGAGCGCAATGGGAACTGTAAGACGTGGCGCATCTACCTGCCATTCGTATAATAATGCGGTAGATAGTGGACCTATGTGTATATTGGCATCCTTGAATGAGGAAGAAAACAGCTGTGTTGATTCACAAAATAAACATGTTGTCATACCTACGAGCGACAGTGATACTGCCGTTTCATTCGCTCCACTACCAAATGCAGCGAACAATGGGAGTTTCCAGCCATCTTTGTCACTGGCGCCTATAATGCCAGCGGAAGCACGGAAGCAGCAAATAAACTCACAGAATATATTGATTGCGCCGATAACTAGTCAAACAGGTAGTAATGAGCAGCAACGTACACCTGTGCCTGATAATAAGGAAGGATGGACGGTGGTACATTTACGCAAGAAACACGGTTCACAGTTTCACTTTGCAGGACGGAAAGGAACCGCTAATGTTGACATGACAGCTAACTTTAAAGCCGCAGATGTAAAAATACCGTTTATGTTGTACAATCTGTCGAAAGATGTGAGTACTGAGGATATTGCAAGTTACATAAAGGCTAAAACATAGGTTATCGTGGCCCCGGAGAAGATTGAAACGAAATTTTACTATGGGGTCGGGCTGCAGATATCGACTCTATTTTTATTCTGCAGAAAAGAGCCATCAGAGCCATATATGGCCTCCGCAGGCGCGACTCTCTAAGGGAACTGTTTAAAGATATTAACATCATGTCAGTACCTTGTCAATATATCTATGAAAATAGTATGTACGTAAGGAAAAATCTACATCTTTTTAGTACAAGAGGTGCAGACACAATTATATCACTAGAAATAGAGACCAATTAGTTCAACCAGGTTTCAGATTGGCAAAAGTGGACTCATCTTTTATGGGGTACTGTTTAAAATGTTACAATAAAATACCTCCCCACATACTTCAACTGAATGAAACGAAATTTAAATCTTATATAAAACGCACACTATGCTGCCAAGCATATTATAAGTTGGGGGATTACATCGCTGATATAAATGCTTGGCCAAACGCTGGTCCTACTCCACAAGGGCGCATAAACTAATTGATTAGCATTTGAAAATACTGTTGGAGTTGCAGAAGATTTAAAAACTACTCATCTTTGCATTGTATAAATTCAATCCCTTAACACTGTATAATTTCATAACACGTGTGAATACTATGTACCTACTTTAAGTTCGATGAATAATAAATCATAAAATGAAATTTTTTAAGCAACTTCAAAAAAAGGAGGAGGTTTCTCGATTCGGCCGTATATTGGTTTTTATGTGTGTTCGCGGATAAATTCGTCGTTTATGAACCGATTTTGATGATTCTTTTTTTTGTTGGAAAAAAGGTAGAACCATGATAAAGAAATTAGGATCTGATGATGGGATCCTCAGGACAGAACTCTTCAAACATTATAGGCAAACCTATAGCGATTTGGGTATTGTTTATAGTAACTCGTGCAGTTTCTCTTGGAAAGCACCATTTGGTGAAGTGGAACTGATGATGAAGACCAATGGCCACCGGAATTACTCAGTAATAAGTATTTCACGGGTTGCAATTCGATTACTTTATGGCTTATATGGTTTCAATGCAATTTATGCTCGTCACAATGCATATGGAGAAGTGGAGCTGATGGTGAAGTACCAAGAGAACTCCTCAACGATTAACGTCCTTGCATCGGGAAAAGGAATATTTTGTAAAAGGTGATGAGCAGTTGAGATTAGACCATTGTAACTTAGATAAATTACAAACTACCACTAAAAAGCTAGAAATAAAAACTTTTTTACAAAAAAGAAACAACCTAAGTCGGTGTCTTTGGTTTTGTATCTTAGCTATCTGCCACCGACTACCGAAATTTAAGTTATTTTTCACTTTGTAGTGTTTTTTGAATGTCGGTTTTTTTTTGTAAAAATGTTTTTCAAGGAGAATTATAGACGAAAATGTAAACTTAAGAGCTTCAATTGTAAATCAATTAAGAGATCAGTTGATTACGTAAGAGAATTATGTTGAATGTCGGATGTGATTGCACTACAAGAGAATTGGTTACTATCACATGATATCTGAACACCATCTCGGCCCTCAGCCCCGGCTTCGGTTCTACAGGCGTCTCAACCATAGAATGGTCTGAGTTTCTGCATGGTCGACCATATGGGGGAGTGGCCTTGCTATGGAGAACCAGTGCGTTTGATACTGTTTCGGTCATACAGTATAATAACGAAAGATTGGTCGCGATTAAGGTAGTTATTGAGAATCGAGATTTTTTTTATATTTTCGGTGTATGCCCGTGTGTAACATTAAATATTTTAGGTGAGTTCACCGAGTGTGGAATGTAATAATGTGGAAAATGTGTTTGTTAGGAGATTTCAACGCGCACCTGAGTGAGTTATTCTGTAATGAATTATTAAAGTATTGTTGTGATATTTTAACCAGTGCTGATATTGGCATACTTGGTAGAAGTTCAGGCACGAGTGACTCACACGGATGCCTTAGATGGTTGGATCATTCCTTGGTAACAAGTGTTACTAAGTGTTCTATTTTGAAAGTAAATGTTATTAATGATGTTTCTTGGTCTGACCATTTTCCCCTGGAAATTACATGTAATTTTAATGTGTTAGTGCCGAAATATAGGAATAAAAGAGTAGTTCCAAATAAAGTAATTTGGGGAACTAGAAATTCTGAGCAAATACGTCACTGATTTTTGTCACGAAGCCCTCCGTGATATTGATTTTCCTAGTCAATTCACGAAATGTACTGATAAGTTATGTAATAATCACTTATCGGAGTAGGTAGATTGATTTGGGGTCAATGAACTGGCACGTATACATTAAATGGATATGCCTCCGGGATTCCGGGATTTTGAAATTATTAAGATTTTTTTAAGGAATTTTAAATGTTGTAATGTGTAGAATAAAGAATACATCAATATGAATAAGAAATGTTTAACCCTTTTGCTGTTATTGCATTGAATGCGAAAAAATATTAAGAAGTGTAAAAAGATATTATTATTTATTTATTCAAGAATAGTACTAATTACAAGCAGCAGATAATATACTTACAAGAAATAACTACTAAATTAGTCATATTATGTAAGTTTCGAATGGATGCACAACAGTAAGATTCACTTTATTAACTATATCCTGAGAGCTGTGGCGGAGAGCTATACTCCAAATTTAAAACATTTTGTGCGGAGGCTGCTCAGATAGGAAGCATGCTTTCTTGTCTGGTCGTCCTCTGCATTGAATGTCTATTATTTCAAATATTTTACATCAATACTACTAACACTAAATTATAAGTTATTTTGTAATACCTACTAACACTATATGGATCACTGTTGTCTGAATTAAATGAATTTTAATTTAATTTAATTACTTGATAAATAAGAAAAAAAAAACGATTTTAAATGTTTATCTATCGCATTCTATAAATTTCATATTCATATTCATTTATTGCGAACCATAATGTGTATAAAAGGTGTTACATGAGGCTTAGAGCTAAGGTACAGTTATGGACCCTGTTAGGGCACAGCAACATACAATAAAAAAATAAACATAAAAATTAAAAATACAGAATTAAAATTAAAAAATAAATTAAATTAAGAAATTAGCGATAACAATAATAATCATAAAATAACATGTCAGGTCGGTAGTGGGTTATAATGGTGTTGTGTACAGGGAAGAATTTAAATGTCAAAATTTATTTATCTTCCAAGAATTCCTTTAGAGTGTAATACGATTTTAATATAAGGTATTCTTGGAGACTGTCTTTAAATCTATTTTCATACTCAATATCCTTAATAGAATTTGGGACCTTATTATATATTTTCACACACATGGCTAAAGGTCCTGAATGGAACATTGTTAATTTAGAGCTAGGTAAGGCTAGTTCATGTTTGTTCTGGCGTCTAACACTGCGATGTTGTGGACGAAGGTCCTTAGTGAGTGGGAATAGTGACTGATGCTTTCTTACAAATTTGCTAACTTCTAAAATGTAGATACCGGTTAGTGTAAGGATTTTGTGTTTTACAAATAATGGCTTGCAGCTTTCTGTGTTATCTATATTAGCAAGAATTCGTACACATTTCTTTTGTAGAATAAAAAGTCTATCCTTGTCTACACTGTTTCCCCACACCACGATTCCATAAATTAGCCAGGAGTATGCGTAGGCATAGTATGCTGTTAGAGCAGTTTTAAAATCAGTAGCTCTTTTAAGCTCCTGTAAGGCATATATAAAACTAGCTAGTTTATTTGCCAAAGTATTTATATGGGCTTTCCAGTTTACATTAGTGTCTATAGTCAAACCTAACAGTTTAAACTCGTTTATGCATTCCAGCTTTATATTGTTGTATGAGTAGTTTATATCCAATTTGCGTTTTTGGTATGGTCTATATTGCATTAGCTTCGTTTTGTCAAAATTTAATTCTAAGTTGTGATCTTTTAACCATGCTATTATTTTGGAGAGCTTATCATCTAGACTTAAGTTTAGATTTTCTGTATTGGTGTAAGGAAAAATGATGGAAATATCGTCAGCAAATAAAATACTTTGAGCGTCAATTTCTTTAGGGAGGTCATTAATATATAGTAGAAATAATAAGCATCCCAAAACGCTGCCTTGTGGTATTGACATTGTTGTTTTTGCTTTATTCGATCTTACTCGTGTTATTTGGCCAGTGTGTGGATCGCTATGTTCTACTTCTACGAATTGTTCCCTATTTTCTAGGTACGAGCAGAACCATTTGTGTGCTATACCTCTAACACCTATTGCATATAATTTGTTTAGTAAAATTTTGTATGAGACTCTGTCGTAGGCTTTGCTCATGTCCAGTAAAATCCCTACCGCATATTGTTTATTATTAATTATATTTAGAGCTTCCTGGATATACTTAAATATTGCTAATGTCGTGGATTTGTTTTTCCTGAACCCATTCTGACTATCATTGAATATTTTATATCTTTCGTAAATTTCTAATGTAGTAGTTTAAAAATCCTTACTTTTACAATATTTGATTCAATCCGTAAGTAATAAAATCAAATCCCGGAAAAAGGCTTATCCATGTTATGGTTTCTATGACTATTCATGATGCGAGTACGTGAAATGAATCTACCTACTCCGATCACTGGTAATAATCAATAACACAGATTACTAATTAAAAGTATGACAACCAAATTATATCTGTCTATCAGACGGCTGCTAGTTCGACCCATAATACTTTTGTTAAGAATAAGAATAGATTTGTAGCGGGGTGGAATAAACATGTGAAAGAGGTACATGCGCAGGCGCGGCTTGGGTTTCAAAGGTGGATCTTACGTGGAAAACCTGCGTCGGGAGATGTATATCAGGAAATGAAAATGTCGAGACATAGATTTAAAACTAAGTTGAAGTGGTGTCAGAACAATGAAAACCAGATAAAAATGGATATCATTGCAACCCTTCACGAAAAAAAGAAATTTAGTTCTTTTTGGAAGTAAACAAACTCTCTGAATCCTATCCTGAGCCGAGCCTGCCATCGAACTTTGATGGCTTATCACATAAAAGTGATATAGCCAACATGTTCATGAATAACTTTAAAGTCGCTCCGCATATAACAAATGCATCTAGGCGAGGCATTCGGACCTCCTGTGAAGGTGATCCTCATGTAGGATTCAACGTGAAAGATGCGTTAAAAAGTATGAAACGAGGCAGGTCACCAGGGCGCGATGGTTTTAGTGTTGAGCATTTAAGTTCTTCTGGTGTACATTTACGTAGATTACTCGCCATGTTATTTAATTTTTGTGTGGGTCACTATTACCTGCCTGACGATCTCGTAAAAATTGTCGTAGTTCCCATAGTTAAAAATAAGACAGTGGATTTATCCGACAAAAACAATTATTATAGGCCCATTTCACTGGGTATAGTCATTAGTAAAGTGCTGGACAGCCTGCTTGAGAGACAGTTAAATATGCATATCAATCTCAACGACGACGCACAGTTTGGTTTTAGAACCAGTTTGTCGACGGAAAGTGCAATCCTGTGTCTCAAGCAGACTGTGCAGTACTACATAAACTGAAGACACCTGTACATGGTTGTTTTCTGGACCTGTCGAAGACTTTTGACCTGGTGAATTATGATATTCTGTGGCAAAAAATATCGGATGAAACAAACCTTCCACCTGAGGTTATAAATCTATTTAAATTTTGATATGAAAGTCATATAACCTGTGTTAGATGGTCAGATGCTCAATCAGTACAGTATGGGCTTGATTGTGGAGTGAGGCAGGGTGTTGACTTCACCCACTCTATTTAACCTGCACATAGACCGGCTGGTTGGTGAGCTGGGTAGCAATATGTTTGGTTGTTTTGTAGATGGAAGAATGATCAACAACATTAGTTATGCTGATGACATGGTGCTGCTCAACTCATCAATCTGTGGATTAAGAAAGTTGTTGGCAATATGTGAGAGGTATGCGGGGGCTCATGGCTTGAGGTATAAATGAAATGAAATGAAATGAAATTGTTTATTCTGTAAATAGGATATCGGAATCACTTTTACACGTCATATTAAAAAAATAAAAATAAGCTAGTTGAGTTCGGCGTTTCCTATCTGACTACACTGAGAAAAAAGGCCGAAACAAACTCAGAGGTCACAGTCTCTTTTAAAGTCCAGACATAATCTTGGTCAGGCCATATGAGGAGCATGTAGATTAGTGTCTGAAATGGTCTTTTGAGGACACAGATTTGAGTGGACCTGTCCAGTCAGTGCAAGCATTTGTCAGTAATCGTGGAGCTCAACTCAGAACTTAAGGAGCTCAACTTGACGAACAATACCAAAGAAAGGACATTTGGGTAGGCCGCATAAACTACTCAAACTGCCAGAACATAATTAAAACTAACTGAAAAATGAAAATAATAATGATATCCACATAGTCCTCACATTCACAATAATAAATTAAAATAATATAATACTTTACAAAGTAATCATGTCATTTTGAATATCAATGTCAATGTGTATATAAAACTGGTATATTTTGATGATTTTACAAAATAATTAAAATGTTAAGTTTTATCACAAGGCTCAGCAGAGCGAGCAGTTCAATCCCAAGCTTTTTTATCTTCTAAATAATCTGAAATTTTATAATTCCATTTTTGACAAAGTTCGGTTTTAATACAGATTTTAAATCTATTAATGGGTAAGTTTCGAATGTCAATGGGAATGGGAAGTTTGTTGTAAAAGCGTATACTTTGACCCATGAACGAGTTGCCTACTTTGTGGAAACGTGTGCGATGTACAGCAAGATTGTGTTTATTCCTGGTATTTAAACTATGAATATCGGACATTTTCTTAAAATTTGATATATTTTTGTGTACATACAATAGGTTTTCAAAAATATATTGTGAGACTACAGTCAGAATATTTATTTCTTTGAATTTTTCTCTAAAGGAATCTCTTGGACCTAGGTTGTAAATGGCTCGAACAGCCCTTTTCTGTAGAACAAAGATAGTATCAATGTCCGCACAGGTTCCCCAGAGAAGAATCCCATATGACATAAGACTATGAAAATAACTAAAATAAACAATTCTTCATAGCAGACATGTGCGCACGCACATGTCTGCTATGTTCTACATGTTCATGTAGCCAATTAATGAATAATTATTTTATTTTTAAGTTGAATGGAATGCCCAGGAATGACGTCGAAATATTTAGCGCGGTGCCTCAAAAAGGGTAGGTTTTTTTTTTTTACTATTGATACAGAAATAGGAAGTACTTTCTCGACAACAGAGAAACTAGAGCATCAGACGAATAGAGGGTGGTAGAGCGAGCGTAGTGAGCTGGATTTTTTTACAGAAATAGGAATTATACAGAAATAGGATTTATTTTGTCAACTGAAATAGAAAAGTTTGAAAATGATGCAAGAGCGAGCGCAGTGAGCTCGAAAAAATTTGCATCCCACCCCGGATAGGTAAGATTTTCTTTTGCTATTCGTACAAAGTCAAATAATTTATTCAATTAGGCACATAAAAGACACTTTTGAACGTCAAAATTTACAAAAAAATAGAATTTAAATTTAAATTCGACGCCGCCATCTTGGATTTACATTTTGACCTCATTTTCGGCTTTACCACTCTCGAAAACTATGAAAACGACACATATGTCGAAAAAAGAAAAAAAAATCGCAGCCATATTGGATTTTCACTTATCCCACCATCCGCCATCTTGAAATGAAATGAAATGAAATTTCATTTGCAAGAATTGTAGTACATACAGATGGTCGGGTTTTTTAACAAGTTCTAAAACAATTCGCTAAAACTAGCATGCAAAATTACATAAATTAAATAAAAAGCTAATAAAATTGGAACATACATCATAGTTATTTTAATAAGAATAAAAATGTCAATCATCTATTTATATAAAAATGAATCCCTCTTTCCCTTGGTCACGGCATCACGCTAAAACGGATGAACGGATTTGGGTGAAATTTGGGATATGGATAGACTTTGACCCGGAGAAGGACATAGGATACTTTTTATCCCGATATTCCCACGGGATCGAGACTTATGCGGGTGAAACCGCCGGGCGCAGCTAGTAGTTAATATTTTTAAATCTTTAAAAAGAGGTTTACATGAAGTCAATGGTGGCACATCACAAAGAGCACGGATACATTGTTTTTGGGCTATAAATACCCTATTTATAATGGATTGTAATTGAAGCATTTTGAAAATCCGTGTCATCTTTAATTGACTCCACTTTTCTAAAAAGGATTTTTACTTATATTTTTTAACCCCAGATAGTAATTTGAAAAGTGCAAATGTCAAACTCTAAATTACCTCATCGAAACAACCACCACCAAAACAATCACCCATCACCATCCTCAGCCGTACCAAAACTATGTGTTTCTGGCAAATAAA
Organism: Omphaloscelis lunosa; assembly: GCA_916610215.1. NCBI lineage: Eukaryota > Metazoa > Arthropoda > Insecta > Lepidoptera > Noctuidae > Omphaloscelis > Omphaloscelis lunosa. The sequence continues at coordinate 1,960,906 of OU744250.1, read as the reverse complement.
CATTTGATTTGATTTGTAAAAACAAATAACAAAGATTTGATTTAAAATCTGCTTGTTGCGAATTTTTGACCCTGACTATCTTAAACGAACTTTTGATATCAACTTATGAATTGGTATCATTTTGACTAATGAACTGAATGAGACGAAATTCAAATCTTATATAAAAGGCCCTCCAGAAGCTGTTTGATTCCTTCATACTCGAGACGAAAGTCGAAAGTCTTTGAACAGTGATGACCTATGGCACTGAAACGGGGTCTCTCACAATGAGCTTTATCAAAATGCTAAAAGTCACCCAAAGGGCAATGGAGAGGGCTATGTTTGGAGTTACCCTACGTGATCGAATCAGAAATGAAGAGATTCGCAGGAAAACCAAGGTAACCGACATAGCCCGAAGAATTACCAAACTTAAGTGGCAGACTGGCAGTGGCCGCAACAAAGCGGCAACGCCCATGTGGCCTCACTAGAGGGTTAGCTTACTTGAAGCGCTGAAACACGTCATTATTTATTTTGTAAACTATAATCTCATTATTTTCATGTACCTATATATATGTTTACAAATTTTTTCATTGCACATTGTGTGGTGTACAATGTTTGGACATTGATTCGCGTGTGTCTTACTATCATGTATTTGGTACCTAGGTAATTCATTTTTAGACATGGCAGAATCGTAAGTCCGTGACTAAAAGAAAATTTAAGCTGCTTGTTCGAGTTAATTGAACACTCAGCGAAAATGTATAATTGCTTCGAACACAAATATGCACATTCGCTCGTTCACCTAAATGTGGGCCAGTTCGCGTACAGATATCATTAGAGAAACCACTTACTCAAAACCATTACCATACCATTTTACCTTACATTTTACCAATAATTAAGTTAGTTATATAGTTTACCATTTTCTACCATGTCTTGTAACTAAGTGTCATAGTAATTCAATATAGCTATTTCCCTTATAATTCGCGACTTTAACTTATAACATCTATGCTATATCCTATCATTACGAGAAAAGTGTGTTAGGTCACCATAGCGCCGAGCATTACTTTCTACATGATCCTTTGAGCATCTAATTACCAGTGACTACCAAGTGAAACAGCGCCACGCGAACCAGAATATCTCAGAGGCGTTTGGAGCATGTAAGGTCAGATCAAACCATTTATTTAAACTAACCATTACCAAATATTTTCAAATCAATTCCAGATATGGATTCTGATTCTCTGTTCGGAGCTTTATGAAATCCTGAACAACCAACATAAAGAAGGACGGATCCGAGAGGAAGACCATCGATAATTACAAGCGTAAGACTAATATGTTGGAAGAATACTGGCGCGATTACCAAGAAAACCATAAGAAAATGTGTCAGTATGCGAATTCAGACCACATTTACCTCAAAAAGGATTGTTTCGATACAGTCCAGGAAATTTATTCTAAAATTAAGGAGATTATAGATAAAACCCTGAAACAGGCACAACGCAACTGCAGGAAGGAAACCCTCATAGGACAACAGCGAAAGAGGCCATTCCCAGGAATCCGGGCTAGACAACAGCTAATCGCTGACCATCGTCAGCCGGTAGATGAGGCGGCGCAGCCACAACCAGGTACGTCGTCGCGCTATAAGGAGTCCTCGCAGCGAGATAATTTTCTCTATATAGAGAGCGGGACCAGTAAGCTGAACGGGTTAGTGAAGAAGCAAAATATTAATTTTAAAGCGTTCTTAGAACTGTGAGTATTATAAAAGTTGATATGTTCGAGAATCAATGGCAATTCGAGAACGCTCTAAAATCACTAGACAGCCGATGGGGCGAGATTGACAAAATTCATTGGGTAATTGAAGGTGAGGATGGAGGCGACGATTTTACGTACCAAATGGAATTTTGCAAGCACGAGGAAAAGTACAGTGAGTTGACAAACGACATCAACAAAAAGATGTGGGCAGTGAAGCACCTTGAGAAGTCAGCTCGAGAGATGGAGATCCCCGCGTTCAATGGGACTTACAACCAGTGGGTTCCATTCAAAGATTTGTTTAGCGAAGCGATCGATAAAAACCCTTCAATGTCTAATGCGCAAAAAATGCAGTTTTTGAAAAGTAAGGTGACTGGAGAAGCTGAGCGTCTTATTCACCATTTACAGACTTGTTCTGGCAGTTATCTGGTATGTTGGGAGATTTTAAGCCACAGGTATGGTAACAATAAATTGATTTTTACGTCCCATAATAACATTCTACTGGGACTTCCCAACATACAACAGCAATCACTGGACATGATCAAGAAACTGCACGACGTAACCAAGGAGACGTTGCACACTATTTAAAATCTGGGAGTATATATAGTAACTTGAGATTCAGTTTTAGTGCACCTACTAGAGCAAAAGCTTGATAACGAATACATAGAATCGGTCAAGAACCCTAGAAAGCAACCCGATCTAAAGAAATTCCTGGAATTCTTATAGAAGAAATTTACAGTGCTAGAAGCATCTCGTCGCAAGCAAGAACCAGCCAACAAAAAGACCATGCCGCAACAACCACGGAAAAACGGCAACGACAACCAAAACCAGAAGAAAATTTTTCACCGAAATAATCATTAATCAGGCAACAAAGATAATTCCAAGTCTAATATAAATAAATGCGTTACATGTGTCGCAGTCGATAACGTGTGCATTGTGCAATTTTGAACACGGATTATGGCGTTGCCCTGATTTTTTACAAATGTCGCACGAGAAAAAAGTAAATAATATTGATCAATTAAATTACTGCCAAAACTGTGTATGCAGTCACAACAATAAACCGTGTCAATCGAAGAAACGATGTCGTTAATGCTTAACTACACATAAGACTTTACTTCACGAAGTATTGGCAAGACAAAGTCTAACTGCGTCAGCAGAAGAAACTACAAACAGTGTTGTAACCAAAAAGAGAACATCTAGGTCATCTCATGTGTCTTGGGACGACATGTCCGAAATATTTTTAGCCACCGCAATCATAAAAGTAAAGGAAGCTGATGGAACTCAGCACAAGCTGAGAACTTTAGTTGACTAGGGTTCTCAACTGTCGTTAAGCAATGAAAACGCAGCCCAGGTCTTGGGATTGAAGAGAGCTCATTTCAAAGGTAAAATTTTCGGTGTCGGTGAAAAAGAAAATAATGCGAAAGGAATATTACAGGTAACACTACAGTCTGTAAATAGCGAATTTACTTGTGACACTAACGTCATTGTTATGAATAATTTGATCAAACGACTGCCAAATAACACGTTTACCAAACCAACAACGTGGAACCATATCCAAGGGCTACACTTGGCTGATCCAGGCGTAGATGTTTACAGCAAGATAATGTTAGAAGCAATCTGGAGAGGAGACAAAGACAAGCAACCAATCGCTCAACAGATGCAACTAAGGTGGCTACTCTGCGGATCTATGAGACATCTACATTACCAATGCAACGTAGTTCTCAACAATACAGAAGATCTACTGAAATATTGGGAGAACGAAGACATAAACCATAGAAATGTCCGACGATGACCATGAGTGCTTATAGTTTTTTATCAAATCCACTAAGACCGAAGGTACGAAGTTCGACTACCATTTAAGCCGGAACATAAAGATAGGTTTTCTCTTACTCTTTATTTATATTTACGAGTAGTTACGGATCAATGTTCTGTGCAAGTATTTTACTTTATAGGTTTTGTAAACACGATTATGCTCTTTATTTAGATAAGGTTACGAAATAATGTTCTATACAAGTATTTTTCCCTACTAATGAAAAAACATAACACAAAGGCTTATTGCTTAACATAAACATTTACAATATCAACAAAATGTAAATGTAAACACGTCCGAAACACGTCCGTCGCCATCTTTGAATAGCGTATTCACCACAATCACCCCGGCAAAAACGATCATCCCGGCGCGAATCGTTTTCAGATGTTTAACACGTGATGGTATATTGCTTTCCTTATCTTTTCCCTACACTCTGTGTAAGTAAGAGCAAGAAGGTATAGTTTAAACAGGCAATTTAGCGCGTTTTTCTGGACCCGGAATACGCAGACTTTGGCTGCGTTCCGAGTGACGCTGTAATGAATAAAAAGACACTTCATTTTTAAAAGTATTTCCTACGCAATAAAATATTTCTTGACGATTAAAAAAATACACACGTAATTGTTCAAGTTTTTACTTCTGTCGGCACTCTCGGAGTGCCAATGCCATTTTTTTCCCTGTATTTAGCTGCTTAGACAAATACTACAAACGTACTGAACAAAAAGTATACAGAGAAAGTTTATAAAAATACGAACGTTCCACGCGGACGAAGTCGCGGGAAGAAGTTACTCAGTATTCAATCAAAATGAGGTGTGACAAAGCTGTAGTTGGTTACCACAAAAACCACAGCCCGATATCGATTTAAATTCTAATCAAACAAAGTAATATAATCTCATGATATTCAGAAAACACATATCATCGATTACACCAGATGGCCCGAATTGGTTAATCATAAACAAGTAATCATCGCTAGGGGCGTACAACAATACGCCCCCTTTGATAATACTTACTTGTTATATTGGCACTCGAAACACCAGTGTAACACACAGTGCGAACACAACCGTCTCATTAGACACATGGACCATGTCCAGCACACTCGGAAAATGTCTCTTTCTGCTAGGCGTTCTTTGTTTTGTTCCTCTTGATTGTGAAATCTACCAGGACCGTCCAAAAATCAAGACATCGGGAGGTGATCTAATTCTAGAACCAGCATTTGATAAAAATATATATCTACGCCCAAATGGACCGAAATCGAACATCTTTGTTGGTGATACTAATGTACTCAAACCAAACATCCCGAGTGAGGGAACGCAGTACCTGCCATCGAATAACAAAAACACCGACAAGAATATAAATGACATATTAGAAAGACTCGAGAGATTGGAGAACAAGGATTCTACGCTTCCGAATGATTTACTTTTCAATATATCAATGCTTTGGCGGAAAGTTAACAATATTCACAGGAAAGTGCTGAATCTACAAATTCAATTAAATAATAGAGGAAAAGACGATTGTCAATCTCATCCGTGCGAGCATGGTGGAACTTGCCTCAACTTAGTAAACGGCTACCATTGTCTTTGTCCTTCAAATTGGGAAGGCAGAGATTGTGACGTCGATGTAAACGAATGCCGGAACTTCGCTGGTACGGACCTTGGGTGTCAAAACGGAGCTACGTTCATCAACAGACCAGGATTCTATGAGTGTTTGTGCAAATCTAGCTGGTTTGGCTTACATTGCACTAGGAAGGAAAAGGATTGTTCCGGTGGTAACTTTGAAATGTGTGGCCATGGTACCTGTATGCAAGTGACTTCAGGAGAGGGCGTTCAATGCATGTGCAACCAGGGATGGACAACGAATGGTACCGGTGTCGCTTGCTTAACCGATATTAACGAATGTGAATCATATCAAGGTCCTCGGTGTTCTGTGAACCCCAAGGTTGACTGTATCAATCTGCCGGGCTCATTCCGATGTGGACAGTGTCCTTCTGGTTACGAAGGCGACGGTCACAGCTGTTACGATATCGACGAATGTACAACTATTCCTAACGGAGGCTGCAGTCCTTTAGTGACATGTCACAACACCATCGGCTCCCGAATATGTGGTTCATGTCCACCTGGCTACCAAGGTGACGGAATTACGTGCTCTTGGAGAGGTACGTGCAATATCGGTCATGGAGGATGCCACCCATCTGCACAGTGCATAGAAAGCGTATCGCCAACTGGCCAATCAGCACAATGCATATGCCCCGACGGCATGGAAGGCGATGGAGTAGGAATCAGTGGCTGCTACGTCGCTGCAGGCAACTACACTGATGGTTGTGAAACTCATCCATGTGGCATCCACGGACAATGCCATTCCCTTCGTACCGGCTACACCTGTATCTGTTTCAAGGGCTACGGCGGCGCTCACTGTGAAATGCCCACTGCCGTTTGCGGAGTGAATCCTTGCCACAACGGAGGAATCTGTAGACCAGACGACAGTGCAATTGGAGGCTTCCGTTGTGAGTGCGCGGCACAATACTCGGGCGCCTTGTGTCAGGTAAGGACAAAGTCTTGTGGTGGTGTTTTAGATAACGAAGAAGGCAGCATTGTTTATCCTTTGACTAATACGACATATAATCATAATTCTCAATGCGCTTGGGTAATACACACAGCTCCTGATAAAGTAATTAATGTTACGTTCAGTAAATTTAATTTAGAAGGAAGTCCCGAATGTATGTACGATTTCCTACAAATTCACGATGGTCGAAAATCTTCTAGTCAACTTATAGGAAGATTTTGTGGTAATAATTATCCTAAAGGCGGTAACATTATATCAAGTCATAACAATTTATATTTCTGGTTCCATTCAGACAAAACTGTAGCTAAAGATGGGTTTGCACTACACTGGACTAGTATAAACCCAGTGTGCGGGGGTGAGGTGGACGCCACTACGCACGGTCACATCAGCTCCCCAGGCTCTCCCGGCCCGTACCCTCCTAATCGGGATTGCTATTGGCGCTTAACGACCACTCTCGGTAAAAGGATTAACTTACATTTCTTTGCTCTCGATATTGAATCACATTCAAACTGTAGTTTCGACTATTTAGCAATTTATGACGGTGAACATATGACGGATCCGCTTATCAATCGGTATTGTAACACTACACAGCCCGCGCCCGTGCAGTCGGCAGGCTCCGATATGTTAATACACTTTCATTCAGACGCATATGGTGCGGGACTTGGATTCCAAATTGCTTACGCGCCTGCCGAAGGCATTCCTGGCTGCGGAGGTTACTACACTGCCGATAAGGGAGAACTTGTTTCTCCTACTTATAATGGGCTTTACCTAAGTAATTTACTATGCGAGTATAAAATTAAAACTAGCTTGGATACCAAGATAAAAATCGACTTCAAATTATTCAAGCTTGAACGGTCTTCTAGATGTCAATACGATTATTTAAAAATTTATGACGGTCCATCTCCAGATTCACGACTCGTCGGGAAATTTTGTGGAACTACTTTTCCGAAATCATATACGTCATCTTCGAATGAACTATATTTCAAATTTAAAACTGATAGAAGTATGCCCGCCGATGGTTTTCGAATCACGTACGAGGCATTATGCGAGAAAACGATCGAAGGTGATAGTGGAATTATAAAATCACCCGGTTATCCGTTCAGTTATCCAGAGAACAAATTGTGTGTTTATATCATCAAAACAGTTCCCGGAAAAGCAATAGAATTAACATTTCAAGATTTTGATATCGAAGACAACCGCTACTATGACTGCCGGTACGATAGCGTTGAGGTCAGGGACGGCCTCGATCAGAACTCTACTTTACTAGGCCGATACTGCGGCGGTGCCGCGCACACGCCGCCTGTTCAAACATCCACTCTTAATTATATGTACATAAGATTCAAATCTGATTTAAGTCTTTCGGGCACGGGATTCTATGCTAACTATACTACTATCGATACAGAGTGCGGGGGTATTCACAGAGATACCACTGGATTAATAAATCATCCGTCTGGAGATGCTACTACTTACAAAAACTATCAGACCTGCAAGTGGTTACTAATTGCTCCTGAAGGAATGCACATAAAGTTAACATGGAACAGGTTTGACATTGAGGACATGCACAGCTGTGGCAGCGATTACCTGGAGCTGCTAGAGATTGACGATAACAATGAAAATACTGTATTGGGAAAATTCTGTGGCACGCACGCGCCTCCTGCCTTGACCACATCCACTAACCGGCTCATGTTAAATTTTGAGTCTGATGGCAGTATTCGTTCTTCTGGTTTTTCTGTATCGTATACATTTTTAGATGAAAAATCTCATTGCGGTGGAGCGTATATTAAAACTCATGGCTTCATATACTCCCCCAGCTGGCCTCGGTCCTACGAACCCAATCGCGACTGCACATGGGTCATCACGGTTCCGTTCGGCCAACAGATCATGCTCAACATTTCACAGTTTAATCTAGAACGACCTATACGAGATAAATGTAACCTCGGTGACTTTTTAGAAATAAGAAATGGTGGTAACGAAAATTCACCATTGATTGGTCAGTATTGTGGGATGTTCCAATCAAAACGAATCGTGTCATTATCTAATGCCATACATCTCCATTTTCATTCTGATTTCTATTTAACCGGAACTGGGTTCAAAATTGAATGGGATGGTACTATAACAGGATGCGGTGGAACACTGACGAGCCCTTCTGGCTCTGTATCATCGCCGAACTATCCGAATGATTACAACGAAAACGCCGAATGTTTCTATAGAATAGTTACCAGTGAAGGTTCACGGATCCGTATTACATTCACAGAGCTTGATCTTGAAAGAACTCCTAATTGTAGAGACGATTATGTTGAAATATTTGATGGTCGCGATACGAGTGGCTCCGTATTAGGAAAACATTGTTACATGTCACCGGAACTAGCAAGCATCGAAACATCAACTAATTATGCGTACGTTAAATTTAGATCTGATATATACCAGGGCGGTAAAGGATTTCTGTTTAATTATCAAACAATATGTAATAACAATATAACCGGAAGATACGGAGTAATTGAGAGTCCGGGTTATCCAAGTAATTACCCGTTGAACTTAAATTGTGTATGGAGCATCACAGTTCCCAAAGGAAATAAAATTAATGTGACCTTTACACACTTTGATGTTTACAAAACCCATCGATTTTATCGTAATTGGATGAGATCTCGAATAAATACGTACAACGACGATTGCCATCTAGATTACTTGCAAACAAAAGAGTTATCTGATCCAAATTATTCTAGTAAAATCTGTGGTAGTACAACTCCGCATCCAATTAGTACAAAGAGTAATACATTGCAAATAAAATTTGCCTCTGGTATTAATATGCCCCGCACCGGGTTCCGTTTAGAATGGATCAGTTATGGATGTGGAGGACATATTAAAAAACCCACAGGCTCCATAATCCTCGATAAAAGTAAAACTAACGACCAGGAAATTGATTGTGAGTGGCTAATAGAAACACAAGTAGGTAAGAGTATTACAATCGCATTTACAGACGTTTATATGACAGATACCGCTAATTGTTCTACCGACGCTATTGAAATATATAACGGTCAAAATATAATGGCTCCGCTTCTTACAAAAATTTGCCATCGAGAATTCGTGTCTGTGCAATCTGATAGCAATTTCATGTTGGTGCGCTTGTCGAAACGGTCAACGCTCAGGGATGTTCACTTCTCATCACAATTTCGATCTGCCAATTCGAAATGTGGAGGTGCTATGAATTCCAAATCTGGGCTCATATACTCTAAGAACTACCCAAAGAATTACGGCAATAATTTGGATTGTTTTTGGTATATTTCCGTCCCCGCATATCATCGTGTTGAACTTAACTTTATAGATCTTGATCTTTATTCGGTTTTTGAATTCGACGATAGTGATCGTGTTTGTGGAGATTCGATTCAAATCTACGATTATGATAAAAACTTTAGACCTTCCTCAAATTACACGTACCGTCTATGTCCAAATTCAAATCAAACACAATTTATTAGCAAATACAATAGCGTAGTTGTGCAATTCAAAACCGATGCTTTTGGAACGGCCAAAGGTTTCAAAGCTAACTTTACTGTTACGTGTGGCGCTCTTATAAGTGCTGTACATGAGGGTATCATACATAGCGATAATTTTGTTCAACATACTAATAAAAGCTGTATTTGGACTATTCTTGCGGATTCACCCGATCAAAAAATATATTTAACATTAACTCTAATGTCGTTGCCAAAAGACAGTAATGTAGTTACAAATAGAACATGCCCTTCCTCATTCCTACGAGTTCTTGACGGAGATGACAGTAATGCTCCGCTAGTCGGGGAATATTGTGGACGCAAAGTTCCACCTATGATTGTCAGCCGCGGCAGTGCCTTGACGATAGAATTCGGCAGTTACACCGGTAGAACTACTGGAATGTTCGCAGCTCACTATTCACCACTTAGTAACGCCTGCGGAGGTGCATTAACTTCAGAAGAAGGAACAATCGCGTCTCCAAACTACCCTGGCCCATATCCTGTAAATACCGATTGTGAATGGATACTAAAATCATCCCCTGGAAATACTGCATACGTTCAATTCGAGCAATTTGACTTAGAATTCTCTGAAGGTTGTAACGACGACTACGTAGAAGTTCGCGAAAACAACGGTGCAGGTCGGCTATTGGGTGTATATTGTAGTAGTGAAACTCCTAGCAATCATAGCACAGCATCACAAATATATATTAAGTTCCACAGTAATTCCGAAACCAGTGGTCAAGGTTTTCTCTTACATTATGGATTCCAACGAGAAAATGATATCACGGGAGATAGTGGCGAGGTATCTTCACCATTGTACCCCACTCGATATTTAGGATCTGGCGAATATAGTTGGCGCGTGCTCGTTACTGGTTCAGATACTATATCTATTAGACTTGATGTTTTGGAAATTTATTCACACACGGACGTAAACTATAACAAATTAACTGTCTATGATGGATACGATTCAACTGCTCCAATTTTAGAAGAACTAAATGGTGTACTCGTTGAATCAAAAATCATTCAGAGCTGCTCCAGTGTAGTTTTCATGACCTTTATAACGGATGAATTTAATTCGGGTTCGAAGTTTCATATGAGTTGGACAAAAACTTCTAGAAATTCTGAACTTGAAACTAGAGATGGAATAAACTGCGGTTCGAATGAAACTGTAACAGTTTTTCCAGAAAATGGTACGATTATTTTAACGTCACCGAATTATCCAAAGGACTATTCAAATAATTTAAATTGTGAATGGGTTTACAAATCACAAATTGGTAGGCATTTAAGATTAGATTTCATAGACTTTAATATCGAAGATATCCACTCTTGTTTTGCAGATTCAGTTTCTATTTATTCCTCTGACAATCCTGGAAATTGGAAGCCTGTCAATGAAAATATATGCACTACAGAATCATCCAAAATAGGCTTTAATTCATCCACTTACATGAAAATTAAATTCAAAACAGATTCATCCTTTACTAAGAAAGGATTTCTTGCTCGAGTCAAGTCTAAGTGCGGAGGACTCGTGACTAGTTTGTCCGGTGAAGTCGGTCCGACTTGGTGGGATGTACAGCCGGAGCATGGAGATTTGGCCAAAATTAAATGCAACTGGGTCATCAAAGTGCGCTCCGGCAGGACTATCAAATTACAATTAAATCATTTTAATATTACAAATAAAAATGACGATTGCGCAACATACGTTGTTTTACGGAATGGCAATTCTGAGGAAGCGCCCCTTTTGGCAAGTGGAAAGTATTGTGGTTACGATCACGAAAATAAAGCAGACATAATGACTTCTAGTAATACTTTATTTGTAAGTTACACGAAGGGATCATTCACATATCAAAGTTTTGTGGTTAATTACGAAGAGAACAATTATGAATGTGGTTCAACATCATCTCTTACTTCTGACCACAATTGGGAAATAATAAATTCACCAAATTATCCATTAGTGCCAGTTCCGTATTCAGAATGTGAGTGGGTCTTTACCGGCCCACCTGGAGAAATTATTAGAATAGATTTTATTGATAGATTTGACTTGAATCCCGTAGATGATTGCGGAACTGAAGCCGTCGAAATACGATTTGGATCATCGGAATATTCTCCTTTACACGGCCAATATTGTGGCAATGATAGACCTGGAACCATTAAGAGTACTGGCAATACAATGTATATTAAATACATAACTCAGTTGGCAGAACCGCGAAATGGATTCAAAGCCAACGTGTCCATCGATACGTGTGGTGGAACCATTGTCACCGATGCCGGTGAACTGACATCGCCTGGGTACCCGCACCTGCAAATGCTCCCTTACGGGACAGTCTGTGAGTGGCACATTATAGGACCTCCAAGACACGTTTTTAGAATTAAACCCGATGATATTGAGCTACCTCAATCTGAGTTATCTTGTGGAACCAAAATAACAATTGAAGAAACTGTGCTTACCAATAATACTATCACCGTACTAAAAAGCTTATGTAATGATGATGATCGCTCCCATGAGATAATTGAAACTTCAAGAAATGAGTTTAGTATTAAACTTCATATCGGTAAGCCGGATTCATGGGATCAAACATCGAACAATAGAGGATTTCGAATCAGCTTTAATTCTTCCCGACCTATGTGTGGTGGGATGATAACGGCTTCAGACGGTTATTTAACTTCTCCAAGTTATCCTCAAGAAACCACATTAGGGTACTGCCGATGGCTAATAAAAGTACCAAATAAGTCTCGAAGAGTGCGCTTAGAGCTTATAGACATGGACGCAGAGAAGCAAAGAATTGGTATTTTCAATGACGTTGCCTTTCATACTACTATACAATCAATTCCTGGCGACGATTATGTTCCAGGAACAAAAGTTTTTGAGTCTTCCGGGAACACATTGGCACTTTATGTATGGCGCAACCGTACGTTTTCCTCTCACCGTTTCAAAGCTAGATTTAGCTCTGACGAACAAGCACTATGCGGCGGAGATCTATCTGATATGAACCAGGTTCTCGTATCACCAGACTTAAACCGATCTTATACTTGTGAATGGCATTATAACAGTCAAGCAAACACAAATAATGATTATAATGCTCTTATAACAAATCTTACTTACAATTCCATATTTTTAACGGCCAAGATAAATTCTTCAATAACCAGAACACGTTGTAAATACTTTGATCCTCGAGTCGTTATTAGGTCACCTTTTAAAAATAGATTTTCTCTGGAAATTTGTGGGAACACTGAAGAATCTGAATACAGAATTCCATCACCAATAATTGATGTCACTGCAACAAAAAGTGCATTGAGTTCATTTTCCTTCCATATAGACTTGAAACCTCAACCATGTGGTGGTGTTATTCAAGTAGGAGAAGATCCTGTAAATATTTTAAACTTACCTGATTCTTATAACGATACCATAGATTGTGCTTGGATTCTTGCAGGCCCGACTAATAGAGTTGAAATTAAAATAGAAGGGCATTTCACGTTAAATTGTGATGACGAGTATTTGAAAATAAGCTCAAACACCAGACAAAACACACCTCTAATTGGTAAATATTGCAAAGAAAAACTTTTAGATAGCCCATTAGTTACGCTATTCAGTAACATGTACATTCAGTATCACTCGAATGTGAAAAACAATACAAATATAAAACTTATGGTGAGAACTGTTACTGACCAATGTGGTGGATATCTTAGTTCATATCAAACTACATTTGTATCACCAAATTATCCTAAAAGTTATTTACCTAACCAGGAATGCTCTTGGGAAATACAGGCTGATTTAGGCTTCAGAGTATCTCTTAAATTTGTAGAACGATTTTTTGTTGAGGAAACAACTAATTGCACTAAAGATGCTGTCATCATTTATGACTGGAAAGACGAAGATTATACGGAGATAGCAAGGGTATGTGGTCGAAACACACCACCTGTATATAATTCAACCTTCAATCGCATGAAAGTTGTCTTTCGTACAGATGCTGATAAAAATCTCGATGGATTCAAAGCTGAATGGGATTCTATATGCGGTGGTAATTATGTAGCAACTCTAAAAGAACAATTTTTATATAGTCCAGGATTTCCATTTTACCGACCACGTATGAGTTGCCAATATGAAATATCTGCTCCAAATAACAAAGTTGTACTCAAGTTCCTTGATTTTGAACTAGAAGGCTCTACTCCTGACTGTTTGTCTGATAATTTAACAGTATCAGGCCAGTCAGATTACAACTATCTCTACGAAGTTTACTGCGGTGATAAAATTCCTCCCATCACAACTCAGTCTGAAAAAGTATCATTGAGTTTTAATAGTGATAGATACATACAGAGGAAAGGATTTAGAATTGCGTATTTTATATATTCATGTGGAGGCAAAGTAAACGAGAGTGCTGTACTAACATCAACGCTTTCTGAAAATTACGAGTTAAATATGAACTGCACGTGGTTCATTGAAGCACCACCTACCAAGATTGTTGTACTTAAATTCCTTTATATTGACTTAGAAAGCCAAAGAGATTGTTATAATGATTATATTGCAGTGTATGATGGACTCAAAATTGATGATGATAAGCGTTTAGCGCTAATGTGTGGTAATATCAACTCAACGACAACACTTAGAAGTAAAGGGACCACAGCGTTGTTACAGTTTGTATCAGACGCTAGTGTAAATTTTAAAGGCTTCAAAGTTCAAGTTTACTTTAGCTATTCTGAAGCAGCTAAATGTGGTGGACTTATTAATTTAACAACCGCATCATCGCAAACTCTGAAATCTCCTTTCATGAATCGTACTGTATACGAAGAATTCTTAGATTGTCATTGGTCAATAATATCACCACCTGACACTGTTATAAAAATCAAATTCACCTCGTTCCACGTAGCCCCTTGCCAAAATGTTATCAACCAAACTGCTATAGGGTACAGTAAATGTGATTGCGACTTAGTTGAAATAATGGATGGCTTAAATCCTAATGCCTTAGTAATAGGAACCTATTGTGGTCACAGCCTTCCGCCGGAATTAATTTCATCTGGAAATGTGATGAGCGTCAGGCTGTCCACGGATGGTGAAATAGGAAGTCAAGGCTTTGTGTCCACACTAACAGCTCAGCCGGCAGTATGTGGGACTTCGGTCATTTCAGTGAGCAATACGCCACAACGCTTGAAATCTCCCGGTTATGAAACAGGCTCCATTCCTCGGGGACTTCATTGCGTATATCGCTTGGATGTTAGTGCGTCTCCTTACGTTTTACTACGTATCACTGTTAAAGATTTAGACATACAGCCCCCCGTCACTGACAGTACAGGCGTAAAGCGCTGCAATAGAGACAAACTGCTGATATCTAGCAATCCAGGCGTTCAAAATACTACGCTCGGGAAAGATTTTATCTTGAACCAACGCACGGATGACTTCTTTAGCCGTAGTTCCTTTTATGACAGCTCTTTGCGCTTTCCCAGTAGGTTTGAACTATGCGGGCGTAAGGAGCCTACGGAGTTTTATGTTTATGGAACTACGTCTATAAACTTAATCACATCAGCAGACTCAGATTCTAATGTATATAAAGGTATGGAAATAGAAGCAGTGTTCACAGGATTTTGTGGCAGAAATTATACAGAGCCCCACGGACGAGTCCAGGCTATTTATATAAATGACTTTGATAGTAACCCCAACCATGACTGTTACACGCTGATCACTGCTCCAGTTAACTATACGATATCAGCGTATTTCTTGAACGCCATCCCAAGTTACTGGAACGCTGATTGTTATTTTGAAATTCTTGACGGTAATAACGCTAGTGCGCCAATACTTTCTAAAACTCTCACAGAATATGAGAATAATAACCCTGTCTTCTCCACTGGTAGATATTTGTTATTGCACAATCATGAAAATGCTGGTGATCGTGTCATGTTCGATTTGGTTTACGTGATATCCGATAAAGGTCGTGGATGTGGTGGAAAACTGCAAAGTGTGGTGGGTAAAGTCACCAGTCCCCTGTACCCGAACGTTTACAGGCGGGTATCGAGCTGCGAGTGGGAACTTGAGACTTCCTTAGGGACACGTCTACTGCTACATTTCCCTACGTTCGACTTAGGTATTAGTTGCGATCAGAATTATGTGCAGCTGGTGGATAGTAAGGGTGTAGTAGTTCGAACGTTCTGTGAGGACGTACCTGCCGACTACACGAGTGAGGATAACTTTGTGAAGATAGTGTTTGTAACCACCATGAATAATGGTGGCACTGGGTGGGTTGCTGAATTTATTGGAATTCTTTAAGGTTAAACTACCTCTTAAGAATTTGTCTTTTGGAGCGCGGTGGAGCGGAGCGAAGGAGTACAAACATTAACCAAAAGAATTCCACTAAATTAAAGTGTGATTTTTTTGTATAATTCTATAGGTTAAGTAATATTTTTCTAGCTTTGCACTTTTCCTCTCCAATGGCCAGGCAGCCCATAGGATTAAAATGACTTAATATTAATAATTAATTAGAATCAACCACGAAGCGCCTATGTTTAGGTGCTTCTAGAGTTGCTCCAGCTTTGGACAAGGTCTATCCTGTTACACGTTAGCATTGTCTGACCAGAGGGTTCGTTCTCAGCACTTTGATTATAACAGCCTTTTTTAAATTATTTAATTACTATTGTTTGTATTGTTCTACACAATAAGATTATATTGTAAATCATAACATTATGTTACCTAGTAAGACTACGTCAACACAGTGCGTTTTATACACGATTTCAACAGTTTTTCTATAATATTGGCTATATGTACCTATGCAAATAAATAATATCCCATAGTATATAGAAACCTTCTATGTCATAAGTTATTTGTAAAGGGGTAGTAATAAAAGCTCCGAATACCAAAATAATGAAATTTACTGCTACTAAATACTAATTCTTGACTGCCTCGTTGGTCTAGTGGTTGCAAGCGCTACTGCTACGCGAGACCCCGAGTTCGATTCCCGGGGTCGGGAAAAGTGTTTTTGGGTTTCTATCTGGAGTTCCTCAGTAGCAGCCCGGAGTCTAGGTTTGTGCCCGGTAGATGGCAATAAGCTCGCCCCCTTTTACATGGGACTTAAACATAACTGGCGAATGTTCGGGGAAACAAGGCGTGATGTTATGTGTTATGTGTAAATACAATTTTTCCGACAACTTATATGCGAATACAAATAAAGAACCGACCGAATAAATTACTGAAAATTCCGAATAATCAATACAGCATTTGCTGACGTAATATTTTTCAAACATGCAAACAAGCATACAACATACATGCAACATGCAAGCGAGCATGCAATATGCAGCAAGTATGGTTTGTGTCACGGCTCTGACGCTGCGTGACTCCGGCGGTCCCACGCGAGCTTATCGTCGCCTATGGTTTTAACGCTCACCACCGCAGCCTCAGCAGCGGGCGGAGCGTAATAAACCACCTGCTCCTCAGCTCGCGGGCCGCCTCGCCCCTCCGCGCCTACGCGGACTTAAATTACACTCTTGGGGTAGAGCAGACACTACGTGGAGTCGGTTTTGCAGCAATTCGTTTCTGTCACTAACTTTTGTAGCACAACATATTATAGACTTTTCGGAAACTTCGTTTTTTTTTTTTTTTTCGGAAGTTAGGGAAGTTAATTTGTTTTTCAGAAGCTTTGTTGTAAAGTGTACCTATATTGTTATTTTAGTTTTTTGTAGATAATTGTGACAGAAAATTGTAAGACTTTTGTTTTTTGTAACAGTAGATCATACCTTGGAATGTCAGTGGCATCTGTACACGGTGTTAAAATAACAATACAATAAAAATTATGTAGTTTTATTATTATATTATTTTTAGATAACCGCTCATAAATTTATTTGAAGAGCCTTTTCGCCAGTTTCTATTATAATTATTTATTTTATCTTTATTACTTATATATGTGTTCTATCTTTAAAAATTGTAAAAGAACTCAAATTAGCACTGACGTTTACATTGGACCTTATTGCAAAATATATAAAATATATGAATCAAACCAAATCAAAAGTGTTTTATTAAATACCTTCTCTGCCTTCTAACCAAATTAAATTGCTTATCAAAGTAGGTAAGTGCTTCCAGAAAACACAGATCAGCACCCTAATTGTGTAACATTCGATCAATCACAATCTGTTTCATTTTGAGAATATTCATTGCATTATTTACGTTGTTGAGCAGACAAATTTTTAGAAAATATGAAGCAATCGATTAGCAATCATTCAAATGTTGTACACAACACAACAGTCAGTCATACATACAACGATATTTTTTTTAATTTAATCTCTCGATGGTAATAGGCTCGCCTCCTATTAAATGGGAGTTGAAAGTAATACTTAGTTATAAATAATAACTGGCGAAATAATGAGGGTGTAGGTAACCTTTAGCACATCTGTCGCGAGAGATTGCCCAAGAACACGCTGGGTTTGTGAAGGGAAAGGGAACCCGTGAACAGATCAACACACAAATGAGATCGTGATCTCATTGTTCGTCAGATTATCCCAGTTGTTACTGAAACTTTTTTTTTACCTCGAATCACAGTAATTTTTTAGTATTGTAACTTTGGTGCATATAGTAAACATGGAAAAATACCAAAAAAAATCTGAGTTTTCAGGAAAGCTCGGAAAATGCGGATCGTTTTAACGATCAGTAGTAATAGGCAGGTAGGTTAACGCTCCTATAACTACCACTTTATCGATTGTATCATATTTTAAATTAAAGAAACAGGTATAATTATGAAAAAGGCTTTATTATCTAAATATAAAACGTTAATTAACAAACAAGTCTATGTAGGAGTATGGTAAGTAACAAAACATGTTTTAGGGTGCAAATGGATTTTACAGTTTTGACAGGTGAAGTTTGTATTTTTTTTGCAAAGCGAACATCGAAGCTGAGAGTTATTGTACTCTACTAGATGATCAACTCTATCATAGCGTGAAGTTTCCCTGTATATTCTAGGAGTGGGACAAGGACCGCGTTTCTCATTTTTTTTATATGTTTCCAAGATACCTCTGGCGATAGTTCTCCGGAATGTGAGATGATCGTTCTCTCCTCCATTCGTTTTGTAAACTTGCCACGCATTGTGAGTCGCCATGTCCAAGCAGTGACAAAACAATGAGAAATACCATTTCTTGCCACGGATAGATGTACGATAAAGACCAATGTTTTGGTCGGACCTATCGACTCCTCCCATATTTTCATTGTAGCTTTTTATAATTGCAGGCTGATCGATGTATACATATTTTTTCTGCTGATGCGAGAACCGTTTAGCTTTATGTAAGGGCTCGATGTTTTCTGAATTGGATGCAACCGACACCACACTATTATCATTCCATTTGCAAACCAAAATATGCTCTGGTTGGCTAGACTTGTACTTGAATGTGCCTCTTTCTGTCTTCTTGAATTCTTTATTGGACGGCAAAGGACACTTTTTTGTACGGTCCTCGCGAATTGTTCCAGTGGCTTTGAGCCCTCTGTTACTCAATTCGTGGAAGAGTGGAATAGAAGAAAAGAAATTGTCAAAGAATAAGTGACAAGGCACACCTGGGTGACGAAATTGTAAATGATCAGCAAAACGCAAAATCACACCAGCTCCCATACCTAACTGCCTATAAGCCGGTGGAATAATTGCTGCATGGCCTTGGTACGGATCAAACCATAGTACGTATCCCAATCTAGTCGCTCCAACCCAGAACTTATATCCCCATCTAATCGGTTTTCCACGTATAAATTGTTTACAGCTGTGACCTCCATAATATGGTACCATAGCCTCGTCTATGCTGTACATTTCTTCTAAAGGAGCCATATTCAGGAATATTTCGTTCAGGACAAGCATGAAAAGCGGTCTCAACTTTGCAAATTTGTCATTTCCAGTAGTTATCTGAGCGTTGTCACAACAGTGGAGGTGAGTCATGATAAATGTAAATCTATCCCTCGACATGGCGTTACATATAATACTAATATCAGTGTCTGATGATTTCTCCCAGTACATGTATCTTCGGGGAACTTCGATATATCCACTGTAAAGAAGTATACCAAGGAAACACTTCATTTCACTCGTTGTCACATTGCCTACTTTGTTCTTTTGAATCGCGTAAATATTTGTATATTTGACCAATAATTCGATAACAGAGTCATCAAACATACAGTCAAAGTAATACATAGGTGTTTGAAGGTATCTTGTTCCATGGTTTTCTTGCCATTGTGGTCGGTCGCGAGGATTATGGCGATTTCTCCAAGTATATGTTTGATTTTTTGGTACGGTTGGATCAACAAAAGGAATGGCTGACGTGCTGCTAATAACTGGAGCTGAATTAGATGTAGATGGCTCAGGTTGCCGACCTTCCACAATTAGGGGTTCTTCAGTGGTTCGACTTCTTTTTGCTAAAGAAGACAAGGGTTCACTGTCCTCGTCACTTTCGGAACACATGTATTCTATCTCAGCAGGAGCTCTTAGCTGAGAACCTAGATAGAAAAAAATATATATAACAACTGTCATGAGAAAATAACGTAAGGATTTATATGACATCTATATCAAACCTGGAAGATTATTCAGAGTTACAAACTCCTCATCACCAGAATCTTCATCTGTAACACCAGCATTCGCGTTATCTGGTGGTAAAATAGTTATATTTCTTGGAACTGGGGCATCATCATCTAATTGTTCCAATTCGTCAACGATTTCATTGAGAGACAATGGTTTATAGGTATTCCTGGGTCTGAAAGTCAAAAATACATCCCCAAATTACGACTGATCGTTAAAACGATCATCAAATATAATATCATTTGTTTTTTATAAAAGATATAACAAGATCAAATTTTAATTCATAGTTTTGTTAGACAGGTTATAAATTTATAAAAAAACGTGCATAAAATAAATTTCAATCACAAGCTAATTTGTAAACACTTACCGTTTTGACGACATAGTGAAAGTTAATTACGCCAATACGGACTAAAAATACAAACGCACTTCAAAATTATGATCATAAGATAATTTTCTATGCACCGAAACACTGTCAAACGATCACTGCAGCGATTGGTATACAATAAGCAAAAGTTATCCGCTCGTTATTATTTTTAAATTGAGGGTATTCCCCAGTATGATTTTTCATCTTTATAACGATCGGTCGTTATAAGTGGGTTAACAATAGCCGAACTCCATATGCTTTATTGATTTCTCAAAAGCATTTGACTCTGTGAAATGGCCAACCTTGTGAAAGACGCTATTGGAAATGGACACACCTAAATACCTTGTGCACCTTCTTAGGGCACTCTACGAAGGAGGAACAGCATCAGTACGAACAGACGACCGCACATTTCAGACAGTGCAGGTTTCCGTCAAGGATGTTTTGTCGTTTATCGATATATCGATGTATATCGCCACTCCTATTCAACACCTATACGGAGCTCATTATGCGAATCACCCTCGACTACTGGACAGCTGCTGTTGCGATTGGTGGCTACAAAACCTACGCTACGCTGATACAACCTTATTTGCGACTAGTGCTGAACCCATGGAGGAACTACTCCTTAGGATGGAGCACGTGAGTCAAACGTTTGTATTGAGGATTATGGCGTAAGACCAAGATGATGATTGTAGACCTTAGCAACAACAACTCGCCAGATATGACCACGCCACCTTTTTTAATACATATATGTCGGAGAAAGGTATGTGTCTCTTTCGTTATTATCAGCGATATTTTAACTATTGTGGGCATACTGTGGATAGTGTTGGTTAATGCGCAATAGAAAACCTGTTTGCAGTTCAGATCACATTATAATTTACTATCAAATTAATCACACTAGCAATACACACACTGGGTGCGATACATGGCGTTTAAAAATCACAAAATTAACACAATAATCACAAATTACAATTAACACAATAACTGAGCACAACGAATCGAGTACAGTTCCGCGACGTCTTAACTCCGATGCGATCAGAAACCGAATCTTCCTCGCCGTGTCCTTTAAATCATCACGACTCTGTAGAAGCGCGCTTTAGGTGTGGGTAGATCATGTGATGTCGCCAGTGGTGTGCTTGCGATTCGTTTCGTGTCCGTACTAATGACCGGATCCGCCACGGCCGTCCTGCAATGCACACGTCCTCGTGTGTTAACCTGCAACCAAAACTCAACAACAGTGCCTGTTCGACTCGGCTAATTCTGACCATTTACGACTTCCGGCTTTTGAAACGCGAAAACTAATCCTCAATATTTTTATTGTTTTAACAAAGCAATAGGTAGGTACTTCTAAATTAACTAAACAAACTTTCGACTACTCATAGCAAAAATTATCAACCAGAGCCAGGTACCATCGTTTTCCACATTAACAGTCGTCTTTTTCATTAAGAGCCTTAGACACTTGGAAACTCACAAACGAGTAAACCACTCTAACGCCACGGCTCTCCGGCCAACTAGAAATCGCATTGCTCTCACACATCCATCGATGGATCAAAACTATGGTCTCCCTGACCCCCACCAGTGACTACGGGTACGGTTGCACACAATACGGCCGTTATAGAACCCTACTCGCGTGGTTCCCATAACTTAGTTTTGCTCATCACCACTGTGATCATCTATCTACTTCGACTGGTACATTGACATACTGGTATCTTTCTTCACCTAACGTAAACGTGAACTTCTGCAAATTTTATTGTCAGTGGACACTTCCCATAGAAACTAAAAAAAAAAACTAGGCTTACCTACGCATTTGAACTATCTAGTTTCGAGATAACCGAGACCAAGGACAACGATTCCACATAAAATTAATCAGAGAAAACAAATCCTCAGGTATCTCATTCATGATCAACAACAGTCACACTCTAAATTGGTCAAATTGTAGGCAGGGATAACAATTAAATAAGCAACATAATGCAATCACACTCGCTCTGGAAGCCACCATTACCGACCATTCGGCAGTCATACTAAGCATAGAAACGAAAAACGCCCCTAATGCTACTCACAAATTCATTACATCTCGCCTCAATCTCCCGGACGCTATTAAAGATATTGAAGGGTATGATTTCTCCAGCATCATCGCGTTAAATGATTCCAATGACACCACTACCAAATTACTGGAAGTGATATCATCAATTATACACAGGAATACTATTCGTACATGCTTCCCATGTAAACTTAGGCCCGAATTACAGAACCTCACTCAAAACTCAAGCATTACTTAAAACTCTTTTAAAGCCTTTTCATTGGTTGAAACTAGTTTTAAGTAATGCTTGAGTCTTGAGTGAGGTTCTGTAATACGGTCCTTAGAATCATCAAGCCGTGGATTACACCCGGACTATTGAGATGCATACGCAACAGAGATAATATGCATAGGAAAACAAATAAGGAACCCCATAACTCTATTTTGAAATTAACTTACCTGCGATATAGGTATTTTTGCAACAATTTATTGAAAAAACTAAAAATCGAACACGAGAAACAACTATTTCTTAAAGCCAAAAAAAAAAAAAAAAAATATGTGGATTGCGATCCGGACTGTGACTGACTCGCACCGCTCATCGCCTACACCCATTGAACGAGCTATCGGGGCCACCGCGATGACCCAGTTACAAGTGCGGAAATCGTCATGAAGTGATTCTTATAATTGTTTAGGTGTCACGTTCGCCTTAAAAGTAAATATGGCTGCAAAACAGTCTATTAAAATAAAAACCGATCTGGAAAGACAGTTGTATGACTGTTACATCCAGGAGAAAACAGACAGAGAAAACCTCCAACAAATGGTACGTCAACTGAACGGCCACATACAAAGCTTGCAGGAACAGGTACAAGATCTGCAAGGTCAATTAAATTGCTTAAAAGCACGAGAAAAAGAAGAACCCTCAGATAAACAGGCCAGTGTGGCCATAACACCAGCTCAGCCTACTATAAGTGAAGTTGAGTACTGCACGGATGAGGATGAACTTGCCAAAGAAACTGGGTGGATTAGGGCTAAAAACAGGAAGAAAAGGAAGTTGAACACCTCTCTTACTCCACCACCGCCACAACATGCTAAAACTAGCGCTCAGCAGCAGCAAGCTAACAGCAAAGAGAAGACAACCACTAAAAAGATTCTAGCGCCGCCGCCGATTGTGGTGGACGGTGTTAAGAATTACCAAACATTCTACGACTTTTTGACTGAATCTCAGCCAGTAGAAACATTTACCGCGAAAATGTTAAGCGGTGATAGTTTGAAAATAAATGCCAAGACTGAAGAGTCCTACAGAGTTATTTCTCGGCGATTAACCGAAAATAACTGCTTTTGGCACTCATACGAGGATAAGCAAAATAGGCCAATAAGAGTTGTGGCAAAAATGTTGCATTCTTCCTGCCAACCGGATCGGATTAAAGATGATTTAACGTCGCAAGGATTCCAGATAGAAAATGCAATTAACAAGCTTAGCTGGAGAACAAAAGAACCGCTGAACATGTTTATTTTATCGTTCAAGAATGACGAAGAACTCAACAAAATATACGGCATTAAATATATCCTAGGCTGTAAAGTGGAGATTCACCCCCTTAAAACGTCAAAAATAATACCGCAGTGTAAGAGATGCCAATCTTATGGTCATACACAGAAGTATTGCGCAAAAGAGCCAAGATGTGTTAAATGTACAGGGAAACACCTCACAGCTGATTGTAAAAAACCAGCACAAGAAAAACCTAAGTGTGTCCACTGTGGCTTACCTCACCCAGCCAACTACAGAGGGTGTTTAGTTGCCAAGGAGATGCAAATGATGAAGAACAAACACGCAAAAAGTAATCCAAGTAGCAACACTGCCGTTAAGCAAATTGTTAGAAACTCAGATAAACAGACAACAAAACAAAGTGCGCAGTTTGCACAGACAACAACAATAACTGCACCTTCATCCAAAAGTGCCTCATATGCACAAGTAGTAAAACCAAGCATACCATCAAGCCTAGACGATAAGCTCAACCAGATCTTGAAGTGCATATCCTCATTTGACAAGAGACTAGAGAAATTAGAATCAAGTACTGTACAAAATCAATAATGAATAACACACTTAAAATAATGGCGTGGAATTCCAACGGACTGCTGCAACACCAACATGAGTTGCTAGTAGTCCTAGACACAGAAAACATTGATGTGTGTTTGATCTCTGAAACACACTTCACTAAGCAGTCTTTTGTACAGTTTAAAGGTTATAAAGTGTATCTCTCGCTGCACCCTAACAACACGGCCCGAGGAGGTAGTGCAGTTATTATTAAAGAAAATATCTGTCATTACGAACAGAGTAAATACGAGGAGCTGGACACGCAAGCTGTGGCGGTATCAATTAAAACAAAAAAGTTTAATGTTACAGTAGCAGCTGCATACTTTCCCCCAAGACACATGATAAACAAAGAACAATATGTGAACTTTCTCAGACTTCTTGGACCAAGATTTATATTGGGCGGGGACTTTAACGCTAAGAACACTCATTGGGGATCGAGACTAACTTCAACTAAAGGAAGACAGCTTTTTAGAGCAGTGAATGACATGCGTTGTGAGGTCATAAGTACTGGAAAACCTACATACTGGCCGACTGACCCCCAGAAACTTCCAGACCTTATCGACTTTTTCATTGTCAAAAATATATCCACCAATTACCTGAGTGTGGAAGAGGGGTATCATATGAACTCCGACCACTCTCCGATATTATTAAAACTGAGTCACAAAATATTACTGAGACAAAACCACCTGACATTGGAAAATAAGTTTACAGATTGGGAGAGTTTTAGCATAGACTTACAAAATATAATTGACCTAAAAACTTCATTAAAAAGCAAAGATCAGCTCGATTTTGAAGTAAACAAGTTTGGCAACGATATCCAACAATGTGCATGGAACAACACACCACAGTCAAATAAAAAATGTAAAGGAAATAACTACCCAAAGGAAATTGTAGACCTATTATATGAAAAAAGAAACCAAAGGAAAATATGGCAGCAAACTAGATTTCCGAAAGACAAAACTCTATTGAATAATCTATCGAAAAGACTACAGAGAACAATAAAAACCTTTCAAGATGAGGCTCTCAACACTAACCTACGGCAGTTAAGCAGTGATCATACAACGCAATACTCTCTTTGGAAAGCAACAAAGTTGTTGAAAAGGCCAGTCACATCAATTCCCCCGATCAGAGATGATAATGGAAAGTGGGCCATAAGCAACGAGCAAAAAGCCCTAAGATTTGCTCATCATTTAGAAGAAACCTTTCAGCCAAGTGACGGGTCTGTAGAAAACCTGCAAGTTCCCGATATTCTGCAAGATCAAAGAATTAAGCTTGTGACCCCGAAAGAAGTTGCAAAGGAAATTCAAATGATAAGCCTAAAAAAGAAATCCCCAGGGTATGACCTTATTACGGGTGAAATCCTAAAACATCTCCCTCGTAAAGCTATTGTTAAACTTACAAGGCTCATCAATGCTGCATTCGTACTAAAGCATGTTCCTGAGCCATGGAAAGTTGCTGAAGTGATTATGATTGCAAAGCCCGGCAAACCACCTCACGAAGCATCATCATACAGGCCCATATCCCTGTTGCCGATACTATCAAAGCTGTTTGAAAAAATATTTCTAAAACGCCTAAAACCGATTATAAGCGAGAATAATTTGATCCCTGACCACCAGTTTGGTTTTAGAGAGAAACATTCTACGATAGACCAAGTACATAGAATTACCAACATCATCGAGAGAACGCTTGAAGATAAAAAAGTTTGCTCCACCGTATTCTTAGACGTGGCACAAGCTTTTGATAGAGTTTGGCATGAGGGTTTGATGTGCAAGCTAAGACTAATGCTGCCTAATGATTTTGCCGATATCTTGCAATCATACATTACAAATAGAATGTTTAGAGTAAGGCACGAGGATGCTTTTTCCGAGCTAAAGATAATTAAAGCTGGTGTGCCCCAAGGTAGTGTGCTGGGACCAGTGCTCTATTTGCTGTACACGTATGATATACCAGAGCTCGAAAATAATACAATTGCAACCTTTGCGGACGACACTGCCATCATGGCGACAGGATCATGCCATACGGAAGCAATCGAAAAGGTGCAAATCGCTCTAAATAAAGTTCATGATTGGGCACAAAAATGGAGAATCAAATTGAATGAATCAAAGTCGCTTCATATTGATTTCACCAACAGAAATTGTGACTACCACCCAGTCTTCATAAATGGTCAACGAGTGCCATACGCAAATACAGCCAAATACCTTGGCATAACGCTTGACGCGAAACTGCGCTGGAAAGCGCACGTCAAAAAGAAAAGGCAGGAACTAGACATGCGCTTTAAAAACATGTATTGGTTGATTGGACGGGATTCGTGTCTATCAATACACAACAAAATATTATTATATAAGCATGTTCTTATGCCAATATGGACATATGGCATCCAACTGTGGGGATGTACTAAACCAACCAACATCAAAATCATCCAAACTTTCCAGAACAAAGTACTCAGGAGTATAGTTAATGCTCCCTGGTATATAAGAAATGACGACCTCCATCGTGACCTGAACATGGAACCCGTCACCAAGATAATACAAAAATATGCTGAAGCCCATGAACAACGACTCCATCATCATGTGAACATCGAGGCGATTCAGCTGTTAGACCAAACGAATATAGTGCGAAGACTAAAACGAACAAAACCTTTTGATTTAGTGTAGTGTAAAAAGTGTAGAAATAACAGTGACAGTGTCACACATAATAACACATGAACAAAGTGTTTATAATATCATCATATCAGACTCTAAGAAAGTGGAACGGACTTGTGTAAAGTACAAAGGACACTATTCTAAGTTTTAAAATAATCATCATTTGTATAAAATTAAGTTAGATTTAAATTGCTTATTAGTCTTATAGACTAGATTGTAATTAATTATTAAGAACGGAGTTCTTTATAATAAAGGATAAAAAAAAAAACCCATTGAACTCCTGAAAATAGAACATTCCCCCTCAAAGTCTGTCAACTCTGTCAATGCATTCTTTGGAAACGTGGGTCAAACTCTGGCCAATAGAATACCACAAAGTGCAAGGTCTTTCCAACCAACCAGAAACAATAAACAATCCATGGTCAACTCGTTGGGTCTCCTCACGACAGACGAGGATGAAGTAGATTGCATTATTAAGGATCTCCGTGAGGATATTGCACGCGGTTGGGACAGTATGCCCCCAAACTTAGTCAACGCTGCCAGTCATGTTTTAGTTAAACCCATTACGCATATCTGCAACCTAGCTCTGTCTACAGTGACATTTCCAAAGGTGCTGAAAAAAGCAATCTTATATCCAATTTTCAAGTCAGGGGACAGAGACGGTGTCACCAATTATCGCCCTATTTCATTCCTACCAGTCATCTCTAAAATACTGGAAAAAAATCTCTACAAAAATCTCAGCAGGTTTCTCGACAAATACCAAATTATCTCCAATAACCAATTTGCTTTTAGAAAAGGTTTATCTACGGAGGATGCAGTAACCGCGTTGCTGGATATTGTGGTGGTTAAACTTGACAGTAAACAGAAATGCCTAGGCATCTTCCTGGACCTCTCTAAGGCATTTGATACCGTCTCAGTTCCCGACCTTCTCGCCAAGCTGGAGGCGATTGGAGTGCGCGGTGATGCCTACAAAATATTTAAAGATTTTTTACTGAACCGCACGCAATGTGTGAAGATAGGGACAACATTACTAGCGAAGAATCTTTAAATTACGGTGTCCCACAAGGAAGCCTCCTTAGTCCTCTCCTCTTTCAGATATACGTGAATGACCTCTGCACCCTCTCTCTGCCCTCCACCCAAATCCTGGCATACGCAGAGACACGGTCATTCTGACTTATGGAAATGATTGGGCCTCGGCAAATAGGACTGCTGAAAAGGCACTGCGCGAGACAAAGGTCTGGTTGGCTAATAACAGTCTTACATTAAATATTAGCAAAACTCACTTTGTCACTTTTGGTCTCAGACTTTCCTTCCTGCCACCAGTAAACTCAATGATACTCAGAGCACATGTATGCGCTCTCAATGATCCGCAATGCGCATGCCCCTCCGTGTCACGAGCCCTGGTCGTTAAATATCTAGGCCTACAGATTGACGCCTGCCTATCTTGGGGCATTGTTCAAATTTCTGTGCACTTGTAAGTCCTAAGCTGTAAATGCTGCACATAACTACTTTATAATTTACTTTTGGAAATAAATTAATTATTATTATTTTATTTTTTATTTTAACAAATCTCGGGACCATGGATCCTGGTCCTTTTTATTATTATTATTAACATGACAATAAATCATAGTCCAGGCACTATTGAGCATTATGAACACTGATAATTTAAGATTGACCCAAGCCCCAGGTATCTCATTCGCGTTCAACAATCACAGCTATAACATAGCTCGCTTTGTCACATACGCACTTCCCGAAGGAATGCCGAGTCGTCCTTGCCTCTAGAGTCTTGGCTTCGAGACTAGACCCGACCATACTACTACCGCGTACCACGTACCCGCGGTCTTAGATGTCGATTTCTAACGGGCTATGGCTACGATACTCTGGTACTGTCTTTGACCGTACGGTCGGGGCGTACGGTCACCAAGGCGATCTTGTTCAAGTTTTCACTTCTGTCGGCATTCCCGGAGTGCCACCGCTTTTTTTAAATATTTTGTCTTAAAGTAAGTATCTACATAATAAAAGATATGGATTTAGTATTACGAACAGTATAGCTGTATAAATATATCATATAACAGTAGAGCAGTGATAGCCTACAAGTGTGACCGTCGGACTGCTAAATCATAGGTCTCGAGTTCGAACCCATGGTACACATCTCTGACTTTTCGGATTCATGTGCGTACTGTATAATTATCACTTGCATCAAAAACGGTGAAGGAAAACATCGTGAGGAAAAATCGGCATGATGATGACTGAGAAATATATTTATCGTTTCAAATATTTCTCGTCGGCATCTAAAGTCAAGTCAGAAGACCACTTTAGAGGGCAGCTTTAAAACTTTGACACCAGGGCCCTGTTTAATAAACGTTACAACCAAGGGTGGATCCAGCCTTCGAGTCATGGGGACGTCACATAGTCTGAGTCCAGTCAAGACAAGCTACAATAATCAGTGGTGGGTTTCTCAGTTTATTTATGCAGGTATTTCTAGTATTATTTTGCAAAAAATATATAATGACAACAAAAAACCAAATATAACATGCGTAATTATAATCTTCCTGCACCATAGTCCTCGCAACCGGCAGGATTGTTTTTTACAGGGAGGTGCATTTTCATCTCAATAGGCTATATTTTACGAAAAGCAAGAATATAGGATGCGGGAGCGAGCAAGGCGTGCTCAACATTTTTTTGCACATCGTCTCGGAATTCTCGATTAGATTTCTGTTGAACATTCTTACGGAAATAGGAAAAGTTTAAGAGTCAGAAAAATAGAAAGCAAGAGCGAGTGAAGCGACATCAAAAATTTTAGCACACAGCCTTGTGTATTTATTTATTTATTTTATTAAGGTCAACCAACAATTGTTTACGCCAGTACATTAGCAGTGTATTACGTATAATAGGATACAATTGCGGGTCTAACAATTAATTATAGGTTAACACCGCTAGCACAAAAAACAGTGGTAAAACTATTAATTACTAAATTACTAAGTTACTAAATTACGACGGATTCAAAAAAGTGTGGAAATTAAATTAATGAATTAGATCATAAACGAGTGAAGAAGATAGAAATTGAATGATAATTGATATTAAAATTAGATTATAAATTAGACTAAAATAAAATAAATTAATTACATTGAACATTTAAGAAAAAAATTAAAACAACAACAATTCAAATACTGACTGTGGTAAGGTAAAAAAATATAAAAGTGTCCAACTCCATAACAAACACAATAAACAGAATTATTCTATCAAATGATACAATTATACTAACAATAGCAATGAGATTTGCGTTTCGATCAAAGAAAATTACTGTAAACATAAAATTAAAGGTAATAAATAAAAAAACAAAATGTAAACAGCAATATCCTTACAAGTGTGCCGCGTGATCGCTTAATAAAATTACCTTTAGAACTGCACTTACACTGGTGCAGTGTATATCCAACAAGTCACTACAGCTATTGAGGATCCTGCATAATCTAGGGATTGGAGAGTTTGCACCAAGTACAGACCTTCGATATGGCGGGCACAGAAGCGTTATGCTTTTCCTAGGATACCTAGAAGGCGCCCGAAATCTAATTAGGTTAAGTAAATCGGGACAGTCAATTTTGTTACGTAGAAGTTTAAATAAAAATAAAACATCTGCGACATCTCTGCGTGCCAATAAGGTTTGCACTTTGAAATGTTGCAGACGGGAATTGTATGAGGGAAATGATTTGTAATTCCTTTCACAAAAAGCTAGATGCCACATAAAGCGCTTTTGTACACGCTCGATCCTCAGAATATGGGTGGCGAAGTGAGGCCTCCATACAACGCTGCAATACTCCAAAATACTTCGTGCGAGACTGTTGTATAACATTATTTTCGTGCTAGTTTTGCGAAAACCTTTAGTGGTTCGAATTATGAATCCTACCATTTTGGATGCTCTCTTAATTATACTTTCGATGTGGGGCACGAAACTTACTTTTCTATCGAAGAGTACTCCTAAGTCCCTTATAACTTCTACTTCCTGAACTTTGTCCTGGTTTATGTAGTACTCAGTTTTGATGTAGTTAATGTTTCGGGTATATTTTGTATGGTAACATTTTTTAGAGTTCAGTTGCATTTTATTATTGTGACACCATTCGATAACATGGTTAACGTCGCGTTGCAGAAGCTCACTATCTTTTGATGATTCAATTTTACGTGCCAATTTTAAATCGTCGGCGTACATAAAAGGCTCGGAAAATTGTAGACATAAGGGAAGGTCGTTTATGAAAACAATAAAAAGTATTGGTGCCAAATGTGATCCCTGCGGAGCGCCAGAGGTGATAATTCGTGTTGTAGATTGATACCCGTTAACAACGACATAGAACTCGCGCCCCGAAAGATACGATTTGAACCACTTTAACAAAGATCCAGCTATACCGTATGCCTCCAGCTTTTTTATTAGGATGGAATGGGGCATTTTGTCGAAAGCTTTACTGAAGTCGGTGTAAATAACATCCAATTGTTTGCCTTCGTCGATAGTCTGAACTAGGGACTCAGCAAAAGCTACTAAGTTCGTAGCTGCAAAAGTTGTAGGCAAGGTTAGACTTAGATTTATAGAAGATAGGATTTTTGGAAAGAGGCATCCATTTGTAAGGCGTTAGCTAATACTTACTAACTGCTGATGTCTTTATACTGAGTGAGTTAGATGCTTTGTAACACCTTAAGGCTTACTGTAACAGCTTTAAGAAGCGCAAAACTAGATGTGCTGGGTAGCAATGTCAAAAAAAATTTGATGATGAATTTTTTGGGTAACATGACCGTCGGTATACATGAAATATCAAGTAAAAAATCTGATTTTGTGTAAAATTCACAGACGGGATGGACATCAATATATGTATAAACAGGAAAAAACAAGAACTGATTTTCTCAAGTCATACTGGTCACTTTAAACTGGCGCTCTGTTGTTTAAACCACATGCTCTGTGGTTGCGCAGTAACACCGGTACGAAATTCTGAATCTATATTTCGAAACGGAATTCCGTATTTAAGTGGCCGGCCTAAACGTAATAACTTCTTTTCCGACCCAGATGACCCCATTACACTCCTCCAAGAGCAGAATAAGGACACCAGTAGAGCACACAAAAACAGACGCCTCCCATCATTCCGACCTCGCCGCCGAGGTCCTTTACAATCGCGACTGCACCCCCGAGTAAATGACAGTCCTCCCCGACCCTTGCTCGAAAACGAGGTGCCAGCAATTGTTGCAGCTCAGCACGTAGCTTTAAATACCCCGCCTAATAATCATGATGATAATCCAATTTTGATCCTGCCTATCCCCTGTTGCTGTCCTCCCCCCAGCGACGCTCTAAGCCGAGTTTCTTACTCAATAGGGGATGCCCTTAGCGAGCGTTCGCTTAATTTTAATTTAGAATAGTTTAGTTGCTCCTGGCTGGAGGCTCTGAGTGTAGTAGCTTAAAGCACCCACAGGAAAGCAGCCAAGACCTTTGTGGTCAAAACAGCGAGTTGCAATTTAAAAAAAAAAAACTAAACGTCGAGTGTCAACGTCACGAAACGAAACGACACACAAATTATCAATGACAGTAAGATAGGTATATTTTTTTCATTTTCAGTTTAGATATTTCCTCTGAATAATCTTGAACTTCAGCAAATTGTATTAGAACTAGTAAGAGAGAACAATAAAAAAATAGTAATTAAAACAAGCTAGTAGTTAAAAATAATAAAATGGATCTATTTATATTTATTTGGACTATTATTCTATACGGTTCTGCGGCCGCTGTAACCTTACTTGTTTCGGTGAGTAGAACAAATTCAAATAAATACGTGGGTTCAATCCACGTATCCACGTCTTATAAATAAACAGAATTATTTATTCATAAAAATGTATTATAGTTTAAGAATGAAGACTTCTAGATTTAACTGATGAGTTTTTATTTGTGTATTTTGTAGATATCCATCATAATATACGTGATAACAAACCCATATCCAGTGGTGGAACGCTTCCAAGAAGAGAGCACATACAATGATCCTAAAACAAAGAGTAAAGCAGAGTTCCCAAACATTACAGAGCCACAAAGTGTACACTTGAGTGTAGTGGTGCCTGCTTACAATGAGGAAGAGAGATGTAAGTTATTTATGGTATCCATCTTGTTCGTTAACACCTGTCTTGTTCCAATTTTTTCAGCAATGACTAATTTAATAACTATTTTTTATTTACTCGCCGTCCTTATTACTTTTGTTAAATTATTGTATATTATTACTATCTTTCTAGTACCACCTATGCTTGATGAAGCCATAGAATTTTTAGAAGGCAGAGTGAAAGAGCAGCCTTCATACAAATATGAAATAATAGTAGTAAGTGATGGCAGTAGAGACAACACCGTACAATTGACTGAGGGTTACTCCATAAAGTATGGCAGTGAGAAAGTGAGGTGCCTTGAACTGATCAAGAATAGAGGGAAAGGTGGTGCTGTGCGGCTGGTAAGTCTGAATTGATCAGAAAGTAATATGTATACTCTGTTTCAAAACTATTTGATGTAAGTATGAATTTAACCAGAACAGGTTTGTGTAAACTGACACAAAAAAGTTTTGGAACAGGGTATAAGACTATAGTTTGACCGAGACCATTGTTCCGTGTCTTACGAAAGTGCGTGGCGAGATGGGGGAACAATGCAGGCCGCTCATTCATCAATGTTCACGGCGCGCGGTGTCCCACCCGCCGCTCATTCGTCAAAGCTGCCCTTGCCTCACCATGCATTCTTAGGTTCAGAACAGTGGTCCTAGTCAAACTGTAGTACATGAGCTTTGTGAAGGAACACATCCAGAGAAGTGCTCCTAACCTCACCTATTTCTGTTGCCAAGCAGCATTACTATGTTCAGTTTAAAGGTTGAATTACAGGCATATGAAACATTTCAGCTTTGTTTCTGGTGGAGGAGACTACTAACCATTAGGTGGGCAGCATGCTAGATTGGCACTCAATGACATAAAAAAATATGCAGATAATCATCAGGCCCTTATTTTTATGGCACTCATGTGCTTTTTTCCTAGGGTCTAATTTATTGACAATTTACAGAAGTTCTCTAAATTGTCACAACTCATCACAATGATTTAGTTAGAATCAATCATCTTTATATTTCAGGGTATTGAGAGCTGTAGAGGAGCCAGCATATTATTTGCTGATGCAGATGGGGCATCTAAATTCGAAGACTTAACAAAACTAGAAGTTGCTTTGAAGAGCCTTACAAAGTGTGATCCATTCTCCCAGCAAAGTGATGTCAGCGACTGCATAGCCATTGTAATCGGATCTAGGGCGCATCTAGAAAAAGAATCTTTGGCGACGCGTAGTGTTTTTAGGTAATAGATATGTCATACTTTTTTTTTATTTTCAATTCTTCAAAATATTGTATTGTAATGCTGGGGCCACATTGTCACAATAAGGCGTAAACTTCGCACGCTCTCTCTCGCTAAGCAACAGAGAGCGCGCGACGTAGATATAGTTCGCGATAACGCGACAATGTAACCCCAACATTATAAAGTGAAGAAATATGTAGAAGGACTGAAGGATGTAATGGCAAAAAAGAATTTGTTGGCAGTTGTTAGTCGACACGCAGGCATAAAGGTCTAGCCACACTGAGGCGAATACCACGCGGGACGAGACAGCGTGCAGGAAGTCACGCGACTGTTTGCGCCAGTTTAAAGACATATCAAGTTAGTTATCATAATCGGTGCGTGCGAATTTCAGCCCGCATCTAGCGCAGTACTTGCTTCAGTTTGGCCAGAGGTAAAATACTCTAGAATATAAACTGATGTTATTGACGATGTCCTTAAAAAATGTGATCTATTACTCGCAGCGCACGCCTGCGCGCCTATTTGAACAGCTGCATGACGTGACCGTTGCATGTGGCGTTCAGTATTTTCTGCCAACTCCTTCAGATAAAATCCCGAGTTTTTGTTTGAATGTAATTTCAATGACCAGTGAGCCAAAATAATGAATGTTCTTCTGTTCTGCAGCAGTCAACCTAACAACTTTTAATGAATTAAAAGATATAATCAATACACAAACATGATTTCAATCTTTTAAATCTGTTGATTAAACTATTTGACATCCTGATTATTTTGTAAGCAATGTTTGCTCATCGCCATTTATATGCTCCAGTTAATGAATACCACAGATAAATCTGTGGACTACTTAGAAATGACATCATAATTAGTACTGCTTACTAGTCATCTCTATGATAATTATGCGCATAGTATCAGTGAAACGCCCATAGATATGAAACGGATGCCGTGCGCAAATAATTACGTGCTTAGCTGTAGAGTTGCAGACAGCAACCCTTTATATACATAAATGAATAATGAAACTTGAACATTTTAGAAATAGAGAAAAAAAGAATGTCAGGAAAAAAAGAATGTCAGTAAAATACAGAAGGTCTTCAAATCGGACATAACAGAACCTAAAGTTAGTTCATTGACTTTTAGAAGTTATATATTGTATCCAACTTATGGTATTTTATAGTATTGTAAAATAAGCTTTGAAACTCAAATTATTCTATTTTTATTATATTTCTTTTTTAGGAATATTCTGATGTATGGCTTCCACTTCCTCGTGTGGCTGTTCACAGTCAAAGGCATTAAGGACACACAGTGCGGGTTCAAGTTATTCACTAGGAAAGCAGCCGACATTTGTTTCAAAAGTCTACATGTAAACAGATGGTAAGAATCTCCAGCACAACTAAATGCGTTAAAATCTTGTATAGAATTAACAGGTTACTTTCGCCATTGTGTAAATTCTCAGTAAATTAAAATAGTGATAAGCTTAGTTTTTTTGTAACATTTTCCTTGTTATTTTGCGGTCACAAAAAATATATACAGGCTGTCACAAAAGGAAACAACTGCTACTTACATTATTTTATGTTCGCATAAAGGCGCTCCCGCACCTGGAGCATTCACTGTAATGTAACAATCTA
Source organism: Omphaloscelis lunosa (assembly GCA_916610215.1). NCBI lineage: Eukaryota > Metazoa > Arthropoda > Insecta > Lepidoptera > Noctuidae > Omphaloscelis > Omphaloscelis lunosa. The sequence goes on along the minus strand of OU744250.1, from coordinate 1,924,771 downwards.
AGATTCGATTTTGAGCATTACTAGCAAATTGACTGGCTGATTATTAGCCATTCTCCGCACTCACTGATGTTATGCTCGAATCTGAACTGTTACATTACTGTGGAATGCTCCCGGTTAGGGAGCGCCTTAACTGGAACAATTCAACTGCTGATTTTTTCGTAGTTGGTCCCATAGTAAAATTTGATAATTTTCATGAGTAGTTCACTTCCTTAAAGTAGGTTCGTTCCTCGTTTAATCTAACATCCTATATTTAATATCATACTTTTAGTTTGCGCGTGTGTTTTGCCTACAATGCCTACAATATGAATCAATAATAAACTTGACTTTTTTTTTAGGGCGTTTGACGTAGAACTACTGTACATAGCACAAAAACTAAACATTCCAATTGCCGAGATTCCAGTTAGATGGACGGAGATAGAGGGCTCCAAGGTGACGCCGGTGCTGTCGTGGTTACAGATGGGCTGTGACTTGGGCCTTATTTGGCTCAAATATACCATTGGAGCTTGGAAAATAAAAAGTCCGAAGACAGATTAAACCAACCTTTTTAAACATTTTGATATATCAAACTATTATAAGGCTAATAAATATGGACTTCTATCAATAAACACCATGAATAATTGTAAGAATACTAGCGGACCCGACAGACGTTGTCCTGTCCGAAAAGCGCCACCTACCGGGTCCAATTGTATTTTCAAAGCATCCAGGGGAACTCAGATATATCCACAAAATTTCACCCACATCGGTCAGCCGTTTAGGAGGATTTAGGTGACAAACTCACGTACAGAAGAATTATATATTTAAAGATGATGAATGACATCTTTCTTATCAAATTAGTGATGCCTCTTCCAATTTTACTTCATTTATGTTTATTCATAGGAGATTCCTTATATACGCATTTTTTAAAAACAAGAGTTACTAGAATTCAAATTAACGATTTAATTTAAAAACATTTATTGAAAAATCTGTAGGTATATACCCTAAGCAGAAGAGACATAGTTTGACAATTGTGATCATTCTTAATAAGCTGTAAAAAATATTTTACACATTTAAAAAGTAATAAATAATTTTATGAACTTCAGTTGCAATTTCCTTGCAATTACAAAATACTATTTTTCCTATTGCAAAAGAATATCAATGATTTTCTTTTAATCTGTAAAAGGATTAACTGGATCCAAAGCTTTTATTTTTGATATTGATACGCAATAGGAAAACTTTTTCTTTCTTTTTAGTACTTACATTTTATATCTACTTTATTAGGATGTATTTTTTAAATCTTTTGTTAATATATTTTACATAGACACATTATTATACATGGACAACATTATTTTTTAGTGTAGTGCAAACCTACAAGTAGTTTCCTAAGAGTCGGTAATAAAGTGTAGGGTATAACTATACCAAAAATAATGTTGTATATTTGTTTTATTTTTAATTTGGAAGTTACACAAAGCAGATTCCTTTAAACTTGATACTTATTTTATCAACAAGTACACCAATAGCGTATAGCATAATAAATGTTAAAATATGTAGATGTACTGTACTGTGTACTACTCTTATACATTTATACAAAGCTTTCAGAAATTGAGGTGAACGCACGGAAACATTTTTTGAGCTCTCTCATCATAAGTAAAAAATCGAATACTTAGTTATTAAAACAAAGAAACAAGATCTATAATTTAAATCACTTGGCAAGGCAACTCTTGAACACGTTACCATGTATAAGTTGTCTTATTTTATATACCATTATAACGAGAAAAAATGTTATTCGAAATAGTAATATACCTAGTATAATTTTGAATTTAATTTATGTTTGAGCATATTAAATTGGTTACCTGAGGTTTGAACCGCAGGCACAGCTAGCTAGAAAACTTTAGTGGGGAATACCCCGTCATACCTCGAAATTACGCAATTACTGCTAGATACCCACGGAAACATTTGAGTAAGTACTATTACATGATAATTATTTGTTCACAGATTTACAATACATCGAAATATAATATTTCTTATTTAATTATTACCTTTTACAATTTTATTATAAAATTGGTGGGTATCAGTTGGCCTGAAAGCATTTTCCCGGGACCATTTCACCTGCGATGTTTACGGCACACACTGGACGAAAGAGAAATTTTCCTATTAGTGCATCGAGCCACGATATTAATAGCAATTTAATTCCAAAAGAGTAACTAATAAAAAGACCTTAATGTAATAAACATTTTTGAACAGCTAGCATCATAAGAATAAAAGCACTACACGCCAAAACACGTGGCAGTCGCGGTCATAAAACGTGCGAGCAGGATGGCGAATATTTAGTGATGGGTTTTCTAATGCCGAGTCTCGTGTCGGCTCTCTCCCACGTTGACCTGCGCCTGCCACGAACGTTGCCACCTGGTGGCAATCCATGTGGGGGCGACTGGGACTATACGGAACGTTGGCGTTTAGTATCGCTCAAAAATACTCAACATTTCCAAGCCTATGTTTTAGTGACATTATTTTTTATTTATGTTAAGTACTACATTTTCTGACACGCAATTATATACGGTTTGACCCGTGCCTGATACGAAGACGCGTGTCGAAGCGCAAGCTGTCAATAACAGAAGTAATTTAACTTATGAATAGGTATCCAATAAACACGCAGCACTATTATCAGAACATAACCTTAACGTTACTTTTAATTCGTTGGCGAAACTTAAAACAGGCGTGTGGGACGATTTCTTCAAATTAAAATAAACAGGAATGTGGAAACATTTTTTTTTTTATTATGTTAAAGTTACTAAAAAAACATTTTTGGAATTTTGCTAACTAATTAAAAGTAACGTTGTTTAAAAAACAACGTTGGCCTCAAAGGAGAGCGCAGCGCATGCACCGAAGAAAGGCAGAAACAGGTTTGATCACTATTGAGCTAGACTTATGCGAAAGTAAGCTAAGTTGGAAGACCGGCGGCGTTTCTTGACATATAACATAGATTACATCGAGTTATTTTACATTCAGACCTATATAGTTTTACAAAATACAATCAGAATTTACAAGTAAATAACATTTTTATCTTAACATTTATAAAACACATTCTGCCTCTCTATATCACAAAACATCTGAAAAGTTTAACCTTCTCCTTTGTTCTCAAACATTAATTAGCTTAATTTTAATACATAAAAGGTGATCGTGAATAATCGTGATACATTAGCGATGACTGCAGAAGATACGCCCTTTAAAATTCTACAATGAAGGTAATATCTCTACCATGCACAAAAACAAACATATCATCTACCCAGAAGATTTTAAGCAGGGATCTCACAGCAACTACGCTAACCGATAGAGATAAGAGGTTTGTGTTAAAAAATGCCATCCAGTTTGGTCTAAATGTTACTAAAAAATCAGCCTTAAATCGATAAAATATTATTCGCGATTTTAAAAATTCACTCTGTATAAGGAAGCCTGCATTAATTAGTTATCACATTACACAGCAGAGTTTGCTTACTAGGCCTGCACTTGATACAAAAACAAGGCGCGTCCGCACTGCGAGCATTCGGCTACGAGCATTTGGGTATCCTTACGCTCGCGCTGTGGACCCACAACGCGAGGCGTATATTTCGCAGTCACCCACCAAACGAGAGTGATTGACAGAACATACAGAGATTGTTGAGAAGTTTCGATTGTAGAGGAATTGTATTGAGTATGACTATTAATATTTTACAGCTTAAAATATTGATAGTCAGTAAGGAGACATTTATACTTTTACCTTTAATCCAAACACCATCTTAAGGAATTGTTCGTAGTGAATAGTTATAACGCCATCTTGGTCCGTGTCGTAACTGCGGAATGCTGAGGTCAGAGTCTGAAAACAAAAAAAAAACAAATAAGCCATACTGTATACAGAAAAAAAAGTAATAGTTAATTGATTCATGCGTGACCTTGTGGAAATCCATTATAAAATACAATAGACGTAGATATATTTAGTAACCTATTCCGCTTAACTATTCCCAAAGAGTCATAAAAAACCTTGTAAGAAGTCGACACGTGTTTCACCTTTCAACGAGGCATTTTCAGAATGACGATTGACTTGTTGCGAACCCGAACACGGCGTGTTACCGGACGCAGAGACCTACCCCGGTATGGCCGCTCTGCGTCCGGCGCTTAGCGTAGCAACACGCCGTGTTCGGGTTCGCGACAAGTCAATCGTCATCCTGAGGATGCCTCGTTGAGAGGAGAAACACTTGTCGATTTCTTACAGAGTTTTAATGAATATTTAGGAATAGTTAAGCGGAATATGTTACTAAATAAATATATCCACGTTGAATGTATAAAAAACAAAATTTCATCTTAATTTGGCTCGAAACCGTCTACATAATCATTTTAATTATGCTATACATGATGACTGATGAAAAAATAATTCAACTTACATATAAAGTGACGCAACACTGGATAAAATCATCAAACAAGATGGTGCCACGGCCAAATCTGTCAAACTTCTGGACCATGATGTTGACCACTTCATCTGACAATCTATACCCAAATGCGGTGAGTGCATTCTTCAACTCCAGCTTATCAATGTTCCCGGAGCTATCTCTGTCAAACGACCGGAAACAGTTTTGCCAATCAGTTACATATTTCCATAGGGCACCAAAATCCTCAAAATTGATTACACCTCTGCTCTGTTTGTCAAACATGCCTGAAAAAATAAACAAACATTTTACTTGATTTCAACTAATAATATTTAGATTAAATTTTCCTTCAAAATGAACGGGGAAAGTACAGTATGGAAAAACCTAAGCCACTGAAAAAGGTACAGGAAAACTAAAAAATAGAAAAACAAAAAGAAAACATCCATACATATTAAAAATTATGATAGAAATAACTGACCTAATTGACTTGTTAACTTATTCATTTTTGGAAATGCCTATCAAAATACATTATAGGCAACCTAACAAATAGAAATTTAATTTCCTTGTCAATTGGGCACTTAATACACCCAGCACTTTCCTAGAATTGTAGTATTAGAAGGCTGTAGTGAAGTGTGACCTTATCATACTGTCCAAGTTCAATATAACACACTGCAGTTATAAAAGGTCTAGAAATTAAACTGTAAACATACCTATCATGAGGCGCACAGTCTCAGGATTGAATGCATTCCACGTTCCATTGGACAGTGCCTGTTGAAGCTCATCAGCTGAAATGTACCCACTGCGGTCCTTGTCAACTCTGCAATATATAATTCCATAAATTATCCGAATTTGCATTAAAATGATAAAAAATAAAATAGATTTCCTATATTCATAATTTCAAGTAAACTGATTATAAAGTAAACTGGTCATCGGCCGCTACAAGTATAGTAACTTGATATAATGAGTTTAAGAAATCATTTAGTTCTATCATCATTAGAATTACAGTACTTATCTCTGAAGTTGTGTCAGTAATTTTTTTTATCTTGTGTCTTTACAACATGGTCTGTGTAGCTATAGATAAATAATTTAAAATCGTTGGAGATTTTTATTGTTGACATTGGTTTAACAAGCTATTAATAAGTATAACATAAATTAATGGTGTTGAACTTGACACTTTCACTGTCCATGCATTACATATAATGCACTAGTGTTTTTTATCCAATACCAGTGGCTTCACCCGTGTTAATTCTTTATAAATTAAAGCCTATGTTACTCAGTTATTCTACTGGTGAAAGAATTGTTAAAATTGGTCCGGTAGTTTTTGAGTTTATTCATTACAAACAAACATACAAAAAATCAAATCTTTTCTCTGTAATAATATTAGTTTAGATTACAGCAAAATTAACCAAAATTAAATAATAGAACCAGTTCTAATGTTTGTTTCAACAATTTTAAACAACACTATTAGCTGGAAGTGAAACTCATACGTTTGTGCATTGCTTGTAATGCATTTTTTATTAATATATGTAATGGTTATCTGAGGGTGATAGATGAATTTTTGCTATTGTAGTATTAGTAAATGACCTTATAAAACATAACAGCGCAATACTATTATTGGACGAATGGTGATAGAATTACCAATTCCCTTGGGACAGTGAAAGTCTTAATACATAATAATGGATCCACCATAATTTAGAGAGTTGCTTCAACTTCATATCATAGGACAGGAGACCACTCAAATAATGGGATTAGCTTCCATAAAGTGCGACTGCCATCCCTAATCATGACACATACATAGAGTTTATATGGTGCAACAATTATTTAGTTACTATAAGCTGAGTCATAACTCAAATGAATTTGTGCACAAAACAAGTGCCTAATACTAATAAATAAAATAAAGTTTTACCTCCTAAATACATCCCAGAGGAACTCCCGGCTCGGCATAGGAGATTGGAATGTCATCTTGGTCTGTAAATAAATAAAGATACCCATTTTACTAAGATAATCATGTGTTATTAAGAAGGCTTATCCTTTTGATAGTTTTATTTATTTGTTACTTGATCTGCAAAAACTAAGACAGCATTCGTCCAAAGTTTAAAACATTAGTATGAACAAATAAAAGATTTCTATCAAACCAAAAAACAAATATCTCCAGCCACTAGCTCCATAAGCTGGGATGAATTAAGATTTTCGCTAACATAATGTACTTTGCTTTGCACTGTATGTACACTCATAGTGAAATCATACAATTCAAAAGAAACTGCAAGGTGTAATACAGAAATAAAGACACAGTCTTTATTTGAAATCAAATATTAATAAACAAAAAGATGGGATGATCAACCGACACACTAATGAAAAAAACGAAGCGAATGTGTTGTCTCAAAGATCTAACATTCTATTTTTTTAAGTAGTCTGTATTGTACTGTTGACTGACTCACCTGTTGGTTTTACTGTTGTTTAACTCTTAAATCACGATTATGGTGTTGTTCTAGTAACTGGAAGTTAAGAGCAATCAACGGTTATTTCTATAGTAAACAATGATAAACTATTTGTAGACGCGTTTCTATATTCTTCGTGATAAAATAAGTCTATCTCTATCGACAAACGTGTAAGCTACGAATTATTGGCTGACGCTGATCTGACACTGACAGATCTGAATTAAATGGATGATGTCATAACTCATGACATTGACTGTTAAATTCAGTTGCCATTATACAAAAATCTTTGCACTATTTGCAAACAAAACCGCCGAACGTTGTGAAACCTTGCAGGATAATCCGGTAATCCGCTGAATGTAAGGTAAGGTGTAAAGTTATCCTAGGTAATATGATAAATGTGAAAATGAGTTTGTTTGTTTGTTTATTATGCTTTCACGCTTATAAGAAACTATAGTACTGCTGAACGGATTTTGATGAAATTTGGCACATGGATAGACCATGATCTGGATTAGGACATGGAATACTTTTTATCCCGACATTCGTTTTTTTTTGTTAGACATGGCAACTCGCAGTTTTGACCACTAAGGTCTTGGCTGCTTAACCGGACTTTCCTGTGGGTGCCTTAAGCTGCTACACTCAAAGCCTCCAGCCAGGGGCAAAAAAAAACTAAACTAAATTAAAACTAGGCGAACGCTCGCTAAGGGCACCCCCTGTGGGGTACGAACCTCGGCTTAGGGCGTCGCTGAGGGGAGGACAGCAAGAAGGGACAGGCTGGATCAAAAATGGTTTTGAATCATGATTATTATGCGGGGTAGTTTTAAAGCTACGTGCTCAGCGGCAACAACTTGCTGGCACCTCGTATTCGAGCAAGGGTCGGGGAGGAGTATCATTTACTCAGGGACACGGTCGCGGTCGCAAAGGACCTCGGCGGCGAGGTCGGAATGACGGGAGGCGTCTGTTCTTGTGTATTGTGCTGGTGGCCCTATTCTGCTCTTGGAGGAGTGTGATGGGATCATCAGGGTCGGGCCCGACATTCGTATGGGATCGAGCCTTATATACGGCTGAAAACGCGGGGCGCTTTGTTGCGTTTTGTTGTTCGTGCGTTTTGTTTCCTCGTGAGTTGTGGTAGTTACGATGATTTGGTTATGAACCAAACGCAGCAACATTATGCTTTGATACGAAAATGGCTGATGTCTCAAATAATGAACGAAAAGTAAAGCTAACTAAAAATGGGAAAATCATCAAAAGACGTCTAAGGAATCCAGAAGGTGAGTTTTATCTTTACTTGATTATCAAGATAGAGGCACATGATCCGTCGCTTAACTTTTGCTTAGACATTGTTCTCATTGTTAGGTCTTCATTACTTCAACCAGTTTTTGACTCTTATTACCTTACTACATTTTTGTGTAAGTAGTTGTTGATTGTTCTGAAACTGTTTGCTTTGACTTTATTTGATAGTAACGCTCAATAAACACTGCGGGAACTACATAAGTCTAGCGCAATATTTTTAACGTACGTACGTAGGTGTTTCAGTAATAATGTAGTCTATAGAATAGGTAAATATAGCTACTACTAACTCGTCCGTATTACTCGTACATTATGCATATTTTTTTTAAATTACAGAATGGCACAAACAAAAACAAAAGCGTTTAAGAATAGCGGGACTAGAGTACATAAACGCAAATGGAAAAGTGGTGCCACCTAAACGGCCTGGTCCAGACTGTAACTGCCGAAGACGATGCTTTCAAAAAGTTCCAGAAGAGATACGATTGAAAACATTTCAAGGCTTCTATTCAATGAAAACCCATGATGAACAAAATGCATATTTGTTTGGACTCATGAGGCAAGTGGATGTTAAGAGAAAAAGGGTGAAAACAAGCAGTCGCCGCACATGCACGTTCGAATACTTTGTGAGAGTTAAGGGAAGAGAGACTCAGGTGTGCCAAACAGCTTTCAAAAATATTCATGCCATAACTGAGAGAAAAGTCAGAGTTCTTTGTAAGAAAATGGATGATGGTGTCATGTTTCCCAGTGACAATCGTGGAAAGAATAGTCATCGTCGCTCTGGAGAGGTCCGCTTACCATCTGGAGTGTTAGATCAAATAAGAAATCATGTTTATTCTATTGTACACACACACCGCTTAAAAGATTTTATCAGGTTGGATAAAATTGCTGGTTTAGAAATTAATATTTCCAAAATGTGGAAAGATTACATCAAAACTTTTGACCCAGATAACATATCAGCAACTATGCCTAAATCTAAGAGGAGCATGGAACTTGTGCCCCAGGTGGAACCCCCACAGCAACAAACAACTCAAACTTCACAAGACTCTCTGGGGACCATTGCATATCCAGGAAGCGGTCATCTGGTCAACATAGCTGAGAACTACTTTCAAAACCAATATCAAACGGCTACATTGGCTACAAGCACTGCTACTAACTTTTATCAAACTCCAAATGGAGGACAGAGCATGGGGATCTTGCTGCAGTCAGCTGCACCAAGACCAACACAGCCCACAACAGCATTCATCGTGCTTCAGGCTAAACCTGAGCCCCAACAACACACTATCACAATAGACAATCCCTATGGACATACTGCAGAGCTCATGCATCATCATATTGAACCGAAACCAGAAAAAAAAATTAAGAAAGAACGGAGGAGGGGTCCTATGGTGAAACAATGGAGATACACAAATATTTTCCATGATGAAATCAATGGAGCTGCTTTGGCAGCTATTAAAACTAGGCTGGGGATGTACTATGCTGAGAGTGATGCTGCTCGCAAGAAGGCCAAGCAGGCTAGGCCTGCAGATGTGGTCCAGACACAAGCTCCCCCAGAACAAGTCCCACAGATGAGGCAGACACACACAGTAACAATATACACTTAACCCCACAAAGACTAACATGTTTGACTGAATCGTAAATCAACTTGAATTTGATGTTGTCAATGCTTGGACATTCAAAGTTTCTGTTATCACAACTTATCGGGGGCAATTCCAGTCATGTATGTTTGTATCTTGGCTTTGTAGATTCTATACTTACACAATATTGATTCAATAACTTACAATTCTAGTTACTGAATGCAAGGCCAAAACTATGGCATATAAATTAAATGAGGTAGGTAAGAATCAAACTTTGAAAAGCAAGAACTAAATATGTACCTGCTAAGGACAGAAACCAATTATACAAAATCATGTATTTGTGTCACATAAACAAAGCAGTTACCATTTGTTACTTAATGGAATCAGCTTAATTTTATCTGGATTTCATTCAAATGGAACAAGATTATTTGACAAGTTAAATAGATCTATAAGCCTTGTGTATAAATTTTACATGCAGAATGAAAATGTTCCAATGAAACCAAATCAAGGGAGAAAGTTTGATACTTTGAGAATATAGGTACAGTTTTAATTAAATCTACATACAGCTATAGTCATCGTTTTTGTAGGCTATGAACTAACAATGTTTAATGATATGTAATGCCTTATATTTTGTCATTGTAGCATAGTTACTCCAGCATAAAGTACTACACATATAGAATTAGCTACATAACTGCTAAAAATCTCTTTAATTTAAGTACTGAATAAGAAAAATCTGAAGGATATTGTTTTACTGATCTCATGGTATAATTTGCTTTATAATAATTCGGAACCCAGTGCTTATAATAAATAGGTACATTATTGTAAAGGTGAATCCACATTTGAGCATTTCTAACAGAACTTCGCGTTGCTCTGGGCTCGGCCTCATCACAACGGCGCGACTGACCATGGTTTGCGTTGAGCATTCGAAAGTATGTTACATGGAAATGTTATAGTTGTGTACTCACCTTAAGAGTATGTCCATACTCTTAATTATAATTTTAATTAGTACATACACGATGTTTTGTTATGTTGCTTTTACTTGAAATTGCATTTAAAATGCCGCATATAGTTCATTATTTGAATATATTTAAGAATCCTATGAATTAATTAATCATTTTAGTTTAATGTATTGAGTATTTCACATGACCGATAGTTATGTATCGTGCTTAACCTTAATTTTACTTAAGCAAGCATATTTTAAGTATTATTACATGTGACGCTATCTATATTATAAGACTGCTGTTTTATTACATGTTAACCTAATGGAGTCCACGGGGGTCGTCTTAATTACACTCTAGTGGCAAATAACTGGCTCAGTTATGTACCGCCATATTTTCAAGTTATAACATTCTGAGATTGATAACTTGAAAAACCAATGCTTAGGCCTACACAACAACCTGGCAGACAGTAAATGTGGAACACCGTGTGTTGAGAAACAGCAATAAGCAAGATATGTTACGCTCAAACAGTAAGAAACACGCAGCAACACAAGCATGGTGCTGAAACAATGTCGTGCAACTTGTTTCCCATGAATATGGTGGTGTGGTTGGTAAGAGACTGAAGCCTGCTACCAGGTAGGAGGACCACAACTTATACGAAAAAAAAACGTGAAACGGTATGATTTAAAACACCGCAGCCGTCATCTTGGACCTTCTTCTTTTTCTCTTGGTTCTTCCGTGACCTCACTATCGACTACGCGCTAGAAACAGTAGAAACCCATGAAAACGATACTTATGGTGAAGGATTTGAAAATTTTCGCATTCGCCATCTTGGATTTATATTTTAACGTCACTATTGGCTTTAACACCCTCGAAAACCATGAACGTGATACTCATTATGAAAAATTTGAAAATTTTCGCTGCCGCCATCTTAGATTTTCATTTTGACCAAAAACACACTTTCTAAAGAAGATAGGGGGCATAACTCTTTTTCATTTCGAAACGATTTCTATCAGTTTACTCCTACCGCAGGGAAACTTCGTTCCAAAAAATACTAGGTGCTAATAAGTGCCACAATCCCATGCAATGCTTACCTTTATGTTCGTGAGCACAGGTGGTGCCCGATGATTTCTGGTTTGTTACAAAGCATCAGATATGACTTGTGTTCTCCTATGGGTTTGCAGGTAGAGGTGTCCGTTACATCCCTATTTAGCCAGTTACGTTAGGTTTAAGTTTCATGTCATATGGGGCAGGCCTTGCCTTCACTCGGGTTTCCAGAATACAGACTACTCTGTATCCCCCGAGCTAGTGACCACTAGACTAACGATGCAGATACCCTATATTCTGCCTATAAGGGGATTGTGCAAGGGTAGCGCGACATTAAAATTTTCTTAAGTTTGCAGTATATATCAATGGTTTGCAGGTACTAATCAAAAACTTACGACCCGCCCGTAACAAACATAAAATATATATTTTTTTTAAAACAGGTTGTACTTAACTTATATATATATATTATAATAAATATATATATATATATAAGTTACGGCTAAAACCCAAAGTGCGGCTACACCTAGTTTTAACCGGCTACTACTAGGTGCGGCCGGTAGCAGTTGGTTAAACTTGAATGGACCCTTGCACTCACTCGGCTCGCGCGTGTTATGTGGTCACAGTTCTAACCTAACCTACCTTTCAGCCATTTTCATTCGCTGCAACCAAATTTAAGCAACTGCTACCGGCCGCACCTAGTGCGGCTAAAACTAGGTGTAGCAGCACTTCGGATTTTAGCCGTGACATATATTGTAACCACTATACAACCTTAATTTTTTAAATCTGTTGTGCAGGTTAATTTGCCAGTCAAGCATCCGTAAGTAGAGTGACCGTGGGTCATAGACTCAGTTGTGGACGATCCCGTCTACATTATAACATGTATAGTGTGCCAGTGGGCAGCAATGGAAATGTGTTTTATTTTCACAATGGTCTGCCCGTTGAAGTGTTGATGGGTGCTGTGTAGTTTAAGGTGGATGTAGAATTATAGTAGATTTGGGAAATACTGGAGATAGGAACAATAAAATAAGAAGTACTGCAAGAATGATTTTCACTTTTTTAATTTATACTTAAATTACGCAGACAAAACACAGACACCACCCACAGCTTTGATCTTCCTCTCGGCTGTCTTGGAGAAGAATTTGGCCTTAACTATGACGGGCTGCTTGGGGAGTTTGCCTTTGCCTAGCAACTTGTAGTAACCCTGAAATTAATAGAAATGAATTTGGTTAGCGCAATTGTAAAGATTCGACGCACGCCTCACACGCACCACGTGAGTGATGAACGTCGGGTGGCCGTAGAACGTGCGTGTCGCATGCTTTTTGTTTTTCGAGTAATTCTTTTAAACAAGACTTTTTGTCACACTATAAGAGCAAGATTGAATATCTGCGAGACTCATATACATTCGATTTCATATCGAACCTTCTGAGGGCACATAGCCCTTATGGCACTGTTTTTGTTTTTTGTTCAAATCTGTTCACCAGCCTCTATTTACTAAATTGGTCCTTCATCACCAACCCAAACATTTATTGGGCGATTTGAAATTCCTAATAACAAAAACTATAATGTTAGTGGGCCATTTACTGGATACCCTAACAAGAATTGTCTCTGTTCAAAAATACCCTGAATATTCAATAGCTTATCATTCTCAGTATACTTACAGCCTTGACAATGTTAATGACGGGCACTTTGCCATCGGTGGCTGTGGCGTACTTGAGCCTCGACTGCTCAGACACGAGGGTCCACAGCTTGTCTAGGTTCAACACGGGGTTGAACAGCTTGTTCTTCCTCTCATGGTAATTCCTCATACCGAGCTAGAACAAACATAATGGCACATTATTATTTATAGAAATATTAATCTCTATAGCAAGATGAGCTTATTCTTTAATTAGATATTTAGCTAAACATACTTGTAATCATTAATGCAATTTTATTTTCATTAGATAATTGTTTTCAAGTGTTTTTTTTCTTTTTCTTCATTTACAGTGTCTTTTTAGGATGTTTTTTGAATTTTTATATTTAAAAAGTTTGATCAATCATCTGTTTTGTTTTAAAGTTGAATCTATTATGAATTACCTAGCATTGTTTCTATAAAAAAATATCACAATGAGCCTAGTTGTTGTGTGTTCAAGAACATTGTTATTTACTGTGGTGAGTTAGTTTTAAGATACAGGTAAAAACAACAAACTACAGACTACTACATACCCTTGAGGGATAACTATTAGGTAAAAACAACTAACTATAGTCTCCACTGAAAATTGAGGAATAACTATAAAATGTGTGGCAGGTCATTGACTTACTTTGCCGAAGTATCCAGGGTGGTACTTGTCCATGTTGATTCTGTGGTGGTGCTCACCACCAGCGTTACCGCGACCTCCAGGATGCTTGCGGTGCTTGCCTAGAAGATTACAATAACATTGTTACATGAATATCCAAAAGTTCAAATGGGAATTGTGGGTTACACTAGTTGTGTTCAAATTATGTAAATGGATTGAACCTCATAGATCAATTTCCAAGAAGTAGAATGTTTTGGTTCACTCCTCATAGTCCTCATCTTTGTTTACCATGTAGTACATCATGTCATGGTAGACGAACAGAATATGAATAACAAAGGCCATGCGTAAGAACATTATTATTAGACAAGGAACTGATCAATATCGACACATTACACACTTCACTTAGGTGTATACAGAACCAGGAATTACTTGTTTAGGAGGCATGTTGAGTCCGGCCTAAAGTTAGAAACAATTTATAGGTTAAGTTTAACAAGTTGGCTGTGATGTTTGTATTTGTCACAATAATTATAGTAATAAGAAATAGAACTTACCGATACGACCGTGGCCATGGCTCACGTGTCCTCGTAACTTCCTGGTCTTCTTCTTGGAGGTGGCCTGCAGCGGAACAACAAATAGGATTTACATAAATGTTTCCACATCATAACTAGAAATAATGTGCTGTATGACACTGATATCACTTATAACATATAAGTCACTCTTAATTTAACATATTTAGTAAGTGATTTTATTGAAATATTCAGATAAAAATCGTAGAAATACACACGAACCATATTTTCGTCTTCCGTCAAGTTTTGAAAAGAGAAAAAGAGATGGTATAAACTGTCACTGTCAGAGCCCAGCCATCTATGGTAACTTACTATTGCTGTAGTCGATTGCGAGTCGATTTCTTTCATTATAGGGGGTATGACTAGAGATGAGCGGTGGGAAAAATACAAAAGATGGATATTTTCATATACAATAAAGCTGAAGAGATTTTTTGTTTGTTCAAACGCGGTAATCTGTGGAATTCCTAGTCTGATTGTAAAACATGTATCGAGCGGCTTATTGGTTGCCAATAGCGGATGACCATTACATTTTACAAATACCTAACTAAAAGATACGCTCTATAAGTTGTTTTATTTCATTCTTTATATATTTCTTCATATTTATATTTCTTTACATTTAATTATACAAACTTATTATAAAAAAAACAACCGACTTCCTAGTTTTTTGAATTTAAAACTTCTTTAGACGCGTTGGGCATTTTTTGAGATGGGAAAAAAAAAGAATTGAACTCGTGACACCGTTACCGACACCTAATTTTTGTAAACACGATTGCGCTGTTTATTTATATTACGTTATGGATCAATATTCTATGCAAGTATTTTTACTTTTAAGGTTTTGGAAGTTTTTTTTTTTAGTTTTCACTTCTGTCAGCACTCCCGGAGTGCCCCTGTTACTTTTTATACCTACCCTACACAAGTTCATATACAACTATTTGCTATGTAGATAACAAAGACAGGAAGTTATCATATATTATCATAATCCATATATCAACCGGGAAAAAATAAGTATTATTGAAACTAACTCAAAAATTATCAAAGTAAAGTTAATACAATTTATATGGGACCACCCGAAAGTATATTCATTAAAAATATATATATATATTAAAATCGGTCCACAATTGATGGAGAAATCGTAAAAAAACGAATATTTTCTCAATCGGGTTTTTCCCTCGAATTTTCCCAAATTACGGTTTTTTTCCGGGTAAATTCCCATCTCCAGCTTTGACGATCATTCAGGTAGTTAGTAGTTTGATCCTCAATTTGATTCTGAATTGTTGATCGTCTAAGCCAGAGGCCGCTTTATAGTTTTTTTTGCTGTGCGTGCGCCCGGTAAAGAACAGCAAAACGGCTAACTGTGCGTTTGCACTGTCGAAACATTCACATAGGTAATAAAAATTTTGAAATCTCTATTTCATGCTAAACATTGTATCGATTATATCGAACATTGACAAGTAAAGTGCACACACTGTTGTATAAAAATGTGCCGCGGCTGAAACAGTGCGCGGGCGTGCTATAAGAGTGTTGCTCAAAATCTAATTCTACTAACACGCAACCGCAATTACAGTGTGGCCTAACAATAACACTATGCTATACTTAATAATAACGCAAACCAAATGTTTCAATTAATTAATTTTTAATATTTATGTAGTCAGATTGGCCGGATTCAACGGGATTGCATATTTTTATTTGTGGCTTTTGTGGGCAAGCTGGAAATAATTGACGTAGTTCTTTTGTTAAAAGATCTTTGATGAATGTAAATGGCTTTAATTTATGTAGAAGGTGATATGCCTAGAAAAGAGACATGCTTCGCTAACGCCAAATATTTAAATTGGAATAAGGGCAAAACTTAGAGGATGATGACTTCAGTTATATTTAGGTACGGATAAAATAATTGTTTTTAAAGTTCGTTGTCTTTCCATCATCTACTAAAAAGTAAGCAACTTCCTGCCTACTTTGCCCTTTTCTAACTATCACAGGTCTGTATCTGGCAACAATTTAAGCGGAGTGGTCTGTGTTCTCTCTCTGGTCGCCTAGAGCAGGCAAGTGGCAACACTGGTCAGTACGTTTCCAGAAAATGGTGGGATTGTGTATCAAAATCGGGCATGACACGTATTTTACGATTTTTATAAAATAATTTGTGAAAATTTTGCAATGCTGTTATGTTCGTAGAAGTTTTACCTCTGCAAAATTGTTAAATTGCGAGAACATGGAGTTCCGCGAGACGTTATTAGCTGCTCAACGAAATCAACAACAAAAGTCATCTGTGAGTTTGACTTCAATATATAATTTGCGAAATATTATGCGCATACTTTTTGATCAGATAAGTAATTTGATGATAATGCGAGTGTTTCTGTACAATAATAATAAGAATTAACACTTAAGGACTTTCGTTACAAAGTTGTACATGCACCTGGACGTACTTTTACATTGTTGTTATTGTCAATGTGTACTTATCACCAACTTTAATGTGATTTCAGGAAAATGCTTATTACAAGGCTCGCTTCGATCCTCCCAAAAAGGAGCAGAAGCAAAGAGATAAGTTGTCAGCAAACATTCAAAAGTTTTTGGCAAAGAAAGATGAGGAAGAAAAGCAAAAGAGAATGGACGCCCAGAAGAAACGAGAGGAGCTGAGTGCCTTGAGAGATCCTAAAGCCTTGAGGAAAATACAGAAGACCTTAAAGGTCATCAAGTCAGCCAACAAGTCTGTGATAGCGGATGCTATTGATCGAGACAACACTGCAGTCACGCGTGAGGGGCCAGATCAGCCTGATCAAGATGACTATGGCTATGAGTCCCAGGAAGCAGCCGCTATATATGAAAAAATGATGGAAAAGTACAGTAAAATGCCTGATGTACCCAAATTCCCTGTTGGAAGTAAGTGTACATCTATTTCTAGTAATATGTATGTAGGTCAACAAATATTCCACGATTCTAACAATTACTGACAAATGCTTGCACTGACTAGACAGGCCCATCCAAATCTGTGTGGTTCTTTTCTCAAAGACCATTTCAGACTCTAATCTACATGGTCCTCACACGGCCCAACCAAAATTATGTCTGGAGTTTAAAAGAGACTGCTATCTCTTAATTTCTTTCGGCCTTTCTTCTCAGAGTAGTCAGATAGAAAACGCCGACCTCATCTAGCTTATTCTTAATATTTTTTAATATGATGAGTGATTAGAGCTTTTCAGGAATTCATTATGATGTAGTAAAAATTACACTTCTTCCATGGGTTTAAAATAACATGATTGTCTTGAGTTTGAGTAGGTACAGTCACAAGCAAAAATATGCATACACTTAGCAAAATTCAAAATTATTTTCTTGTGGAATAACAATTGCAACTTGATATAAGTTGTGTAGTGTGGGACTGTGGGTTCCAAAATACTATATTCCTAACAACATACAATTACAATCAATACTGTAGGAGAAAATAACTGAAAAAACAATCTCTAATTTGTTTGTTTCTGGAATTGATCTATCACTATAAGAAAGTTTATTGTCTATGATAAGCCTAATATAGTGGTGATATAGTTCTTTCATAGTAGTTATTTAACCTCTGGTTTTGCATCACAGTGATCTTTATTCTTGACGTCTTAAGGTTGCTGTTGGGTTGCTGTCAGAGATAAAATAACAAAGAAAGAATTGTAGTTCACTACACAGCGGATGTCAATGTTTTTTTTTTAGTAAGGTTTATTCTTTGTGAAGAATTTTAGTATGAAAAAATTCTGAAATGAATATACGTAGATGAAAAATTGGTTATGGGCAACCACATCCACAATTTTAAATTTAAGACCTTGCAAGGATTTAAAAAAAGGGTCACCCTTTTTTTAAATCCTTGCAAGGTCTTACATTGTCTCCCTCTGTTCCCTTGGCCTGCTTATGGGTTACTGTTATACTTTGCAACCATTTTTCCTTTTTCTTTGTTCATGCTATCAATTATTATTGTACTTAAAAAAAAATCTACTGACCCAAAATAATAATTTACAGTTTGATAATAATCACTGAAATTTATTTCGCTACTAATACAAAGCCTAATATTGTGTTTTATGACATTGTAAGATTTAGTTGGATTCGGTCGTTGGACGTCAAACTACACGGTCGCTCCGGGACCGAACTCAGTCCCAAAAAAATATTTTTTTACGATACCTTTTGGGCCAGTATCAAAACAAAGAATTACTGTTCGATTTTGCCGGCAAGCAACCCGCACATGTGCAAATGTGCGGGTTGCTTGCCGGCAAAATCGAACAGTAATTCTTTGTTTTGATACTGGTGCGACTTTAAAAGCCACCAAATAATTACATTAAATTAGTGCTAAAGTGAGGTTTCTATCTACATGTATTCCTGAACTCAGGCGACACTGGTGAGACCTTTCCATATTTTTCAGGGCGTTACGTTAATAGGTAATACGGGCTGGTATCCGCAACTCCACGTCAAAGCGCGTATTTTGCGTACGGGTGGGAAAATCTGTTATTCGATCCACCCCAGCTCCTCAAAGAAGGCCAGCAACGCCTTGGTGTCACTGACAATCTCACGTAGGGTACCTGGGTTACCGAAGTACTTGGCCCTGTATGTGGCGACCACCGGGCAGTTTAACAGCACATGGGCTGCTGTCTCGTCGTCCTCCATGCAAGCTCTGCACAGCGGACTGTCTGTGACTCCTATGACAAAGAGGTGTTTATTAAATGACCCATGGCCAGTTAGGGCAGCTGTAACTGTGCGCAGCTGCTGTTTTGTTAATCGGAGAACCTGTTTCGTGAGGCGGCCGTCGATTGTAGGGAGAGCCTCCTTAGCCTGCCTGCACTCACCGTGGTCCACCCATATTTTGTGATGTTGTTCCCTGGTTCGTTTCCTTACCAGAGAGCGTAGGTACCCGAAGGGGAGTGGCGTGATGGGTTCAGGCCCCACTGGTGCCATGCTCGACCCCCTTCTGGCAAGTTCGTCGGCTGCGTCATTGCCCCGCGAACCGCTGTGTCCCTTGATCCATTGAATGGTTATATTATTGAGGTCACCCACCTGGTTGAGGCGTTGGTGGCACTCTTATATCAGCCCAGAATCAACAGTGTGACTGTTTAGCGCTTGCAGAACAGCCATACTGTCTGAGAGTATTCTTATCGAGTGGTCCTTAACTTCCCTGGCCATGATGGCTGAAGCGGCAAGGGATATACCCATGCATTCGGCCTGGAACACTGTGTTATGGACACCCAATGGTGTGGCTATGTGTATGTTGAAGTCCTCCGAGAAGATTCCAGCACCTGTGCCACTACCTGTTTTGGATCCGTCGGTGAAGATTCGCAGCTCTGCGGGGCGCAAACCCTCGCATCTGCGGTCCTCGTGGAGTTGGATTCTGTATTTTTTATCGAAGATAAATTGTTTGGGCACCCGGTCATTTACCGCTTTCGTAATAGGGAACTCATTGTTGAGTCCCTCAAGCAGCGCGGTGTGTTGTGTGACTCTCTTACCCCAGAGATCAATTGCATTAAGACGCACCGCCGCCATTGTCGCTTCCTGCTGTATGAACAGGTGGAGTGGGGGCAGTCCCAGCATGGCTTCGATTGCTGCAGTCGGAGTAGTCCTCATGCAGCCCGTGGTTGCCACGCAGGCTAGTCTTTGCATGCGTTGTAGTTTGTTGCAAGCTGTAACCAGCTGAGTGCGGGGCCACCAAACCACGGCCCCGTACGCGATCATAGGGCGGATCACTGCTGTGTACAGCCACAGTATGATTTTGGGGGATAGGCCCCACTTCTTACCTATCATTCTCCTGCACTGCCAGAAGGTAATGCAGGCCCTGTTTAGCTTGTTGTCTACATGACTACTCCAGTTTAACTTACTGTCTAGAATGACCCCGAGGTACTTGACTTCGTTGGCCAACTGAAGTTCAGTATCGAACAGTTTGGGTAGGCGGAAAGGACCTAATGCTCGTTTTTGGGTAAACATGACTAGTTCAGTTTTAGTGGGGTTCACTGACAGTTCAAATTCCCTGCACCAACTTTCTACGATACGTAGTGCTTGCTGAGTGAGGTTACAGATCGTACCCGTCACCTTCCCCGATACAAGGATTGCGAGGTCATCTGCATACCCTATTGTGTAATAGCGGTTGGCATTGAGTTTGGTAATGAGGTCATTAATTACCAGATTCCATAGAAGGGGGGACAGAACCCCTCCCTGGGGGCAGCCTCTGGCTATCATGGCCAACTGCCGCTCACCCTCAAGGCGAACCACCCGTTTGCTTAACATGTTTGTAATCCAGTCCGTAAGTACCTGTTCTACTCCATGCCTGGAGAGGGCGCTTCTGATGCTGGAGAAGTTGGTTTTGTCGAAAGCTCCTTCGATGTCTATAAAAGTACCCAGGCAGGTGCCTTTTTGATGAATCGCGTCCTCTATCTGACTGACCACTAGATGGAGAGCAGATTCGGTCGACTTACCTGAGCTGTATGCGTGTTGATTACCATGTAGCGGTATGTTTTTCAGAGCGCCATCCCTCAGCTCTCTATCCCATAGCCTTTCCAGAGTTTTTAGGAGAAAGGAGGTCAGGCAGATTGGTCGGTGGGATTTGGCGTTTGTGTAGTCGCCCTTACCTGGCTTAGGGATGAATATTACTTTCACTTCCCTCCATCCTTTAGGAACGTATCTAAAGGCCAGGCACGCCCTCATTAAAGGCACCAGTCTTATTGCGACAGAAGCACCCCCCCACTGTAGTAAAGCGGGGAACACTCCATCAGGACCAGCTGCCTTAAAAGGATGGAAGCTCCGGATGGCCCATTGGAGTTTCTCCAACGTGATCACCCTGCGTGCGTAACTCCAGTCAGTGTCAGCTGGTGTTTGGGTTTCATCTTGCCAGTCGATTACCTGCGCGAAGACGCAACCAGGGAAGTGAGTTTCAATTAGGATGCGTCTTGTTTCCTCAGGCGACGACGTGAGTGTGTTATCAGGTTTGCGGAGGGTGGCGGGCCCAGGTGTATTCTGTTGCGCCAGTACTTTCCTTACCCTGTTTGCTTGCTGACAAGATTCAATGCTACCACAGAATTTGCGCCATCCCGAGGTGCTCCTGAATCTGATGCATTTTTTGTAGCTAGATTTGGCCGCGTAGTAGTTATCCCAGTCCTCATCCGCACATGTGTTCATGGCTCTATTCAGAGCTGTTCTTACCTTGCTGCGCTTGCGCTCCAGATCAGCGCCCCACCAGGGTTGTTTACCAGGTATGTTGCGCGGCGTGGTCTCTGGGCAGGCGGTTTTGTAGCTGTCTATGATTGATTCTGTAAGATGGCTTACTTGTGCCTCAATCTGTGTCGTGTCCGCATATGTCACCGGATCGCTTAGCATCGCTAGCTTGGAATCAAGGCTGCGTGTGTAGGTGGCACGATCCGTTTTACGCGGATAACGCCGTGGTGGTATCGATGGAACACAGACCTGAATGTCGAAGCGGATCCATCTGTGATCGGAGCAGGAGGCCTCCTTGGAGACCTGCCACCCAGTGGTGATTTCCGCCACGCCCTCTGATGCCAGAGTGAGATCTATGATTGTGCGGCTTCGCCTGGTTACGAATGTTGGTTCGGAGCCAGTGTTTAGTAGGAATAGGTTAGTCGAGAATAAGTAGTCAACCAAAGCCTTACCCCTCTCGTTTTGCGTGTCCATACCCCACAGTTGGTGGTGAGCATTGGCATCGGCCCCGACGACAACCTCAAACCCGCAGCTCTCGCAATGGTTCACGAGGCGGGCGAGTCCGTTAGGAGGCGGCGCCTCCGCTTCGGGCATATAGACCGAGGCGAAGACGATCACCATCTCTGTGGCATCGTCGCGCTGTATAAGCAGCCTAGCTGCAGAGATATCTCTGCAACAGAAGTCAGTTAAGAGCTGTGTTTTAAGGTTACCTGTGACATAGATGCACGATCTGGGATGATCATGATCTGAGGTGACTAGGAGCTTACCGCCAAGATTGGAGAGTCCTTGTATGCGACCCGCCCTAATCCACGGCTCCTGTATTAAGGCAATGGCCGTGTGTTGTACCTCCAGCCACTTGCGAAGCTGAGCCGTCGCGGTCTGACTGTGGTGGAGGTTTGCTTGGAGGACTCTACAGACCGACGAAAGGGACGCCATCACTGGTCGAACCCTCGTCGTCCCCCCCAAGTCTAAGCCCGGCAAACAGGTCGCCCTCGTCGAAACCGTCCTCCCCCGAGCCCGAAGCCGGAGACAGGATCATGTCGTCCAGCTCCCCGCCCGATGAGGGAACGACATCCACGGTGGCGGCGGCAGGGGCGGCTGACTCTGCAGTAGCAGGCTCAGCCGCGGATGCTTCCGGGTTGTGTGAAGGGGGAGTGGATTCCCCTGCTGTTGCTTGCGACAGCTGTTCCAGCGCCTCGCAGACGGTTCCCGTGGCGGGGTCCCATCCCTGTGGAACGTCGGTGAACCTACCGTTCCGACCCTGGAACTTCACGTACACCGCCCCTAATCCAATTGAGAGGCGGCGTCCGGCCTCCATCAGAGTCGGGATTTGGTCCACAGGGACACCGACCACCACGAACCACGCCGCGGCTTGTTTGTCAGCGTGCAGCAGTACCCACCTCTTGATGTCTACCCAAGAGTTTTGGTAGCTGAGAGTACGACCAATCATAGTCGACTCTCCGTAGACCCCCTGCTCGTCCGGGATCACGATGCCACACCGTGCACGCTTCTGGATCTCCGACTGGCTCATAACGACTAACGAGGTGCTAGTTGAAAGAGTCAAGCCGGAGACTGTCTTCCTTAGCCAGGCTAAGGTGTGGTCATTACCGCACCACAGTTTAAGGATACCCCCGGCGAACAGCGGCTTGGCGTTGAAAGTCGGCCCTGGGGTGTCCTGTTTGGGGGAGCAGGCCTCGAGGATGATCTGCTTCTGGATAGCAGCGAGAACCTGGTCCGACGCGTCCTTGCTGAGGATCCCCGTGCGGTCGCAGGTGATGGCGACGTCTAGGGTTGCGCTGGCAGCTTGGGCGTAGCTTCGTTGGTCGACCCTATTGGATTGATCAAGACGCGGCCGCTTATGCTCTCCCCGAGGTGTCAAGGTTTCGTTGAGAGCTCGCTTGGCCGCGGCCTGATCCTTCCAATAGGGTCGCTGTGTAGTGTCACCTTTGGGTTTCACCGGAGCGCTGGTTGGCGGTTGACTGGGCGCTGGTCGGCTTGTGCCGGCCTCTGCCTGTGACCGCTTACCGGCGGAGAAGTTTAGCTGGCCAACTGTCGGTTTAACTGTGCTAGCGACAGTGGCCTGTTTGTTGCGGGAGCTTTTGCCCGACTTCTTTAATGCTTGACGGCGCTCCTTCCTCGTCAATCTGTCCCTCTTTCTGCCCTGTTCCGGGGCAGCAATTGGACCTGAAGGGTCATTGCAAGAGCAATGGGCTTGTTGAGTATGTTTACCCTTGCCCTTGCGTTTCTGCACGAAATGCCAGGCGCGTGAGAACACGTCCTCAGTGCAACTAGCCGTCTCCGCTTGACCGGTGACGACCGTCTGATGAGGGGAGGCTAGAGGAGCCACAGGAGGAGGAGGGTGTTTGGCTGGGAGCCCGGTACCAGTGTTACCTGGCGCCGGGGCCTGTGTAGAGAGGGTCAGACCGGCAGTGGTATTAGTCGTCGCCTTGGTCTTCGCCTGTGCGTCAGAAGGGTCGGTACTGGTCCCAATCAGCGCCGACGTCCTTTGTTTATACTGGGACTTTTTATTTTTGGTCTTGGCTGTGGTTCTCGCCACAGCTGGACCGGTGCCCGCGCTGGTACCCGCAGTGTTAGCTGCATGGCCACCAGGGGCAAGGGAAGTGCAAGCACCTCCCTTGGGAGTCTCATCGGCTTTCGCCTCCACTCCGGTGCTGTTTTTTTTAAATGGCCTTGATAAATCCATATTAAAATGTTAATAAAATTCGTCTCTCTGGCTCCCACCCACCATGGAGCCCGCAACTGGGAACGTCTCACTATATAAAAAAAAGAAAGTTCGATCGTTAGGACTACCAGAGAGATATAGGGGCGCGAGGCTGGTTTACAGTGCGACATCGGGTGCTCGATCGGGTTGGCGTTGGCCAACGAACTGATCAACCCTCACTTACACCGTCAGCATGACCTTTACCTACCGCTTTGGCCGTCCAAGGACGACCTCAGCGGACCTCACGCACCTCGCCTGTGGCCCTCTGACGGGACACTATGACCATTTCCCTACCCCTGGCTACTGGGTAGGGCCACCGTTTCACTTGAAATTCGGACCAAAGGGGGCGTGTTGCCTTACGGGCACATTACAGCCAGAGCCGCTCGGCTCAACCCCCCAGGACTCCTTCATCCCCGCTCACGGCGCTCAACTGCGCAGGTCCTAGCGCAGGTGACTGCTTACTCCTACTCGACAATCAGCTGGATTTAGTGATAGTCGAGCCCGCCTCCACCCAGTCACAGGGGGTCACGGTTAGGAGTGGAAGTTGGAAAGCGGAATAGGGAGGAGTAGGGATACGGATAGGATAGAGTGGGGAGGATTTGTGAGATTTGGGACAGGAAGGCATAAGACGGGACAGAATGAGGTTAAGGGAATTGAGGAAGGGATGCAAAGGCGCCTGGTGGTTTTAGTTACGTCTATTTCTTATGGAACTAGACCAAGAACGGGGTGGCAACCTCGGGAAGGTGCATCCGCCAGACTTGTCTTGAGGATCTACACGACTGTAGCGCTCACCCTCAAGACCCCGCCAACCCTACCCCCTCTGAAGGAGGCGGTAGGGTAGGCCTGCATCTATACTACCAAGCAAAGCAAAGCAAAGCATGTCGTTGTGCAACCGCGAAAGCATAAATCCAGACCCTCCCCAGGGGCGTTACGTTACTTCCCTCTGCAAAATCGTTATTTTATTGATGAGGTCATTATAAAATCCATACATCTTATTGATGTATTTACAATTTGTTCGACTAACTTTAGACTATAATACGTGTGTGATTATGTGCAGTGCAGTGTTCCAAAACTGTTTGGGGTAATTTTCTTTACGAGTGCGCATTCTTTTTTAGACATTTGTAGTGAATCAAGGGTCGCAGGTAGATGTTGACCAGCAAAGCTATCCTTTTAGATTGTATTGCTCTTGACTCTGACATTGGATTTTAAACCCTATAACTTCAAAGCCAAGTGTAATTTTGTGTTTATTTGGGTGATAAAGTTATTTTTGTGAAACTGTTTTTGTTAAGTTAACACATATTTAAATATTTGTGAAGTTGAAGACGGCTGAAGACCGAGATAAGATTAAGAAGGCTCCTAGCGAGATTTACAAAAAACATGAAACTGATAGAAGCCAGACGATCACAATGGAAACAGCAACGTATAACACATCATAGCAGTGACATAGAAAAGAGTCGAGAAAGAAGTTAACCCCGCCAAAAGATGCACCGCTGGACATGAACTAATGTGGCGACGACGTCGTTAACAGATGCCCATACATAGATATCACCCGTTGTGTGTCCAGGGTTCCAAAATTGTCTTTAAGTTCAAGGGAGTTTTTTTTGTGAGCTGTGAGTGTGTTTTACTGTCCCGGGCACGCATACCTCAACTTTAAAAACAAAAGTCCGTGCAGCCCCTTTTTGCAACCCGCCAGATGTGTGCCCGCACTGACCCGTAGGCCGCATAGCAATTGGTATTTTAACTTTTAAGATACTCACTATTTGTGTATATTATGAAATGCCATGTATTTCAACAAATGTGATGTATAATCTGACGGTGAAAGTGTACAGATTGTGCAAAATACGACATGCTTTTTGTCATTTACTAGTTTTATTTATTATTTACTCAAACTGCTGTCTACAGGGCGATTGGTAATTACGTACATTCCTTGAAAAGGGGATATCAAATCGAATTTTTACGCTGTTAAGGTTTTATGGATACTTTCCGTCTTGTCCAAAAACTGCTAATATAAGAAATCTACTTAACTCTGGACGCGAATTTCATACCTTTCTGATATCCTGCTCGAACTACGATCAAACGAAGGTATTGATATTTATTTCCATGAAAAAAACGCACCACCTTTGCGTGTTTTTTACGGTCTTTTCCTATATTATTCTCAAAAACAAGGGTCATAACAAATATCTGATTCTACAATGCTATTGATTGATGAGCGTAGGTAAGCGTTACCATAGCGGCCGAGCGCTAGCAAGCACGTTAGCTATATAGGAAGAGTCATTGTGCTGTTCAAATATGCACGCCCGCGATAGTACGAACAGAAAAACAAGAATTCGGGCGACGCGGACATAAACAACGAGGAGCCGGCCGATCGTGCCCTGGACATTGCTGCGGACAACTCATCAGAATGAAGAAGAAAAGAATCGAGAGAGAGTTTAACCCCGCCAAAAGATTCACAAGTAAAGCTGGACTTGAACCATCCTAGTAAAGAGAATTATCATGAGAGAATTAATTAACCACGCTAGGAATAAACCAAGACAAAAGAAAATTCATGAAATATTAGATGGAAAAACCGTAACCAAACGCATCAAGAAACACAGTATGTGCTATCTCGCACATGTTCACAGTCACCGGAAACCACACCGGTACATAGGTACAGGCAGTAAAAGACCAAATCCAAGAAAGCCAGCCTACCTATTTACACATGAAATGATATCCTAAAACAAGACATGACCTACTTCGACAAGGAAATCACTTTTGGATGGACATGGCTGAAGACCAAGATAATTTTAAGAAGACTGCTAGCGAGATTTACAAGAAACCTGGAAAGGAACTAGCCTAGCGGCGCCGTCGTAAAAAGATGCCCATACATAGATAGATATTACCCGTCTCCACTATTCCATTGCTTACTCAAGGATGCATATCCGGTAGGCTCTCAAATCCCTCCTTATCCTAAGGGCACGTCTTCCCTACCATTACCGCGCCCCCCGGTCTACTTCTTGATATGCAATGGCCTCTGTAACCCTATGAAGCACGAGACTCCAGCGGCTAGAGCAAATCTCGGGGTTCATTCGATTTATCGAGTCTGGTTAAACCACGCTGGGGTCGGTGCATTTCATTCTTCATTCATTCATTATGACATTGTAAGATTTAGTTGTAGTATAACTTAGGCAGAGTCATTTATCTTTTTTTTTTGTTTGTATTTGTTTTTTGTTCCAAATAAACAATTTTGCTTTCATTTTTGCTCTGATTGAAGGGTCTTGTTTGGGTACATACATTTAGAAGGTTTTTCATCATTTCTATTTGCTTTTTAGGGTTTCGTACAAATATGGTAAAAAGGAATGCTAATGGTGCAACTCAGTCTATCTGTCTGTCTGTCACAGCTGGATATATCAAGAACTACTAATGCTGTCAACTTGAAATTTGGAATAGTTTTAGATACGTCTGCCCAAGTATTTCGCAAATAAGAAAGATTTTTTTTTTTGCAACTGGGACTGAACGGGTGTCTTAAAAAATCGAAGTGGGGCTATTAGGGCATGTGGGGTATCATATAAAAGAGTGCTATTTGCACATTCTCAAACATTTTTTTTTTTAGGTCGCATAGTTTTCGACTTATGACGAAAAATGTAAAAAAAAAATACTGTTCCCTCTTATTTCCGAAGTTTGCATAGAAAAAAATCTGAAATTATTCTATGTGATTGAAGTTTATAGTATAAAGATTACAGGAAAAGTAAAACGATATCTCTAAATAGCACACTTTTTTAGAAATCATCAACAAAAATTACATTGGTTCCTGGTCAAGAGATAACGCTGACCTAAAAAGCTGCAATATTCTACACTGCAGTCTTAAAATTCTCTGACAAATATAGCCCTCGCAGGTGAAAATTTAAAAACATTTCAGTTTTACTTTTTTCTGGATACAAAACTATTTAGGCTTCTACGAATGAAGCTCCTAATAGGCTCCCGGTTACTAAATTAATAAATATAATAAATAAATATGGTAGTGATACATAGGAGAATATAGAATTTTTAACTATATTGTACTAGGCTGATCAAAAAGTAATGATAATCAGTTATTTTGCTTTTTGCTTGGCGCCTATGGGTGCTAGCGTGATGTTAAATAACCTGTAGCCTTCTGTCCGCTTGTCCATCTATCCTACTTTTGAAGGACTGTACAGTGCGTGCCATTAAAGATGAGACTTGACACACCACGTGGTTTGACTTGCGCAGTAGACGATTTATGGGTCTCTTTAGCGGTATGAAGTCTGCGCCGGGGCGTCATCGGGGCGGCGGAAGGAGCGGCGGGAGGCGCGGTCAAGTCTCATCTTTCGTGGCGCGTATTGTACGTTAAGTAACACATCCAGAATCAATGACGAACAATAATAATTTTTCAAGCGCCAATATGGTACGAGAGCTCATAACAAAAAAAATTGTTCATGATCGTTTTACGAACAAATCCATATAAAATCAATAGATTTGGTTATTCTGAATCCAAAAATCATAATTTCAGAAATTTTCCGCGTAAAGTCTGAAATGAGCACATGAAAAAAATATAATTGTGCGTGCAAACTTACGTTTGCAGTTGGAATGTATGGAAGACCATGTTTTACAACTACAAAGTTAAGTTTGTTCTTGGGGTAAATTCATCCCATCTACGGAATCCTTTATTGGGCGTGGTCCGACCGACACGCGCTTGCCCGTTTTTTTTTTTTTTTCAATAAACAGTACGTGTAGTCCAATTTATTAAGAAGAGATATAGAGAGATTTACCATGTTATTTTAAGACCATAGACTTCTTATAGGTTTTCCTGTAATCTATAAGTAAATAAACCATACTCGGTACTTTATTTATTTTTTTTCAAAATTTTAGGCTCAGTAGTTTCGGAGATAAGGAGGGAATGGACAATTTCCATCTATTTTCTTATATATCTTTAAAAGCATTTATTTTAAAATTATAAAATTAAAATCCTCACAACAAGCCCTTTCATTTCATGTCACACTGTACAGATATTCTATTTCACGAAGTCCGTTCGGCTTTGATTGTAGTAGTGACGTATCCCGACAAGCGCGCTTGTGTGTGTAAAAGTAGATAACGTTAGCAAAAAAATCTGATATATATTCAAGTCGAGATTTAATAATCTAAATAAAATTTTGGTTTTAAAAGTATATACATTTTGCAAATAAATTAGATTAGGTTGCAATAAATACAAAAATATTAAGAATATGTAGGCATTTAATTAAGCATTGGTTACAGAATGGAAACGAAACAAGTAGGACTATTCAGTATTTTCAATCACTATCAGATAAATTTTCGATTTCCGATTCCGGTTTGCTGTCGTCAGAATCATCTTGTACATTGATTATAAATTCAAAATCGAGATCAAAATATTTCAAGTAGTCTTTTTCAATTTTTTCAACATGAGCACAAGTTTTTTGCCACGTTTCACTGCTTACTTGGCCCAAACTTTCATTGATCAGTCTTTCCGTATTCGTCATGATTTGTTTGCTCGATATTTTTAGATGCGACATAATTTTTAACGATCCCCCAAATATTTTCAATCGCATTTAATTCTGGATGATAAGGGGGAAGGCGTAAGACATCAAAACCCTTGCTTTTTATAAAATCGTCAATCTTATAGATTACGTGTTGGGCTTTGTACTTCTTTATTGTATCGTACAATTCCAATTTAAGAAGAGATTCATCAAATGCTATACCCTTATCCCTGAGCCATTGCTGCATATCGGCTTTCTTTGTAGATTGCGTCGGTAGTCGTTCAGCCCGTGTGTTGTGATAAATGCATTGTCTAATACAATGACAGAGCGCGGAAGTAAATTGGGTAGCAACTTTTCATTTAGCCATTTTACATAGTTATCATAGCTCATATTTGAATGATAATCACCAGCTGTTGAGTTGGCCTTATAAACCAAGGAAGCATTTTCAATAAAACCATCCTTGGTTCCCGCGTGCACTAAAATAAAGCGAGTGCCTGTGCTATTTTTTTTTAAAAACGGAGTTCTTTCCTTTTTTTTTTGCCCAGGTGTTGTTTCGCACGTGTGTCGAAAGGACGTAGCTCTCATCGGTGTAGAATGTGGGCCGACTTTGAGAGCGGTACTCTGTTATTTTTTTTAAATATTTTAAACGCCACATTTGTATATCATGACGCTCCGTCAAGACTTTACGGTTGTTCTCTGTTTTGCGCCACTTGTAACCTAATTTCAACAGTAACTTGCGAACAGCTTCTAAACAACCTTCGAATCCGATTTTTTCATTCAATGCTGTTCTTAACTTAGCTAATGTTGGAATTTCTTTATGGACAATATGGAAATCTTGTACAGTACTGCGAACCACATCGGCTGTAAAATTATCTATATCCACTTTATTATCTCGCTTTCTCCTTTTCTTCATAGGTGAAGTGAATTTTGATGAAGTGGATGGCAATTCCTTCTCTTTTTTTAATATTCTTTGAACTGTTTTTTGGCTCACACCCGTAGCTTCAGCTGTACGGCGTGTAATGTCTCGTAAATGAGACAAATCACAGTTGAGTTCCATTAATGATTTTGTAAATTCATATTCTTCTCGCAGAAAATGATAAACACTAGCTATCATGTTTCGACCCTAAAACAAAATGTAATCAAAATAATTAAGTAATATAAACATTTTATAACACAAAAAAACATTCATTTTATAAATACTTCTATTGCTATATTAAGTATCTTTGTATAACATTTTAATTGAAAACGTATAAATAAATATTACCTCACTATGGACAACTCTTCTTCGTTTTGTTGCCATGCTGACCTTACTCCGTGAAACAATTTGGCGCGAACTAAAAACCACTACTGATCCGGACCGTGTCCCGATCGACACTGAGCGCTCTCGAGGTTACGCACACAAAAACAATGTGCATGTGCACGCTTGACAACATTCATAGCCAAACGGACTTCGTGACATAGAACATCTGTACGTAGTAAACTTTCGCTAGTGTAACCTTTTCCCAAGAAAATCGGTCGATTTAGTAAATTTTTTGCCAGACCGGAGTCTGCAGTAAATGTTATTTCTTATTGAACACGTTTTCTAGCTGCGTCAAGTATTACACAAGAAATGCCCACTCTTCTACAACGTACTGAAAAAAAAAATATCCGTGATAGTTTTTTTTTTTTAATGATTTTTTTCTTTGAGTACTAAGCGAAATGATTGGAAAAACCGGCCAAGTGCGTGTCGGACTACGCACAATGAAGGGTTCCGTAGTTGAGATGAATTTATTTATTCCAAGAACAAACTTAACATTGTAGTTGAAAAACATGTTCTCCCATACATTCCAACTGCAAATGTACGTTTGTACGCACATTATTTAGAGATTTACCACTTATTTTAGGACCATAGACTTCTTATAGGTGTTTCTGTAATCTATGAGTAAAGAGCCATTTTTCAAAATTTTTGGTCCAGTAGTTTCGGAGTTAAGGGGGAACGGTCAATTTTCATCGAATTTCTTAAGTATCTTTAAAAGTATTTATTTTAAAATCTTATATAAAATATTATTTTAAGATCTTCGCAACAAGCCCTTTCATTTGATATGTCACACGGTACTGTTAGCAAAACTTTTTTTTAAATTTTCTTTTTAGCCCCCCAAAAGTGAAAGTGATATAGGTAGGGGATATTGAAAATTAATTAATTTACGTTACACGTTCTAGTTTGGGTCACAGAAATACATATGTGTACCAAATTTCAACTTAATTGATCCATTAGATTCGGAGCAAATTGGCTGTGCCAGACGGACAGACAGACACACGAGTGATCCTATAAGGGTTCCATTTTTTCCTTTTGAGGTACGGAGCCCTAAAAACAAAAATGGGCATAACTTTTGAGCCGTAAAAAAATGCACTGACATTCTCAGAGTTAAAAAGTTTGGTCGCGGGAATGTCCAAAAGGGATACCGTGGTCCCTGGCGACATACAGGCAACGGAAGGAACACGGGTGGGTTTTAGTCAGTAAGAGTCTGACACGTTCTCCCGCTCTGTTTGATAATTTCCCACCGAAAAAAAAAAAAAAAACAATGGCTCTCCGGGGAGTGCCGACATAAGTGAAAACTTGACCAAGATCGCCTTGGTAGAAGAAAAATACTTGTATAGAACATTGGTCCGTAACCTTATCTGAATAAAGAGCTCAATCGCGTTTACAAAACCTTTAAAGTAAAAATACTTGCATAGAACATTGATCCGTAACGTAATAGAAATAAAGAGCACAATCGCGTTTACAAAAATGTGGTGTCATAATGTCGCGAAATCAATGGTTTAGTCCCACCCAAAAATGCCCAAAGGTGCCATCTTGCTCACGCCCCTATTAGATTTCATCTATACTTCCAGGGACACCTGTATAATGTAATTTTATCAGATTTTTTAATGATAGCTATATTTCATTTCTATTTAATGATTTATTTTGAATCATGCTACTGCTCATATTTTATGTACTTGTTGTGCCCGACAGGGTCTATGTGAACTTTGTCATTATTATTAAGACCTTGTAAACACATGTGATATGCAATAAAGATTTGAATTTGAACAAGCACCGCGCGTTTGCCGGGCGACTCTGAAACTTTCTTTTGGTTTTTGGAATTATAGGTAAAATTTAAATTTTTTGAAAACAGGTTCTAGTAACCTCGAGAACTAATACAAAAGATTTCTTTTTTAACAGGTTGCTATGAGACAAATCGGTTAAATTTATTGCCATTGAAAATGCGCTCAGGCCACATTTGCAAGCAAAATTTCTGAAAACAAACTTTTTCGTTTGTTTTCATACATAATCAAATTACGAAACCTATGTATATTTTTAAAATCAGACATTGTACACTACAGATAAGAGTTTACACAGTTTTTTATTTTTTTATTTTTATTGGTTCGCCAACAATTGTTTACACAGGTTCTATGCTAAAGGTAACATGCGAAAGTGTGTATGCAACTGTGCAACAATCACTTACAGGCAAACTCCGCATACAAAAAGAAGTTTTATAAAAAATAATAATTAATCTTGTTTTAAATTATTTATTTAAAAGTGTAAATAATGAATAAATAAACGATATAATGACATTTAACAATATAAGGTGCTTATTATACACACATAGGTATATTTAGGAAGGTATTTAAGAAATTCGGGTTTCAATTTGCCCAAACTTTCAAAGTGCACATCGATTTGATCACTGTAGCTATTTACGACCTTGCATAACCTTGCATAGGGGGAATTGGCGCCTAGAACCATTCTTCTCTGAGGTGGGAAAAGTGGTGTTATGGTGAGGAATTTTTGAGGGAAAAATGAAATTAAAAGTGTGCAATATTTGTGGGCAGTCAATTTTATGGTTCACTAGCTTTTGCCCGCGGCTTCGCCCACGTGGATGTCGGAAAATATCTCACGGGAACGTACTACCGATACCGGGATTACATACCTACAAGCCGAGGAAAAGGTCATTGACTCCTACCGCTGCGCCCGCGTTACCGTCAACCATAATTATTTTGTCACGCGTAATTTTGAATCTGGGGACCTACCACCAGCTCATAAAGCAGTATTATTTTAATATTACTTCAGTGTGGGAAAGAGAAGAAGCTCTACAGGACGTATAGCTCCATCTCTTTCTCCCACTGAAGTAAAATTAAAATAATATTGCTTTATGAGCTGGTGGTATAGGCCTTGTGATATATTTTTAACTATTCATTTAAATGAAATGGTGTCAAGGTATATTTTAAATGCTCAATTTATGAAACATAGTTTATTGGATAAAGATTAATATAGCTTCGGAAATAACAATGAAGATAAAAATGGTTATTGTGGGTCATCCTTAGAAGATAGACATGCCATCGCGGACTTTTTTGTTGAACTGTTTAAGATGAACAATACTGTAGAACATACATTTTATGTAACTATTACCATTTCTTCGGCGCACGCCAATAAAGTTCCCAGTCGGCATGATTTTTTCCGACATCTTTTGAAAATCCGTTCAGTAGTTTTTGAGTTTATCGCGTTCAGACTGACAGACAGACCCGGCGGGGCACTTTCTTTTATAATTTGTAAGGATTACTCTGCAAACAAACATTACGTCATTAATGCGTTGGCTATTGTCTAGCGAAACCATTTTAAAGTGTTTCAGTCTGTTACTGTATGAACGTATTTTTTAGTTTGGAGTTTCTTATAACAAATCCTAGCATTTTAGAGAACTTTTTTATTGTATTGTCTATGTGTGGAATAAACGTTAGCTTTCGATCAAACGTAACACCAAGCTCTCATTGTGTTCTGTTCAGCAATTTTTATTCCCAACGATATAATAGTCTTGGTCTATTACATAATGCTTTCGCTTGTATTTCATATGGTACCATTTGCTTGTTGGTTTGACACCATTGCACAAGCCTTTCTACATCGCTCTGTAGGGCAGAGGCATCATATTTAGATTTAACAATTTTGACAAATTTGAAGGCGCCTGAATACATAGATAACAGAGAACTGAAAACAACTGGGAATATCGTTAATAAAGAAATTTGAAAAAACCGGCCCAAAATGTGATCCCTGTGGCACGCCAGACGAGATATATCGTAGGGCTAACGTAGGACACCTTGTCGAAAGCTTTACTTAAATCTGTATATATGACATTAGCTTGATAACCTGAGATATTGTCTTTATTAATAGCTCAGTGAACAGTATCAGGTTGGTACTTGTGTATCTAGACCACGAAACCATGTTGCTCTTTGCTTAAGTACAGCTTTAATTGATTCTGAATGTGGGGGCAGATCAGAGACTCAATTTTTTGCTACGTTTGATAACGTTGACATGGGTCATAGTAATTTATTCAGCGGCTAAACACAACAGAATGATATGGATTTTCATACAAACGTTGCCGGCCAGTGACGATCGCAAGTATTTGGCCAGTACAGCATTCTCGATTTATCTCGAAGAAGGTTGTCAAAATAATGCTCAATTTTCCAAGCATGTTTGAGAAAAATCATTTAATGAAATTGCTTATGTTTGTTTTTTTTTTTCTAGACAATTCTGTGAAAAAGGATCTGAATGGCACGAGAGAGAGAGTGAAACACGCCTTGAGACATGAAGATGACCCTGTGCCTCACAAGAGAAGGCGGAAAGGTGAAATAGGAGGTAAAACAAATAATTTGTGTTTTTGATACATGTATGTGCTCTTCCGAAGGAGACGGTAACTGCACACGATGACGCACGGCGCCCAATCGCAATGACAGACCGCGGCAACACGACTAGTTTCTATGTAACTCCATGAAAACGCTTCCGTAAATGGCGACGCGGACGCTACGTTGTCGCCAGACGCTGTGCCGACCGCAGACCTGTACTGCCGTCACTGGCTGTTACTAACAGACCGACAAGACGCATTTTTTAACTATGCAAATGACTATCGCTGAACTGAAGAAGAAAAATGCCGCTGTCGTCGAAGTTTTGACGCAGCGTTTGAAATTAATTTAATTTTTAGTATTATATTTATTTCAGAATTATTTTTAGTCCATAGTTTTCACTCATACATTTAAATGAAACTATTTTAAACTCTAAATAGATTAAAACCGCAACAGCATGTTGAATCGCTGCGGTCTGTCATTTGATTGGGCTACGTTTCCGCCTCCGGTTGCGGTCGCTCGCTTTCGGAAGAGCAACCTTTCATGACCTGTATCTACACTAATATTATAAAGAGAAAAGATTTGTATTTCTGTTTGTAATAAATAAACTGAACTACTGGATCGATTTAAAAAATCTTTCACCAGCAGTATGCTATAATATCGCTGAGTAACATAGAATATAATATAATTAATAAAGATATGACGTGGGCGAAGTTCTAAAAAAACTAATTAACACAGAACAACTCGTCAATAGAGTTACAAGTTTATATTTTTTGTTTAAGAACGAGAGTCGAGCCCCCCTACAAAATACGAGCCTGAGAAAAAAGAAACTAAGCCTGATAAACCCAAGTTCCGTAAACCGGCTCCGCCTCCTATGGACTTCAACCAATTGTTGAAACTGGCTGAGCAGAAGAAAAGTGAGCCGGTGGAGATTGGTAAAAGGAAAGAGGTTGTAGCTGAGATGGAACCAGGAGCTGAGCGGCCGATGACTAAGAAACAGAAGAGAGAGTATGTAGAGGAACAGGCGAGACGTCAGCGTCGACAGGAAAGACTGGATGCAGAGAAAGGAGGTGGTAAGAAAGGTATGTCGGAGTTGGGAGCGAATACAGATGGTTCGTGTTTTGGACACCTACGAATTTAGGTAGTGCGAAAGTGCGCCTCGATCCGCATGGCGTTGCGTTCCGACGCGTTTTTAACAAGAACTCATTATTCTATGAAGTAAATTTCGATCTTACTTCGAATATTATTAATTAATTAATCTTCGATTGTATATTTCAGTTCCAAGAGATGATAGGCAACAAAGGGATGTGGAAAGAGAGAGAAGACCAGAACCAACAACTGGTTTCGGCCGCATCCCGAAAGTCTCCGACAAATTGAACAACTCCAACTCTAGAAACGACAGTCCTTCCAGACCGGACAGATCATCTGACAGGTCAGAAAGACCTTCTGAAAGACCCGACAGACCTTCTGACAAGCTTGCTGACAGGGAGAGAATCGAGAGGGAGAAAATTGAGAAACTACAGAAAGAAAGAGATAGATTAAGACTAGACAAAGATAAGGCTGAACGTGAAAAGGAAAGAACAGACAGAGAGAGACTTGACAAGTTGAAAGCAGAAAGAGAACGCATCGAACGAGACATAGACAGACTCAACAAAGACAGAGAAAAATTAGAAAAGGCAAAATCTAAATTAGAAAGTAGTAGTAGGTCTTCTGACAAGGTAATCAGAAACGTTGACAAATCCGTAGATAGACCAAGATTAAATTATAAAGATAGCTTAAAGCAAGATGTTAATAAAAACATAGATTTAAAGAGCCAAAACACATACAGGATAGATAAGAATTCTAATGAAAGGAAATTGTCCGTACCAAGTAAGCAGTCTGATAGTAAATACTTAAACGGCCATAGCAGCCAAGGTAAACCTGTGCCAAAGCAGAGAGAGCAACCACAACAGAACGGCTTTAAGGACAAGGCTCTACTAGCGAAACAAAGGGCATCGGGCGAAGGATCTCAGAAACAGAACGATAAAAGAATGCCTGACAGTAAAGGAGTGCCTTCCAAAAGACCTGATGACAGGAAAGTTAGTGCCCCTAGTGACAAAGCAGGCCCAAGTAAGCCGAAGGTAACGAATACATTTGATTTTGATAAACATATTAATTGTTTGGGTAAGAATGGTGCGAGAAAGCCGGATGGTTCGCGGCAGTTCCCGCCAGGCGATGTCAAGAGAAAAGGACATCCGGATCAGAAAAATAAGAAACGTAAGTGTTGTTTAACTTATTACAGTGAAAATATTTCGAAGCGATGAACTAACTGATAGTGGTAGCACGAAAATGTAGTTAAAGTCCCCAAGGTAATCTTGCTATCCAATATATATTCCTTTTAGTAAACCCAAGTCGGTATTATTAACGCAAACAGAAATAAATTTTGGCGCCAAAATCCGCCATTTAGATTTTTTTATAATTATAATATACCCAGTGACACTAGCGCAATAAAGACGAATCTAACGACATATCATTCATTAAAATCGGTTCACCCGTTTAGCAGTTACGAGGCAACCTCGACCTTTGACCTATATGTATGCCCGTTCCTATGGGCATACATATAGGTCAAATACATAACCCTCTTTTTTAGCTTCGCCGCAGTCGGGTAAAAAAGAATGATTTTGGCTGTACTTTTATAGGCTTTAGCTAAGCGAACCTAGGCAGAAATTTAAAATTTGTAATTATTTAATTATTAATACGTCTTCTAGTCTCATTTCAATATATTTTTATTATAATGATTAAATTATATACCACTGTGTTGCCGAACATGTTGAGCGTCACGTGTTGCGTGGCATTTGTCGCCTAGTGGATACGAGGCTTTAGGATAGCTTTCCATCAGAGATGTGACGTTGCTATGGATGCTTTTGAAATCCACCAATCGTATTCAATGGTCCACATAGCATAGCACGGGTGGAAACGGGTTCAACTAAGCTGTTTTTTATATGGAAAGATGTGTGCCATGGATGAGCTCCCATCCATGGATGCGCGAGTGGTGTAGCTATGTGCAGAGCAGCCGTTCCCCGTGCCTTCCCTACTGTCGATGCATCGCATAGCTCGCGCTGCGTATCTTCCTCGCACAGCTACCTCGCGGGGCGCGTCTTCATAGCACATTTTACTCACTCCCGCTACACAGCTTAACATTAGTGGAAACGGTCACATAGTTTCGTAGCTTAGCTTTCACATACTCGCAGCATAGCTACATAGCACATCTCTGGTGGAAAGGAACCTAAATTGTGTTGACGAATGATGCTTCTTTATTTTTTTTATAATGATCTTTGTTTAACAGGTCGTGCACTAGATTCGGAGTCGGAGTATGACTCGGAGCTCGATGACTTCATTGACGACGGCGACGATGAGATGGACTACTCCAAACACATCAAGGAGATATTCGGCTATGACAAGTCTAAGTAAGTAATACCAGCCTATTATTGTCCCACAGCCGGGAAATATGCTATTTTCATACAGACAAGGCACGAGCATTGATCACCACACTTGCTCGCGTAAGTAAGTAAAATGTATATTTTTTTCTTTATTTGGTAAATAAACCGTGTCCTCAAACTATTGTACCGCGCCTTAGGAATGCGCGGAGAGGCGGGGGGCACCGTTGACGATGAGCGGCGAGACGCCCCGTGAGTGTTGACGAATGAGCTACCCACACTGCCCCCCCAGTCTCGTCGCGCACAAACCTAAGGCGCGGTACAGCGGTCTCGGTCAAACTACAGTTTTGTAAATGTTTTTAAGCATATTTCCTAGGTAGTATGTTATCCAGGAATGTAGATTTTATAGGATGAGATGGGCTGTCGAAGTTAAACGTGCTCTTACTGATTTTTAAGTAACGCTATGAAAACGCTTCCTAAGATGGCGACATTGCCGCCTGTCGCCGTTTTCATACTTACATAGAAATCAATCGTGTCGCGGTGGTCTGTCATTGCGATTGGGCAACGTTGCCAGTTGCGGTCGCCTTCGGAAGAGCACCTTAAATGAGCGCGTTTTGCGTTTAACTGCCTCGTCGGTCTAGTGTGCGCAAGCGCGACTGCTGAGCAAATAACATTACTATAAAAGATTTATTTACACACACATCTAAAATTGTAAACTTAACCCTACCAAGTGATGTGGCTACATTTTACCCAAATGCTATTAAAATCAAACCATTAACACGTAAGAAGAAGATTATTTTGAAGATACAGGCATCATGTTTTGTATTTAATGTTTTTTAATACGTCTGAATAAATATTTCAGATATCGGGACATGGACGACGATGATGATCCGATGATGGAGTCTAGTTTCGCGCGGCAACAGCGTGAAGAGTACATCAGCAAAAAGATTGGTAAGTCTTCACTGTCTAACAATAGGTGTCATGTCATCATCATTCTCGTTTTTTTTTTCATACTTCTCAATAAGTGACATCTCAGTACTCACACTCTTTCTAGCCATATCACCTTTCACACAGTCCATCCATCGTTTCTTTGGTCTTACTCTATACTTATTGCTATCCAATGTGGATACGAACATAACTGTCTTCACGACATGTTCCTCAATCTTCGGCATCACCTGCCCATACCAGGACAACCTGAGAGGTTCCTGATTTTTTAAATAAAAACTTCTTTAAGCGCGTTGGGGATTTTTGAAATGGGAAAAAACAATTGAACTTGCGACACTGTTACCGACACCTCATTTTTGTAAACGCGATGGTGCTCTTTATTTATATTACGTTACGGATCAATGTTCTATGCAAGTATTTTTACTTTAAAGGTTTTGAAAGTATTTTTACTGTTACTGTTCTGTTATCGTTACCGTCACCGACACCTCATTAAAAGTATTTCCTGCATAATAAAATTGTTTAAGTTTTCACTTCTGTCGGCACTCCCGGAGAGCCACCATTGTTTTTTTCCTGAAAACAAACCTTTTAAAAATAGTTTTTTTTTTTCATCCAGGTATTATGGAAGATTTAGAGGACATGAGAATGGAGGCTATGGAGAAGAAAAAACCTAAAAAAGGGCGACGTATAAGCGATGATTGACCGACAATGCACTACTAACCGGCTAACGACCACAGGCGATTAGAAGACAATCATTTGCGATGTATTAATTAACACTACAAGGTATTTAACACTAGGTAGTCATGTTTTTACAAGGGATCAATTAAACTCAATTAATTGTTTAAACAATTATAATTGCAACTGATTGTCTTCCAATAATAAATAGTCTTATTTCAATTAGTTACCTGTACATTAAAATCATTTGTGTATTTGTATAAAGTGAATTAGTTTTTGAGTTGTTAATGAATAGCTCTTTTTGAATAACTCTTTTCTCTCATGTATGTACATTTTGTCTGCTTTTTACCGTAACATGCACTGATATTTACCTTTCATAATGGAGTAACTGATCGGATTCACAACACCTTATTATAGTCGCCGCGTTAAGCACCGAGTCATTTGGTCATAAATTATTGTTATTAGTCTATGTCGCTCGCACTTATGGAGCTTATGGAGTAGGTAGCAAACTATCGATAAGACGCAAGGCGTTGCACATTCTAATTGCTACTGACATTTATGGCCCGACGACTCGGTTCATTACGTGAGTACTATAATTTATCTATTTATTAGCGATACTTTAATGCGTCTTAATGCGCATTTTGGGCTGACTAGCTCAACCTTGTTCACTGGATACTATCGTGCGGATACGAGATGATCAACATTGATTACATAATTATCATTATCAGATCTATTCTACATGTGCAATAGACTACTTTACCACAATTATTAAATATTTATTTACGATTACATATAAGTTTGTTCATAGTTTTATTATTTTATTATATATTTGTGGTACCAAGCTAAGTTGGGTTTGTTGGGATATTCTGACGAATGAATTGGAGTAAACAACTATTTGTATAGTTTTGTTTTTTTTTTAAGCTTTATTTTCTTAATCTGGACAGAACATACAGGAGTACCACGTATGCCAGGGTTGTTACGCTGCATAGCTAGTTCTTATGGGTCGCGTGTCACAATAATGACCTAGAACCTTGTGCAAAATAGTACACCAATAAATAATTATTTTTGCATCCATATAAATCTAACTGCCAATTTTTTCATGATATGAAATTTTACAAATAGAAATGATGCTACTCAAAAGATATTTTCTTTGCATTCCTGAAACATTTACAAAAAAATTGAATTTTGACAACTTTGAAATAATAAAAGTTGTATTTTTCTGTTGCGTGACAACCCTACCGTCAGAAAATGTTTGATTTATCACAAATAAATCAACTAGGTTTATCTTAATAACGTCTGTTCAATGATAGCTAGTAGAGGTTTGTTAAATAATGAATTGATTAAGTTATATTATTTTATTAGTTTAATCACTTTGAATAACATTAATTCTAGTGACTTTGTTACAGAATTAGTACTTTTGCATATATGTTTCATGCTTGGAACCTGTTGTTTCATACTGTTGTAAGAATGTCCTTGTTTCGTTATGCCTTATAGTATTTTATAAAGTTCTTACATTTTTGCAATATACTGGTTTGTTGTAACGAACACCACGTCACATCATAGTGTAACCGCCCACGGACCATTCGCAAGCACGCATTGGCAGACTGTCCACTAGTGGTGGTCACACGTGGTAAGTTTACGAGCCTTATATATTAAATGTATGTATAATATTAAATTATTCTGAATTTATTACGTAAAATAAAAAGACACTATAAATAAAATCATACAATCTAACTTGCCCCAATATAATATGACTTATGTATTATAAATGTATAAATAAAACCATGTGAGAAAGACAATTATAATATCATACTTTGTTACATGCAGCGTGAAAAAAAAATGAACACCAAACAAGATATTTTCTGCACATGGCATGTGCATTATTATATCTTTTTTTATTTGGTTCTTATTCGGTTTTCCACACTGTATTATTTTCACAGTTGTGAATTTTTCATCTTTTAATTTAGACATTCCCGCAGTGGCCTGACACCTGTGTGGCTGTGCTTATGAAAGTTGAAAAATATATTTATATTAATCGATAACGGCTCATTTAACACGTGGAGAGCTTGTCCCATAGAAACGACCGATTAGCGAATAGCGAAAAGACATAAAAAGTTGATTCTCGTGTTCGGTACGTACCTATGTACGATACATGCATGTCGAAAGTCGACAGTCTCCTTGTGTAAATGAGCTATGCAATACTATGAAAGCATAATTAATGTAACCTATTTGAATGTAAATCTTGTATACTTTTGTGATACTGAAGAGGAAAAATAACAAAAATATAAATATATATAAGAGTATTTTGAAAATATTTTTTTAATATTGCACTCCTCTAACGACACTCCTGCCAAAAGACATCAAGACGTCATCAGTCATCTTAAATTGCATTAGTGCGTTGTGTGTCCGTTGCAGTGGATGATGCAAAGTGTCTGGGGTGTGTCCCGAGTTTCGAGCAGCAAAAAAGTAACTTATACGGCCTTAGTCTGCTAAGGTCGTGTAATAGCACAGATTAATACAGATTGTTTACTCGGGAAATACATTAAAATAAAAAGTAACTCTTGCTACGACACAATAAAGTGCAATTAAGG
The DNA here is from genome assembly GCA_916610215.1 of Omphaloscelis lunosa. Taxonomy (NCBI): domain Eukaryota; kingdom Metazoa; phylum Arthropoda; class Insecta; order Lepidoptera; family Noctuidae; genus Omphaloscelis; species Omphaloscelis lunosa. The sequence goes on along the minus strand of OU744250.1, from coordinate 1,881,657 downwards.
TCGCACAACGCTAATTACCTACAGTTATATTCGCCTAGAAGTTACATCTCTTTCTGAGCTCACTATAACTTAAAGCTCGCTATGAAAACTCAAAGTTTCGATTGCCATACAAATATAATGAAAAAGGTAATATCTTTTTAAGGTAATGTCTTTTTCATTATAATTGTTCAAACAGGATGCCAGGCGAAGTTAGGGCAGTTGACCGATACTAAAAATGTAATATTTAAATAGCAATAACTTTTTTTTTCAATAATAATAAGATTTTTTTTATTTTTTGGTAATGTTATCGCAGTACCTATGTGCCCCTTTCAGATCGGACTGGTTTTTTTACATATTGTATAGTACGTATAGGGTAAACAAACTGCAAGCGCTCCTGTTGAGCGTGCCTGGGATCCTGGGCTTGATTCCCAGGTCGGGCAAAGTGTTATTGGGTTTAGCTATTAGGAATGTCATAGTAGCAGCCCGGAGTTTGGAAATTGGTGGTGTGACACTCCCTTGCCTCGGAAAGCAGGTAAAGCCGTTGTTCCTGCGCCTGATCTTTCCCCGGTCGTGTCAGATTACTGTCCTTTTACTCGGACCATCAGAAGTAACACACTTGCGCACTATAATTGCGTACTTGGTTAATAATGTCCGTTGAGATGGACTATAACTTATAGTCGGCTTCTAGTCTATAAGCCGGCACGGCGAAGGATTTTTGTAAACTGATATGATTTTGAATCTTATTATAAAACTGTTAGCATTCACATTTCGTTGACACTGTCACAAGGAGACTTGAGCACGGCAGGCTTCGGCATGCAACGCCATATAAATAATTTTATCAAATACTTTATCGTGCCGTGTCGCTGTCGCAGCGTTTTCCTGCATATGATCCATGTCGCACTGTATTGGGACCAAAGATCGAACCAAGATTCCGATACTAACTGACCATAGACTACCAAGAAATGACAGCTGACAGACAGGTGACTGCGTAGACCATAGACATTTAATAAGTATGGACCATAGACATAATAATAAGTATGGACTGGAAATACCTACAAAAAAAAGGTGCATATTTACAACTCAAAATGTCGCATAAAATGGCTGCCAATGCTAGGGTTGTGTCATTCAGGGAACATAGTGTTACTATTTCGAGTATCGATACTAGTACGTAATAGTATTACGAATCTTACTAGATATCACGGTTGAATCATATTAAAAAAAATATTAGCTAATAGTCCGTTGTAACAGAAAAAAACGAGTATTGACAATTTATCACTTCCCAAACAATTTTCCGCATAATTATAATTTCATTTATAGAATTATTACTTAGCAAATAAAGTTTTCACAAATATTTGTAACGCAAACCTAATGTTTGGCAAGTGAACGTTTAAACAAAGCCAAATATTTAGTATCGAGTGAGCATGCAAGTCTTATGCCTGTTTTCACCTTCACTAAGTGACACTTAAATGAATCTCTAATAAAAGTTCATTGTTGGATTTTCAACGGTAGATTCAGCGCTGAGAGTTGAAAATCCAACAGTGCAGTTTTATTTAGGTATTCATTTAAGTGTCACTTAGCTGTCGGTGAAATCGGGCATTAGTGAATTAAATTTTTAACAATTTTATCATAAATGAACATTCGGAATAATACACATCCTTACATAAATTATAAAACAAAGTCCACCGCCGCGTCTGTCTGTTTTTCTTCTGTCTGAACGCGAAAAACTCAAAAACTACTAAACGGATTTTCAATCAATTTTCACTAATGGACGGAGTGATTCATGCGGAAGGTTTTAGTGTGTAATTCATTAAGGTTTTGTGTAAATTGGCTGAAATTTGACTATTATTGTTGAAGATGTCGGATAAAATCATGCGGACTGGGAACTTTATTAGCGTGCGCCGCGGAAACATAAAAGTTACATAAAATGTATGTTCTACAGTATTGTTCATCTTAAAAACTTCAACAATTAAATCGTATACACTACATAAAACTCTGCGGAACGGTCTCTCGGTGCTATGAACCAAAGAGTACAGTTTAAACCGTAAACCACGGGCCGGACTTAGCAATATCATTTCAGCGCAGCGAAAGAACTAGTATCAGAAACTATTACGGCAAAGGTACAACACTATTCCACCATGACATATCATTGTAAACAAACGAATGAAATTATGAAATAATAAAAAGGTCTGTTGGACGGAAATAAACTCATATATTAAAATTTAAGCCGTATTTAATGATCGCCTAGCAATTTTTTCATCGAAAGTTTATCACTTTATGTAGTATTGCATGAAAACCGGCTACTAACCTGTGCAAAGATAATTGAGGTTGATTTTCCTTCTTTCTTGCACCACACTTCACAATAGAACACACAGGCATGTTGAATTGGTGTTTTCCAACGTATATATGTAGTTTTAAAGGAAAACTCCACGTAATTTTCTCACAAATCTCAATAAAACAAAAAGTAAACAACCACTTGACAGCAGAACTACCATGAACTTGTCGCATATTATGGCGGATATGGCACTTACCTACAACTGTTACTACGTCTCAACAAAATGTTGCCATTATGAGGAACAACTGAAATATTGTTGTCTCTTTTATCAAATACGATTACCACATTAGAAAGAGTGAAATAACATGATATTTCACATTCTAGTTCGTTTTTCACCCATATTTGTATAAGCAAACTTATGTATAGAATATCGCGGCGCCTCCGTGTTTTTACTATCTCAATGGCGTAGACAGAGAATAGTATACTATTCTCTGTCTACGGGTGACTGTTTAGCAGCGTTGCCAGATGCACCGCTTTTCTGCTTTTTGACAAAGGATCCGTGTTCCGTTTTTAACTTACGCGGTTCCGCTCTTTTGGAATCTGCTGGAACACCCTTTCTTTTGTCAGTCATGGTGGCGACTCGTCAAGGCTGATAAGGATAAAAAGCTGCGTTCAGTCTGATCGTCCGGCGACGACTTCCGCCACCATGACATATCTTTTGCACACGTTGAATTTTTATTTACTTAATGAATAAGCGTATGAATTGAGCGAAAAAAATCGATGTACAGGATTTCTTTTTAACCAGTGCGCAAACTTAAACACGTGACTTTACTCATCATTATGAACAACTTTTACTATGGACCAAACCTGAAATAGCGAAAAAATAATTAGCTGTTCCATACATTTTGACGAGATAAGCGAACATAAATGTTAAAACAGAAAAATCCAAATTAGATTTTTTTAAATCCGCGGTATTGCAACACTACCACATTTTCAATTTCCTCATCTGGCAACACTGCTGTTTAGTCTGTTTACACCTTGATAGATGTCAGTGCCCAAAGACTACTGTCAGTGCCGTTTCTTTCATCAAGGTCGTACGTGGGCTGGTCGTCTTGTTCTCGATAATTAATATTCTAATAATAACGCTACTTATTACTTAGCGTAACCAAATAATAAATAGGTTATCATTAGAAACCTTTGTGACTGATTTCAATAACCTTTCCTCTAGAAGGTAAGCATTTAAAATTTATTTGATTTAGTGACTGTTGATATTTGTGTATCGTAGATTCAACACGAATTTGTTGTTAGAACTAGTTGACAAAATAATAACGTAATCAGCAACTATCGCTTACTGATTGATTTCTCTGTTGTAGCTATGAAATTTCTGACAAGTTTGAGCGATGTACCCGAACTCAAGAAAGAGAATGTCCATATCAGGGATGAAGCTGAGTTGTTACAAAAATTAAATAAAATGATAAACGATGGACATAGTAAGTTACAAATTGTAACAGATTTCGATCACACTCTGACACGACACACTCTGGATAATGGAAACACTGTACTCACAAGCTTTGGTAAGCTAATAAACTTTTATCTCAACTTGTTTCATAAAAACTGAATGAGATTTATACGACTATTCATGATATCATTAAGTTTATTATTCATATATTCAAGGCAGTTGATTTTTATCATTTCCATCAACAGCTATTGATGAATAAAGACATAAACTGATCTGCTGCATAAACTGCTCTGCCTGTGTTACCTCTGTTAGCACAGCAGACAAAACAATGAATAGTAGGCAGAAATAGTAATTATACTATATTCAATGTTTTAAATTTTACTGTAGGTATGTTCCGTGAGTGTCCATCAATACCGCAGCACTATAAAGATGAGGACAATCGGCTCT